>JAWNOU010000103.1:1390000-2040000 GCA_035045725.1 Drosophila ezoana
GAATGTGGCGATAAAAGTGCGGCAATGGAGGCAACAAAAGGTAGCGGCGTCCATGTAAACGATACCTAATTTCCGTTGCATGTTGCGAGCTGCGTTAAGGGTGGCTAGGCAAGCCAGCCCCGAATGACCCCGAATGCCGCCCAGGCAGCCCGGCCAGCTCACAGTTGCTGCTGTCTTGCATTTTATTAACAGGAGACGCGGGCAACAGGACTGCGGCAAGGACTTGCCGGGACTGTCGAGCTGGCAGGAGCTCTGACAGGCTTTTGAGCGCAGCGAGCCGTGCGCTTTTATAAACTTATCTCATAACATTAATTGTGGTCAACACTTTTGGCCATTTGGCCTGACCAGCACATACAAATGCTGTGGCAGCGGCACGGGGCTGGGCATTGAGGCAGACGCATGTTTACATTGTCAGTGATTTATGCAACAGCGCCACATGAGCCATAAATACCAAAATGCCAAAAGTTTCGCACAGGTGAATATGGCCCAGAGGCAGGAGGTGTGCGTGCGTCCATGTGTGTGTGTGTGTGCGTATGTGTGTGTGTGTGTGCTCCCAAGTGACCAACTAAGCAGCAAAAGGATCAACCACGAACCAGCTATCCTGCCAGCCAACCAGCCAACCAGCCAGGCAACAAAAGGCCATGGCCAAAGTTAAATATTTAAGCAGCCGACAAAACAACTCAATTAATTTGAAACGGTTCGCCGCCAGAGCGCGCCACCCATACAAATGGCAATTGAGCAAGTTTTATGGGAAACTTATTTCAGTGCCATTTCCATTTCCATTTTCCCCACTCCCAACTAGCCCATGAAATGATATACTATTATATCAATCGCATGACGCGACAAAAAAGTGGCCAACAGGCACATATTATGGCCGGCAGCCTTTTTGGCCGCGTCAGCACATTCGCCAGTCCAAGTCACAGTCCACACACACACACACACACGCACACGTAGTCACAACCGGAGTCACAGTCACAGTCAGAGTCACGGTTATAGTAACAGTCACATGCTCATTAAACGATTTGCAGCCTGCAGCGGCAAGGGTATTGCGGGGGATGGCGGGCAGGAAAAGTAAGAAAAAGAGCCGTTAATTTCTTTTTATAAACCTGCTGGGAAACATTTCTCGTAGCGCTGCGGGCCAGAGGCAGCAGCAGAAACAAAAAGCACGCAAGACCCAAGCGAAAAGCAGAGGCCATTATGATAATGTGAATGCACGACTCGCATATACCCTGTGGCCTTGCCTACATATATTAAAAGTGAGCTACTTGAATACCACAGAATGCAAAAATAATTAATGTACTATCCTCATTATAAGACATATACATAGTTAACTGTATTATACAACCATACAAGGCGATGTCTATTGTAGTATTCTGTATATACTCGTAGTACACAAAACAATTAATGTAATTACAACATTAGTCAAATATTCATATAACTACAATATATAGCAATATATTTTTGATGTTTTGGGAGCCAAAATAAAAAAAAGGTTTCTCAGAAGCGAAAAGAAGCTGAATCAAGTTTACGGATCGAATGGATAGCGAAAGAAAGAAAGAGTCCAGGGCGAAAAAGTTGCTTTATCTTAAGCGATTGTTGTCTTAAAACTCAGTTGGTTTTTATTTGGATGTTATCCCTGATCGAAAAGCAATATAGAAATTTGAATTTATATTGAGAGTACCCATTGATTGGCGTTTGTTGAGGGTATAAAAAGCATTAAGAAAATAAAACTTAGACACAAGATAAATATCATGTACTCCAAGGTTGCCGGCAGCTTGGTGGGTGGAGAAGGAGAAGCTCTATATACCACCACCCCGCAGCATAAGGAAAAAACAACAGAGCTGAGCAGAGAAGCAGCCGAGCAGCCGAACAACAACTGAACAACTGCTGTAATCAGCAGTTAACAAAATATAAAAACAAAAAAGGACAACAGGACGCACAGGACGAGGGCCAATGCTGTACGCTAACGAGCAATTAGATTTCATTCTAAGCTTGGGAATTAATTGCAGCTTCCCAGCGAGCGCCACAGGATGCCACCAAGGAACTGGCCAAGTTCATAGAGCCAGCCAAAGGGCAGGACTTGGGCTGTGGCAAGTATGTGCCATATGCTGTCCGTTTTGTGATTCATTGAGAAAATGGCCAATTGGCGTGAATTGGCCAGAATGCGGGCCGCCCTGGGGGGGACTGCGACGAGACGGCGGAAGGGCGAGGGAACCCATCTTCACACTACTTGACAACGTAAGCACCTTTCGAAATTGCACATTAGCACATTAGCTGAGCTGCCATCCTCGAGATAATGAGGTTAGGCGCCGAGCCAAGATGTGCCATTGAATGGCTTCCTCTCCATTCGGCGTTATTTTTGGGTATTTGGCCACCGTTTGTGTTGCTCTGTGATTAATTTTTTATTGCAGGCAGACTGCGAGGGGTGCGAGGTTGGGAAGTGATTGTTAGTTGTTCTTGCTTGAGGGGGACGGGCGAGGGGGCTGCGATTGCACAGACTCAAATAATTGGGGTTTGTCTCAGTTACGCCTGTTTACGAGTGCTACAATGGACAATGGACTTTTGGTAACAGTCGGTAACGAGCTAATAAGCCGCAAAGGACTACTATATATATGTTAACCAAAATACTTATGAATGGGCACAAATGGGTATGAGTATGGCCATCTTGAAATTAGTCCGAGAGGGTTTAGCAAGGTCACATTGAGACAAGAACTCGAATTTTATTTGCTATATTTCATTTAAGGAATATCACTAATGAAATATTTCTAGGTGGCTTAAGAATATCAGATTAAATCATGTCTAAATTCTCGAATTTGATATGCTGAGTTTTATTTAGTGAAATACTCCGAGAGGATTTAACTATGCCAGCTTTAGATAGGATCTCGAAAATGATTTGTTGTAGTTCACCTAAGGAAGATCTTTCATGAAATATTCCGAGAAGTCTTAACAGAGCAGAGGATCTCAAGTTTGGAATCCCTCTACTGAAACATTTCGAGAGTGTTTTCCAATGTTAGTTTTATATGTGATCTTTAATAAACTAAATTTTAATTTCAAAACCCGTTATAACGAGAAGAAATAATTAATTCTTAAGCAATGATCGTTTCTGAAGTGTTTTAAATTTAAATTTTTGAAGCACAAGAAAGGTTGTCATGGATGGTTGCATTCGCATAAATAACTACGCTACTGGAACAATGGAATGGAACACTTAATAAGTACTTTTTTATACAGTTAGTATATATATATACTTTATATATTTATAATATATATATTCTAAATCACAGAAAAATTCAGACCCCAGTACATTGAACTTTTCATGAATTCATTTACTCCGAACTGTTCTAGTGAATACATCAGCTTCTATTGCCACAATTAGCCAATTTTAAAACTGCTTACTTATGTAAGTTGAGAATGGCCATTAACAGTCTGGTAAAATCTAAGTAACTGCCTCGACTGGCTGTCTGAGGCCATCAAGGTAAATCACGCTGCTTAATAAACCCAACACAGATCCAACCAAGATGAAGCGAAACCAACTGCACCGAGTCGAATTCGAGTGGAATGAAATATACTGAAGGTAAACCCGCTGCGCTAGGTGGGCAGAGGATAGGGCGGTTGAAGGCGTGGCCTTATCAATAACCATAATGATGTTCAGATGTTGAAATGTTGAGTACTCCGGCACATTCAAAGCTTGTCTAACGAGCGCGTAAACGGCGCGTGCAATTTCCCAAAGCCATTAAAAAGTCAAAAGATAGATGGGAGAGTGTGTAACAGAGAAAGAGAGAGAGAGAGAGCGAGAGAGAGGACAGTGGGGCATGCGGAGGAAAAGAAAAAAATTGGCAACACGAACATTAAGACGGCGCCAGGGCTGCGGAGCGGGTTGGGGGCAGGCGTGAAATTAAATTGAACAACTTTTGACAGCTAATCTGAAGAGCGAAACTAGACTAGATGCTGCCTGCTGATCTCTTACACGCATTAAATTTTAATGGGGCACTCAAAAAGTCTGCCACAAGATGCCGTTAAAAGTGCCATCCAAATGGGAAGGTGGGGACTTTTCAGATGTGGGTGGGTGGGGCGGAAACTAATGAAGCCAGCTGCTGGCTGGTGGTTGCTTAACCGCAGATGCAAATCAGAGCAAAACCGAAAAAGAGCAAAGATTGCGAGCTGGCCGGGGAGCCGTAGAAGGGGCGGGGAAAGCAGTAGAACAGGACGCAGACCGAGACCCAAACAAAGGCAGGCGGACTGCGTGCGGGAGTAGCTGGGTGAGGGGGGCCTTTGGTTGCGTCTGCCAATCGAACCCATGTCCAACTAATCCGCTCTTAATTAAAGATTGCCGCCCCGCACTCGCATGCGGGAAAGTTTTGAACGTTGGCGACGTCGCCTTCTTGGCAAATAGACTTGTACTTAAAATTTTCCATATTAAGTTGTTTGGGGGAAAACTACGAGCAAAATGTTTTGCCTGTGCCTTTGCCTGTGCATGTGCCTGTGCCTGGCCAGCAGCCGTCGCTTAACCTCAAGAAATAAATCTTTGACAAAGCTGCGCCGCAAACTTGTTTGTCTAAGCAGCAGCCCGCCAACAACCGATTCCCCGCGGCCCCTGCATAGTTAACTTGGCCAGCAGAAGGTGTTATTATAATGTACCAATATGTCTGGCCGCCCAGTTACGTTGCCTGCGCCTGCTGCTGCTTCTCCTTGGACGTGATAAGATCATAATCCCATTTATGTCTTTACTCGGGACGCGCAAACTTTTGTGGCCCTCCACCTCTCGAAGGGGGTAACACAAGACGCCACTGTTTATATTTAAACTCAGGTCAGAGAGCACTAAATCAAGTTGCCAGCGTCCACGTCCATCCCCACCTTCACGACCACGACCACATCCATGTCCGCGTCCACAGCCTCAACGGGAGGGGGTTGCATGCAAAGAAGCTGTTAAGCAGCTTAAAACTATTCTGGGCTTTCCACTTGGCCAATTGTTGATAAGCGCCCAGCCAAGCGACAGTTTTGCATTGGAACAAATTTGAGACTTTTGTTAAGAAAACTTTTTGCCCAAAGAAGCTGCAAAGATTCTCTGAAATGGGTAACGTCAGCTGCCAAAGGGGCTGTCTGTGTGTGTGTGTGTGTGTGTGTGTGTGGGTGTGTCGGTTTCTGTGTGTGATTTTATCAGTCGACCACGTACGGCAAATACTTGCAAGCAAGCAAAAGCAGCCAAATATGTGTGGCCCCCAAACAAAAGTTGGATGAAAGCACCTGCTATACGACAGCGGAAGAATCGCCTATTAAAATGGGCATACTGACAATTATACTAGAAATAGCACAGTTAGAATATAACTAAGTATATAAATTAGCCTGAATCTACATAACTTTACTTCACAAAATTCTCATCTCTTTACCGTTAAGAATCTAGTTTCAGTGCTGGAAAATAATTGACATTGCGGCAAATTCGAGAGGTGGCCGCACTTTTATTGTCAGATCGATGCAATTGGCTGCACTGCAACTATCGGTGGCTGGAAGCAACGTTGTGATTGATTATTATTAGCTTCGTGTTTAGTGTCTTTAAGTTTTAAATTGTATCAAAATTTTAAAAATAGCTCCATGGATTATCCGTCGAAAGTAATATTGTTGTCAGAGGGCAGCACTTCTCGTATCAAAGAGCATATAAACTTCAGCATGCAACTAGCTTTAATTGGAATTCGTATCTTTCGAAGTTTCGATTTGGTTTCTTGCCTTTTGTCTGCTGTGGCTCTTCCTGTTTGCCATAACCGCCAGTTGCATGTTGTGTGTGTGTGTGTTTGTGTGTGTGCGTGCGTGCAGCTGACAAAACAAATGAGCTTTAATGCGATTTGCTTCAATGGACTCGGCTTGTGCGGGTGTTTGTTTTGGATCTTTGCTCGGCCACACAGCTCTCGAACCCAGTTTACTGTAACTAATTTGTTGCACAATCTGGCAGCTTGCTTCATGCCATGGCATGGTATTTTATGGTTGTGGCATCTATCGAACAGTTTGTGCTGCAGCTTGAAATCAACTCACAACAGGGCCCTTAAATAACTTGATTACATGTGCATCGCATGCCTTTTGATCCCCTCCGAGGACCTCTACTGTAACCTCTGCAACAGGCTAAAGACAAGCGAATTCCCTCAATAATAAAATTAATCCCCTTTTTAGGAAGAGTCGAATAAAACAATGCAACTGCACTGATAAGTATATGTTATATGATAATAATGTCAATTAAAATGCTTAAGATAGATTACTTGTTAACTAATCTAACTAACAGACAAAAACAATATATTTCAAACGTTTAATATCGATTATATCGACGAACCTACTACTTTGATCCTTTGCAGTTTAGATAGTGAAAACTTGTATGGCTTCCGGCTCTTTATGAGTTTTGAATTTTAATTATTTTTACTTTTGTTAAGCTGACGATGTTTTATCAGATGGCAAACGATAGCTTTCGAGTGTTTCAAATAGTTGCTTGCAGTGGCTGTTGATTGAGCTATTAACAAAGAGAAGGACATGGCGTCGTGGCTCGTGGGCTTGTGGGCAACAGACACAATTCGGGCACCCGCATGACACATTAGACCAGATCAGAGGAACAGACAAACAGGACACTGAGGACTCACATACACGAACAGTTATCAGCTGGCGAAAATGTTTGGCGACGGGTGAGAAATTTGCACGGAAGCTGAAATTGTGCGCCTGTCTGACTGCGTCAAGTGTATGTGTGTGTGTGTGTGTGTGTGTGACTGTTTGTGTGTATTTCCAATGAGGTTTTGTTTCAATTTCCTTTCGATAGGCCACAGGCATCCCGAGCACAGGACGCGGGCGTCGACAATTTCATGCATAAATTCATCCCATGTGTGTGTGTATTTGTTTATTTGTGTGTGTGTGTGCGTGAGTGTGTGTGTGGGGCAGGATCGGGGGGCTGCTTTATGGCTGACTGAGATTCGAGTGAGATACTTCCTTCCGCCGCATTTGTTTGTTTTGACTGTTGCCCTCAGCCCGCTGTTGCCTCCCTGATGATGATGATGATGATGATGACTTTGCATCTAAAACAATTAAGTTTCATTTAAAAAATAGAAAGTATAAAATAAAAAACTTGGAATCGGTGCGGCCAAAACAATTTACATACTGCGCATAACTTGGCTTAAATGAGTTTTGCAACAAATTCCAACAGGACGCACACACAGGACGAAACGGTGACAGCAGCCACAGCAATAAAAAGTGTTGTCCAGCAACGTGGCTGCGATTTGCAGCTAATCCCTTATGGGCATTTTGTCATGGCACATTCCCGCTGGCCCCCTTGTCGTATGGCCCATTCGGCCCATCGTGTATGTGGCATGCAAGCTGCAGGAGCAACGGCAGCGACGGCAACGTCCTGGACAGATCCTTGCCAGCTCTGGCCGCTCATGCAAATTTCATTGGGCTCGCAGAAAAAAGCGACACATAAAAAATGTGAAATACATTTCCTGTCGTCTAGTCACTGGGACGGGCGCGGGTGCGGGGACGGGTAAGCAACAGCAGCCAGGACATGGACAGGACTGTGTCGTTCACGTCGACGGCGACGACGAAAAGTGCGACAAGTGCGCCCGGCTCTCTCCGGCTGTGGGCGTGGCACATAAATATATGTCCGTATGCAACAGCAACAACAAGTTGTAAAAAAGCCATGCACACAATTTATATCCTGGACAAAGGACAGTCGCCGCTTATCCCAACTCCAGATAGTGGACGAGTCTCGTCCACATGCCCCACACACGCGTCTACCGCCAGCTCCTGCCACGGGCAGAGCCTGGGCAAAAACTTTGCTGCCGAATTTAATCCAATAATAAATGGAATATTGCTGACCTCGGGCATTAAATTAAATGTTGTTATCAGTCGAGTGCAGAGAAATTATCAGGCGGCGGTTTGCCACTCACACTCACACACACACACACACAGGAGCAGGCAGCGGTAGCTGCATGCAGTAGGCACAGGGGGTTTTGTGAGGGGGCGGCGGGATCTGCATGCCGCAAATGTGTGCGTCAGTTGAGTTATTTGTGCGCAAACTTGAAATGAAATGCTAAATGGCCAATGATAGTACCAACAAGTTCAAGCATTCGCTCGACTTGCGTGTACCCTGCACAAAACATGCGAAAAACCCTATGAAAATTTGATTAAAAATACAGGAATCCATGAGCTAAATGGGCGAAGACTATTGATCTGGCGTCGTATATATTTGTACTGCACTTTAATCCTTTTCTCCTTTAAGATCGCTTTCATTATTTCATCCTCAGAAGTTAGTTTATAGATGTAAAAAGATACATGCTCTCAGTGCAACATTCATAAGGTTTCGGATGATAAAGGATATGGTGCATAACTTTGTGAAAATAACTTGTACAAAAGCAATATTATAATGTGTCTAAGCGAACTTACAAAAAGTCGAACTGGTTCCGAAGCAATACTGGTTTAGCTTAAAATGGTTCAATTTGAGATCAGTTAAGTTAACATGTAGCTACCTATAAAGCTCACTTAGTTTCAAATATTTTATTAAAAAAATAGTTTCAGCTAGGTTCAAAAGAACTGGCTTTTGGAACTAAATCATCTTCATCGAAATTTCTTATACAAAAACATTTAGAGTTCACGTGTGGTTCGAGGCAGTAGTTCCATAAAAGTTGATGCGGCTCAGAGTTATGAGTGTGTTGGACTGAGTTGTGGGTGGCGGGTGGGTTAGACTTTTGACTGTGACTGAGTGTGCGTCTGTTTGGCCGGATATTAAGCTCGTTTGCATATAATTTGCGTTGCAGAAACAGAAACAGTTGCAACTCGACGCCCGTTGACGATGTTGACGCTTTTTTGGGGCTCGCCGCGATAAGAGCTGAACAGAGCTGAGCTGAGCTGAGCAAAGAAGGCACGGCAGGAGCTGCTCCACGGCCCGGAGTGGCATTAAGAATCCGACAGTTGTTTTTTGAGGGCGGGCTGCCAGAGTAAAGCAATTAAGTTTTGTGGCCACTCGGTATTATCCGACTGCGGCTGTCCCTTTTTCCAGGCCATTGTAATTGAGACTGCAAATTGTTTGCCCACCGAGCAAAATACGAACAGCATTTCATATGCTAAACTTATGCAGGGCAAATACTTTTGTTTAATCTGGCAAAGACGGCTGGAGCAGTCATTAGTTTTGATTTTTTAACTGCTTATAAAGAATTTTAAATTAAGATTTAATGAGTATTAAGCTCAGTTACAAAATATTAATGTTTGTTTGAGATCGAGTATCTTAAATAAGCTTAGCATACGTCGATTTATTTATTTAAATATGCAGAACTTTCAAGAGAATAGACTGAAAATTAGGTTATAATTCATAAAGCGATTATATCCGGGTATTTCGGATCAAGCCAGATTTAGTCCAAAAAGGTTAACTATCTTCACTCCTTTCTGATCTACTCGCTAGTTGGTAGAAGTTAAATAACGACTTTCGGCAGACTGTAGCAGAAGTTCGCCTTGAATTTAAGGAATTTGAAATACAATTCATTGTCATAGATATTCTTATAATCTAGGGAAAATAGCGACTTTAAATAACAACATACATATGCGAAGCACATTCTTGGCTAGGTTTACTTGTCGCTTAGCCCTCGGCTAGAATTTCTCAACTCTTCCATATGCAAAGCTTCTTTATGGAACAATCCTCCACCCCAACTGCTTGGCCCAATGTGCTGCCAATCAGCTAAAGTCTTAAAACACTTTTGCATAAGTTAACGCACACATACACAGATGCTGTGTGTGTGTGTATCTATAAGGATATGTGCATGTGAATGCTTTTTAATCCTTTTTGCGTGACGGCAGCTGCCAAAAGGACTCGCAACACGCTTCGGCAATTGTCTCTGTCGCCGTCGCCGTCGCAGTCTTATAAAGGAGCTGGGGCCCTGGGAGTAAGTCGGCCAGGCGTTGATTATAATTGACTTTGGCTGACTTAAGTGCCAAAATGGAAATACCATGTACCACATACAGTTCATAATTGTCTGAGACGCCTGCCAAAATTTACATAGAGATCCCACACCCCCCCACACACACACGCACACACACGTACACACATAGCAACTGCCTTGGGGCACTTTTGTCGCTTTAAGTCAGAGACATTATAGCCAAACACCATGGTGATAGAGTTTGAAAAAAAAGACGCATGATTACACCAAATCAAATCAAATGATGTGCACAAATTTTAATATATGTATTATTATGCTTCTAACGTTGTCCTGGACACTGGGCAGTCCATTCAATCTATTGCCATGGCGTTTAAGTGTTTGCAATTGTGCCTTACACCCCCGCGCCGTGCTCCTAATGCCCAGCTGAAAGACATTCCGCACGCCAAACAGGCACATGCCAAACATAAAGGCAACACAAATAGTTTCATTTCAGCGAAGGCACGGAAAAAAAAATTGATAAACACATTGTCATGGCAGCCCTTATGCCCCGCCCATCCTCAGTACCTGCAATGGGCTGAGCCGGCGGGTAAAAGGAGGGGGGGGGGGCTGGAGGTGTGGCAAACAAAAAGCCATTACAACTTCAACTGCAACTGGAAGTTGCACTTGCAGCGCGACTGCAAAGTTTTCGATTGGAGTTTTCTGCCTTGTGCTTTATCCACTGTTTCCACTGATAAAACGGGTATATTGATTGGGTAGATTTAAGCGACTATAAATTTGCTATTTTTTCTTTATCAATATTAACATATATCTATTTTATAGAAATGATTGCCACGCCCAATTCCTCGCACTTCTACGTTACAGGTAAGCTCAGTTCTTCTTGGGAGATTAAAATAAAAATATGTTTACGATCATCTTCTTATTACTGAAAACGCAGCATTTCCCAGCCGAGAGTCTTTCAGTGAGAATTTTTCTTGTTTTCATTCCATTTGTTTTTCGTTTTCGTTTTTCGCACCTTGCTGAAAAAGTGCAGTAAACTGGCATAAAAAATGTGCGAGCTTGCGACGTGTCTCTTGCAACATCATCATTTAGGCCATCATCATCATCAGTAGCATCATTATCATTATGTTGATGGCATCAGCATGATTAAAAAACTTTTGCATCAGCTGAAAAATCTGCATTGATCGGGTGGGTGGGCTGGTTGGTTCAACGTCCTTTCTCTTTGGCTTGCGGCAATTCGCCGACAAAATAATTGATCCCCAATGTCTCATTTAGCCTCCACAAACATCCCCCCCTTCCCCCTCAACCCTCCCTGACCTTTATGCCCACTTGCTCCTCTGGCACTCACGCGAAATCAAATTGAAGTCCATAACAAGCGACTGACCGCCTCATAAAGCAATTAAGTGCATGTGGCTGACCAAGCAGCAACGTGTTGGAATACACCCAACAACAACAACAACAACAACAACTACAACAACAACATCAACGGCAGCAACAACAGCATGAGGATTATCCCAGCCAAGCCTGGCTGACCCTCGCTGTACCCATTTGACGGCAGCTCTTGGATTGGGTGTTTGTGTGCACGCGGTCAGCTTGGCTTAGTGCGGAGCACAAGTAATTCATAGCATTAATTATATTATACGACCCACAGCTGGACGAGCTGGCGCTGTGTGGAGGGCAGCAACAGCTACTGCGGCTAGTCCTGGCATCTGCCTCTTGAGCTGAAAGCTCAACTTGTGCTCGGCGCGCCTCTGCCCGATAGGACATATAAATTACGTTTGCTTACTTTTCGGCAACAGGCAGAGGTTTATTGCCTCATGCCCCAAACGGGCAAATATCTCTTTACTCTATATATCGAACATGTCTGGAATATGCATATTCTTGATTAAAAAAGAAAACGATGCGAGACTTTAAGATGAAATAACTATAATAAGATTAAGAGCCTTAACATTAACATGAGGTTTATTCTTATACCCGGTATAATGTGTATGTATCACAGAATTTCTCAAAATGAAATAGTTAAGTAACATGGGATGTAAATATGGAGTGAATATTACAATTCAAATATCCCTTGTTTAAAAAATATACCCTATAAAATAGATTATGCATAAAGTATGTCTAATACTATGCTCAGCTTAGTTATTTTCGGCTAAGACTAATGAAGTATTCAAGTCTTATAATTATGTCTCAATTCTCGATTGTCTATAGTAGACCCACGTACAATGAGATAAAATACAAAACGAAAACTTACTTATTGCAATGAACAACAATTTATAATTGTACAAAATGAGAGCTCCAAAGCCAAGCCTAGGAATTTCGACTTACAGATCGAACTTATAAAACGTTGCATTGGCTCAAACTTTGAACTGAACCATCGTACATTTTTGTTTCAGCCCTGGCACTGATATTTGCTAGTTCAAGTCGTTTTTAATTTTGAATAATTTTGAATATTTTTAATAATTTAAAAAACTGGAAAAAACTCTTTAAATATTTAACATAACAATTGAGAAATTAATTTATGCGCCAAAAGCAAAGTAAAGTGCAACAAAAATAATAATTAATAAATGAATTTGACCAAAAGCGGGCAAACATGGGCAACAGTTGTTGTTGTTGTTGTTGTAATTGTTGTTGTTGTTGTTGTTGTTGTTGTTGTTGTTGTTGTTGTTGTTGTAGTGTGACAATGCGCAGATAAAAGTAATTAACGCCTATTTGGGGCCAAATACACATTGCAGTAGGGTACGGAGTACGGAGGGGGCAGGGGCTGCTTCGGCTCTGGTCAATAATAGCTGCAATAAAATGTGGCAACAACAAACGGCAACAACGTTTGGCCGTGCAATAATTATTGACTTATTGGCCACAATGGCATTTAAGAGTCCGATGGCACCGAAAAATATTTGCATAAAATTTGCATTGACAACAGTTGAAAGCAATTGAAACAATAATTTCGTCATTAATGTGCGACAATCCGCCCAAACCGGCCACAAATCGCGGCAATGCAGCGCCAAACTGCCCCACAATGTGGCAGCACTCCCCTTCCCCCGTCCCCCATCGCCCATCCGGCTGCTGTCCACCTGCAAATGGGAATTGAAAACGTGCTTATCGGCGCGCATCAGCAGGGTGGCCTGAACCTGGAGACCCTGAACCGAACCTGAACTCGTGGACCACCAGCAGGAGCAGGAGCAGGACTCTTGGATCGCTGGCCGAGCTGCATTTTAACGCCATTACAGCCACATTGCAATTGTTTAATGCGTTTAATTACATTTGTTGGCTGGCACTTAATGTTTTTATAATTAATAGAATCAATATTGATATTGGAACAGGGTCTGCTGCCCGGGCACCGCCCCCACCCCCCCGACAGCCCCAACACCGCAGCTGGACCAAACAGTTGTGGTTAATTGTAGATTAAAAATGTAGCAATGCGGTTGCATTCAATGCGTTGCCCGCTTGGTCATGCAGGCGTTAATTTTCTGGTCAAACTATAGCTTCCAATGAAAATACATATACAAAATAAATACAAGTTTCAATAAAAATAATATTCAAAAAAAAGTACAGTGAAACGTGCTTAAAGCAGCTGAATTTTATTGTATTATTATTATAATGAGGAATTCTTAGTTTTTAAAAACAGTTCATTTTACTTTTGCAAATATTTCCATGTAGAACAGAAAACAAGCCACATTCTTTGCAGACAATTGAATTTTAATTTTTACTCGACTTTTCTTATTAAATAAATATCACTAGCTTCTATGGCTAAGACAATACTGCATCTATGCACTAGCCTGGGATTCGAACCAGCATCCTTCAATTTTAGGTATGCTTGAATTAAATCGGTTGCTGCTCGGGCAAATATATATTACGTCTTATTTTTCATCTTAAAGAAGATATATATAAGGTATAAAATTTGTTTTAAAAGAAATAAGTTTTATTAAAAATGTTTCATTCAAATTTAAGTGGGGAAAAAAAAAACAATACTAGTTTAAATCTAAATTGTAATTATAAAAGACAGTTCAAATTTAAGTCTAATATTTCGTACAAAACAATGCTAAAGAAAATGTTAATCTAAATTGTAGATCTTAATTCTATATAAAATACAATGATTTTATAATTATATTTCAAAAATATTATGTGTTACAATAATACCAATAACTACATTTTATGAATCTATCAGAAGTTCTATATACCTGATATTTGGTATTTCGTGGCAATTGAAAAAAAAACGGGGGGAGAAAATGTTGCGTTCAAGCTGATTAAAATGCACTTTTTTATTTGCATTTAAATTGTTTACCTGTAAACGTTTTTATTTGTCTTTGTGCGACGCATTTAATTACAATTTGAAGAAAAAAGCGCGCAACACACATGTAACGAGGGGGGGGGGGGGGGGGGCGAGGTTGGTTGGTTGAGCTCAAGCATGCATGCAAAATGCAGACTGGCACTAAAACCACCCCCCCCTCCTCCCCCCCCCTCGTAATCAAGTAATGTCCCTTCAAAAAGTAAAAAAAATATGGGTAGCGCTTTAAAATGCAAGCAGCGTAAAAGATTAGCCCGATTATTTCAGCTTGAAGGCGTTTAACTTTGCGCATTGCAACGCACACGCTGCGAGTTCAAAGGGTTTACAAATGCCACGCCACGCCACGCCACCCGCCCACCCCAACACCCCCACCCAACCGTAACCACACAGCCCACAATGCACAACCCACGGCCCAAGGCACTTGAGTTTGATGTAGCGCAGTTCTGGGCGCTTGGCCTAAAGTCAGAAATTGCCCGGGCTTTTGGCTACGCTTTTCGTTACACGTAAAATGTTGAAAATGTAAACTTAATGCTGCGATTTGAAATTTACACATCGTTATATGAATATGAAATGATATCACATAGGACACACGGCATACCCTACAGAGAGCAGCATTTGCGAGCTGGAGGGTTGCTTCTCCTGCGCTTATCTCTGGTGGTTAGTTCTTTGCTAGCCATAAAATAAAAGATAAACGATACATCTTTCCTTTTCATTTCTTTAATGTACGTGTGTAGGTGTGCGTGTGTGCGGGTGAGCGGGTGAGTGGGTGTGTGGGGTGCGGGAGTGTGGGTGTGTTTTACAGGTTTATTGTGGAGGCCAAATATTAGCTAATGGTTATAATTATTTCAAATACAATTGTATTGTGTATTGCATAAGTTGATATTTAATTTCTTGCTACTGTACATTGATGCTGATTGAAACGGATTGATGAATGAATTGATGGATGGATTTTGTTTTTTGTGTGCGTGTGTGTGTGAGTGTGCATGTGTGTTAGTGTGTGTTGAGTTTTTCTGTTACAATCTCAAAATGCAAGAAGAAAGCTCTTGCTTTAATGTTTGCTTGCATGTAATATATACCATATATATACATGTATGTATGAAGCATTTACGTATGCCATAAAAAATTGGTTTTAAATTTAGCTTGATAATGATTGAAGACACGCGACAGTGATATGTATGGGGAAAGTAACAAAAATTGAACAATTAGTTTGAAAGTATTTTTGGTAAGATTCGTGTTAAATGTTGAATTCACAGCTGATTGATCGGTTCGAGTAGACGTCCTGCTGTAACTGATAATTGATGACGATTGAATGGGATTGATGGCGAAGCATTTCGAAACGTATATTATTCTTATTATAAATGGCAGTGTGTTCATGTGTTTGTTTTTTCGTTTTTTCTCTCATGCTGTTTAATTTTCCTCTGGCTGTTCTGCAGCAGATGTGAGCTTGTTGATTGATTCACACTCATTAGCTGTAAGTTCTTGATTGATGTTACTCTCCTTGCAGTGATCAGCAGTGTTGAAGACTTCGTTGCTGCTGCACTCATTGATATTGCCATCATTGGTGACCAACAGCTCGTTGTTGGCCATATAAACATTGGGGTTCAGCATCGGATTTATATCCTCAAGTGGGATTGCCATTATGGTAGCGTTAGCTGGGGGAAAGTTTTCGTTCATGTTCATGCCATCGTGCATGTCCATCGGGGTGTAAGGCTCGTTTGGATTCTTATAGGTGGAATACGGTAATATCATAGCCGTGTTCATCATGGCCACATCTGGCATTAGCTGACAGAAATTGCCGGCCATATCGGTGGACATGACATGGACATTGGGCATTGAATTGCCCATTGGGTTGCCAAACATATTCATGTTCATGTTCATATTAATGTTGGGCAAAAACTGAGCATAGTTTGTATTCGGACTGTAATTGTCATTCATATCGAAGATCATCGGAGGCATATCTGCCTGGCCGTTGCCCTGCGCCATAATGAAATGCATCATCGGCATTGTGGGCATCACCGGGCCGGTGGGCTGCAGGAATATGTTGTTTACCTGCTTCATAACCACCCGATTGGCCGTTGTCGCATCTGCGTTGCCATTCTCATCGGTCTGCGGGGACTGAGCTATCGGATCACGGCGCGGATTCTCGACAATTGGAACCTCGTCCTCCCTATCTGCATGTGGCAATCGCAGACTTGTTGAGGTGCCCGCTGCCTGTTGTACATTGCTAGTTTCTGCGTTCACCGTGATACCGACGTCGTTATCGACATTGTTATCGTTATCGTTGTCGTTATCGTTGTCATCATAGTCATCGGCCTCGCTGTCGTTGTTGCTTATTATCGACGAGCTGTGACTAGACGATCGTGGACTCAGCGAGCTGGACTGGCTGCCGGAAGAAGTGCTGGGCAGGCAGCGGCGCGACTGCTGCTCGGCATGGAGCACGGGCGAGCTCGACTGACTGCCGGACGAGCTGCCAGACTGTTGCTGCTGATGCTGTTGCTGTTGCTGCTGCTGCTGCTGCTGCTGCTGATGAAGTTGTTGCTGAAGCGGCGACTGATGCGATGAGTGTTGCTGCAGCGCATTTTGCATTTGCATCTGGCGCTGCAAGCCGGACGGGTTGGCGTGGAGCAGGGATAAGTTGCTCAATGACGCCTGTGCTGCTGCTAGCTGCGGCTGCTGCTGCTGCTGCTGTTCCATATACTGATTGGAGCTCCTGTCCGTGCTGGCATTGTCCTCGCTCTGGTGGCCGCCCGGCGGCTGCATCGCCGCGCCATACATGCCCATTTGGCGCGAACGCCCATTGCCAGCGGGGCCAAAGCGACAGGGCACGCTGTAGGTATTGATGCGATAGCCATAACGCGAGCCATGCGGGCGTGGCATCTGGTGGGCATGCGGATACGGATGCGGATGCATAGGCACTTTAGGGAGAGAAAGAATGCCTCATCAGTTGGTCAATTTGGGCGACAACTAATTTTCGGGTAGGCAAGAGCTCACCTATGGGTCTGCCCCAGAAACTCAGAGGCGCTGTGCCACATGGCGCCATCATGCGCGGTCCATTCGGTGTGGCAAAATGTGGACCCGGATTGGCCTGTGCCCGCGGCGGTGGCGGCCCATGCAACGGCGGCGGCGGAAACATGCTTATGTGCATGCACCAGCAATGGTAATCGGTCTGCGTGCCCACATTCACCAACATGGCACGTGGCTGTGGGCGTGGTGGTAACTAAACCAGGGCTACAAACGAAAGTCCGAGCATGAGCATACTCACATTTATGCGTGCCAGATCCTGCGGTGTCAGGCTGTGAGGATGACACGGCGGCAGGAGGCCGCCGTTGCCCATCCAGGGACGGGCCACGCTCTGCGGCAAAGTAGAGTTGAGTATTGACTGGAGAGGCATCGCTGGCAAGCTGCTGGCAGTACTTACCGAAGGCAGAAACAGACTCGGATGCAAAGGCGTCACCTCCAGAATTGCGGTCGTGTAGGCGGCCATCTGGACCTGGGTCATGTTGGCGAAACGGCCGCGCAGCAATGGCAGCATCAGGTTGTGGGCGCGTATCATCAGGTTCCTCAGTGTGGCAATATATTCCGAGCTGGACAGGCTGCACTCGCTCACCTGACGGGCAAAGTCCTCAAAGGATGGAAAGTCCGCCGTTTGCGTATCGCAGCTGCTGCTGGTGCTGTTCCTGGGCTTTGGCATAGCTGTCGCCCCAGATTCCACCTTTCTATCCTCGAAAGTGGCAGCCATATCCGATTTAGCTTCGGACAATGTGTTGGGCAGATTCAGCACTGACAGCGATGCATAGGAGTAGGGCACCCAGTCAACGCTCGGATCAATACTGCGCGGCTGCACAGGCTGCACCGGCTGCTGTGAAGGCGTCTGTTCTTGCTGCGGAGTAAATGCCGCCGCCTGCCACCATTCACGTGGTGGTGCCGATGTTTGTGGTTGTGGCTGTGCCTGCGGATGCTGCTCCATTTCCGTGAATGCAGAAGCCGAGCCCTGGTGCTGTTCCATATCCTGGCAAAGATTGTGAAATGCCGTTGCCGCCTGCACTGATGACTGTGCCATAGCTGAGGACTTCTTCTGCTCCAGATCTGGCCACCATTCACTTGACGGCGCTACCGGCTGCTGCGGCTGCGAGGGTGACGGCGGCTGTGGTGCACCAGTTGCAGGCAGCTGCTTTACATCGTTCCAATATGCACAGGTCGAGGGGACTGGGTGAACGTGTATCTTGGGTTCATTCTCCGGACACCAGTCCGGTGCGGCAGCCTCGACCAGCTCGTTTGCCGGCCACCATTCACGCAGCGAGGGTATAATAGCACTTGCCTGTGCCGGTGGTGGTGGCAACTTTGGTGCACTGCCAGCAACACTTCCAGCTGGAACGCGTTCTTCCACATCGATTGGCTGCGCGAGCTTCTGCTCCACTTCTGCCCACCAACCGGTACGGGATGCTATCATCTGAGCCGCTGGCTGTGGCGCAGCTCCAGCTGAATGCGACTCGTTCCTTGGCCACCATACTGGTTGCTGCGGTCCGGGCATCTGTCCCGGCAACTGTGCTCCGCCGTTGGCTGATGGCCCGACGTGCTTCTCCGCTTCTCTTAAATATTCCCGAGCCTGCGTTTGTTGTGGCGGTACTGCAACTTTCTGTTGCTCCATGTCCTGCCAGGGATTGAGAGCTGGTTGGGCCGTCGCTGCTGCTCCTGCTGCCGTTGCTGCTGACGGCGTCGGAGGTGGTGGCGGTGGCTGTGTCTGTGGCGGCTGTGCGGCAAATGCGGCGATAAGCTGTTCAATGTCCCGCCAATAATCATATGAGGTTGGCTGCGACGGTGCTTGTGTGTGTGCTGCAATAGCCGAACAATTCTGCTCCATATCCCGCCAAATGTCGCGGGTCAGCGGCATCATATGTGGCGGTGGCTTGTGCTGGTGCTGTGCCTGCTGCTGGTGGTGCTGCTGCTGCTGTGGTGCAACTTCAGCGACTAGCTGCTCTACTCCTCGCCAATATTCAGAGGATGGCGGCAGGGCATGTGCTTCCCGCCAATAATCACCAGGCAGCGGTAGAGCGGACTGCTTGTGGGCCTGTGGTGCCACAGCAGCGGTCTGTTGTTCCATGTCCCGCCAAAAATCGAGGTGCAGCGGTGCTGGCTGTGGCTGTGACTGTAACTGGGCTTGCAGCGGCACAGCAGCCTCCACATCCCGCCAATACTCACGACCCGGCAGCAGCGGCTGCACGTGCTGTGCCTGCGATCCAGCTGAAGCACCCCGATTGATGTCACGCCAAAAGTCGCGGACTTTTGGTACTGTTTCGGGTTGTGGTTGTGTTTCTGGTTGAGATTGGGCGGCTTGCATTGCAGCTGGGACCTGCTGCTCCATATCGGGCACAAACTGATGGGTTGGCAACATCGGCTGCCCCTGTTCCCGCTGGCCCATATAGACCGCCTGCTGTTCCATATCCCGCCAGTAATCATGGTTTGGTGGCGCCTGCTGCACTTGGATCAGCATTTGGGGCTGCATTTGGACTGGCATCTGAACCGGCATCTGGACCGGCATTTGGACAGGCATCTGAACAGGCATCTGAACCGGCATTTGGCCCGGCATATGAGGCATTTGAATATGCATTTGCGGTGGCATTAGCCGCTGCACTGGCACTGGCACGCTTTGCGGATCCACCTCCGACCAGAAATCGCGATTCGGCTGCTCGTGCCAATTGCCGCGTGGCCGCTGGTTGGGAGGATAGGCGCGGGGATTTGGAGCCACCCGAATGGTTAGATCCACTGTGCAGCCGTTCATACCGGCGCCATCGCCGAAATCAGCTGGATACATGTGCGCCTGCATCTGGTGCGGCCCATTGTAGTTGAAGAGCTCCGTCATGGGCGGTCTATCGTAGTAGTCCTCAAGGTGTGGATCCATTGGACGTGGTGGTGGCGGTGGAAGAGATTGCGGATTGATCTGTGCTGCCTGCTCCAGAGCCAGCAAATGTGACGCATACGAGCCCATTGGATGAAAGACGGGCGCATAAGGCGACATCTGACCGCTCAAGCTGCTCATCAACAGCGGCAGATCCCGTGTGGCCTCCGAGGATGGTCCCGTGGTATTAGAAACTTGAACATTACTTGCCGCCGGTAGCTCACTTACTATTTGACGAGGAAACTTGTCAAATCTAATTTTTAAAATAGAATTATTAATTGCTTACTAAAGGTGGGAATGAGTCCACTTGAGATGAGACTAGCCCAGTTTGGGGACGAAGAGCCAATAGATGGATCAGTCATGGTGTTTCACACTGCTGCTGAATGGAATATTTTTAATGAATGTATATTGGGGCTTTGCGCAATGTATGTCTTGCTATTCGTCTGTGCGTCCATCCGTCCCTCCGTCCGTCCGTTTGCCTGTCTGCCAGATAAAGTGTAAGACATTTGCCAACAAATTTCACAGGTAACAAGCTGACAACCTCCTCTAAAGATGCATCAGTTTTGTAGCTACGCCCAGTTCCGTCCTCGCCCGATGACCTCCTCTGGCCCACGCCCACCACAGCCCCCTAAAAAGGGTATTTCGTCAAGTCACTGTTTGACTGTCACTAGGGTTACAGTTTGAGAGTCACCAGCCAAATAATCAAGTGGACTCCCTTCGATTTAAGCAGTTATGCGAACAGAGTATGGTGCAGTCTGTAGATAATACTAACATGTTATGGTGTCACTCAAGAATCCAATCTGTAAGCTTATTGGCAATTGTGATCTGTCCTATTCGTTGAACTTCTGCGCTTTACAAAGTGCTGTGGATTAAAAATAAATAGTTTATTTAATTTTATCACATATATAAATCACGCTGTAAATTATTAATCTATTATTATCTATCTTTAATAGGTGAAGACCTTTTGCGAATTATTTATTTTTCATAATGTCTGTATAAATATATATAATTTTTTAATTATTCCAAGGTAGCTGAAGGGTTGCTAGTGCCGAGAGTTGGAACAACTAGTAACGAGGCCTGCTTGTAAATATCTTGGCTTTGTGTTATTTGAGACGTGTCTGCTCCAGTTTAAAAGGCTTTCAACTGCACCAAACGTGCCTGGCATATTGAGGGACAACAAGCTAAGCCCAGCCCAGAGCCGGAGACTGTTTGCCAAGACGAACAATAATCTCTCCCATCCACCCCCAAGCCCCGGCCGGCAACATTTTTGCAATTATTTCAAATATTTTTCAACACGGCTTTGAAATGCGACGTGCCGACGAACACTATGCAACGAGGACCAAAAGGAAAAACCCTTTTTTTTTTGGCGTTGTTTCTCTTTGTCTTGCGCCAAAATATTTTTCCACATTTTATGCTGCGCATATTTTTTGCCGCAGCCTTGGCGCGAAATTAGCGGCAAGTGGCTGAGGAAAGCATGGAAAAAGGCGGCGGAGATAAACTTTAAATAAAACATGGCACACAACACGCTCGCTGCTAGGGTTGGGGAATTGGGGCTGGGTCTGGGGTTGTGACTGAGACTGAGACTGAGACTGGGGAAAGCTTGTTTGCGTATGGGGGATGAGCCGATGCGGGTGCCGGGGCAAACGTCGAACGCTGGCGCAGACCGCAATTCAAATAAAATCCTTTAGGGCTTTTGACTTTTAACTCATCCGTTTAACGAGCGCTCATGTTCGTGAGACGGCGAATGGCAGGCTAGCCGTATAGAGGATGGCAGGATAAAAAGATTGCCCGAGCAAGGACAATACCCTTGACACCTACACACACACACACACACACACACATAGACAGACACACGCAAGTGAGCCCAGCACGTCGTCAGCGCAATTGCAAAACAATGCGCGAAACAGGCAAAGAAATATTTATATGTGGCATATGCGCATAACGAATGCTCTAGATTTCAAATCTAAAACTGGGACTTGAAAACGAGAAGAGCAGCTTTCGGAGAATCCGTCCCGCCACAAGCAGATATGAGAAGCTGGGGAATACGATGATATATTTGCATAATGAAGTGACACAATAATACTAGAGCTAGGTGGTTACAGTACACTTATAGCCCGAATCCTAGTTCAGGTAACGAGGCTATAAGTTATCATAGTAATCAGGTACATAAAATTATAGTTTGGATCGGCTTAACATAAAACTGATGACGGATTATGCCACAAGATACAAATTGGATTTTGGTTAGTCCGAATCTGGCATATGAAAATATGGACGATATTTGCAGTAGAACAGGCAATCGTTAATAAATTATTAAATTGCTTAGCATTTTGAAAATATATATATATCAAGACTTGAATCAAAAGGCATTGTTTTCTATTCCCTGTCTAGGCTTAACATACACCTCTTTTAAAGGTTTAGCTGCCTGCAGCACCTCGCTTTCCCTTAGAATATTTGTGTTGAGTATTTGGCACGTCGACTTTCAACACTTTGGCGCAACAAACACACCCGCGCACACACACACACACAAACACACACACGTTTTAACATTTTTATGAGCCTTTTCGAACTGTAATATCTCTATAACACTGTTGTGATTGCTTTTGCGCTGCCATTGCAGGCCCCAACGCCAGTTCCAACCCGCCCGCTGCCCGTTGCCCTGTTCGAGCCACGAGTCGAATCGATTGATGACTACGTCCCAAGCAGTTGGCAATTGGCAATTGGCAGTTGGCAGTTTGGCAATCGGCTTGTTGCCGTTGCTGCTGTTGTTGGCATTTTAGAATTTGAACAATTGCCACTCGATGCGCATAATAAACGTGGCCGAGTCCTGCCAAAGGATTCGCCTGACTGCGCCTGGCAAAAGGCGTCGATTGAGGCGCGTTTGCTTAAATATGCAATGAGCCAATGCATACACAATGCCCAAATCTCTGGCTGTGTGTTCCGGGTCTCCGATTGCGACATTTATTAACTGGCGAAATACACTTGTCGCACATACGCCCCGTGGCCACGCCCGCCATCTACGCAAAAAGTATGCTTCGTTTAATAAATTGAGCGTTTTATGCAATTTATGCGGCTGATTTGACATTAATGTGGCCCAAACAGATTCCCCTCGCTCAAGCCACACCACAGCATGTGTGTGTGTGTGTGCGTTTGTGTGTGCGTGTGCTGTGCTGCGTGTGTGTTTATTTACATGTTGCCTTCTAGCGTCTTAACGGGGGGAACGCGTCTTAAGCTGCCGCTTCCGCTTCCGCTCGCTGCTTTTTATTTATGACAACATCTGTCGCAACAACTTGTGTGTGCGTGTGTGCAAGTGTTCGGGTGTGCGGGTGTGTCTGTGAGTGTGTTGAGGCGTTAACATCTATGCCACACACACATCATTAATCATTTTAACGGCTCAACTCCTTTATGTGCTCCCGTGTCTTAGTTGTCAGCCACCTTGCGCTTCATTTATTCCCAAACTTTCGCTTTTTATGCCCCAAAACTTGGGCCATAAAAAAGCAGACACACCCATATATGTATATATTCTAGTATTTGCAATGCCTCTCTTCGTACATACATATGTATGTACTTTGTGCTGTGCCCAGTTCGCTGCACTCACCTGACAAGTTCTCCAATTGTTGCCGCCGTTCACCTACGGATTTGATGCCTTCAATTCTTGTAATGTTTTTATTTATTTATTTATTTTTTTTTTTTTTGCTGTTTTTATAAATTTTAATGATATTTTATGTTGTTGTTTTTCTTTGTACACTGGGAACTTGTTAATAGAAATAATTTTTAATCCATGCTGCGTGACTATTTGAAGTTCGAACAGGGACTACTGAGATCTAAAGGGGAAACAATTGAGGTAAAAGCATTGTGAGTACTAATTCATGGCACAATTTACCCAGAAAATGTTCCGAATCACTCAAAAACTTTCCGAATGTCCTAATTACAGTACTTGCTGAACTTTGTCAATCTGCGAAAACAGAATATTTAGTTTAGCCAAGGTTAGTTTAGTAAATGGCATAAAGTTAAGATACAATTCTGAGCTATCCTTAACGCTATATATTTTTATAACAAACTATACCAATTTTATTGTACTTCACTGCCTCACTCCATAAATTCCACAAGTTACAACGTCTCGTCGATAAATCGATAACTTTACACGAACAGTTGGCAATACCGCGTCGATAATTTATGGAAGAGTCTGTGAAATATGACCAGGTGGCAACACTGTGTTACTTGCTGACAAGACAGCCAATAGGAAATATAATATATGTATTTATTATCAAAACAATTTTAACATAAGCAAAGACAGTTTTTGAACTGAACAAAGAACCGAAAAGCTTGCCAATATTTCCATATGCTCGCCCCTAAAATATTAATAAGTAGCACTCAAATGAAACACACCGATTTCTAGCTAGATATATGTACTTATATTTTTGGATATCTTCTCGCCGCCCATAACCCCACTGGCCCCGTTAGGCAAAACAACGATAGCAATTCCCAGATGCCAATCAATGTCAAAGAGTTGGAAAACTCTAGACGACAATAATTCATGTATGCGAGCTAATAAATTAGTGGAAAATGCTGTTGGGGGCCATCAAAAGGATAACATGGACAACTTTTGTGCTCAACTTAACGTCACACACACACACACACACACACACCTAGACAAATAATCAGCTGTAAATATTTTATGGATGAAATAAGCGACAAAAACTTTGTCTCGCATTGTAGGGGTAGCTGCAAATATTTAAGGCATCTCTATCCCCACTCTCTCTCTCTCTCTCTCTCTCTTCAGCTAAAGCTCTCTGGTTGTCAGGTGCCGCACTGATGTGGCATGCCACAGAAATTTAGCAAAATCTTTGCTCTGGCTTAGTTTTATATATGGCGTAAGCTTTGCTGGTCATTTGCGGGGTCACGGGTCATCCCGCCAACAGGACGAAGCTGATGATTAAGTTGCTGACGACAATGAGGCCGACGATGCGGCTTACGATAGGAGGCAAGCAAATAGAAATGAATGTCAATAGATAATCAAAATAAATGCCTAACGGGGCTCAATGAAACTGAAACTGAGAGCTTGACAGATGCACAGATCCGAGCCTGGGGGGCAGGGCTGAGGGTGGAATATAAATACAGATTGGTGGAAGATAAGAGAAATACCTTTATAAGAAAGGTGAGGCTAGCTGGGCAGGACAAGTGTCACAAATTGAATAAAATATGAACATAGTTTATAAGTTAAAAAAATGAAAAAGTTAAATTCTATTGCTAATATATATGATATTATAATATGGCCACAAAAGCGTAGCTCACAGAAGAAGATGTCATCGTTAGGACAAGTGTCTCAATTAAATATTTGTTATAATTTAAGTAAAATTAATTGAAAGACTGATAATTCGTGCTATGTTGGCCTACTTTTCCATTGATATTTATACCCTATACAAGATAATAATTTTGTCACGAAATTCGTAACGAATAGAAGACATCTTTAAAAGGATAGGTGTTTGTAGAATGGATATGTAAAATAAATTCATAAACTGTTCGTGGTAAAAGAGATGCGCTTTTCTATTGCTTTCATACTTTTTATAGTTTCAAAGCGCGTAACGCATAGAAGAAGAGACTTAGTTGAGTCCGTAGAGTATAAGTCCATGAAGTCTCAAGTCTGTTCCTTAAAACGGACAGCGCATATATCAGAGTCGGTTCGATTGGCAGCCTATCATATAGCTGACCGATTGGAAATCAGATTCTTGCATAAAAGTACAACTTAAGTAGACAACAAACAGTTGTCAATTAAAAATTGAATAGCTACAAGGATTTTGAAAAATTTATAAGCTCGGAAGCCTAGCCGACAATCAAGGACTCTGAATTAACGTCTGCCCGGCGTGGTCTGCCACTCGAGAAATGCTGGAATGCGGAACTATGATTACATGCCGGACGAGCATGGTTGGTAGCGGGTTAGGTCTGGAGGTGAAGGTCCGTGCCAGGGGGCGAGTCCTGGGCCATAAATTCATTTTGGTGTCGGCTGCACATGCAAATGTCTAAATGCCTAAATGCCTAATGAGTGAAGCTGGCAGCAAAAACAGGACACGAATGAGTCCTTAAAGATTAATTAATCTTTGTGGCACATGCGGCCGACGCTAACGCTGACGTCGCCGTCGACGTCAACGCACAGCCAGACGCCGCTGGTGCCACAAACAACAGTTGCCTGGGGCACGCGTAGCATTGTGTTTAGCTGTGTTAAGGGTATGCTGACCATTGTCCTGCGTCCGCTCGGTTTCGGTTTTTAAGCTAATGACACAAAACGCCAAAAAGGATGCGAGTCCAGGGGGTTAATTTGCAGCCTGGGTCGGGCTCGGTCGCCTGGTCCGGCTTATCTTTTGCTTTTGAAGAAATAATTAATGACCTCGTTTTTGCCACTGTGCCCGGACTCGGGCGAGCCAGAGCATCAGGCACAGGAGCTGGAGCTGGAGCTGGAGCTGAAGCAGCAGCTGGAGTATGAAACGGCATCAGAAACAGGGAGCTGCACACTGCGTGCTGGCCATTAAAAATCGTTTATTTCGATTTGATTTAATCCAAAATAGATTGCCCCTGTCGGGCGATGCGGCCAATTTATGCACTCAATTTACGCGCGCGCACAGAGGACGCAACGGACACTGGACAAAGTCGACGGCACTCTCCTGAATGCAGGACGTCGCTGCTGCTGCAACTGGATGTTGGTGTTGGAGCTGGGCTCCGGCTCTGGACCTGGGCTGCGTATTTATAAATTTCATTGGTTAATCCTTATTTTCGCATTAAGGGAGCGCACGTGGAGGACACGGCGACGCACAGCTATGCAAATGTATGCATTGTCCTGTTGCGCTAGCACTCGATTTCCCTTTCTCAAAGCATCCCCCACCCCCGCTCCAGCCCCTCCTCATCCACACCCACTCAACGACTACTCTGGCAATTAAACTAATCGCACGCGAGGCTTAAAATGCGATTTGTGGCGTCGATTGGCAATTGCGGCTCGCATTCACCATTGAAACATTTCAAATGTTTGCGTGGGTTAGTGAGACGGGCAGAGTGTGTGTGTGTTTGTGTGGGGGGGGGGAGTTGCCCTTTTGGGCTTTGCCGCGAAATTTATTTAAGCCCAACACGTGGAAATATACCATTTGCCCATTTGCTCGCAGCGCCGGCAAACGCCGCAAATGACATTTAAACTGTTTGCATTTGGCGCCGCTGACTGCTTAGCGGTTTTTGTGGCTGTCCAAAAACGCCCGTCCGTCCCCTTCCTTAATTTGGCCCGCATCGCACCCCCTACACAAGCCCATCGTACGCCAGAGTTCACCGCCGCCGCCTAATCCAAATGTTTAGTGCTCGGACGATGCCAAAAACCGGATTCACTCCTGTTTCGGCTCCCCATTTAACGCCTCTCGACAATATGCTGGCAAATACCTCGCCAAATTTATTGTTAATATCTGATCCGCGGTTTAAAATATATATCTATTTTGGTAACTCCTGATTACGTTCCCATGCACCAAGAACCTAAACATACTTGAGGTACAGCTAAGAATGTTGCACTTGATGGATTTACGATGATATACACGACTATAAACCATGTTTTAAGTCTAAATAAAACCAATATGATCTTTCCACAAGAATAATCGTTATTATTATATTTCACACAACAAAGTGGATTTTAGGACAAATGTGAAAATACTCCCACTTTCACAAAGGTGTTTGAGGCCCTTCAGATGGTAAATAAAAATGTTGCATATAGCTGTTTTCCACCAATTTTCCACAAGTTGCGCGCGAAATTCTTCATGTCGCGCAACACTAGTTGCGTCGTATTCGAGTCTGGCAACTCTGGCTGCAAAAATTGCCTGAAACGATCTAAGCTACCCTGACTTCGGAATCTTTGATTAGCAGTCTTTCCAGCTTTTGCTTAACTTGACTTCTAATAAATTACAAAAGATGCTAATTTTGTTGTTTTTCCTTTTGTTAAACTTCCACAACCAGTGTGGGTTAGAAAGCCACAAAAGTGAAACAATTTGAAAGGCTCCTTTGAAGAGTTGTCACAGGCCAAAGCAGAAATACAATTTTCATGTGATTAATGATGTCAACGCGACGCTGGCCACGCAAGTGGCTGCTGTCCCGGCTCATGGCCAATTCCCTGGTCGCTCTTTAGCAGAAGTCAAAGGGAGATGTGCTTGGCTGGCAAGGCTGGCTGCCTCAAAACGAATCCGTCAAGAATGCGTCAATTTAATTGCGCACGTGACGCGCGCGGTTCATGAATGATAAAGAGAACAAGACAGCTAGGCCATGCTAAGGATGAGGGTGAATGTGGGGCTGGGAGGGGTTTGAACTGGACTCAAGTAAGGGAATTGCTGCGGCTATGCGCCACGTGACGCTGACATCCACATTGACAGCAAGAGTTCAGGATGTGGGCGCAGTGGATTAGCCCTGGCCTCAAGGAGCCCCTCAAAGCAATGCAGCGGCTAATAACGGGCCAAAATGTTTCCAACATGCTGCGCTCAACATTTGATTTTTCGCAAATTTCATTAAGCAAGATAAATGGTTGGCTATTAACAAAAACAGCATAAGCTTAATAGTAGCAACCACAGTGGTTCCAGGCGCCGCTGTCCTGCTTTGTATTTATGCAAAAATTCGTTATGGATGCCAAACATCGGAAGCGGAAATCGCACGCACTTTTGTTCTTTCACACACACTACCATCGATGCGGCATGTTGACTATGTCAGCCAGGTCTGTTATCAGCAGAAACTTCTCTGAATTGGCGCCTCAACCAATTGGGAATTTTAGGCTCACAAAGCGTCCGAGCACCCTTTAGCCTTAAGCTATAGGGCGCTTCCTATTTCGACAACAACAGCGGAATCAAGCCGATATAAGAGCTAGAAAAATTCCACAAAATCAAAACTTTTGAGCCCAGAAGACTGATACTCATCAGATGTGTGCTAGTAGGTTTATTGTAGTCTTACACTTCAGGCTTCTTAAATGGTAAGAATTTGGTATGAATTTGGCATGAAGTTTCTTGCTCTATATCCCAAAATCGATAAATATCGATCACAAGCATCAACACTCACAAGCGTGCCACAAAACTTTGTAACAAAACGCATCCATTAAGAAATCTTTGGATATGTCGAGCCCCAAATTGATAAATATCGTTTTTTTTTGAGTCTCACTCCTTCATTTATTTTGTCAGCAAGCTTTGTAAGGGCATTGAATTTCCTCTACAAAATACATTAAATTTCGTATATCAAATATCTTAAGACACATTTATGTACTATAAATATCTGGAAAGTGCATACAGAATTCGTTGTTTTGCCATTTTTTACTGGGCTTGTGGCTGGCTGTGGCTCTGGTGACATGATAAATTGCTTGAAATTATTTTCAAACTGCCAACCCCCGATGCAGGCCATGGACTTGAACAGAAGCGGGGTGCGGGGTGGAGTGTGGAGAGGGTAGGCTGCATATCTCGACGATATCAGCGGTATCTGTAAAATGGTATACTTAAAAGTTAATTGTAGCTGAGAGCTGAAACTTTTCTGCGGAGCCTCACGAATTTGAAATTTATTCAAATTTCGTATACAAAATGCGACATGTTGTAATTCTCCAAGCAATTGTTTGTTGTTGCTTGTTCGTGTTTGTTATTTTTGTTGCTGTCGTTGTTTGTCTTGTTGTTGTTGCTGTTGTTGTTGATGTCGTTGTGCTTATCTGGCCCGCATTTTGTTTGCTTGCCAATTTTTGGTAACTTTAAGATTTATCGCATTGTAGCTGCAGAGTCTGATGAATGCGACGTTGTGTTAACCAAATCCGAAACGCGAATTGCGACAGCTGCTGCTGGCTGGAGAAGGTGGCCGACTGGGCCGAGGCTGAGGTTGAGGTTGAGGTTGGCTTTCGACTGGGCCTGGCAAATTGGTCATTAACTGAAGCACGGTCAGACACAGCAACGAGCGAGGCAGACAGATGGAACGCAACGATAGATGATGGCAGGACATGGCGTCAGGACATTTTAATTTGGTCTGTCAACGACAGACGTTGACCGCAGCGTTGCAGTTGCAGCCAAAACTGATTTGTCCAGCCGCACCTGAAGCACAGCAAGCCCCCAACACCCCTCCACCTACACACATACACCCGCAGTGAAAGGACACGTTGTGTTGATTTCTAATTTCACGCTGCGTTGTGTGAAAATCAACACCGTTCAACACAGTCACATCAGGGTTCCGGTTTTCCGATTTTCCACGTTTTCACGTCGATGGAAATCGAAAAAGCCGCCCGCAGAAAAATGCAGCTAATGAAGCCTAAGCGCTTAGCGCAGCCCACTTTCCGCAGGCTCTTCAAGCCCGCTCCCCTCCCCCTCCCCCTCCCCCTTCTGGCTACCCAAAAATGCAAATAGATTTGCAATTTGGTTAAGCATCTTAGGGAAGGGGAGCGCATAATGAAAGGGCGTCTGTTTCACAGAAAAAGTTTCCAATTAGGCAAAATCCTTTACTCTCGGCCAATATCAAGTAGCATTTAGTCAAGAGGGGAAAGACAATAGGTATATGTATATGGTAGGAAAGGAGGCAGCTGAGCAGCTGGGGGATGACTTTTGATTGAGATGGCAAACCTTCCTTCGAAATACAGAGTATTCTGTGTAAATACTGGACATTCAGAATGTCGGGGCATTTGTAGGGCAGCTTAAATAAACAAAATCAGATTTCTAGCTTAGCATATCACAAGTCTTCCCCCTCTCCCCCAAAAAATATGGAACTGATGCAGCTAATAATAAATAGTAAATGAGAAATAATGGAGGAACAAGACGCCCTTTTGGCACTTACCCCACAATGCTCCAAGAATATCCCAGCAATTATAAGTACGGACGGTCAATCCACCTCGCAGAGCCTTTTGTCAATCAGAAATTCTATGTATATATCCAATAATAATCAACGCACCTACACTTTCACAATTTGTTCGCAAAATTTTTTAAGAAAATTTATGTTTTGAATTTTTTAGATTGATTTTTTTTTTTGTGATGTGTTCACTATGAGATTGTAACTAAAAGTGAATTTTTCAATTCGAATTTGCTCTGAAATCATTTTCGAAAAACAACGAAAGCCTGCTACGATGGAAATGAACACAAAAACAGCGAAGCAATTTGGATCAGCTGATTTGTGGACTTGGTCTTTTGGTTCTAAAAGATTATGCGTCTCAATGGCAGAGATCTAAAAACTTTTTAAGCAAGTGGTTATTTTTCTTCCAACGTCTCGTCACTTTGTCTTCTTCTTCGACGCACAATAACGAGTCACGGCCAGCGCTCATCTCTAGCCTGCAGATGATGGGCAGCACTGTGTCTTCTCTTGCTGGCTCTATTCAGTAGTTGTGCACGTGTTTCGTGGCTAAAGTCTTTCACGGTGATTATTTCGTGTTCGCTGCCGAGAAATCTAAAATCTTGAACAAAAATGAGCAATATTGAGGAGGAAATTGAGACAGCAACCGAGGCAGCCGAGGAAATTGAACTTATGAATATCCCAGACAGGTAAAGCAAATATCTCTATATATAAAACTGTTTGTCCTGACTGACAGACTGACTGACTGATTGGTGATCAACGCACAGCCCAAGCCGTAAGATCTAGGAAGCTGCAATTTTCACTGTAGCTACCTTATGTGATGAAGGTGCACGTTAAGACGGGGTTTCGGGAAATTCCACCCGCAAGTATGGAAAAATCGCGAAAAACGTTTGTATGAAACTTTTTAGTTCACCATCCGTTTGGCCTCATACTCAATTTCAAAGTTCTTTGTTCAAATTCATTTGAGAGGTGTTTCACACTTTTCCAAAAATGTATTCCTCCTTGTCCTTGCGCTCAAATTAATTTCCAAGGATCTACATAAGAAATCATTTGAGACGTGTTTCAGATATTTCGTAAAATCTAAACTCCTTCGGTGGAAAGTGCATTTTAAAGATTTTTTTGGTGAATTTTAAGTTTTGTCAGATTTGCATTAAACTTATTTTCAAAGCTCTACATAATAATATGATGAAAACGTGTTTCAGCGATTTGGGAAATGCCACTTGCAACAGTGGTAAAAGGGCGCTTTACCCGCTAGTCATATATAAAATTTCCTGTCGTCTACAGTTCTACGTGGTTCCTTTTGCAGTTCCGAGGAAAGCAACAGCAATAAGAATCTGGAGGATGACTTCGAGATGACATCCAACGATGACGAGCTGGAGACCAGCTTGTTGCAGCTTGTGCACATCCCAATAAGCAGACCTCCGAGATTATATTGCCCGCGCTGGCCACACTGCTGCGGCAGTATCGCATCGATTATGTGGACATCAAGAATCTTCTAGAGCTGCGCCGTACATGACCTGCTCACAGGCAGAGGCCCAGGAGCTGATCGAGCTAATCAAATCGCTCATGTTCAAGCACAGCAATTTAACGGCGCTGCAAAAGGGCGCCACGGCACTCGAGCAGCTGTTCAGGCAGTGCTCAGCTCTGATGCTCAACTATCGCAAGGATCTGCTGCAGAAGGCGGTGGCCAACTGCATGAAGGCAGAGAGTGCCCGGCAGCAGTTATCAGTTCGCAGCATTCCCGCTTCAAAGTGTGCAACAAGCATCTCCTTGTCGCACTACGTCTCATCTCGGCACTCTACGAACGCTGCTGGCCAGCCTGAAGCGTGCCATTCGGGATGAGAACAAAGCACCAGAGGTTACTTTGCCCGATGAGTCAGTGTGTCTCTGCTTGGAGATATACTCGGCCCACTTCGCCAAGCTGATCAATATGGCCAGGCTTTTTGGGGATCTCTTGAGCCAGAACCTTATCAAGTCTCGTCCGGCTGTGCTCATTTTGCATTGCGCTGCCATACGTTATGCTACGGAATGGTCGACAGATCCAACTCAAGTGCCCGCGAATCTGCTCTCTTTACAGGTCCTCAGGCAGTTTGTGCCGCAGCTGCTTGCCGAGGATATGTTGGATGTGCTCAATTATCTCGATGGCACCAGCACTAGGGAGCGGCCCACCAGCTGCTCCACTGGATGGGAGCCACTGCTTGCCTATCGCAATAGCCTAGAGAGTGCACTAAATCAAAGGTGTCGCCGCGAGCTGGATATGTAGTGTCCAACCTTTGCAATCCCTTTTGATTCCATTCGTGCAACTCTTTTTAAATGTTACCTACTCGTCAACACCATGCACCGAAAAAAATAAATACTGAAAATTTATACTGAAAATCAAGCTAGAAAATCCCTTCATTCCAAACGACCAACACAAGTATTCAAAATCTTAATCTTTCTCCAATATTTATTTAGAAATGAATCCTTACTCTCTTAATGGGAGAACTTAAGGAGAGCTATGTCAGACTAGATTGTATAAGATTATTTGACACTCCAATCTTACGCGCATGTTTTTTCCCGAATATAATCCTTAATTTCTTAATAGAAAAACTTAAGTAGAGCTATGTCAGGCTAAGTTGGCTAGCTCTTAAAAACATACTAAATAATAATACGGTATTCAGATTTCCTATATAACTCGCTCGGGTTTAACGAAATATAATCCTTTCTCTAGCACTGGAACAACTTGTGCAACTCAATCTGGATGATAGTTAAAAGAAGAGTATCCCCAATTACCAAGTTTACTCGTACGATTTGCATGCTTCGTAGAGTATTAAGAATATGGAACTAACTCTTGCCTTTTACTCGAACCCACTTGAGCTGCTCTGACTGCTCACCTGGACGTGGCGACGCCTGCTCTCTTGTGTTCTTGGTGTAATTGTGCGTTGCGGCACGCGAAATTAGACAAGCAACGCGGCGGAGGGCTGTATGAGCTGCATGGGGGTAGGGGCTCTGGGCATACACAATGAGCTAGGGGTTGGGGCAAGTAGATAATGAAGCGTTTGCTGGTTTGAGGCAAATGGAGTTTGTGCTGGCTCCAGGGCTCGCTAAATTACAAAAGAATGACAAACGCCCAGCAGCGGCGTCTGCCACAGCCCCTGCCTCATGGCTCCTTTGGCTGCCTCCTAGCGGCTCTCACGGGACGCCGAGAGGTGTTGTGCAAAGTTTTTGCCTTTTACACATTCAAAGTGCTGATGAGAGAGAGAGAGAGAGAGAGAGAGCGCGGGGCGGGGAGGGTGTCTATTGTTCCCCAAAGTGTTTTTATTTAGCTTGGCCGGGCGGCAGCCGCCACAGCGTGGGCCAAGGCCAAGAAGCGTTCTGATGTATGGATGGGGGTGGGGATGGTGTTGGGGGCTTCTTTCTTGCCAATGGCACACACAGACATTTCGTTTGTTTTATTATCTTTTATTATTATCTGCGCTTTGTCTTAGTTGTTGTCCTTTATGTGCATCCATTGTTGCAGCTTATCGTTTGTTGTTGTTGTTGTTGTCGCTGCCACCCGCTAAATTGGCCGTTAAGATGCTAAAGATGCGGATTTCGGTGATTTAGCAAGTTGGTCGCCAGCATTTCCATTGTTGCCATTGCCATAGTTTTTGCTCGTTAACGGGGTTTTCCGGCCCCAGAAACTTGCGGCGGAAATCGCGCTAATTTCGCCACCTGACGCCAAACGGCTGGCGACAAAACCCACAAGGCTTGAGCCTGGTGCATAAGGTTTCCCTACCAAGCTCCGCGGCGTTAGAGTTTGGATTTAATGCAAGCCGATTTTATAGGAATCAAAGCTGCAGAGTACATATGACAGCTTCTTTATGCTGCCCCTGCCCGTACCCCGTTCAATTGCAATTGACTTCGTTAGCCGACGTGGCTTTTTGAATTTCAAATTTTGAAAGGGTCACACTGTCTTGTCAGTCTGCCCAACATTCCCAACATCCAAAATGGGTTCTTTAAATTAATTAAATTTTTGTTCTTTAATTTTTAATTTGCCTGGCAATACTGCAGCTTGTTTTCGGGAGCTGGGGTCTGCAACTTGCTCAGGTCTCATTACAATTTTCTTCCTGGTCAGCTGAAGACCTACGTAAGTTTTCCAAATTTATAATTTATTCTTCTATTCTCATTATACTTAGTACTTCTCATTAATATATTAAACATTTCATAGCGCAAATCAAAAATGGACTCAGGTGATAATCCAGATGATCAACAACAACAACAAGAACAACAAAAACAATCTGAACAACAGGCTCCATCGGCCAAGCGTAGACGTCTGCGCCCGACGTTGGCTGAGCAAAACGCCGAGCTTAAAGTAAAAATGGAGCAGCTGACAGTGCAGTGCAGTGCACTGAAAACCGAGCTTGGCAATGCGAAGATGGAGCTGTCGAGAACCAATTTAGAGAAGACGTTGTTAGCGGCGTCATTCGAGAAGGTGGAGGGCTATTTCCGCACCCTGCTCGGTGGTGCGCCATTCGCCAGCTTGAAGACACAGTTGGATCTTCTGCTTGAGCAGGCTCAGCAGATACACGCCCGCTTGGCGGTTAACAATGAGCCGCCACAGCTGAAGGCGATCGCAACATTAGCCGTTTTGCAGAACCAATTGAAAAAGAAGGACAAGGTCCGAGAGGAGCTGCGCATCCAATTGCAGGAAACGGTCGCCACTGTTGATGCTCTTACTCGAGCATTCAGCAACGACCTGGCACAGGAGTCGCAAAAGCGCGTCGATTTGGAGCTAACCCTCGACAGAATGCTGCGCACCATGGAGAACGTTATGTCCTGCTCGGTGTGCCTGCTGCAGTGGACCGATGCTGGGGAGCATCGGCTTGTCGCACTGACATGCGGCCACATCTACGGCGAGAGCTGCATACTGAGATCCCTCGAACATTATCGGCACTGTCCACAATGTCGCACACCGTGCACCAGCTCCGATGTATGTCGCCTTTTCATCAATGTCTCGGATTAACTACGTGCATACTCAGACATGCACACATTGACACATACACACATACATGCAGACAATGAGAAATACAAGCATTAACTTACACACACACACCTGTATATACACCTTTTAGACATATACCCATGCACATGCAGACACTTGTACATTAGCATACCCATTTACATACAGGAATATGCACACATATACATTTACATACAAATTTTGTAGAGTTACACATACATGCATACACATAATGATTGTACATTTGTAAATATATATAGTATATACGCACATACATATAAATATAGAAAAGTATTAATATAAAAAAGAAATTTGGTTTAAAAGTTTAGATATTCCATCTATGCCATAAGGTTTATTGGTATATAAGGTATATAATAATTATAAAACTTATAGATTAATATTTGTTATTTACGATATATATAAATACGGTATAAGTATGAACTTATAATATATAGTCTCCACATGTAGTTATAAGTTTCGTTCAGTTCATAACTTAGCTAGAAAATGTAGTCTTTGCTTAACGAGTGTGTGCCCGGGCTAAGCAGGGATACGCATTTTTCAACGCTTGGCTTAAAAAGCTTAGCAACTACACAAGCCAAGCTTCCAAGCTCTTTAGCGAATTACCCAACCTTTTAGCTAATTTCAGTTCCTTTTCCAAGTGTAGAATCAGTTCGTGTCTTGGCTGAAAGTGTGACGGTCTTTGCTTAACGAATGTGTGCTCGGGCTAAGTGAAGAAACGCACCGTTCGAAGTGCGCATGACGTATACCGAACAAAATTTAGCAAGTACACCAACTGCACATTTAGGTCCTTTAGGAAATTATCAAGCGTTAAAATGTATTTTCGTTTCATTTCCGTGTGTCCGAGCATTGATTTAAAAGCTTATTGAATTTTATTCTAAATTCATCGCATAGGACATAGGCTCCGCAAAGACTATAAAATTCGTTCAGAGACTTTCGGAGTCCCTTAGCGAATTATCCAACACTAAAGCTTACTTCCGTTTCATTTCCACACGTTCCAGTAGTTTGTGTCTTGGCTGACAAGTGTCACGGTCTTTGCTTAACGAATGTGTGCACCGGCTAAGCGGTGACACGCACCGTTAAGCGTCCACGTGAAGCCCAACGAAAAGAGCTTAACAAGTATGCAATTCGAGCCTAAATGCATAGCGAATCAACAAACACCTGAGCTCATATCTGTTTCGTTTTCATGTTTCCAAAGATTGATTTAAAAGCTTCTTGAATCTTGCTCCACACCAATCGATTGCATTTGTATTTGGTAAATATGGGCAGGAATAGCGCAAATGCCTAGCCATAAGAGGAAGCTTCCATAACTCAATTTTAATGTATATATCATTGCATATAGCTTATGGTTATAAACTTGATAGATATGCATAAATGCATACTTTAACTAAGACTTCAAACTTGGCATCCTAAATATAATATTCAATCGAACATATTCAATTTATTACAAATATTTATTTATTGCGAATGAATATTCATATACTAAATATGCCTTTATTTGCAACATTCCAGTATCTTTTGCCTGCCTAGTAAAGAAATTTTTTGTTCAGTCCCGTTTGGACTCTCAATTTCACTCGGAACGTGGGAAATTCTCGAATTTCCATTTGTTTTAATTGTCCAAATGGCAGCCCAGCCAATCTAACGATAAGGGTTGAGCACAGGAAGCGCTCGTTGATCATTTCCTGGCGCAGCATCCGTTTCGGGATGCTTCGAATTTGCGCTGTTGCCAACGCGCGTAATGCATTTAAATTGTTTAAACAATTCATGAATAATTATAGACTTTGTGTGACTTAATGATGAAAACAAACCAAAGCCACAGCGCACGGCACATTTTGCAATTCTCGTATTTCCGCCGTGTCGCTCGTTTCTCGGCCAGCGGAAACGCAACGTCCAAAACCGTGAAGCCCAATCGATATGCCAAACTGTATCAAACGCTGCTGCGCCACCAATTTTGGCAGCGCTGGCTAATTGACAGCCCCCCCAAAAGCGGACGCCTGTCGCATTCCAATGTGGAGACGTTTTCGCTTTGTGAATGAAACTCGAAACTAGCCCCCACACCCACACCCACACCCACACACACACCCATTGGGCAGGGCAGGCGTACGCTCATGGCCAAAACGCTGCTGCCATCAGCAATTCCATTCAATAGACGTGTTCTTGGCGCTACTTCGAGTACATCAATCGATTGGCAATCGCGTTCCACAGCAACAGCAACAGCAACAGCTCGACACGATTTGGATTAATAGGCACGCCCTTGCAGCCCCCTCGGCGCCCGCAGCGCAGCAGCTGCTCAGCGCTTTAAGTGGTTCTTGTATTTCAATTGCTCGCGCCCGATGTTCACTTCCTTCCGCTTTCGGTTTTTTTATGATCCTCCTCCACGCCTTATCAGTTTCAAGTGCAGCCCAGTTGCAGTTGCAGTGGCAGTGGCAGTGGCAGTGGCAGTCAGCATCTTGGGGCAGCTGTGACAATGCAGCCGCCTTCGTGTCGCATGTTTAAAATACACGAAATGAGTTGTGGCATGTGCCACAATAGCTCAGTACAGCAGCAGCGTCGTGCCACATGCCACATGGCAATCGGCATTTGCTGTGCCAGTTCCACCTTCCACTCGACTCCGGAGCGCATAAGCAAGCTGATGAACTGCCTAATGCCCTGTAATCGACCTGTTAACGAACATGAAATTGACCGTTTCTCATTGTTAAATAGATATTTTCTTATTATTTATATTCATTTAACTGAGGAATAAGTACATGTATTTTGGAGGGAAGAGTACAAGAAAACTGCTCCTGATAATATACAAAGTTATAAAACGTATGCAAGTATCCTATATATCATATTTATATAGATGTATTTACAAACAAATATTTTAGGCATTCAATCTTAAGAAATACTATAAAAAGACTCTAGAAATCTACGGTGGTATTTCCTAAAGTGTATCTTGCAGTCGGTAACGTTTTGGTACTGTCGCACTCTTGTGGTTCGATATGCAAAAATTGTTTGGGGATTCACATTGACTCGAGGAATCCCTAAGCTCATTGGCTAAGACAATACTTCTCCCACACAGTTGCCAGGAACTCGAGCCCAGCGATTATGCAAGGCAATCCGGGTATTAGCTGCAAATCAACGAAGCTGATCTGCCATGTTGTCTTTGGGATTACCTAGGATCGCCAGTTGTTGGGCCTATAAAGACTATAAAGCATAGAAGACCAGGCGATTCGTGGTTATGCGGGAGACTACGAGTGTCCGACGCTTCGTATTTGGTTTTCAGTTTTTGCTAATTTATGCCACGTCGCAGCTAATTAATTTCTGTTGGGCAGCCAAGACAAGAGGGCAGCATTGGCAAACCTACAGCAGCAGCAACAACAACAACAGCGGCAACAAACAAGAAAGTCTCCCAGCTCGTGCATTGAATAGCCAATGGGTGTCGATTGTTGTTGTTGTTGTTTTGGTTGTTGCTGTTGTTGCTTTGGGATTTTCATTAGAAATGTTTGCGCGTTTTTCAGTCGGCGCAACGCCATTTTATTTTTTTTTATATTATTATTTTGCCTTGGTCAAACCAAACGCGCGCTTTGATGTGCCAACAACAGCAGCAACAGCAGCAACAACATCAACAACATCAACAATGTTGTTGCCTTTACAAGCATTTAATTGTGTAACTGCACAAGCTGCAAAAGCAACATTAATAAATTCAAAGGCGTTCGTCGCTTGCCATTTCCATTTTCAATGTTAATCGACAAATGCAAAACGCAAAATGCAAAATGAAAAATTTCAAATGCATTATGCAAAATGCAAAATGCAAATTGCAAATTGCGCCCATGAGAGCAACTTTGTCAGCTCCGCTGATACCAAAGATAGGGGTAGACGCGCTTGGCTTGCCTGGGCGTAGTGGAGGCATATCTCCGTCTTGTTGCCCATTTCCATTTTCATTTCCATTTGCATTTCCATTTTCGTTTTCATTTCCATTGAAAGACGTTTCCTGCCTGTCGCGTTCCCGTTGCATGCACATGCCCACTACGCCCCCATGTTCCATATATATATACATTTATATATATATATGTATGTATATATATAAATACATATATATATCTATATATGCTGTCTGGCGTGTGGGCGTGGCAGATCGCACGATCTTCACAGACTTTATGGTGCCACATAGTAAGAGAGAGAGAGAGAGAAAGGCATACTTAAAGATCGGCCTCATAAAGCTCCAGCAGTCGCAACAAGTCCAACCGGATCAGGCATATGACTGTATCTAAGTGCCATGTTTACTTAACAATTTCAACAGTATATTGTTCTATACCTATTTCTACTCTTAAGAACATTCAAATTGTTTGCCAAATCGTATTTCCTAAAGATAAACATATGTATAGGAAATCCGTCCTAGGTCAATCGTCAGCTCACACATTTATAAATTTCACAAAATAAATAAAAAACAAGTAAGAGGTTCTAATCGGGAGCTCCCGACTAGGGGATACCCTGAACCCTCTAATTCCAATAGATAGAGAGGCCCGATCTAGGTTCTGAGACTCTTGCGTTCATACATACAGACAGACGGACGGACAGACAGACGGACATGGCTAGATCGACTCGGCTATTGATGCTGATCAAGAATATATATACTTTATGGGGTCGGAGATGCTTCCTGCTGCCTGTTACATACATTTACATTTTGCACAAACGCAATATACCCTTTTTACCCATTTTCAATGGGTTCAGGGTATAACAATGCAAAACATTTGCTTCCATGGAATATAATTAGACACGTTCCCATAAATATCGGGCCAAAGATTCAGTTCTCAATCTTCAGGGTCGAGTTAACTCGCACAATCCACCTCCCCGTTCGCCCCCTCCAGCCCACGCATCCGAGACCCGGCCGTAAATCAATTGAAAGCCCTCAATTCACAGAATGAAAATGCCGAGCAACAAATGAAATTAAGTCGAAGCAAGTGAATTAATTCATAAAAGTTTTTATTGTTGCACACTTATAGCACTTAAAATATAAACAATTTTTCCATACAATTTTCTCTTCGATTTTTCACATTTTTATTAATGTTCCTTTTACATTTATTTGTGTGTTCGATTTTTCGGTTTTTTTCTTTTGTTTTTCTCCCCTTCTTGTTCTTGTTATTGTTAGTTTGTATTTCGTATGCGGTTTAATAATTATGAAATATTAAATATTTATAGTCCTAAATGAATATTTTTTGCATTTCGCTAAGAACAAATACAAAAAAAAAAGACATAAAATATTTATAATTAATACACGTTCAATATTTTCTCAAATACGCCTACACATAAATATATATATAATCGTATGCATGTGTGTGGGTGTGTGTGTGTGTGTGTGTGTGTGTGTATGGGCTATGGGTGAACGATATTATGCATGATATACAATATGCACGACTATATAGTAAACATATAGTAGCTGATATGCTGCCGATATTGCTTGGTTCTATAGCACTCGTCCCGTTCGCTTGCCTTAATATTTACATTAAGTAGAAATTTGTTAATCATATATAGATGGGCTTCTCTATTATAATGCATTCATAGTTTGTAACTCTTCACTCTCACCATCTTTCACACTCTTGCTCAAAAAAAAAAAAACAAAAAAACTCTTTTATATACAAAAACAATTTACCAATTTCGCATTTAGAATTAATGTAACGCTCAGCGTGGCAAATGGTTTGGACAAACAGCTTCGAATAGAAGTTTTAATAGAGGTCCGTGAGTTTTGAGAAAAGTTGGCCCAAACTATTAACGTTTGTACAAACAGTTTGAGCAAATCTCAACTTTAGTCTACCTCGAATTGTAAAATATATTTCACTTAAAGCAGCAGACAAAAAGTCTTTCTTGTGAGTTTTAAGAATAGACTTTTGAACAATTTTGGAAAAAGTTTGCATAAATTTCCAATTTAGACTAACTCAAATTCGTAATCAAATGTTTGTGCGAGCCGTTTGACACAACTATTTGCCAGCATGAACGTGTTGATTAATGAATAATTAATTATATTAATTAATTGCTGTGCCTTTGCATTACAAACAAGTCAACATAACATTTAAATTAAATATCAGGCAAATATATATTAATCGTACGCGTAGATAATTCTCCAAATTTTGCAAGTTCTCGAGCTCCCTCAGCGTTCTCTTTGTACAAAGTTGCTGCTGCTGTTGTTGTTGTTGTTGTTGTTGTACTAGACGTCAACGTACACTTAAGTAGTTCCCAACAAGCTCCTGGCCAGACTGCAGCATCAGCCCTTCGAGCCGGCAAAGACACCAGCTCCCAATCCGTTGTTCTCCTCTATGTAGACATTGCCCGGCTGCAGGGTTTTCAGAATGCGTCGCTCGTGATGCTTGGCATGCTTTTCCACTAGAGAAGGAGTAAAAAACACAGAGAGAACGAGAGTATGAGAGAGAGAGCAAGGCAGAGAGAGAGAGAGAGAGAGCAAGGCAGAGAGAGAGAGAGAGGGGTGCATGTTTGCTTGAGCTGTGTGGGCCACAAGCGTGGCTGTCAAAACTGAGTGACAGCCGTAGGCCCCATTGTATTAAAATTCTGTGCGGGCGCGTTCTCATTTGCATTTGCCATGGAATCAATTGCGATCGCATTGGATGGGCCCATTAAGCGGCTATTGTCGCCGCCAAGAGGCCGCCGCCCACGGGCTCAATGGCCAATTTAAATGCAAATTGGCAAACGCCTTGACCAAAAAGGCGCAAAAAAAACGAACAAGAAAAAAAAACTCAAATGAAACGTAAAAAGAAATTCTTTCGCCTGTGGAATGCCATCCCGCAGCGCCTGTCCTGCCCCTTCGCCAGTCCCAGTGCAGTTCCAGCCCAGGCCAGCCCCCTGCCAGGCGCATCATATTGGGCTGGAACGATCTCAAGTGGTTTGACCTTTGACACACTTACCAGGCAGCAGCACATGTTGCGGCTGAAAGATGCCCGACTGCGCAGCGGACGCCGACGCCGACGTCATTGCCGAGGCGGGCAGACCGCGCAGCGCATCCGCATTGCCTATGAAGAAGGTGCCACCATCCAGACTCTGCACCTCGGCCAGCTTGGCCATCAGCTTCGTGGACAACTCTTCCACATCTGCAAGTATCAGAGAGAGCAAAAAAAATGTATACTTTAAGTAACATCTGGAATTTGGTTTAGATAAATTAACTATATGCATATGCTGTACAAAATTAAATAACTTTTGTTGGTATTATCGCATCTATATAATATTATAGTGAGATCAGCACAGAGTCGATTGAACGCAAACAATTCTGATTAGACCATCGCGAGATTAAGTTAACTCCCTTCTATCAATTGGCATTCAACCAAATTGAAATCACAAGCGAAGAGTTTGTCACAAACTTTGTTTAACCCCTTAGACTTTTGCTTTGATTAATTGCCAATCGGTAAAAGGGCTCCGAACGATTTCAGAAAGGTATAAGATTCCAAAATCGGACGGTATTTACCTGAGATATTCATTAAAATTATTCAAAAATGTTTTGATTTTCGAACCGACAACTTTTTTCGAAAAAAAAAACATAATGTAACGTTTCGTATCGTACGGAACCCTATTATACTTTGGCAGTTTATCTTATCAACAATCCAATCGTTACATAAAAATGTTTGACAAAAACCTTTTTTGATGATTTCTTTTAATATTTCGGTTGGTTATTGCTTGATTTGCATTATATGCTTAAACTTAAAAGAAAAATGCTGGAATTGGATTAAAGTTCGATTGTATTGAGCAAAAAGTAGCGAAAGATTTCCATTTGCACGTGTTCAAGGTTCAAAATACTCTCGGATCAGGTCTGCCTATACTATATGTATGTATGTAGTATGTAAATTTCGCAAGCTGTATAATATACTGTTATGGCCTTCATAAACACGGCCATAAGGCTGTTAAAATATTTATTATATTTTTGTATTCGCGCTGTCAGATCAACAATTATTACTGCCAGCCCATTCTTGATCGATGCCAGGAAATCGAAAGGGGGTCGTTCAGGGGCCTTTTGCTGCCGCATTTCCGACTTGTAAACAAACCAGCGTGGGCGTAAATGATGGGCGTGGCCATAACAGACACCCACCCACCCAGCCAGCCAGCTAGCCAGCTAGCCAGCAGATAATTTATCATTTATTTTTAAACTGTAGTCAACAAAAAAGAGACAAAAAAAAAAAAAAAAGAAGAAAATTAAAAGGAAAATCGACATGCGCTGAGGAAAAACAGAAAACTGAAAAGCAAACGAAAGAGAGAGAAAGAAAATAAGATCAACACGAAAATTAAGTTCCGTTGCCCAACAGACGCGACGGCTGCCTTTCGGTTCTTTGCATTTTATTATAAACAATCCCAGCAAATTTTCACACAACAACAACAAGAACAAGAACAACAGCAACCAGAACGATGGAAAACGGCAGCTACGTTGTAGAATTTTTGAGGAAAAGCAGAAGGAAAATACCAAATTGGAAAAAAGCAAAACAAATTTTCAAATTTGCGCAGTTCAATTAGTTTCAAAAATGTTCAATGTGCCAAAGAAAATTAAGCACATATGGATGAGTAGTCTCTAGAGAGGTGCGAGTACGAGAACGGGTACGATGAGTGTGAGTATGAGTGTGAGTGTGAGTGTGAGTACGAGGACGAGTACTCGCTTATATCTGTTTATGTACTCGCATTGTATGCGTGCCTGTGTGTGTGTGTGTGTGTGTATATATGCTTGCTGGGAATATATTGGGAAAAGCGGCACAGTTTTCCATGGAAAACTGTATGCCAAGAAGATTCTAGCAAACTGATTAGTGAAAGCAGCAAATCCGAGAAAAAAACAAAGAGCTTAAAATGAACTATTTGTACAGATCATGTGATTCAAGTGATCTCTATACATATACATGATCTATTATCATGCTTGGGATTGAAGATCTCTTTTGAAGACTATAAGTAAAAGAATTTGGCATTGAACATAGATTTGGTTAATTAGTAAAGATTTTCATAAAAGATTCTACAGATCATGTGGTTGAAGTCTTCTCCGAAAAAAACTATACTAACATATATACGATCTGTAATCATGTGTTTCACTAAAAGTATCTACTGAAGACCTTAGAACATAGATTTAGTTCATCAATTAGGAGTTCAAGTAGGATCATGTGTAGGAGTCTCTATGGGAGCTCATTGATATTGATAAAGAAGAAGAAAAGTAAAAAGGATGGATGAATATAGAAGGAACATAGATTTGGTTTATTCATAAAAGTTTAAACTGAAGATTCTAAAGGTAATTCGATTCAAGTGATCTCTCTTTTAGCTTGCGTTGGGTTAGGGTAAAGATCACCTTTTGGCCCTGATCTGTCGAGTTCGTATTGGATTTATCTCTCTCCGTCTCTCTTTGATTTCTCCCTTTCATTATGCATGTGCCAATATTATGTATTCGGAAATTGCAAGTTTGTTTGAGTTGCCACGCGACTCGCCCTATCGCTGGTAGTTAGTGTAGTCTCCGCCTCAGCAGCCGCCCCCTGTCTCCAGCTACCCCCATCAGGAACGGCATCGCTATTTTTGAACAAGCCGTAAAATGCAGGGAACAGATCGCCGAGTGTGTGACTGCAACATTTCTGCGATCTTCTTGCACTCGCCCACAAACTTAAAAGAGTATATTGGTTTTGCGTAAATGAAAGCAAATAATCCCCAAATAAAGCTTAAGTGCTAGTATAAACAAATTTGGATTAAAGACAGAAGAAAAGTAGTTCAGCTGTGCTTAAGATTGATCTACAAATATGTGTATAAATATGGCTTTAATTGGACTGTGAGCGTGTATTACGCAATTGGTTACACCCGACTGAAAATCTTCTTACACTTTTGGATCTGCATTTGCTCAGCTGGCACATTGAGCCTGCACAATTCCAAGTTGAAGGAAACACTAAGCGCGTGCCAAAACGACTGAAAATGGAAATGGAAATGGTTATGGCCAGGAAAAAGCCAGAGAGCTGAAGAGAGTGAGAGAGTGGGAGGGCGGGCAGAGAGGGGTAAAGGGCAACAGACTGGCAATTGTCAATTGAGCGCTTGAATGCGCCCAGTCACACCTTTCCTTGCCGCAGCGGCAGCAACAACTTCCTGTACAACCCGCCAGGCAGCTGGTCCAATATTTAATCATCAATTCGCCAACTATTTATAGAAATGCTGCGACGGAAACGGCAGCGGCAACATGAGCTGCAGCAGCCAGTTGCAACCGAAATCCAATAAGAATTCATTTAAAAGGGATGTATAAAGAAAATGCCTGCGCATGGCATTTTCCAAGTGCAACGCATGCCACATTCGATTACAGCTCGATTTTCCATGCAGTTGACATTATCTTCATCTGTTGCTGATCTGTTGCAGTTGCAGTTGCAGTCGACGTCGGCGTCGCAGTCGCAGTCGCAGTCGCTGCACGGCATTTCCTGCCCTTCGTCTGTTTTATAGCACTTGGCTGGCTGTGACATGATTTTGAAATTTCATTACATGCCCGCGGAAGTGATTCGACTCTGCGGTCTACAAACATCCGCTTGTCCTTGAGCTAGACACGCCGCACATGCAACAGGGGCAGCAGGCGGGGGACCCTCACTCATCCACTTGCACGTGTCTTTTACCTGGACAAAGTGGCATATGCGTGTGCGTGTGCGTGTGCGTGTGTGTGTCTGCTTCCGGCCCTGGGCTGATTATTTGATATAGCTGAAAAATCTGTAAAAATCGCTGGGAAGTACATTTGCTACTCGCTCAGGCTGGGATCGTTAGCAAGTGTTCTTGTTGGTGTTGTTGTTTTCTCTCCGCCTGTCTCGCTTCTCTGTTTACGTTTCGTATCGTTTCGTTGGCGGCTTCATAAATTTTTCACGTTGGACATGACTGCACTTTTTCACTGGGCACTGCGTGGGTCGACAGCGACAGCGACGGCGACGCCGTCGTCGACACGCGCTGAATTATGATTACAAGAAGAAAAACAAGACGTGAACCTATCAAAGCAAGGCATAAATTTTCACGTTGGCCCCGCAGACACGGCCTGGTGGGTGGAAAGGCGCGAAAAGCGTGGAAAATTCACGCTCTTTACCAATGTTGTTGTTATTCTTTGCCTCTAGTTATTGTTGCGCATCCACACAGCATGCGTATACACATTCTCACAAAGGCATTCAAAATGCAACTATAACTACATACATATACATATATATGTATCTATATCTATATCTATATTCGTATAGATTACGATACAAGCGAGGGCATGAAGATCTTGTCAGATTTAGCTTGAGCTTACAAAACCCAATGAATTTCCTTAAGCATTTTGCTCTAATTTTCTTTTAGCTTTTTATTTAGCGAGCGATGATAGAAAAACAAAAAACAATCAGGGAAAACTGGCAAAGCAAAAGGGCAAAAACGAATTTAATTTGAACTTCAGATAATTCTGTTGTTTGTGGCTTTTAAAGAGGTTAAAATTCCAAATGTATTCATTGAAAAGAATTTGTAATAATGTGCTTATTATTTTGGGGATTTTGAGATTTTGGAAGACTTGTTTTCGAAATTTGAAAACCTTTGGCTCTTCCTTCTATATTCAATGCTATTCAGCTTTTATAATTTTGGACAGCTCGCTGAATATATATGGCTATATATAATGAAGGCACGAAGGGTTCTCCATGCTCAATTTCATTGCCACTTAGAAAGAGAAATAAAACTTTATTTTCTGCTGGCTCATAAAACTTTAAAGTGAGTCCGCAAAGGAGCAAATCAAATCAGTGAAAAACGCTGACAGCTTGGGGACCGAAAACCGAATCCAAACATTGAAAGAAGTTTCGAGTGTACGTGTGCGAGTGCGAGTGTGTGTGTGTGTGTGTGTGTGTGTGTGCGGTCGTGTTGCATGCCTCATTTGAGTTGCGACTCTTTCATATGCTGCTTTATTATGACATATGAGAATGTATATACTAACATGGCATATGGAACGAAATAAATGTGTTTAAATGCTGCCGTCTCGGGACGCCAATTGCGTAAATGGCAGCAAAAACAAAGGCAAATATCATTGTCAAGGACAAAGATCTCGTCGCTGTGCCCTTTGGCAGCTGCAGAAGGCAACTCGAAACGCGCAGATATAGAAAATATATGTAGAGCCCAGCATTATGAAGAAACAAATTCGATATCCATTTCCAAACTTTATGTTTTCAAACCGAAATTGAATCCTAATGTCAGATCGTGGGATTTATATAAAAGCCTCAAACTTAACATGATACCAAAAGTCAGGTCAGGAACAAGATAAGAAATCTTCGCTGAATGTTAAACTTTCTCAAAAAATCTGTGCAGATCTTGACGTTAAAAATGTTAAATCATCTGTTTCGCTTTAAATACCTGCCGAACTGATCAAAGAATGAGTTTGTGTATGGAAAATTGCTCAGTTTCTCCAGATACCTTGAACATTACGAGCTTAACCTTTATGTAAACATATCTGCAAATGAGAATGCTATATTATGTATAACTCCCATAGGAGCTATCTGTCAGAAAAGGGCATTATAAAGGCGGCATCTTGCTGAAAAGTTGGTTTTATGCGGATTTTGTCTCGACTGAAAAACAACTGAGTGCACAAGTAGTTAATATTATACAATTTGTTGTATGCAAATACCTGTGCAGAGCTCTTTAAGCACCTGCTCGTTATATCGATGCAAGCTTTTGGAAATTTTTGTTACCCTTCATGCTCGCCTTTGGTTTGGTCGGTTCCTATATGGTCACTCATGTTGCGGTCAGGCAAAACACGAGCGCCAAGCGTAAATAATTTATTAAAAAAATAAATAAAAATAAATTTAAAGCTGGCGAAAAATATTAATAAGCATCATGACAACCTGCTTGTTGTATGCAAAACGCGTCGCTGTCGACGTTGTCAGAGCGGCGACGTCATGGACGCACATGCGCCAAATATTTGGACGTTTCGTTCTACTTTGGCGCAGGCGCAGCTCTGGGCAGGCAGCAGGTTCATTAATATGCGCCCAATGGCCAGCTCCTGTGAGTGCCACCTCCACTAGCTCCCTCCCTAGCTCCCTCCCTCCCTGCCTCTCTCGCTGCAACTTGCACATCTCGCAGCTCGTGCAGCAATTCGCTGGAAATCTGCGCAAAGGGACGCGAGTCTTTTGCGATGCCGGCTCCGCGCTTTGGTTGTGCAGTAGGAGATGCCGCTGGCGATTGTCGGGAGCTCCCATACATCAAAGTGTCGTGTTTTGGCTTATAAATATGTACGCGCTAGTGCGTTGGGCCACGTTTAGGGCCGCAGCAGGTTGTTTCTCAGCTTTCTACTAGAAATCAAACAACACACAATCGCACGCCGGGCATGCTAAGCAGCCGGGGCAGGCAGGCATTGGAGGCCAACAGAAACAGCAACTGTAACTGATACTGCCACTGCCACTGCCACTGGGTTTGGGAAACTGTGCGGTGTGGGCAACCTTTGGCAATGCAGCGTGCAACGCTTTGCGCATTTAAAGCAGCTCCGCCCCAGCTCTTTGGTGTTGGGTTAAAGGTGCCCACGCTGCATGAACCATGTCGCAGTCGAGGCGTGAGAATGTTAAAGCAAAGGCCACAGCAAGCGATCCACTAATACAGTTTACAGGGACATTAGGTTGTCAATTGAGGTTGTTTCAACCACATGGAAATTTAGTTAAAACTGGTTGCGAATTATAAGAAACATATGGTTTTCTACCACACTGATATTGATGTATTCATAAAGATAGAAACTTCTCAACTAGGTGTGTGTGTGTTTTTGACATAATGGAAATTTGTTTAAAACTGGATGCGAATTATAAGAACAAATTTAATTTTTGATTATAGTTGCTCACCTAACAAAGACAGCCAAACAGCCCTATTTGCACCTATCTTGACATCAATATATTTCAGATTTATATATCAAGTTGAAACTGAAACTCACCTTGATCCAATCGACGCTCCATGCGGCGCCACTGGCGCATATGATGGATGAGTATGCAGGCGGCCACCGAGAAGAAAAGCAGGCAGGCGAGCGCTGCGATAAAGAGTGCGCCCGTCTGCCAGTCGAGGGGCAAGGCAGCGGCTGCCTCCTCGTGCAGCTGCTGCAGCTGCTCGTGGGTCAAGTGCTGCAGCGGCGTTGGATGATCGTAAGGCTCATATTCCGAAAACTTTCGGCGCTGCAATAGTTGCGGAAATCGTATCAATGAGAATCGAGCGCATTCGACCCATAGGCCAACAGCTTACCTCCTTCCAGTTTGGCTCCGTTCTGGACACCCTCACCCAATCGATTGGCAGATCGTAGATGGACCTGCAAACGGTATCGATGTGCAGCTGGCACGGGCGATGGGTCATCATCTCGCCCTGGCAGCTGGTGCACGGCGTGCACTTGTGCTGCAGCTGATCCCACCAGTGCTGCGGCGCACAGGGTGAACTTGGCACCACAAAGCCACTGGCGCTGGCGCTGGCGCTATTCGTGGCAGAGCCCGCGGCAGAGGCAGCGGCAGCGGCGACGACAGCGGAGGCGGTGGCAGCGGATGCGTCGGCAACAGCGCACAAGGAACATGTTGTGGTTAGAAGCAGAAGCGTCAGGTAGGCGCCAGTTCTGCTAAGATATGGGATGCTGCTTCTTCTTCGGATTGTTGTTGTTGTTGTAACTGCTGCTGTTGTTGTGCTGCTGCTGCGCTGTTGACTGCGCTGTCGCCTTCGTCGACGTTTGTGAAATTTGGAGTTTGCGTTTGTTTTTGTTGTTGTTGTTGCTGTTGCTTTTGTTGTGCGCATTATAGCTAATGTTAAGTTGTTGTTGTTGTTTTTACTGTTACATTTACTGCTACTCGTTGTTGTTAATTTCGTTGCGGCTGCTGCTGCTGCTCTGCTGGCTGCGCTGCCGCGTTGTATTAACGGCTGCATCTCTGCGAAAGAAAAAGAGATGGAAAATGCAACAAAAATAAGCCTTAAGTTTACTATAATTTGAAATGGTGCATATATATAATATAAGCAGGCAGTTGGAGGTATCTCCACACGCAATTCTTAGATGAAACTGACTAACTCTTTATAATAAAGTATGTTTTCATATCCCAAGACATTAGAGGCAACAACAGTAGTCCAATAGATAGTTACTTTCAATGTTCATGTACAAAATATCTTGGTCTTAATTTAGGTATCAGAAAGATGAGAAATTCTAAATCAACATGTACTTAACGTTAACCTAAATACCAAGTTTGGCCAATGTCAGTCATATAGTTCTCGAGTTATGCTTAAAAAACCAAGTCCCAAACCCGATTTTTTGCGATATTATGGGCATAGAAAGATATGTCGCCTGCAGATTTTCATTTGCAGTTTTCCCAGGCGCACGCTTTTCACACACTCATCATCACGGCAATAGCTGGGGAATCGCAGCTATATTTTGTTGTTTTATTGATATAGAGTTGCAAACTAATGGAAAATGGCAGCACAGTGGGGCGCTGTGCGTCATTGAGACATGGGCAGGGTGCCGCTCTACCGGTACAACAACCCCGCCCCCGCCCCCGCCACACCCACTCCGTCCGTCCGTCCGTTCGTGCAGTTGTCCCGCTGCATTATCGCCCATAAAAGCGCGCGCAATGGCAAACTAATAAGCCGACCGGCGGCCAATGATGTTGATAATGCGACGCCATCATCATAATGATAAACATCATCATCATCGCCGTCGTCATCATCATCATCAACACAATCGTGATCATAAATGCGTACAGTTTGCAATCAACTTTAATGTCAACGGGGTGCTTAGGCGTTTCGCCAAAGCTAAACCCCCTCTGCCCCCTTCCCACTCTTCCCAGCCGATCTTGCAACGGCTCTGGTCTGGTTCATTGCTCAGCCGCCGTCCGCCGTCCGCCGGCTGCAGTTCTGGCAGTGCCTCCGATTCCTTTGCATCAGCGACAACGACAGCGACAACGACAACGAAACTATTATAAATGGCATACAATTATTATTTATGCAGCTGCCGTCAGTCAATGGAGTAATTGAGAGAGGGGTAAGGTGCGGTAAGGCGGCTAGCAGGAGGGTAAACAGTGGTTCCACATCCACTCAGCCAGTAGCTTCACTTCCGCTGCAGCAGCGCACAGGCTGTGCCCAAGAGAAACCAGGAGGAGCCAGGCGAAAACATACAAATCGAACAGCTAAGCCGAGCCTCAATTCTGGGTGGCCAGCATATCGAATACCTGCAGGTAGCTCCCCCGGTATTTAAGTATTTAATGTGTAGCATTTCATTGCGAAAAGAAAGCATATACCAGTTGGTATATTTTAAAATCTTAACTTGACAAAGTGCTGCAATTACTGAAGTCACTCGCAAACTATTCTATTAAGACTTGAACTCAGATTCTTAAAAGCAAGATACAAAGGAAAAGGGAGTTATATCTCAAGGAAAAGGATTTGGGTTCTAGCATTTCTTATCTATGCTAAACAGATGGAAAAGCTAGCGCAAGTATGCTCTATTTGTAGTCTGGAATTTCTTAATTTGTGAAATTGAAAACACGTCTCAAATGCCTGCTAGAGAAGCACATATCTAATGAAGTTGAAGAACTACATTTTTTTGATATACACATGGGTGTGATCCCTAAACTTCGTGTGCTCAGTGGAATAGCTATAATATGAACATGAATAACTATATAGAAGATAGATAGATAGATAGCCTGAGCCAAATGTCCGCTACAGAATTAGAAATGTTGCAAAATAAAAGATAAAATCATATGATACCCGAACGCACTTGTTGCTGGGGCACTGTGGAAAGTGTGGATGGGCAAGAGCGGCTCAATGGGCGGTATTAAAGCGGTTCGGTATCGCAAAGCCGCACAAGTCACAAGTCACATAGAGCAATGACAACAGCATATAAAATGGAAACAGCAACAGGAAGAAGATATATTTAATTAAAATCAACCATAACTCGTATGGCCACCGGCAACGTGAACCGACGCACTGCGCTGAATGAACTGCGAGCACCGAAAGGGCACAGCCCAGGGGTAGGGTTAGGGTTGGGGGTAGGGGTAGGGGATGAGCACAGCTCACTAAGGGGGTACATACATATGTATGCCCGTACAGTATATGGATAATGTCTACATACGAAACGCCCCGCAACTGTCAGCCCACAGCCAAAGCCCTATTGCCGGGGAAGAGCCCAAAGATCGATGTTTGTTGAAAGACAAGTGAAAATCAATCGAATGGCAATTGGAAAGCTGAAAGGGGGCCAGCTCTGCAATGGGTTGAAGGGTGGGGTGGTGCAGGGTACATCCCCTCATTAGCTGGGCGGTTCGATTTACAAACATTTTGTGTCGTTACCATAAAGCGAGTCAATGTGATCCGGTCAACAATTTTAATTTCTAATGAAATTCATATCGGAAATGGCCCATAAGGCAATGGCATTTCCTCAGTCGTGTATGTTTTTCTCTCTCTCTTTCTCTGTGTGTGTGTGTGTGTCTGGCACCTGTTTTCCACTCGACTATTAAAAATGCATTTCAACGCAAATTGAATAATTATTAGTTGTATTTGATTTCTGTTTATTGCGCCAAGTGGTTCCGGTTTGCCATATACATAGATACATACTGTCTACACGCTCATAACAAATGATTCGAATTGTATCTGTAAGATACTTTGCTTTGATCTTTGGCCAACTTAACAAATGCGCCAATTTGCGTCCTCTTCATTATTTGTTGGCCCAATGCCATTTGTCTGTCGCTCGCCCAATTAGACAGTCGTTCAATCAGTCATTTGCCAGGCAACTCAATCGTCTCTGGCCTGTGGCAACAACAAATATCGAAACATTAATCATAAATCAATCATAATGTTTCCTAGTTAAAGCACTTTCATATATCTTATTCCAACTGATGTGTCCCTATACTTATGACTCTTCCAAAAATGGTTCTTCTCGAAGGTTCCCTTCTCATTAACTTTAACAAATATCAAATTTCTTTGATTTTCCATTTGATCTGACTAATATCTAACTCCATTTGAAATAAATTTCTTCCTTTTGTAATCACAAACTTTTATTGATACAATTTGAATCGATATAATCCATCTTCTACATGTCTAGATCTAGATCCTTTTCTCCCATTCCTTCCATTATTTATGACATTTCTGTCTGGCTCCAGAGTTGCGCCCGACTCGAACTGTGCCACTCGAGTATTCGCATTGTCCCTGACCTAGCATGGTTTCTTGAACCGATCCATTGTTGCTGGCGTGGATGCTGCTCCTGATATTGGCCAAAAACTAGCTACGTGCAAGTCGAGCAGCTGTGACTGCGACAACAGCGGGCAGTTAAGGCGACTGCGGGAAAAAAAAGTGCAGTCTGACTACAACAACAGCAAGAAAATCAAGTGTAGCGTATTTTTAGCGATATGTATATATAGAGAAGTCTTCGAAGATCTGTCAGTGCGCTAACACGTAGTACCCAAAAACTTCCAAGTAGTCCGCGACACATGCCAAGCGAGCGGCAATGGAGGCCAAAGGCTGGCCGTATGGCAACTGCGGAGACATTGAGGCAGCAGCAACAACAAGCGCCAGTCGCACATTGTGCGCCGAGATTATTATGTCAGAGACATGTATCTATAAGATACATTTTGGTGCGTCTGACTGAGGCGTGCTGCGCCCTGTCGTTGCCGCTGTCGCTGTTGTTATCGCTCTTGTCTGACAACTGACAGCGACAGCAATTTAAATCATGTTGCATTTTCAGCTCAGTGCTAATTGAAACTGAAAAAACACAAAAGAGAGAGGGGGGTGGGGGAGAGGGTGAGATATTGCCAAGACAATCCTAAAAATGGGTCAGTCAGCTGAGCCTGCGCTTTAACCTGTCCCCTCCGATAACTGACATACATATATCCGAGCTAGGGTATAGGGTCTGGGATCCTGAAGATCCTTTAAGTGAGAGCTACCAAATTTAGTATGCAGCTTTGTGTATGCCTAATATACCTTTACATTTAAGTTTAAAATCTTAATAAGCTCTGTACATCGTTTGAGCTGAAGGCCTGGACGCTAGGGCCCTTTTTTTGTAATTAGTTAGAGTATTAATTGTAATATAATATGAATGTAGTTAATCTTAATAATAATAATAGTAAAATGAAAACAACTCTCATTACAAAACACTTATGCTATAGAGTATTTCCTAGTCGAGCTCGACTTCGCCCCTTTTTTCTCAAAGGCAACCCTTTAGAGATTCGCATTTTTAGGCCAACAGCTGGCGGCTGTCGCCAGAAATGTTTGCCAAAAAAATAAAAACGAATGCGTACAATTTGGTAGCTGCAAAATGGTTTATCTATTATAATGAAAATATGCAGACGTGCACTTAGCAAAAGTTTTGCCCTAAATTTCAGAAAGTTGCTACAAAAACAAAATGTTTTTGAAAGCAGATGAAAAAAAGTTTCTTAATGTATGTATTTTTTTTTAATAAAAAAATTCGATGTATGTCATTTTGGCGTTTTTCTCAAATGTATTGTAATCATTTTTTTGAGTGTACAAGTCTTCAAAGCTGTCGAGTATAAAATATTCAATTCTCAAATCAATTGAAATGGATCGCAATAAAAGGAAAGTTAAGCAATATTTCATTAATAAAACATCTACCTTCAATTTTACAGGGCAACTCATAGTCGTGCCTGCTCTAAAGCGCAAATTTCTGAAAGTAATTGCGCAAAATGAATGCCAAAAATAACATTAAGAAATTCTATTTGAAATCTTCGACTTTTTGAAATGTTGTACAACAATTTGAGAAATACCTCGCTCAGTTCTAACAGCAACAACAGCAACAACAACAGCAACAACAACAGCAGCAACAACAACAGCAGCAACAACAACAACAGCAGCAACAACAACAACAACAACAACAACAACAGCAGCAGCAACAACAACAACACACGGGCAGAGCGAAATCGGCAGAGACATTTATTAAAATGTCAACTGAATGCTCACAGTTTTTATTATTATTATTTTTTTTTTTATGATTGTTTTTGTTGTTGTTGATTAGTATAACTTTGTATGTTGTTTGCTTTTGCTTTTGTTTTTATATCCCCCTCTCCCTTTCCCTTTCCCTCTCCCTCTCGCTCGTCCCTCTCCCTCTCTCTCTCTCGCAGTCACACTTTCCCATTGCTGTGTAAATTCCAAGCGCGACAAACCATTAAAACGTTTCCATGAGCAAAAAGCAACAATTTAATGAAACGCGCCAACAACAACAACAGCAACAACAACGACAACAACGAGAAGAAGAAGAAGGGCAACAACAACAAGCAGAACGCCGACTGATCAGCGGCATTTCAACAACAATTTAGTGGAATTGTTTAGAGTTTTGCAGTTAGTTGTCTCACATTTGTCTGCCCGTGTGTGGGTGCGTGTGTGTACTTGTGTGTGTGTGTGTGCGTGTGTGCGTGTGCGTGTGTGCAATCAGCTGTGCTTGCGAAATTTCAGTGTAAAATCAATAAAAATTAAGAAGTAAGAATGTTGCAATCGGGTGCAACCGACTGCGCAATACACATTCACAGTCTAATAACAGCTGAAATCAAGCTAATCGACAGATTCATTAAGATGGATAGATTATGCCACGCCCACAGTGGGCGTAGGCAAACTATTTAAGGAATGATCCTTGCAAGGGCTCATCAAGGATGAAATACATAAAGCTCTTTGTGTTTTCCACTCCATAAACATACCAAATATACAGATTTATATACTATGTGTATATGTATATATAAAACCTGGTTGTAAACAGTTGTTTTGTCTAGACACATATTCGGGCAACTGCAAATTGATAGGCGCTGGTTCGAACCGCAGCCTCTAATGCACGATAGCATTTAAAACATAATAATAATAATAAAAAACCTATTCCTACAGCTTTTCTACACTTGGCTGGAAAAGCTAATCGTATTGATAAGACCAAACCATAAACTCTAAATAAACAATGAAAGCAACTAAAAATGCTTTTAGCCTGTGCTGACAGCTGTTCTTTGGCTAGTTCGATTTATTTGCATTTACCAGCATATGGAATACCCCGAATGCAAAGTCCACTTTTGAGACGAGCGAGAAATTTGCTATTTATATTTTTCTAAGCTTTTTAGAATGGGAAGAGCTGCAAAACTGCGAAGCGCATTATTTAAGAAAAACAACAAAATTTCAAACAATTGGCAAATCATTTATCAAAAGTTGCAAATAAAGATAAACAGAAGAAAATGCTAATTAAAAGTGCACGACTATGGAATGCCCTGTAAAACAATGATATTATCAACTTGGCAATATGTTTAAGTTCACATACTGACCTATTTCTATATATTTCTATATACCCTGTCAAAATATAACTTTGTTCGCGTTTCTATTTAAATATTAGGATTATATATATCTCGATTTTGATTTCACGATAAGATGTTTATCAAGGTTGCAGGCCGGAACTCCTAATTATTTTTTACTAAGGTCCTAGCTTTAAAGCAAAACAATTGCTTCAAAAACAGTTAAGCCGAACCCTTTTTATTTTCAAAAAGAATTCTCTCTGAACTCGAACACAGTTGAGGGGGGGACAGCCAGTTTGCTTGAAACCAATTCTGAGATCGATGTTACCCCGCACCTTCTATATAAACTGCAAAGCTTTTGAGTAAAATGGGCAGCTACATATTAAAACATGAATTTCGTACCTAAAATTAAAAGAGTAGACGACAAACAAGAGCTTGAACCAAAAGGAAAAGGAGTTGGTTAAAACCGTCCGCCGAGCCATAGACTTTGTGAGTTTGCGGCTTTCATAAAAATCGTAGGACTTATGCCAGATAGTTTTAACATTGCAGGACGTCTTTTTGCCAATAAAGTTTTTGAAAAGACTTTACTTACAGCTGGTTTTACTGGGTATGAGAATTGTGAGTGCTTTAACCGCAATATCAAACGATGATTTGCTGAACAAAACGATCTGAAGATGTTCGCCCAGCAGCTTTTTTATGTGTAGGTGTTATAAATGTGCATATAGATACATATGTATATTCCATGTACATATATATATATATGTTTGTATGATTGCATCATGTTTTTGCATATTTTGACAAATGCCAATCGATTGGCTTTGGGTTTGGGTTAACGAGTACAGTTGATGGCGGATGCTGTCTATAACAACACAGATAAAGATACAGATACAGATACAGATACAGATACACGGCTACAAACAGACAAATGAAGATACGGCTACAGATGCAGTTTTGGAGGGCAGACGACTTATTTTTACACTGACAGATTTTTGACAGATATTCGAAATGGAGGAGGGGTCCGTCCGCTGGTTATGTAAGCATGCCGGGCAACAGAAGAGTTCAATGTATTATTTCCATGTATTTATGGATTGATCGCAACCAGTTGCAGGCGCTGGGCACAACAAGTGACGACTCTAGGGTCTACTCTGGTCGGGCCAGAGTTGGATCTGCCCGTGCTGCTGCTTCTGGCGATGTTTACCCTTTTGGATATTCCTTCCGCTCTTTGGGTCTTTAAAGCATGTGTGTGTGTGTGTGCACGTTAATAGCACGGCGAGCATATATCCATTAGTTTTGCGTGCGTCTATGAGCATGAGCATGAGCACGAGTACTCGCACTCACACTCACACACACACACACACACACACAGTCACACACGTAGTCGTGTGTGTGCTGTGCCCCCTAATGGCCGTGCATCAATGCAACAGTTTGTCAGTTAGTCAGTTGTCGGAATCTGGGGGTTTCTCATTCAGATTCCGATTCTGATTCTGATTCCGATTGTTTTTGTTTTTGTTTTTTTTTGTTTTTGTGTTTTTGTTTTTGCGATGCCTGTACAGAGGGCTGCTACTGTTTCTACACTCGATTTATATTTTTTATCATTTGATTTAATTTAATTCCATTCCATTTCGGCTGCAGACCCAGCCTCAGCCTCAGCCCCAGCCCCAGCCCCAGGCTGAGTCCAGAGCTGCTGCTCAAAGCCCCGCCACCTCCCCCGCACACACCAAAACGGGACCGGCAATGCGGTAGAGCGGGAGAGAGTGAGAGAGCGAGAGGGAGTCAGAGCATCATCATGATCATCAGCGGCTGTTGCTGCTGCTTCCGAAACCGGGCATAACCATAATCATAACCGTAGCAAAGCTCATGAGTGGCGGGGTCTGCCCCCGGTCCATGGATCTGTTCCATGTTCTGTCCGGTCTGTCGTCTGTTTTTTTTTTATATATATACTCAAATATGATCATGATACTCTACCTACAGATGTGTATGGCTTATAAACATGTATTAACTATATAATCACTCACTTTTTTTTCGTTTTTTTCTCTTTCGCTCGTTTGTTTGCGGTTTTTCTCAATTTTGATTATATACACATAAATGTACTTTGTATGTGTATAGTATGTTGTTGTTGTTGTTGTTGTTGTTCTCCTCGTTGGCTTTTTAATTAGCTGATTGCATCTTTTATGTTGCGGCTCTTGTTGTTGTTACACTTCGATCATCAATCAATCAATCAATCAATTAGTCGCCATGCACTCACAATTTCTTAAACTTTTCCTTGGCATTTCGTTGACACTTTTGCGTCACTTTTTTCTCTTGAAGTGCATTTGAAAAACAGCAAAAAAAAAAAACATAAAACACTCGCGACTCACGAAACTAACGCATCGGGCATTTAAATCACATTCTATGCAAAACTATAGGCATATACATATGTGTGTGCGTGTGTGTATAATTGTATGTATTTAAGCATCTAGGTAAGTATACAACCAGGCATGGCAATGGCATCGTTTCAAGTGCCGTCGCGTTTTCCACATGCGATTGTACAAATTTTGAAAACGGCAAACAAAAAAAAACAAAATAAATAAATACAAAAAAAAAAAGGTACGGCAAAATACGTTTCTTTAATGCTAGTGTATTCAAGAACCACTTGGAACGAACGACGATCGCAGCGATGATCCGCAGCTCGTCGCGTGCGTGGAGAGACTGAGGCATGCAACGGCAGCGATGCTCGTGCTTAAGCGACGCCGCACGCCAGTGTTGACAAGCTAGCGATTTTGACGCTACATCTAGCTGCTGCTAACACATTTAGCAGTGGGAGAATTATAGCTATGGCCAAAATGTTAATTAACATAAATGGATTTCGTTTAGTTACTGATAATTAAACTTAAATATAAGTTAATGCTAGCTCACATAAGAAGCTAAAAGTATTTACTAATATGTATAAATGAATAGTGAAAAAACTAATCCCAATACTTGAGAAATATTAATTTCTACAACCCTTGAAAATGTACAGTATAGAATTAAAGCAATTTGTAAGTTGGTTCTTATGATCTCTTTAACATATATGTATGTATTATAGTATTTTAAAAAAAATATAGATCTCTAGCTTTTCTTCTGCAAAACAACTCTACTTTTGTTTTCTTTTGAATTAGCTTCTGATTGCCTTTCAGTAGTTGACAACACTGTTGCGCTGTCTCTCAATGTTGAGTGTGACCAGAAGAGAGGTAAAAAGAGCGGGTGAGAAAGAGAGAGAGCGCACTGTCAAGCGAGCTAGCATAGTGAACTTTGCTGTTGGGGGCGGCTCAGCTCTCACGATATTCCTATGAACCCAGCCAGTCGCTGTTCGCACTTTACCTTCTAAATTTCACTTTCGACCGGAAGAGGTCAACATGAATCTTCTGCATGGATTATCCCAAGGAATTTACCCTGCTGTAGAGATAAGTTTCTGACTGAAAGAATAGCGCAACATAAACCAAATATATACTTATAATCGAAGTTTTAGCATTTGGTAAATAAATCATTTAAGAAACTTAAACACAGTTTGAGAATGCGTCTTTAGTCAATTTAGCATCATTGGCAGCATACTTCTAGGCTGCACAAAGAGACCGAAATTAAGTGTTGGTAACAGATATTTCTATCAACAGCAGTGCTGCCAATTCAGCTATTTTTTAGTTCGTTTTACCTATTTTCAGATGTGAGCCGGATAGAGATAAAATTTTATAGTGGTTTTGGCCTCTCAAGGACTTTTAGTTCTCTATTTTTAATGTTTGCCCAGAAATATAGTTCAGATATTTATGCTACTATATCGGTTCAGCTATTTTTTAGAATCAATTGGTAACACTGGTCACCAGGCATATCCGTGGATACAGTGTCCCTTGGTATATCTCTAGAGCATTCACGAATCCCATTAGATGCGATATTACTGTCAATAATTCTTGATCGGAATAGCTAACTGACATAGTATATATATTATGCCCACAAATATCCTTTGATCATTCCGTACTTCAACTTTTTTAACTCAAAATATGACACGTATTGCACAATCCTCGCAAAATCCAACCCGGACTTATAAAATAATTTGGCCGTTCTACAAATGACCTTCCATGTTTGTAATACCCAATATTGTTGCGATGCCATTCATTCCTCGTGGATAGAAAATGCGCGTTAAAGGACATTTAAACGAAAGTTTATTTTACAACATCAAGATTCTCACCACGTGAGTAAAGTGAGCGGAACGCGTTAATTACAACATTTGGCTCTATATTCGTGGTACATCAAATACATATTCAAACATCTATGTAAAACGTTACTTTAGACATGGAGCTCATGATAGTACAGTTAGATATAAATAATCGACGGCAAAAATGGCTGTTTGTTTAAGGCCGGAAAATACCAGCTTGTCGTATACAAATGGCAAAGCAAGTTCTTAAGCATTTCATAAAATTCAATCAATGATAATACATTTGGATACTCGATTCAATTTGTTCGTTACATTCGATCTTGAGATGTGTATTCTTTAAAAATAATAGTGACTGCACAAATAGTTTATCAGAATATCTTTTATGAAGATATGTGTCTCAATGTTATAGTGTAATATCGTTAGTACTTGAGTTCTTGTGGCTCGTCTCAATATTTGATCAAAACTTGATATGGGGCAACAGCCGAGAGAAGTTCTCGGTGGCCAAAATACATTTAAAATACATCGTTAAACTTATTGTCTTGAAGGTTGAGCGAGGCGCGTCCGGTGGATGTAAATTTGGCAGCCGGATTACTTGATGTAACCCTGGTCAATGGCATGCTTGAAGATTTCGGCAATACGCTGCTGTTTGGCGGGCTGCTCAAAGGGCGTTATGTTCCAGACATCGGTGAGGACAGCGTCCTCGACAATGGCATCCAGATCGGCCACCTCGTCGTCCTCGATGAGTGACATGGGCAGCGACTCGATGCCCATGCCGCAGCCGAAGCGACCAAATTGCTTCAGCTCGTCCTGCAGCGTTTCCCAGGAGATGACCGCCTCTGCATCGCCGCCCAGATCTGTGATAAGTGCCTGGGCACTCTCCAAATAGGCGCGCAGCAGCTCTTCGTAGTGCTCCTCGCGCAGCTGCTGGCTGGTGCAGGAGTATATGAAGAAGCTGACATCCAGCGCAACGGAGGCGCAGCGAGCCAGCTGATAGTCAATGATGATGATTTCCTGCGGTGCACCGTCGTCGCTGTATCGGGTCAGGAAGTTGGGCGTCCAGCAGTCGCCATGTCCAAAGACACTCAGCTTGGAGCGCGTGGACACCAAGTTGATTAGATCGTCGAACAACTGAGGCTGCAAAAAATTGGTGGCCAGCGTCTCGTACTTGGTGTTGGGGAATGTCTTGTTCACCGCATCCAGAGCCACCTTCTGGGCCAGCTGCAAGAAGTCCTTGTACCACTCGCGCGTATGTTCGCCATAGTAGGTCTCCTCCAAGGCGCCGGCGGCCTTCTCAAAGTTGTCCGCATCCAGAGCCTTGAATGCCAAAGCCACGCCATGATAGCGGCCCATGGTGCGCATGGTGAGCAGTGCGTCCTCCAGAGAGATGTAGTTTTGGCTAAAATGGTAAAATTAAATGATTATGGAAAAGAATAATATGTGCTCCACTTACCGATTGGGTGAGCGATAGCCACGGAAGCCCACATCCTCGAGAGCTATGAAATCGTTGACACCATCACAGATGGATGCATAGCACTTGGGATACTCCGTGAATGGCTTCTTGGGCTTGGGCTCACGCGAGGCCTGGAAAGCCTCAATTGCCGGTATGACCTTCGTGTAGAAATGAATCTCGTTGCGGAAAAAGTCCGTGGAGCGGAACAGTCGACGCCTATGCAAATTGTCCGGCATGCCCTTGATAACGACATTCACCTCCAGCTGTTTGCCCTCCGGCTCTTTAACGCCATAAACGCACAGCCGGAATACGCGACTCAAGTAGGAATCGCCCTTCTTGCCGCCCTCCCCAAACTTGAACGAAGTGTGCTTGGTGCCGCCGGCGTTCTGAATGATCTCATCCAATGTCGCCTCAGTGAACTTGGCGGATATATCTGCAAATGCTGGTTCGGCCATTCTAACTGCTGGATTCCTACTGTGTCTGTGTTGCTGGAATTCGACTAGATTTATAAAACTAATTGATAACAATAACCGGTGCGGAAAGTTTCGTTGCGTTGCGTTGCGTTGCGCTGCGTTTGGTACACGTCAGACAACGCACGCATGTATGTATGTGAAATTGTGTGCGTGTATGTGTGTGTGTGTATACCTACCGAAACTATTTGTATCTGTGATAAGATCAATTTATTGGCAACTATGTATGTCTGACGTGGTCAACACTTCGCGAGAGACTGTGGAGTGCTAAGAGAGCACTCTGCTGATTAAATTGATTTCAGCCACTCAAATGCTGCACTTCAAATTTGCCGCCAAACTATTTTTCGCTCAGTGCGAATATAAAGAGAAAACAAGAGCACGCCCACGCAGCACAGATAAGAAAACTTAACTGTACAGACAGGCAGGTGTGTATGCATATCTGTTGTGGTCGTATCGTGTGTGGGCCGTCCAACAGCTGATTAACAGTCACTGCTTAACATCACTGTGGATTGTAGCATTAATAGGCAACCATTACTTAACAGCTGGTGTGTGTGTGTTTGTGTTTGCATTGTAACTTTTAATTAGGATATGCAGTACAATTGTTCGCAGGAGTAAGTTTATGTGTCGCAGTCGTAACGTGTGTGGCTCCACTAAACAGCTGATTAAACACATTTGCGGCAACTGCGGCGCAGTGTTGGCTAATCGCTTTTCAAACGTTCAGCTCGTTTTTAGTGCTGTATACCGCCAGCAGTTTGCACGTGTTGAAATCCAAATTTTGTTTTCGTTGCGGTACCGTAGTACTTGGAAGTGTTTGCGCCATGGCTGCGCAGGAACCTGGGATGAAGAAGAAACGGATTTCAAAGAAAAACAAATCCGCTTGGCGCAAAACCGACATACAAGATGTCGAACAGTTTCTGGAGGATCAGCGCCAGGAAGAGCGCATTGGGTAAGTCCCAACTATTTGTAAACAATGCACCACGCATGACTTAATGAGGACAACGCATCGCTTGCAGCACCTTCACAGACAAACAGAACGAGGATCTGTTTGTGGTGGATGCCTCGCCGCTTAAGACTGCCCCCAGCCAGCTGTCCGTGAAGAAGAAGCGCAAGCTGAACGCCCTACAGCCGATGCGCTCATATCAGGCACTGGAGAACACATCCAAGGTGCAGGATCCGATTGTCAAGCGGTAAGCAGCCGTCCCCCCCAACACGTGGCTAAATGTAGTTATTGTTATTGTTGTTGTTCCACAGCAATCATGTGCGACAGAAGAAGAACGGACGCAACATTGAGCTGGAGGTGCGTAACCCAACTAAGGGGCGTCATCGCCAGGCGAACAGCGATCGTGGGCAGTACTACGAGAAGCTGGATCAGCGTCTGGCGGCCAGGGAGAGCGGTAAGAAGGATAATAAAGTTGATAAGGACATTTGGGAGGAGGTGGACTTCCGTGATAAAATACCCGGGCTCAAGGATGAGAAGGGCTGGATCAGTCGTGATCTGGCCGTGCATATTGCCGGTAACATCGGCCGCAAAGTGGTCAAAACGCACGCCAGCCTCCACCACAAAACAACCAAGGCCAAGTGAGTGGCAAATGCCCAACCAAACATGACATTTGTCCAAATAATATTGCTTCATTTGTAAATGCAGAAAGTTTGAGGCACCGCATCCGGGCATGAGCTACAATCCCTCACTGAAGGCGCATCAGGAGCTCCTGTCACATGTCGTGGACCGCGAGGAGGGCATCATCAAGAAGGAGCAGCATCTGAAGCGTGTCACTACCAGCATGTTTAGCAAGGTGACGCCCGAGGAACGCGACAGGCGCCGCTTAAACGAAATGAGCGAGGGCATTAAGGAGGAAGGCGAGCCTGCATCGGCATCGGAACCGGAAGACGAAGAGGGGGATGAGCAAAAGCCGGCTGACAACAACTATTCCACAGTCAATGCGCCCGTCGAGAACAAGAAGAAGAGCAAGCAATCGCGCAACAAGGAGCTAAAGCAAAAGGAGCTGCAGCGCCTGCACGAGGCCAAAAAGGCGCTCAAGAAACAGACTGCAGATCTGATTAGGTAAGCGAGAGAGCGAACGCGAGCAACAGCCTCAAGCTAACGATGTGCCTCCTTTGCAGAATCAAATCCATACGTGCCGAGGTAAAGGTGGAGGCCGAGGAGCTAAACGAGGTGAAGAAACGCCGCAAAGCGAAAGCGGAGCGTAAAAAGTTCGAGCCGAAACGCTTGGGTCGTCACAAGTTTGTGGAGCCTGATGTGGATGTGAACATGCCCGAGGATCTGGCTGGCAATCTGCGCAACGTGAAGCCCGAAAGCAACCTGCTCACCGATCGCTTCAAGCTGCTCCAGAAACGCAACATATTGCCCACAACGGTGGCCGTGACACGCAAACGGTCCAAGGTGAAGCGTTTTCCGCGCAATTCCCACAAGGAGGTCGGCGTCAGTTTTCAGGATCTGCGCGCGCAGCGCAAAGCGGCCGCTGCAGCGGCCAAGGCCAACAATGATACCATCAAGATTTAGATTACGTCAAAACTCTCCAATTTTATTGAAGAAACACTTATAAATATAGATTGTACCCCAATTTGTGCCCAGATAAGATCAGATAAGCGATTTGCCAGCGCCTTTTTTCAATTTCGGATTCTTCTTAGTCTTTTTGGTCTTTGGTGGTCCCAAATTCTGTTCCGGCTCCGGCTCCAAAACAGCATCCAACCGCTTGACGCCGCTGCAGAAAATAGCAAAGGAAATGGCATTTGTTTTGACATGAACAAGAGAGAGAGAGAGAGAGAGAGAGACAGAAGAGGAGAGGAAGGGAGAGACAGCTAAGTGAGAGAGGGAGAGCAGTTCTCGCTGTCTCTCTCTATGGGCGATAAATACCTTACCTCTTCACTGAGAGCAGACCGCTGCCTGCGCCAGCACCGACGCCCTTGCCATTGCTCTCCAAAGCTTTAGACCAGTCGTCCTCGCTGCCCTTGATTTGGTATTCGTCTAAGGTCATTTCGGCCTGAAGGCGTTTAAGCTCCTTGCGCTGCTGTTTGGTCAGCTTTTGGGCCGACTTCTCCAGCTCCTTGTCGATGGATAGTGAGAGCGGCTGCAGCTCCTCGCCACGTGGCAGCTCCGACTCCTGCAGCATGCCGCCCTCAATGTGCTGCTCGAGCACCGAACGGAAGCACTGATTGCACTTTTTCATGGCATCAAAGAACTTGGCCAGCAGCTGGTTGCCCGGCATGTTAAGCTCGGCGGCAATCGCGTCTACCGACTTGCCCTGCACGCCCAGGCCCAAGAGCACGCTCTGCTGCACCAAATCCAGCTGGAGACCGTCGATGCGACCCTGGAAGTACAGCTGAGCAATGTCCCCGAGCAGATCGATTATCAGACGAAACTCGGACTGCTGGCGGGCATAGCTCTCCAGGCGTTGCAGGTCGTGTGGAAGAAAATACACGTCCAGCGTGGACTTGTCCAGAGTAGCAATTGTTGTATCAGACTCCTCCATGGTCTTGTTCTTGAGCAGGGCGAGGCACAACTTAATGCCAAACTCGCGGAAGATCTTGGCCATCAGCTTGAGGACGCGACGTCGAAAGTCCTGGTAGTAGAGTGGCAGCCAGTTGCCGGGCGCCCGCTTCAGTGTCTGCAGCATGATGCAGCTGTGCTCGCCGGTCAGCTCGTTGGCCTTTTGGCTGAGGTAGACGGGCACGTAGCCGACGCTCTTCCAGAACTTGAGCAGCTCCGCGGTAAGGCCGTACGAGGTGCCTATGTAATCTATACGCTCCGGTATGCGTTCATGCAGGCGCTGAAGTAGCGTGGGAATGCGTTTGCGCGGACGGATCTGCTCCTTGAGCAGGCTCAGCTCCTCCTCCTCGACTTCCTCGATGCCAGCTGAGTGGGGGGCCAAGCAAAAGATTAACTCCAGATAAACAAATTGAGTTCTAGCAACCCGTCACTCACCCTTTTCGTTGTCCGTGGGCTCATCGTTGACGTCGGCAAAGCAACCCTCGTAGTAGTCTTTTAGCAACATGATTGCCCGCTTGCCATAGCCCATGCGCTGGTAGTTTGGATGTGTTGCTACACGCACGATGCGAACCCCGGAGAGCTTGGGAAAATCACGGTCTCCGTATTGCTCGGCCACGTTCCATGGTATCAAATCGCCGGCGGCCTTCTTGCCGCGTCCCAGGGATTCGCTAATGCTCTGAGCCGAGATTTGTCCCTCGAGTGCCACCTGGATGACCACCAGAATCTCGGGCAGCTGATCCATGCGCTGCACTGGCGCTAGCATACAGAACAAATGATGGGCGGGCGCATCGCTCATCATCTGCAAATCGTTGGGCGTATTCTTATAGTGCGACGACACATAGATGGACATCAGGCGATTCAGGAAGGTCTCCGCGGCCTTGTGGTATGAAAACAAGGCGTCGCGATTAATGTAATAGAGTTCGCAGAGGTTGGGCAACGGACAGCCGGAGTTGACGACGGCCACAGTACTTGTGTCCAGGCAGAGCAGATTGATAAGCCAGCGCTCGATGTCATCATTGGGCTTGTAGCGTATGGACTCCTCTAGCGTAATCGGCGGATGAGCATTGTTATCCTTTTGTATCTGTGCGATCAGCTTCAGGCTGAGCGAGCGTCCGGTGCCCTCGTAGCCATTGATGGTGCTGGCCATGAATATCAAGTAGGGGCCGATCATCTTTTTGACCAGCGGCAAGGGTATGGCAGCCGCCTCGTCGATCATCAGCAGATCGGCGGCATTCAGCAGATGCGTGTCGCTGGGCGCTATATACTGTATGGTCTGGCGGCTATTGCGCGTTATATTGATGCGTATGATGGCCTTCTTGAAGTCCGGATTGGTGCTGCGTATGATGGTATAGTCGGCGTGCTCCTGATACTCCAGGGCATCGAAGCCCTTCAGTATGAACTCAAAGAGCGTTATCAAGTTCTCGGGATGCGGCGATGTCACATACACATTCACATAGCCAAACGAAATGGCACCAGCTATGGCCAAGCCCATGGCAGCTGATTTGCCTCGCCCACGTGCCGCCGTCAGCGATATTGGCGGCTTCAGCTGCTTATCGACCAGCGCGTCCATGAACTGAGCTACAGCATGTCCCTGGTCGAAGGTCTTGCAGAGACTAACCAGTGCGCCAGCGGGTGGTGAGTTCATTAGGTTCTTCTGTATGGCCTTCAGGTTGTTGTCGTTCTCCGACTTCACAATCTCCGCTGGCTGTCAAAAACACATTACAATATTAATTCACTGCTTATTTAAACCTTAAGGGAATCCTTAAATGCTGCACTTACATTCACTGGCTCCACATTGATCGTCTTGGAGCTGAGTGGCAGCACGGTCAGGTCGTCGTTGACCACCAGGCAGCGCTTGCAGTCGGCCAGCGAGAGGATGAGGCGCTCGTTGAAGCGGCAGGTGACTGTCTGATGTGCCTCGGTGCGGAAACGCTTGTGCACATCCATGCCCATGGTGTAGAGCTGTTTGAGAGACTGCATCGTCTTCAATAGCAATATGATCAAGCCGCCGCCCTCGACGGTTTCTACGGTGCGCGCCAGCAGATTGGGTGTCAGTGCCTCGAAATCTTGGAGCACGCACACGCCATAGGTGCGACCCAGTATGGCATGGGTCTCGGAGTAGTAGCGACCATGTATGGTGGTGGCCACACGGAACGCATCAAACAAATCCACTTCATTTACATCCACCTTGCCGTGGGCAATCTTCTTGGCACGCTTCTTGCCGTGACTTGAAGGAATAAATTTATGTATTATAATTGCCATATAAATAAAAGCTACAGGTGTGACCTACTTGGAAATGGCTTCGTCCTTGTTCTTGTAGCACCAGAGCACAGTGGGACGTGCCTTTACCGTCGATTTGATCAAAATATCGTAGAGAATCGGCACTTGATCGCGCGCCTTGTCGCCAATGATGACGAACATGGTGCGATGGCCCAGCTTGACGCCATTCTCGATCATGACGCGTATGCGATTGTCAATCTTTTTCTTAACCATCTTGTTTTGACACACTGTCAATTGATAATTCCAAAGTTATATTCAATTTTAGCTTCACAACTCTGAATGGTTCCTTCAGCTTTCGGTTTAAATGCACGTGCGACTTGCAGCTGACAACCGTGAAGTTATCGATAGCAGTTAACAGAAAGCGCGTCCTCTAGACGAAACTCCTCCTCTTTACAGAACCTCCACCGCTGTTACCACACACAACAGCTGCCAGTGCAAAGCTATCGATACACAGCTAACACCGAATGCAACTGATTGCAGCTTGGAAATGTAGACAGGAAACTCCATCAATGGCCGATGTACATAATAGAAATCATAATAATCAATAAAAAAAACCGTCAATGTTAAAAGCGCGTAGTACAAAGCTGATAAAGCGGGTTATCGATATATAGCTAACAGACAACGCAAATTGGAGCTCTTCAATTTCTGTTAACGCGCTATTGAGCTTCTGTTATCGGCTACACGTTTTTAGTTGGCTTTTTATTTTAATAAACAATTGCTTGCTGCATTTTGCACCATGTCGTCCTGGAAGAAGGCTTCGAAAAGTAATCAGAAGGTGCATCGCGAGCGTCACCAGCCCGAGGCGCGCCAGCATCTCGGCCTGCTCGAGAAGAAGAAAGACTACAAGAAACGCGCCAACGATGCACAGCGCAAGGAGAAAACCCTGAAGCTGCTCCACAAGCGGGCCCTCAACAAGAATCCCGATGAGTTCTATCACCACATGATCAACTCCAAGCTAACGGATGATGTGCATCACGAAAAGGAGGCCAAAGATGAGCACACGCCCGAGCAGTTGGCCCTCATGCAGACTCAGGATCTCAAGTACGTCCTGATGAAGCTAACTGTCGAGCGGCGCAAGCTGGAGCGGCTGCGCGCCACGCTCGTCGATGTGGATGCCGCGTCCGGGCAAAACAAACGCTACACCTTCGACGAGCAGGGCCTCCCACGGCCAGCGGCAACGGCATCGGCCACGTTGGGCGAGCGTCTCGAATCAGCAGATAATCCCGTGAGTCCCATTCCTTTTACTCTATATATTCATCCATAAATGAACATTCCTTTCTCCAGGACACCGGCAACCGCACTCACAGGCAGCAGCTCCTCAGCGAGCTGAAGAAACGCGAGCAGCGCGAACGCGAGCTCAGCATTGTTAAGCAGAAGCTCGAGATGAAGCGCGCCATAAAGCAGCCACGCCTACTCAAGCCCAAAAGGGTGCAGCCAGGCACCAAGGAGAGCGCGCCCGTCTACATGTTCCCCTACGAGCGCAAGAAATGAGAAATCTGCCTAACCCAAAAACAGCCTCGTAGTCCATAGATATATATATATATATATTATTATTTAGAAAGCAGAAATAAACCTTGTTTGTATAGTATTAGAAGAGTGTGTATTATAAATATTAGTTGCCATATATGTATATCTAGAGGTCAGTCCCTTAGTTTAAAGCATAACTGATCCCTGATAGCTCTGCCAAAACCTAACTCCATATATATATAGAATGGATGATCAACTTGGTCTATGGTTTCTTCTTCGGCTTATGCAGATAAAGTTGGTAAGACTTTTTATGCGCAATTCTTTCTTAATTATTTGGTTTCCTGGGCTGCTGAATGCATCTGCTCTGTAAATCTCTTGTCGTTGGTAACATGGCTGTTAATTGTTAACATTAGCAAAGATATGAACCGGTTGCTGTTTGAACTAACTTACGATATTCGCGCAATTAACTTTTAGCTCAAACCAGCAGATGGCGGACTTGTGAAAAGAAACAAATTTTAAAGATTTAATGCAGATCTTGCAAATATCTGGAGTTTTTTTCTTAGATCCGCAAACCGAGCCATAAACCGAACAAGAAACCATTAACCAAACCTGAAAATGAGCCAGAAACCGAACCACAAACTGAACCAGAAAACAAACCAAAAAACAATCCAAAAAACTAACGGGAAAGCGAGCCAGAAACCGAACCAACAAAAAAAACAGAAATCGAACCATAAATCGAAAAAGAATCCGAACTGAGGCATATTTGTATTCACAAATGTTTTGGTTAACAAAAGGGGATTCTATGGGACTCTAGGATTTGAGCCAGAAACTGCCTTTTCAGCTATGTTAACGAGTTGAACTTTAAGGCAGGGCGCTGGTTCGAGCCACGGGCTCTAGAGACTCTAGGATTTGAGCCAGAACCTGCCTTTACAGCTAGGTTAACGAGTTGAACTTAAAGGCAGGGCGCTGGTACAAACCACGGTCTCTAAAGACTCTAGGATTTGAGCCAGAACCTGCATTTACAGGTAGCTTAACGAGTTGAATTTTAAGGCAGGGCGCTGGTTCGAACCACGGGCTCTAGAGACTCTAGGATTTGAGCCAGAACCTGCATTTACAGCTAGGTTAACGAGTTGAACTTTAAGGCAGGGCGCTGGTTCGAACCACGGGCCGTTTGGTTTGCTTTGCAGCACTGGAATACTTGCTTTGGAAGACATTTGATGTTTATTCGAGCCTGTTTTACAGCTTTTCCGCTGAGCTGTCTTTAGGGCGTGGCTATAACTGTATTATCCGCGCGACAGCCTTGATCCGTGGCCTTAGCCTGCACTCGAAGGCTGCGCAGCGGAGCGGAGCCGTGCAGATAAGTCCCGAGCCCAGCCCCTGGCACCCGCCCGGGTTGAGCCCAGTTTCGAATTACAAACCCAATTGCAGCTAGTTAAAAGAGATTTATTTGGGGTTTGCCGTAATTTTATTTTCATTCTTGTTTTTTTTTTATGTTGAAGCTGATTTCGATGCTGGTTTTGACAATTGGCCTTTGTCTGCGCGGGGCGCAACCCTCCGAGCGCGCCGCTTGATGTTGTGATGACCACATGACAAGTCCGATTAGGTGTAGAGTCTACCCCTCGCACACCCCTCTCGCACACACCACTAGAAGCTAGGGTGTCAACACACACACACACACACACACACACACACGCACAGCAATCTATTTTATGCATAATTTGTTGTGCCGAAACAAGGTTCATCAAAATGGTGTCATATGTTTTTATGGTTTCTGCGACTCTCTCTCTCTCTCTCTCTCTCTCTCTCCCTCTCTCCCCCACTCTCTCACTCTTTTGAGTTCTCTCTCTGCTTTGATTTACTCGCACTCCGTGCAATTGCAAATTTTGGCTGCCATTTGTTAGTCAGCCTGCAATTAGCTTGCAAATGAGATTTCCAGTTGCCAACTTGGCCACGAGCGTGTGTGCGTGTGTGTGTGTGTGTGTGTGTGGCTTGGGCTGTCTTGTTGGCTGCCACGCCCACATCCGCATCCGCATCCGTGACACGACAGCGCTGTTGTTGCACGTGTAACACGTCGGTCACGTGACCGCACGTGCCACCAGCCGCGATCCGTTTGCCATCCGGTTGCCCGGCTGCCCGGCTGCCCGGCTGCCCGGCTGCCTGGCTGCTGCGATAAGCGCAACTTCTGGCAATCGCGTGCCGCTGGGAGAGATGTCAAAGAGCAGGAAGGTAACCTGGGCGCAGGGCAGCGTTAGGCATTGGGTTTCAGCAGCTCGACGCTCTGACGCTCTCCGCTATCTTGATTTTGGCAAGCAGCCCCCCGCCTCAGCCTTCTGGCTGGATGGGACAACGGGGCGGTTGATGTCGCGGCGTCAGCTGCAGACTCCGGCTGCAGACTCCGGCTTCGGTGACAGCTTCAGCAACAGGAACAGGAACAGCAACAACAACAGCCTCTGAATCGATGGCTTTGTTAGCGTAAATATCTTAATTCGCCGCTTCACCGCCCTCGACACGCGTTAATCGTGTGCTTTTGACATGAGAATTTTTAAATGAAATGCGACAGCCCAAAGCTGAGAACAAAGCAACCAAAAACCCAACAATTTCTCACACCGAGCCACATTTGGGCATTGGGAATACAAGACATCGCGCACATCAACTGGTTTATGCGATATAAATATATGAATAGCTAAGGTGTGCGGTGTGTGTGCGTGTGTGTGTGTGTGTGTGTGTGTGTATAGGAAGGGAGGGGGGCGGGAATACGTCAGTTATGGGACATGCCTTAAAAAAAGACTTTGAAGACAAGACTAGTTTATAATAATTATAATTATAATAATAATAATAACATTATCAATAATACTATTATCAATAATAATGATAAAAGTAATATTCAGAACAATAACATTATAAATAATAATGATATTAATATTTATAATAATGATAATAATAATATCACTAATATTATTTTTATTATTAATAATAATAATAATTATACTCATATTAATAATAATAATGATATTGATTTTAATAATAATGAAAATAATAATAATATTATTAATAATTATGATAACAATAATATTCATATTAATCATAATAATAATATGAATTTTAATAATAATAATAGAACAATTGTTTATTATGATAATTTTTCATCACAATTCCAATTATTATTATAATTTTTATTATTATCATTATTGGTAAACCTCTTTGAAAAAGCGCTGGTTCTAACCCGGCTTGCCAATTTATTCCTGAACACAATGAAATGCAAACTTTTTCATACTATGTCAAAAACTTATTTTACTTTAATTTAAAGAATTTTATAGACAGATTCAGCTCCATGGCACAAATTGATGACAAGCGAAGGTTTGAACCAGAAACTGAAACTCAGCTTCATTTCTCACATTATTATTATTATATCTTTTAATATTTTCAACTTTTTATACTCTTGTTGCGTAGTGCATAGAAGAAGATACCTTTGACCCCATAAGGTATATACATATATTCTTGATCAGCATCAACAGCCGAGTTGACTTAGCCATGTCCCTCTGTTTCTATGCGAAGTAGTCTCTCTCTGTCTATTGTCTTTAACTTTAGCATAGGTGCGTCTTTCTGTTGCAGGCAACGTCCGGATCGGGCCATGATAGCATATAGGTGCTACAGGAACGATCGGTCGAAAAGTAGATTCTTGTTTGAAACACTTTTTTGTTTTTAAAGATATCTCGACTAAGCTCGGCATTCATTAGTTTCAATATGCTCCTCGTTTATATGCAAGCGCTTTGTCGGACCTCTTTATTATATAGCTGCCTTGGGAGAGATCGGTCTTAAGGTAGGCAAAATATTCTGATTTCCAAGACATTTGCATTAAGCTAAGCTTTTGCAGGCCTGCAAGAAGGAAATGTCTGAAACGGGTATTAAATTGTTGTTGTTGTTGTAGTTATTATAAATGTTATAGCTATTGTTTTAAGCTGCAGCCCTGATCCTCGGCAGGGTCTCTTGGACGAGTCGGCTAGCTCGGCCTGCCTTTACATTATTTCTTTCCGATTGTCAGTTTGCACTCCATTTGGATTTTCATAATTTGACACTCCAAGTGACAATTGTTTCGGCCTGTTGGGCACCTGGTCGCGCCTCGCCCACCCCCTTGGCCAAAGCACGCGCCGCTCTAACTGGCCGCAGCAGCAAGATACCCAAACCCGAACCCGATCCCGGCAGAAAAAACTCACACACACACACACGAGTTGCCTGGGCCATTAATATAAACGGCAACTAGAAGTCAACAGGCGCGCTGTAAGCAAATGCCTCTGCCTCATCCTCTGCCTCGTCCTCTGCCTCATCCTCTGCCTCATCCTCTGCCCCATCCTCTGCCTCTGCCAGGCACAGTGGTGCATCAATGCAGCGGTGCTCGAGTGCAACCCCTTTGCGACACGAATAAAAAAGCCAAAACTTAAGCGCACTTTTGTTTTTTTCATACCTTTTTCAAATGGTTACGAATGTGCTACACAAATGCATACATACATATACATATATATATGCATATATGTATGTGCATGTTTGTGTGTGTGAGAAAACGTACAAGTATTTTTTATTGTGCGAGTTAACTTTGAAGTGTCGCTGTTTATGGGCTTCCCAACTGCCCGTCTGTGCCGCTCTCTGTACCCCCTCCCCCCCCCCCTCTCCTCCTTTGCTTGCCGCCCCCTCCCCTCTCTTACCCGTTCGGCAGGCTGCCTGTCAGGCAGTTTGTAACCACGACAGGCGCACAGACTAACCCCTAAATTGACCTTTAAAACTCCCAAATGCGCAATTTATCATTTCCTCACCGAAATCGTGGGGGGGGGGGGGGGTGGGAGGAGTAGGCTGGGTGCTGGGAAGGGGTCAGCGGAAATGATGGGTTGATGGGCTGCTGCTGCGTGTGCATGTGTGCTCGGATCTGGATTCTGACAGGAGCTGCTGCCTGCTGCCATCAATCGTTTAGAATGAAGAGACCCTGGGCACAGGCTCTGCCACACAGGGTGGGGTGGTAGTCCGTAGGAGGAGGGGGGGTTTGTGCAGCAGGAACACACACATTTGGCGATAGCGATAGCGATAGGCACAGTGACACGGCGACAAATCTGATATCAGATGCGTCCCGAGACGAGGCTTAAGCGCACATAAAGCGCACACCCACAAAAAACCCGCTAGACGACGACGACGACGACGAAATCCCCTCCCTCCCCCTCACAACCCACTCTTTGGGCGACCCTTAACCCACACATGGACCAGAATTTGACCCTTTTCTGTGGCATTTCGGCATTCGTTATGCTTTATAAGTTTCTCGTTGTGGTCCCGGCCAACAAATAACAATAATAAGTCGATGTGACCAAAAAAGGAATTGAATTGACTGAAACTTGGTAGAGCTTAAGCCCAAACGGGCAGAGTGAAATTGAAAAGAAGAAGAGCGTGAAAAAGTGCCTTTCATTGCATTTCACTTCCATTTCTAAAACTCTCGTTAGGCTATGTTTCATAAGTCGATAGGGTCACACTGTTTTGAGCTACATGCTCAGGAGCATTACTGTATTATTCTTCTAGGAATCGCATATGTAGAGTCTATGATAGGATTTCTTGTTGTTCTGATCACACTCTTCTTGTGCTTTTATATGGTATATGATACGATAAGCTTATTAAGTTTATAATTAAGGGAAGAATATTGTAAAGGTAAACCCATTTGAAAGGGTTTTTAGTTATAATATTTATGGTATCCTTCAAAAAGTTTTATTTTTTTGCTAAAAATCCTGAAGTGATATTGATGATTGAGTGCATTTTGATCATTTTTGAACTCCAGATCATTTATAAAAGATAGCCTATGAACTTTTCAAAATTTGCATGTCTACTTAAATTAAATTATTAATTAAATAAAATAATTGTAGGGTCACACTGTAAGCTCCACGATTTAAAATGCTGACTATAATTGTCAGTCATAAGATATCTATCTAAGAGACACAGAGCTGGTCACACTGTTTGCCACAATGGGCAGCACTCTCCACGGAATCAACTTGTTGGAGTCCTTTAGCTCAGCTCATCAGCTTAAGCAGCATCCATTTCAATGTCGAGCACAATCTTTGATCCTATTAAAATCTGCTCAGGCATAGCCCAGGCGGCCAATTGCGGGCGGCAAAAGTTGCTGCAGCCAATGTTGGTTTTTCGGTCAGGGAAAGGTGGCAGGTGGAGTACAACATGTGCAAGCATGTAACCCATTTGGTACACCAACTTGCAACAGCAACATTAGCAGCAACAACAACAACAACAAACATGGCATGGCCCAACAGACACCCTTGAGGTTGGCTCTAACCCCAGGCCCAGGCGCTCGAATGTTGCGAAAGGAAAGTGTGAACAACATTTTTCATAAATTTAACCGGCAGCAGTCGCATTGAGAGCGGGTCGGAGAAGGGGGCTGGGCTAGTTGGGGGGAGGCGACAGGTCGGCAGGACGAAGGACGAACAATGAAAACAATAGAGCGAACAAGAGCAATAACAATAAACGATAGATATTTACCACAGCAGGCGAGCGAGAGAGGGAGAGAGAAGGGGAAGAGAAAAAACTAGAGTCGAAATGCGAAACACGGCGAAGCGACCCCTCGGGAAGCGATGCAGAAAAAGTCTCCTGAGGTTTCTGCAGCTCCGCATGCTACGTAGCCGGGAGACAATAACAAACCAATTACAGTTAGATTGGCCGCATATTAAAAATCGAATGAGAAACACATCTGTCGCACTCCAGTCCGTGCCCACCCCTGCCCTCCACCTCCCCATACCCGTTTGCCGCGTAGCTGGCAACTGTTTCAAAAACATATATATATATGTATAAAATAAAATAAACGAGGAAGGAAAAAAATATGAAATAAAATAAAAGAAATGTCGAGGCAGGCGAACAAGGGCAAAGCCGGCGAGGAAACCTGCTGGGACAAGCCAGGGGCGTGCTTTGGCCAGGGCCAGGGCCATGGAAAGGGGGCGCAGAGGGGTTGGCGAGCAGCGGGCGGGCCATACAACTAAAATAAAATATGATTATGAAATGATTATTATAATTATGCTGGCGTTTCGGCGTTTGGCAGCATCTTCACAGATGTTGTTGCCGTTAACTGTAGCCACGCCTCCCGCGCGTCCGCCCACCCGCCGGCCTGCCAACTCACGCCCCCGTCAAAGGCGGCGACACACAAAAGCAACAAAAACGAGGACAAGCACAAAGCACAGAGCCAAGCGAGCTGGTTAATAATAAGCCCAAAATTAGGGCGTGCTGTGGACTCACCGATGCAACAACAACAACAACACACAGACACACACACACACACACACTCTCTCACACACACAGCCACACATTATATTCCCACGTCTACTTTCATATTTGCTTACAATGCGCGGCGACGAGGGGGACTTGGGCATTATTTGGGGCTGCTAGCGGAGGGGGGCGTGGTGCGCTCTTGTGTCCTTACCTATTATCCTGGGGAGGCGTTGAAAATCCTCTTAAGGTAAACTGTGCATTATTAATGATGGCGTCCCGCTGTGTGGGCTGCGTTTTCCACTTGGGGCGCAATTCCCAAACGTGTCTATTGAACTAACCCGCCTTAAATATCCCCAGATACTCATGTGGAAGCCCTAGGCTCAGGCTATATTTGGTTATATGTATCCTATATTATATATCGATGCAACGTTTGTCCTTTGTTTGTATAATACACCTGGTGCCACCTGTTCGATCTAGCTTTTTAGGTAAATGCCTTAACCGAACTTGTTGCACGACCGATAACTTTTCCTATGTGTTTCTCATCTACAAGTAATATAAGTGGGGCATATTTGCCAAGGCTGATTTTCTTTTACAGTTTATTTAATTCTTGCGAGCTTTTGAGAGCATCTGCATTTGTCGCCTTGGAACTTATCATATTAACTCTGGAACTGGAACGCAAACTATGTCAATCTGAATGAAAGCTAAAAGTTAGTTGGAAAATCAATTAATAGTAATAATATATACATTGTTATTTGTTATCTTTGATTTTAAGTCGAAACTGAATTCGGTTGAATATCTCGATGGATTTATCGTCAAATCCGGCGCAAGCACTTGACAGCGTCTGACAATTTGGAAGCGACAGCTTAAAGCAGCTGCGGACTAAGTACTAAGTACTACATTCATGTTGATCTTCCAGAACATTTGATGTGAACAAACGGTTCGATTATCGAGCTGCCAATCTTTGACTGTGCTGTCCTCGAGCGCCATTTGCATGGCGGCGCTGCGGCGTGCAGTCGAATGTGAGAGCATCAGAGTGCGAGATTGGTTTTCTACTTTTCTTTGGCATTTCACTAAATCCTAACCGAACACCTGAACTTGCCCCAACGTCGTCGCCGCACACCTGGCCCTTCCATGCTGCTCCACAAAAAGTTCAATCAACTGGCATTTCCAGTTGCCAGTTGCCAGTTGGTAGTTTTGCTTCCAGTTGCCGTCGTCCCGCTGTCTAATAATTCACCTGTTCAGCCACAGTTTCCACGCCACACAACAACACCCCAAAATGCCACCACACACACCACACACACACACACACACACACACACACCCTTTCCACGAGCTTGTGTTACCTTCAATTTGATTTTGGGCTTCTGTCTGTTTTGTACGTTTGCCACTGCTTAATTTTATAAGTAATGCATTCAGCTACTACTTTTTTTTCTTTTTGGAGAGGTTGAAGAGGCGGCTGTTGGGCGGTGGGAGGGCAGCGGTAAGCGGCTGTCCCCATCAGCCTGGAATTCGGACGGCTGCCTGTTGATGTGGAAGCGATGCGCATAAAATCAGCGGCGCGTAAGGAACAGGATGAAACAGAGCCATGGAGTGAGTGGAAGTCGAGGCGGGCGGGCGGTCTGCTAAATGTGTCCAGAGCTGCGTCGACACCAAATCGGAGGCGACTCCCAACTGCCAACTGCCAACTGGCAACTGGCAGCCGAGCTGAATTTGAATTGGAGTTGCGTTTGGTTCGTATCAATCAAAACAACGCGCTTGCAGAGACGTGCGCTTGGACGGGACCTAAGCCAAAGATTTGACATGGATCAGTAATCTAATGCCAGATTACGTATACGCATGGTGAGTTCCTGTATTGCACCCCGCCCACAATCCACCCCGTGTTGTTCCACTGCCTACGAGAGGCAACTGAGCTACGCTTTTGCCTTCGATTCTGAGTGTTATTGTGCACTCACACACACACACACACACAGAGAGAGACACATTTCCCCCCTTCCCAACGCCGATTGCTGCGGTGTATCGGTTTGCTGGCTGACTGGGCTGCCTGGACTGGCATGAATGAATGGATGAATGAGCGCAGAGGCCAAGCCAAGGCGCTGCCTGGGACGCTGGCAATGGGCGACTATCTAACCAGCCATCGGCTCCGTCTGCTTCTGTCTGTCAGTTGGTCCGTTCGTCAGTCGCACAGTCAGTCAAGAGTTTATATATCGATGATGACGGCGCTGATATAACTACAGACAGAGCCAGACATGAAACGTCGCTTGGCTGGCAGGCTGGCTGACTATCCGGCCGAGCAATCTTGAGGGTTGGCTCACACACACACATGGACACACAAAACTGGCGTTTGGAAAAGTTTTATGCTTGTTTGAGCCTGATTTTGGTTGCCGACTTTAGCATAAAGTTATTACTCCACAAGACCCAGCGCCAAAGGTAACAATATTCTGCGCCCCGGACTCAGCCCTGAGGATTACAAATAGAAGCAAAAATATTAGCTGCTGCTGCTGTTGTTGCTGCTGTTGTTGCTGCTGTTGTTGCTGCTGTGTAAGGCGTTGTCCCAGACCCGAAACTGAAATCGAACTCGAACACGAACCCAGAGCCAGAGCCAGCGGCAGCGCCAGAGCCAGAGCCATCTCTCGGGGAGCGTAACAAATGAGCTTTGGGTGTCGCCTTTGTCGATGGGCGTCTTATCGAGCTTGGCCTGCCACCGAAATGTCACAGTGGAATCAAACGCAATTTAAAAAACCAAAAACATTTCTACCATATATTCAAATATAAAGAAATGTTTTACAGTTTAGTTTTCTTAGCGGTGGTTAAGGAATAATAAAAAAAAAGTACTTAAACCCGGTTTCCGCCAATTTTCCACAGTTGTAGGTGAATTTTCAAAAATCGCGCCAAACGTAGATGTAGAGCTTAAATATCGCAAACGTACAACCTTTAAACAGAAAAACTCGCTTAAAATTGATTTTCGTAAAGATCCCTGGAAATGAGTTGGAACCAGCAACTTCACCCATCAAATCATTGAATCTCATTTCCGCCAAAAAAAATATCAACTTCTCTCTAATTGCATTTAAGCAGATAACTTTTAAAATGAGTTACAGCCGGATTAAAGTGCGATATTTCCACACTTATCGGTAGAACTTTGCAAAGCCCCAACTTGGACTGTGAAATCAATAATATATATGAATTGATTTAAAAATTTACAGACATTAAAAGAATATTGTTGACAAAGTTTCTTTCTCAATTGGAAATTGAAGCACGAACTCAGTTTTATTCAGCTTGTTCATGTTTTGACCATGGTGCCAAGGACTCAAGGTCTGAGCCAAAGATGGAGCACTGATATATGGACTTTGAGGCTTGTGTATTGTGCGCGCGCGTGTGTGTGTGTGCGTGTGTGTGTGTGTGCGTGTGTGTGAGGCAGATATAAAGATAGACAGATAGGCCCATTGCCTCGCAGTTGCTGACTGTGTGAGGGGCTGCTGGGGCTGGGTTTATGGCCGCCAAGCGTGGCAACCACCAATACGGCCAATTCTCTCAGTGCCACATACTCTGGACATGCAACGCCCCAAAAATACACACAAACACAAACACAAACACACACACACACACGCACACCACATATTTACTATAAAGAATATACATACGTAAGGCGGGGTGTAACTATATTTTGTTGATATCCGGCCGACATTTTTCCCGTAACAGTAAGAAATGCGGCTGCTTCTGAAATTGTTGTTGTCGTTGTTTGTTGTGTTGTTGTTGTTGTTGCTGCTTTGGGGTTGTCTTATCGTTGTTTGAATTATTTTTTCTGCTACGTGACTGAAACGTCGATGCACGTATTTATTGTGCAGATTTTGTTGTTCTTGTTCTTGTGTAGCTTGATTCGTGTGCTTAGCCCTTATATAAGCATATAACTAGAATACATTTCTTTAAGAGTTACAAATCAGTTATCCCAAAATATTGAATAGCGAGATAAGTTTTGTACTTGGCTGCAGTTGAAACCAGGCTGCAAACCAGGTTGCAAAACTTTAGCCCTTAGTGGTCAGTTACTTTTCGCGAGTGGAAGCTTGAAGTTATATTAAACATCTAGTTAACTTTGACAGGAGCATGAGCAACGCATGCCTTGTCATACCCTGTTTAAAATAGTTTATAGCTCGAGCAAATTTATATGCTAAAATGTAGAGGAATCTGAAGTATTCGGGTCGTCATAAAATTTAAATGAAACTCAAGATTCTCTTATTTATTTGCATTTTTATGCCACGTGGCCAACTGAGCGCACATTTTGTTTATGTTCTATTTAGTTTTTTTTTTTTCGTTTTATAATCGTAACTATTTCGGCGAGATTTTCATCATTGCACGTATCCCAATGGGGCCGTGAGTTATATACATACATGTGATTTATACTAGATGCAGAGAGGGGCGAGTTTTGCTTACCTTACAGAACGTAACGTTCTTTCTGGGTACATAATATCCATTAGCCATTACTTTTATATACCTTTGCCGTGCCACCAAATGACAACAACAACAGCAAGATGAAGAAGAAGCAGCAGCAATACAGCAATGCGAACGACCCAACGAGTCCTCGACGAGCCATCGTAAAAGCAAAGCAATTTCGCATTCACACTGACACTGACTGATATGCCACCTCCATAATGGAACTGCTTGGCAGGGTCAGGGGCCACGGGCACGGGAGTGCGTCTCCATTGCTCCAGCTGGAGTATGTCTGTCTGGCTGTCGCCGTTTGTGGCTCCTGGTTTTGTGCTGCTTATGCTGCTGCTGCTGCTTCTTCTTCTTCTTCTTCTTTAGCCTGTCATTCATTTCTTATCTTTGGCTCTGGAGCTGTTGCTGCTGCTGCTGCTTTTGCTGTTGAATGTGTCTCTAGGCTGTCATTTTGCTTTCGATGAATATCTGCAGCACAACAACTACACACACACGCACACATACACATAGACACGAACGTGTAATCATCATCGTCATCAACATCAGCAGCAGCAGCAGCAGCAGCAACGACGCGAAATCGTTGTGTTCCAAATAGCCTCATTGAGCCGGCTCGTACAGCTCCCAATCTTGCTCGAGCCTCCCCCGACCGCTCAGGAACCCTACCCCTCGTTTCGCTCTATCAATGCCACGCCCCAAACGCCAGCCCAGCGCGCCCACACACAAGCAAAAAACTTGAGCATGTTTGTATATGCGGCTTGGGAGTTGGCATTGCCGTTGCCGTCGTTGTTGTTGTCGTCGTTGTTGTCGTTGCCAGAGCATCGAGAGCTGTTGTTATTACAACAAGCACAACTTTTTATCACCGCTGCCACCCTCAAAGTGCCAGTCAGCGCCGCATCGTCAACAGCACCAGCAGCAGCAGCAGCAGCAGCAGTAGGCGAATCGGGCCAAGAGCGGGCAGGCACCAACAGCAGCAGCAACAACGTTTGTCCTGGTTGTATGTCGAGCTTTTTTGGAGTTTATGGTCTTTGTCACTCACACACACACACACACACTCGCACACACTCACACACACTCGCAGCCGAGTGAGAGACACGGCCTGGCAGCCAGTCAACTGTTATGTGCTCAGCCATTGAAACGTTTTATCAAAACTACCCACGGCAGCAAATGGAGAATTGGAGCCCCTTGCTGGAGCCATTGGATAGCAATGGCTTTGCTGCCAAAACCCATACAGAAAACAACCTGTCGTCCGACTCACACTTTGCAATCAAAATCGGACACCCCCTCCTATCACCCCTCACCCGTTCTGCTTCCAGCCATTGCCATTGCCGGGTCCCAGGCTCTGTGCGCGAGGTGATGTTAGCAAGTTTTTGATAAACTTCTATACATATCTATTATTTATAATGCAAGTTATGGAAGTCTCATTAACTAAATTGGAGTCATAAGCTCTTCTACATAGTATATCCAAACTACCCTAGAAAATTATCAAAGCCACATTCAGTTTAAGACAGTCAGTTTTTACTTTTTATACTCTATGATTTTCTATGCCAGATACTCTAATATGTAACTAGAACTTAAATTTTATTACTTTATCTAAGAGTTATCACTTGACTATACATTTAAGGTCAAACTTGATCATATTTGAAGTCGTAATCCCTTGTGCTGTATGAGTCATATATGTATATGGTTAATGTAATCAAATATTATCGGTTGTTGTAAGGCCAAGGATAAATAAATAATAAAATATAGCACATTTTAGTAAGCCTTTTAATATATAACAAGTTGTCTGCCTGAAGAATCATGTATATTATTTTATTTTTAAATGTGAATTGTGAATGAATGCAAGGAATGTAAGTTATGTTATATCTGTATTTCTTAGCAATAAGTATGCATAATATGCCACTAGATTTTTATTATAAATTTTTGGTGATAATTATTGTTGGCTAAGCTGATTGTAAGATATATATCGTTCCATATTGTAACACCAAAGCTTGTTGGCTCAATTAAAAACCAGAAGTGGATCCTTTTCCAAGGAAACGAAAAAATGTGTGTTGGTTGGCAACACTGCTGCTCACTATTATCATTGTTTTGGCTCGTTTCTTTGATTAGCCTATTGTATTTAACAAGATTCGCCCAGTCCTAGATACTTTTAGATTAAAGTGAAGGAGCTTAGAGCTTAACTGAGTTTGTTTAACTTTCGATTCGGTAGTTCTGTTTGGCCGAAGCTGAAACTTGTGTGGCCGCCCTCGCTGGATGCGTGTGGGTGTTTATGCTGTTTGTTGGTGTCTGTGTGCCTTTCAAGGGTCAAATTGTAAACGAAATACGAGCGCTGGGGGAGCGGCTGCCTCATCGCTAGCATTGGCAGCATTTGCAGCAGTTGCCTGATTTTGATGGGCTGTCGACAACAACAGCAACAACAACGTTGACAACAACACTGGCAGGCCACAAGGATATGTAGGCGTCATCGCACTGGAAACTGCCAACGTTGCCAACTCGCATTCGCACTCCGGGGACAATGTTGTTGTCGATATGTCGATGTGGCCAGTTGGATCAGTGGAGCGCACCAAGGGCCAGGGTCGTGGCCATGGCTGCCGTTGCCGTTGCCGCAGTGCGAGTGGCCCAGTGGGCGGTCAAAGTAACTGGTCGCGTCTATGTATGTGACGTTACGGAATGGCCACGCCATGCGACGCCACGTACACAGATAAAAATCAAACACACAATGTTCAAAAAGTGCAGCTGAAGCTACAGATCGAACCCCTCCGACCCTCCGCCCCGCCGCCACCCACATTCAATAGCCCACGGCCAACGGTCGGTCAATAGTCGTCAGTAGCACTCAACAACAACAACAATAACAACAAGTTTAACAGCCACATTAAAAGTAACAGTTACCTTTAACAGACACCTGCTTTTAATGCAGATAGATGTTCAGCCAGTTGCCCAGTGGAAGTTTCATCACATGTGGAACAAGGATTAGAGCCGCATAACTAGAAAATCCTTTCAAAATTTTGCTACCTAATAGAGGATAAATTACAAGTGGGTTAGCTGCTTCGATAGGATTTTGCTTAAGAACTAAATAAGAGACACGTACACTTTTGCGCTTTCTCTTTGTACTGTCCCTTAACGTTTAGCTTACAGGTTTGCTTTGCTAAAATATCGATATTTTCTCTGTTTTCTCATTTCAAAATCGATTTATCGTGCGGAAATATTGCAAATGCAATAAAGCAGTTCAGAGCTTGTTTTGGTCTATTTGTAACGCCTTCCACTCGTAGTTCTTCATGCCAAACTAACGGCTTTTTTTTTCTCTCTTCTCTCTCTCTCCCTCCATTTTATATAATTCATGTCTATATGCTTTCTAGAGTTTTTTTCCTCTTAAAACCTAGGTACTTAGCATACGTAATATGGAGATATCTAAGCTTGTGCAATTTTTGTGGATTGCGTTGCAGGTTTTCTTCACCGTGTTACATTTGCCTTGCGGTAGCTTAAAGTATGGTAATTCCCTGCATATCCTGCCCCTGCCCCAGCTCAAGTCCTGTGTGTGTGTGTGTTTGTGTGTGGGTGGAGTGTGGGGGTGAGCCACAAATAGGCGTTGTAGTTGTTGTTGTTGCTGTTGGTGTCGATTTGAGTTTTTGGGTGGTGCTTTTTTTTATGGCATAGATTATCATAATTATTGTAATACTTTTGCCTGGCTTGACTTTGCTGCCAACCACCCGGCAAAGCATCGGCTGCCTGCCACAAAAACTCCAGCCCAGCCCAACCCAACGAAGCACAGTCCATGCCAAGCCAAGCCAATCCGATCCAAGCCAGTCCAATCTCTCGCCCAACACCCTTCGCTCCCAGCTCAGCGTTGGGTTTTTGGCGTCTCGTTGGGCTTTTGAGGTTCAGTGATTTGCATTTTTTTGTATTTTTATGTTTTGGCAGTTTTCCGTTGTTGTCTTCTTTATATATTTATGTGCGCCTTGGAGATTGAGTGGCAAAGATATAGATACATATAGATGACCTGTGTGGCAGCAAGGTGTTGTTGTTGTTGTTGCCGGCGTGGCTACTGCAACTGTTACAGCTAAAGCTAAACTCCCCCGGGAGCCGTGCCCAAAAGACCTGCGGACGACCAGTTAGCATCTGTTATGAAAAACGTTACGCAAAGCGTTGCGGGGGTAAAGAAAATTAGTTGCCAGATCATCAAGAGTTGCTGTTGCTGATGATGATGGCTGCAGTTGCTGCTGCTGCTGCTGCTGTTGTAGATGTTGCTGCTGCTGCTGCTGCTGTCGCGCCCCCATGCGGCGCTCTCGATCAATGGCGCGACGGGGCTTACGTCTTGGCGGCTCTTTGGTTGTCTTGCGCTGAAAAGATCAATCAAACTGCCTTTCAGCGGCGAACAATGGCAATGATGAGTTTTTGATTGGGCCAAAGTCGAGCCGGGTCGCCTCGCGCCACAACATGATATTGCCTGTCTACGGCGGTCGTGGTCCATGTCTAGCCTGATAGACACCCATTCACATTCGTACTCGTACTCGCACTAGCAGTTGTACTCGTACAGAGATTGCAACATGTGTCCGTACCCTTTCCCTTGCGGCCTTCGCTCTCGCTGTTTGCCGCCTGTCAACTTCCACGGCAACAACAACAACAACAACCCCGTCGAGCCCACTTGTTTCTGTTTCAATCCGTCGTGGCTGCAACAGCAGCCACTAAACAACTGACCCGAAGGTCTCGACGGGTGCATTCGTATTCGCATTCGCATTCACATTCACATTTACACACTCCCCCTTCTACTCATACCCATACCCATGCCCACATTCACATTCACATTCGCATCTGCATTCTCTCTGCGTTTATTTGCAGATTCGCTCGTCCCTGCGCCGCGTGCTGTGGATTGGAGTGGGCCATGGGTCGCGGACCATGGGCCTGGGCCTGGGCCTGGGCCTGGGCCTGCCTCTGAAGTGCGTGTTGGCACAGCAGCTGTGTTAATGGTGTCAACGGGAGGGGCAGCGGGGCAGATAGTTAAGGGCCCTATTGGCAACAGGCTGCTGCTATCCAGCGGACAAATTGCTCTATCCACATTAATTGTAGTGTACTAGCTTGGTGTATGTGTGTGAGTGTGTGTGTGTGAATACTTTTGAATGCACAATTTTATAAATCGTTGGCATTTGATAACTTACCAGATTATTTAACTATTGCATGTATCTAAACATATCTATCATATACCTCAACATATCCATCATATATGTAAAGGCATAAGGAAATATTGCAAGCAAATAATAGAAATATTATATGGTAATAGAAGTTAATATTGGTTGGACTAGAGTCACATTTTCTAAGATGCAAATAGAATATACAAGAAGAAAGAGGTGGCCTTCGAGCTCAAATGCATACTCGATGTAATCTACTTTCTACTTTTTATAAATATTTTATTATTTTTATTTACTATTTTGTTTATTATTTATTATCATTTATTTATTACCTATTATATTAAACATATTCCCACACTTGTTGGCTTATAATTTTGACATTTACGTTTAATTATTTGTGATTATTGTAATATGGGGAAAACTGGTAACAATTTTTTAGGCAAAACTTTATCAATTACAAATGTCAGAGATGCGTTATCTGTGAATCAATTTCCCGTTTGGATGTGGTGCAGGATGTACGGGCGTATCTTAGATGGAACAACAGGCCCCCTCCCCCTGCCTTTTACCCATCGCCCCATTGGCACTTGTCAGTTGGGCAGTTGTGTGTCCGTGTGTGTGTGTGTGTGTGTGTGTGTGTGTGTGTGTGTGTGTGTGTGTGTGTGTGTGTGTGTGGGGGTCTACCCGTCTCCGTGGCCGTCTCTATTGGTTGCCTGCGTTGACTTTGGCATTTGGCAATTGCATTTAGCGCCAAATCAAATCGTCTGATAATCACGTTATAAAAGCCAAATGCGCTGAAAATTAAAGACAAGAACCAGCGTGCACGGCATGTGGGCCAGATGGAACTGCAAAGGGTCTCCGGTACGGGCAAACACCAGATACACGACAATGACGGGTGGGCCGGGGGCCAGGGGCAGCGGGCGGGCAACCCCCCTCCGCCAACCCCTTTCCGAGATTGGTACACGCTGTGATTTTCGGGCAGAATTCCCGCTGGGATCTGAGAGATGCGCCGCTGACATCGCTTGGATGGCTTTGACATGGCTCGTGTTTGTTTTGCCGCAGAGGGACATGTGCAACACTCCGGGGCATGTATGTGTACATATGCCATTGAGTTTGGAGTGTGTATTTCACGGCCCGTCGATCTCGCAGCTATTTCAACCCCCCCTGTGCAACCCTCGACGGGCGCATATTTTGTTTGTATTTAGATTGCATTACTAAGCAAATTGCGGAAAAATTAGCGGCTGATTTGGGGATCATCTAATTACAGAGACAATCGCCCATATATCACATTACTTTGATTTCTTTCCTTTCCTCTCCCTTCCTCTCCCTTACTCTCCTATCTTTCCACAGCATGTGCCATATGTGGCCGACGAAATGCATCTGTATCGTTTTCGATTAGCCTGCTGCGGCGATTGCTTTAACAATTCCACAACGACTTCTATTTCCTCTTTTGCCACCACTAAACCAAAACTTGAACAGCGTTAACAATATCCTAATAATCACCATCATAGTCATCATCATGCAAATTTTCTATAAACAAAAAAAAAAAAAACAAAGTGGGAGGAGCGGCAAGAAAAAAAATGTGAAACGGCAGTCAAAACTTTTGGCAAGACCGCGGCAAATTGTTCAAATTTTCTACGTTTTTCGTGTTATTCCCAGATCTACTCTATGCCGGAACGAGTAGCTCGACTGGCAGCAGCTGAACAGGGCTGCCAACTTGTCAATTGGCTCGCTGCCAGAGCTGGCCATCTGATATGAAGTTGAGGCTTTGAACTTGTTTATGGACAATAAACAGTTGAGCACAGTTTGTCGATGTGCTTTATAAGTTGGAACTGCCAACTTTTCGAGTTCCCTGGCGCTGCCAACTGACGAGTTGACTCGCTGCCAGAGCTGTCCATCTGATGCAAACTTGAGGTTTTGAGCTTGTATTTCGTTTGTTAATAAATAATACACAATTAAGCACAATTAGTTAATGTGATTTATGAGTTAAAACTGCCAACTTTTCGATTTCCATGGCGCTGTCAACTTGTCAAGCTGCTTGCTCTAGAGCTGCTCATCAGCTCGTCATGTCATGTGCAAGAGCTATATCAGATTTGGGCTTTTTAGTTCGCATTGAGTTTATTCAAACTCAAATAAAAGAAGCATGTACATATATGGAATAATGGGATATCTGGCTTATCATGCTGCCAATCTTGACTTGGGCCTGCCAACTCTGCGACTTCTTTTAGCCAAGACCCAATCAATTGACCCACATATAAAGCTCTAAGCACCTTGACTAGGGCATATCAAGTGCGGCATTGGAATATTTTGTCGAGTTTTTATTGGCGAAAAAAGCATGAAAAGAGAAATCCACTTGAGTTAAAGTTAAACAAGTCGAAAAGGAAGCTGCTGCCAGCCACGCCCCTCGACAGCGCCCGCCTGTTGTATTTCAGTTGGTTTCTCAGTTTTTAACAAAACACAGCCGCAGGCGATTTTCCAAAAATGATTTCGGAATGAGTTTTCTTACTTTCCCCCCATTCTCTATCTTTTTCGCTCAGCCAAAAGTTACAAAAGTGATTCAGGCATAAACAGGCGGACGGATGGACGGAAAGCTGCAGGAGGAATGGAAGAAGTTGAACAGAGGACAACGGAAAGCCGTCAGGACGAGCTAACAGTCAGTCAAAATGGCTGCCAGGTTTATTGTTGTTGTTATTCTCGTTGTTGTTGCTGTTGTTGTTGTGCCACTTGCGCCCCAATGAAGCAAAAGTCTTTGAAGACATTTGATGGGGCGTTGTTGCCGTTGCCGGTGCCGTTGCTGTGGCAGCTACCTGAGTCAAAGCTCAATGACAATTTCTAGCCAGGCTTGCAAGGAGGGTGCGCGGGAGGGAGGGAGAGAGAGAGAGAGAGAGAGAGAGAGAGAGAGAGAGAGAGTGAGCTGAGTGTTTCGAGTCGGAATAGGGGCTTGTGCTGGTCCCGGCCATAGCTACTGGCAACGCAGCTAAATTTGCTTTGACTGCTTACAGAATGTCCTGCCTGCCTCTTGATGTGGCTCCTAAAGGCCGCAGATAGACCAACCCCCACTTCCACTCCCACTCCCACTCGCACGCCCAGTTCGCTAAGCCTTGGGGCTGATAGACCAGAAACATTGGGGGTTGGCAAAAAAAATAAGAGCAGAAAAACAGGCTATGATAAACTATTGGCGCATTGGTGTATAAAGCCAGTTACAGGAACCGTCGAGGGGAACTCTTTGCCGTGGCTTTCCCCCTTTTATCTTTCATATTGCGCAATAGTCTTTGCCTTGAATGAGCCACAAGCATTTACAATTCAATTCAATTGAGATGAGTAAGCTGAGCGAGTTCGTGTGCCCAGGACCATTAATAACATCCAATTTTAACAGTGTTGTAAAACTTGTCAAACTTTCTGCGCCACAAAGGATACTTAGCCGATATGTATACCCGACCAAGATATTTATCAAGCTTATAATTATTTGTTTAACATAATAGTTTTAAATTATTTATTATAGTCTACTTTTCATCATCATTCCAAGTCTTTGCAGAAAATACATGTGCTTACAGGGTTTACTTTGAATTTTATAGATTTTAAGACTTGAACTTAATGTGGATAGTTATCAAAGAAACTCGAAGATATAATGTTACTAAAAGAGTATTAAACAAAGCACAAAACGGAGAACAATTATTCTTGGAAGGTATTTTAGCCTGATCAGCTTAAGTTTCTGAGCCCAACAGTTATTGAAAGGAATCGAAAAAGACTATCAATTGAAGGACTTTTGAGAACAGTTTCCAAATGATTCCTTGAAGTTGTTAAACGTTTTTTAATTCGTTGAAAATCTCAAAACCTCAGAAGCTTAGGGTGTGCGTTTGTATGTTCTATAGAAACATATGTATTCGTATTTATATACATATCACCTTCAAGCATTGTGCAATTGTGTTGCCGCTACAACAACAACAACAACAACAGCAACAAGGACGATGACAATGGGAATTTTGTTGTTGGAGGCTGGGCTTGGGGTCTGCTTTTCAGCCTTGAGGGACTCGTTTCGTTTGTGTGCCGCGTCTTTAGTTCATTTCTTTGGCTGCTGCGTGAAAACTCATTCAAAGTTAAACGCAATTTTTCTTTCAGTTTTCTGCCAGCGTGTGTGTGTGTGTGTGTGCGTGTGTGCATGTGTGTGGCTGCCTTCGCCTCCCCCGCTGCCACAGCCCTTGTTCAGTTTACCTTGACGCGCTTTATGAGATTTTGCTGGTGCAAAGGCAAACGAAATGTGTGTAAAAATAAAAAATGATAAAAGTTGCCAGATAAAAATTACACACACACACGCGCACACACAAGCACAGCTGCGTCGTTTGCCAAATCACCTGCATACAAAATGGCGTCGACGTCGCAGTCGCCGTCGCCGCGTACCAAAACTCAATTCCAACCCCACTCACAGTTCCAACAACAACAACAACAACAAGTTGAGAATTGTAATTTTTCTTGGTTCATTTCCTTTGCCAGTTTCGTTTCGTTTTTCCTTTCGCCTCTTCTGGTGAATTGCGAGTGCTTCAGTGGACAGTGGTACGAATTTTGACCAAGTACATTAATCAAGATATTAGAAAAACGGCTGCTAAAAATGTCCCAATCAAATACGGTCACACTGCAGAATATGTGATAAAACTTAACATGGATAATATTATGTTTTTTAAGCTTGAAATTTGCTTTGGGTATTACACATTGGTTTTTAAAATATTGGACGAGAGCACGTTAAATTGGCCCCCACTGTGCGCATTTCTTCATCCTAGTGCTGCCCGCCTTCTTGCCACTTAACATCTTTCGCCTTGATTCCAACATGGCGTAGCTCCTTGCATCCTGGCTGCCTCTTTCTTCGTCGTTGGTCTGTTTGCTTACTGGCCGCCTTGTAGTCCCCTCTGTGCCCCTTTCCGTGCTTTGGCAGCACGCCTTTGTGCACATTATTCTTGTGCCACTGTGCTAGCAGTTGTGGCTGTTGTTGTTGTACTTTGACTACTTGGGGAAATTTTTCATGATTTTTCTTCTACTCGGACTTGTGAACACACACCTACATGCACATATTTTCATCTCTGCGTTTTGTTTGGCTACTTTCGTTTGGAGCTTAATACGCTTCGATTGGAGCTCATTGGTTTGTTATAAAGGAAAAACTTCAATACGAGGCCAGCATGAATATGAGTTCAGTCCAGTTCAGTAGCATTGGGGTTAGTAATAGGTATACTTAAGAAATCTAATTAGAACAAATAGTTTATGTACTAAAGGTTTATATTCAGTTCCTAACTAAAGACTAAATACAACGTATGGAGATGAAAGTGATGAGTTTGACTAACGAGTAAATCGATAATTGTGCAGATGTCAGCGAGTATGTAAGGAACTAAAGCGAATTACCAGGTTTTAGCTCGATAAGCATATTGCGGACTCACATATTGATAAGTGACATATTCACATCGCTTATACACGTAAATGCGTTCGGAGATTGCGCACATCTCGTTACTTTTATACTCGTTTCTTTAGGCACTCGTTACCTTGCAACATTTGGGCTTGAGCTACTTAAAGAAGCTACTTTTGAAGCAGGTTTTATATACCTGAACTAATCTTTCAATAGTGTTAATTTATTCTCTATACTCGTTACTTTACGTACTCGTTACTTTGCAATTCGAGTCTTGAGCTGTCTGAAGACTTACCGAGCATTTTAGGACATTTTATGCTCTAGGTGATATCTTAATATTATATATAATATATCTAGATATGCGTGCTATTGCAAGGCTTTAATCTGGTCTATGTAGCCTAACGTTTATCGTCTTTCCGACTTTCTTTTATGACTCGTTTTACTTGTTTCTCTCACTTCCCCCAACGCGCACTCTTGCTTTTATTTTTATAATTTTTTGAGGGTTTTTTTGTATAAATTTCTTTCCTTTTATATTTTTTTTTGCGTTTTGCGTTTGCGAATTTTCTTGTAGAACATAATTTATCTGTTTGTAGAACGAATGATTTAAGGTGCATGTTCTCGGTACTTCGTGGGCCAATGTTAAACGAAGTGTTTGCGAAAGGCGGGGTGGGCGTTAGACTGGGAGGACTGTGCAATGAGGACTGTGGGCGTGTCAGAGGCAACTGAGATTTTGGCGAATGGCGGTGACTGTCGCGAATGCAATTTAAATATTTGCATTTGTTTTCAAAATGGAAATTCATGGCACGTGTAATGCATTGTTTGCTGTTGTTGTTGCTGCTTCGCTTCTGATCTTTTGGAGGGGCGCAAGTGTCGCGTTGAATGGAGGCGTGGCCTTAAAGCTTTAAACACTTGCCAGTGCGCCAGCTGGGAAATTGCATTACATGGTAATTCTTTAGCATTTTCTTTATTTTGGTATGTTTTGCTTTTTTTTCGTTTCATTTAATTTTATTTTGCGCAGTTTTCTCGTTTTTCCAATGAAATTGAAGTGGCAGTCTCGCTTGGCCAAGGGGTTGAGTGGGTTGGCTGGTTGACTCAAATGGTAGGCAACGTGGCAGCATTTACAGTTAACTTCATAAAGAAAATTTAACGAGCAACATCCTGTGCACGGGCATGGGAGGCGGCAACGGCAACGGCAACGGCAACAAGGATGACGACAACAAGATAAACTGCATGCCTAGAACCAGTTCCAGGACGACAAAATACATTATACGTTGGCTGGCGACAAGGACAAGCTGGCGGACATGCAGCAGTCCAAGCAGCCAGCATGCAACGGTAGCAAATAGAAAGCAGCACCCCACACCCCACACCCCACATCCCTCACCCACCCACACTGGCAGCTAGCAGGCAGGCACCACCTCCCAGCCAACACATGCAGCCAGTTGCAAATCCGTCGGCGACGGTGACGGTGACGGCGTGTTGATGACGAGGCCAGGACCTGGCCATAGTCCCGCTGCCAGGCTGCCAATCTAGCGCAATGGAATCCCAGTTAACGAGTTTTGCCATTTTTATACACTCGCCTGGCATACAGCATATTTCTTGGTCAGCTTGTCATTGCAGGTCAACTGAATTGCCAAGTCCGAAGCCTTAAATTCTATATGACATTATATGTTCGCATATTGGTTTAGTTTTTATATTATTTCTTCAAACTCCCAGAGTCTGGCGTTAAATTTACCTGTTCCCACATTTTCACTCGCCGGCGTGGTTTTCCTGCAGTCTGTGAATTCATTTAAAACAACGTTTTCCTATTGAATTTGAGAAATAATTGTATGCGAATCAAAAAGCTGTAGTCATCCATTTATCGTCCGTGGCGAAAGCATTGAATTTTACTCCCATTTCCACCTAGAGCAGTGAATTTCCTACAGTCGGTGAATCCGCTTAAATGACATAGATATTTCAATATTAGCTTGAAGCCGATTACATGCATTCCATACATTTTCCACATTTGCAGGTGGTATTTTCTAAAATTGCCGAAAAACTAATTCAATTCTTTGTTTTTATCTAGAAATCTGTTGCCTATTAGATGTAACTTTTGAAATTCGTGTAAACACCAATTAAGCCCCAATTCGTCAAAAGGCGCGACCTTTCCGAACAGACGTGAAACACGTAGTAAATAAACTTTCGCAAATATTTGTGAAAATTTGCTTCAAACTGACAAAAAAGTTGCATACATCTACTTTCCATCAATTTTTCACATTCGCAGGTGGAATTTTCCAACAAAAAAGCCAAATAATACAGTGCTTTTTTGTGTGCTTTTAACTGCGTCTAACAATTTTTGCTGTATTCCAATCATCAATATCTAAGAAATTATAGTTGAGAGAGTATATAAAGTTCAGTGAGAGGCTCAGTTTGCAATGTTGTTTGTTTTGTGTATTTTTATGTTTTGTTGCCAGTGCGCGAAGAACACTTTAAAACAGCATTTCGTTTGGTTTGACAAACGCCAGGACAGGCAGGAGAACCCATCAGCGACACGTCCTACATATATCCTGCTGTCTGTCGGTGTTGGCTGTTGCTGCGACTTCTGCTCCCCACTCTCCTGCTACGGCTGACTGATGCTGTGGATGTGGATGGGGAGGGGGGCGGGGGCGGGGGGCGAAGGCGACAGAGGGTTAGCCGGTTGACGTTGCCAGCGCTCAAGGGTCTGGCCAGGATCTGGGACTGGGTCTGGTTTGGCTTGTTAGTTGGGTATCTGGGGTGGAAAATGCGAAAATTCAGTTATGAATTCATTTCGAATTGAGGTAACATGATTACCGCTATGATGATGCTCTTCCGCTTCAACATCGTCAATATATTGCGCTTGAGCTGTGTTTATTTACGTGCCCCAAACCCCACACCCTGCACCACGCCGGGCCTGGGTCGTGGAGGCGGCCTCAAATGAGCTTTTGCCACGCAAAGGTGCCGTTGCTCAAATAAACGAACGCCTCGTTGAATTTGCAGCAGACAAGGGAGAGCTACAGATGGAACTAGAGTTCTGAGTAGGAGTCGGAGCAGGAGCAGGAGCAGGAGCGGGAGCAGGAGCGGGAGCAGGAGCTGGAGCTGGTCTTGGTGTTTGGGATGGAACAGGCTCGAGTGGTTGTTAAGTGGGGCGACGGCGCGCATATCTACAAAATGGCTGTCAACAACAACATGGCGTATACGCGTTATGAATACGTATTGCTTGTTTATAAATACATATATATGAATATTGGTGTGTATATTGCTGTATGTATGCCTGTGTGTGTGTATGTATATGTTCGTGTGCCTGTGTGCTTGTGTTTGTATTTACCCACCCAGGTGGCAGTATGAATGCCTCGCCTCGTCTCGCCCACATTTTGTGGTGGCTGTGGATGCGCCAGCGGCGCTTCAAGTACTTAAAATTTCACACTTTTTTTTGTTGCCGTTGTTGTTGTTGTTATATTGTTGCTGTTCTTGCTTAAAGTGAAAAAGTTGTTGCCTCAATTTAAAGTTGAGCGCTGCTGCGTAGATGAAACTCTGCGCTGAATGGCTAAAATGGAAATAGGCTAACTTTGATTGGGCAGCAGCACACTCGGCATACGAGGCGTAGCTGGCTCTTAACTGTGCTGGCAAAGTTTAAAAAGTTGCTCAAATTATAAGTTACTCGATGCTGCGAAATAGAACGTGTAATAAGCCTTAAATAATCACAAAACATTTGCCCATTTAGCTGCCTTCTAGCCTAGTGGCGTCTACACCAAGAAACATGAGAGTGCGTTTGCTTTAAGCAGGTCAGCATTTAAATAATAACTTCTACAAATTAGATTGCTCGATAAATTTGAGTTAATTTAATAGCTAAAGAGTGCCAGAGTCTTGATTGCTATTTGCTATAAAAAAGAGACAAACTCGCTGAATGCTCAAAGTTTAAGCCACTTTTATTCAATATTTCACAAGAGTCACTAAATTTTCTTGATTCCTTCAGGCAATAATACACCATATGGGACCTTCTTGTTCTTAAAAGAAATGCACAGCCTACAAGTTACAGAGCATATATAAGATAATGTGTATTATATTATATTGTACTTGGGTGGCCGTGTAGACCGATTTGACAAGAGTTTGAATTGATCAGGTTGCATATGCTGCAAATATAATGGATCTTTATATCACATTCAGTTACAAGGCGTGTCCCTCTTGAAGAAAGCGATGTAGAATTTGCGGAATAAACCACAACGAGCAGCCAAATCGTGTAATTGGCTAGATCCAGCACAATATATCCTATCTTTTATTGTATAAACAACAATTTGCTAGACTTAAGTACGTCAAGTCCCTTATTGTGCAGCTAGATCAGGATGCTCGGGAAGAGCAACAATAAATAAGCTAATAAAAGAGTTGTACAGCATATTTTAGACCTGGATTATCAACTTTTAGTTGTTATGAAAGGGTAAATGGGCTGCTGATGCAGCTGTAGCAAAATTGTATTTAGTTTTTATTTGCTCAATTTAAAGAGCTATCTTGTTCGGCTCAGTTATTTGCATTAAATGGAATAAATATTTAAGCTTTATCATTGGCAGCAGCTGCAACAGCAGCTCCCTGCCCTGAGCCGGCGAGCGCTGGCAACCATTCGCAAAATTGTTCAGACAACACACGGCGTATGCGTAATGCCAAAAATAACCAAAACACAAAAACCCAAACAGAGCGGCATAAAACCTCAAAACTCATACACACCAACACGCACACACACACTGAAAAAAGTAAATAAATATGCTAATAAATTTTTCAAAATAAATCTGTAATAGATAGAACAGATAGAGCTACAAAATAACCAGCGTCGAACTAAATGCATTTGCTTTGCGCCCTCTCTTCCTCTCTGTCTCTCTCTCTCCCTCTCTCTTACTCTCTCTCTCTGCCTCTCTTTCTGCAGTTGGCTCTCTGTCTGTCTGTTTGTCTGTCACAGGAAAACTGTAACCAAGCAACATGGCAAAAGTTTTTAATCCACGTTCGGAAAAATTTTTCACACAAATATTTACACAACTCTTCGCTCTAACGATTTGCGCAAACATGAGACACACACACACACACACAAGCATACACTCATGCAGACACATACGTGCGCAATTTTTGATGCCGATAAGCGCACACACACACACACACTCACACACACATACACAGTTACAGTTAGACAGACATTTTAATGTTTGTAAAGCTTTTAAATGCTTCACACACATAAATTTTTGCTTTCCGTTTCCTTTTTGCATACAGTTAAACATTTTTTGCTGCTTCTGCCTTGTCTGAGCGTAAGTGTGTGTGTGTGTGTGTGTGTGTGTGGGGCAAATGGCAAAACAAATAATAAAGCACTGCAAAAATAAATAAATGAAAAATTGTAATAAGAATTTATGATATTTTTAGAGAGACAAAAACGCTGGCATTGGACGCACCCACCAAGGCTGCAGCGGTGACAGAGGGAGGTGCTGAAGTCAGAGGGGGTAGGTAGGGTATGTGATGGGTAAACGAGGCTTCAGCGCTTTTGCAAATCTGTTGTTGATTTTCATTTTTGCTGTTTGTCTGCTAAACACAAAACAAACACAAAGCGCCAACAAATCTCGAACCAAATACCGAACCAAAGCAGCCGAGACGGACCCCACAGAGACAGCCGTGGGTGGCTATAGGGGGAGTGGGCGGAGGGTATCGGGCAGGAGCACCAAGTTGGAGCCGTTTTGTGTTGCCCGAAGTTATGGCCTGTTAATTTTGCCTGTCAATAGCGAGCATCTCATGTGGAATATGATAAATAAGTTTCTTTTGCATTTATTAATAATTTTTGTTCTTGTTGTTCAATTCACATGATTTCACATGAATCACATTTCTCTGGGGCTGCTTTGGAGTATTCCCAATGCAATAACAGCAAGTATTTAACATATGTTAGCCAAGCTAAAGCTGGCTAAAACGACGTTTGCGTATTTCTTAAAATTCTTGTATAATTATTTTACCAACATAAGCAAAAGTGAATGCAATTATTGGAAAAATTGCAATATCTGAGTTGGTGAATTTGGATAAATTGGAGAGCAGCATGCCCCAAATAACATGCGACTATTGTGATAACAAATATTTTTTGCTTCTGCTGTGGCACATGCCACAATACATGCATGTGGGTGTGGGCTTGGCCATGATAAGAGGGTATAAATCGGGTGTATGCCAACATAGTTTTTGTGACTGTCATCTAAATTGCCCAACCGAATACACAACAAAATAAAATAGTCATTGATATGTTATTAAATATGGCGTCGCATGGCCAAGCACACACACACACACACACACACACACACACGCACACACACACTGACATTTATGCATATAGCTTATAAAGATATACAGCAAGAGATATGCCCTCAAATACTCAAACACTCGCACATTGAAATGGCAACCCTGGCGCTGTGCCCCTTCCAACTCTTCCTTTCTTTCTTACTCTCTCTCTCTATCTCTCTCTCGCACTCATTCTATGGCTTCTTTGCTCGTCTGTGTTTGCTTTTGGTTTGTGTCTGTCGGTTTTTTCGCATTGTTTGCTTTGATTTTATTACGATTTTTGTGTTGATTTTGCTTTTATTGCAATTCAATGTGAATAATTTGTTGTTGTTGTTGTTGTTGTTATTGTTGTTGTTACTGTTGATACACATTCGTTTTGCACAAGCTCAGCAAAAATCAAAAAACCTCACAAAATGCGCTTAGATCAACACAAAATATAAGACTAAACAAAAGCAAGCCCCAGACAAGAGACATTAAAATTAAGTAACAGCTCCTCAGTTTCCCCAAAAACAAAAAGCAAAACAAGTAAGAGGTTCTAGTCGGGAGCTCCCGACTAGGGGATACCCTGAACCCTCATATTCCAACACCAAATGCAGCGCGCGCTTATAGATAGAGAGTAGCGGGGAGGTGGCGATAGGTATAAAATGAAAGATAATCGATATATATATACTTTTCTAGAAGCTACATGTCAAGTTTGGTGACTCTAGCTCTTATTATTTACCAAAATTGCTTAAAAAACAAGATTTCGATATACATTTTTATCGATTACTTGGAAACGGGGCAAGTTATCGATTATCGGAAACAAACTCGATCTGCGTAGGAACTAGGAGCACCTACATCTAAAATTTCAAGTCCCTAGCTCTTATAGGTTCTGAGATCCTTGCGTTCATACATACGGACGGACGGACGGACGGACGGACGGACGGACGGACAGACAGACGGACATGGCTAGATCGACTCGGCTATTGATGCTGATCAAGAATATATATACTTTATGGGGTCGGAGATGCTTCCTTCTGCCTGTTACATACATTTGGATTTTGCACAAAAACATAATACCCCTTTTACCCATTTTTAATGGGTTCAGGGTATAAAAACAATAAAAATCAAAATACGCACGCATTTATACAATCTGTATAATTGTGTGCTTGTGTGTGCGTGCGTGTGTGTGCGTTTCTTCGTGGAGATCATAAAAAAGAGTTTTATTAATGTCCCACATTTGGCAAATTAGTTTTAATGACTCGACAGCTGTTTCTAGCGTGAAAATTAAAGCCAGCCCACTTTAATTTCGATGATTTGAGCGGCGAAAAGTGAGCTTAAGAATTCCTTAAAGTATATTAAAGAATTCGATTTAAGAATGTTTAGCCTAATCAAGAGAGACAGACAGAGAGAGAGAGAGAGAGAGAGAGAGAGAGAGAGCTCAATCAAGAGAGAGAGAGTAAAATCTAGAAAATGTAAAGCCAGTTTACACCCGAAACGAAATAATTTGCCTGCAAACAGACGAATCGTACCCTGAACCTAAAACCTAACTTTAATTTTTTATTATTTTCTATTGATTCTATTCAATGATTATAAGTTAAAGATTGAGCAGGAAGTAATCTTTGCAGTTCAGAACGCATTAAATGTGACATGGCTTGTATTTAGTTTAAGTCCATGACATCTGCGGTCGCCTCTTCTAAGCCCCATGCTGCGAAAGAGGATATCTCATGCGGCAAGCTGGTCATCAATTAGATTTTCGTAATTTGCATTAATTTCGATATTGATGTGGTGCAAAATTTCATCATATTTCGTACGTGCAACAGCAACAACAACATCAACAACAACAACAATCGGAACACACCTTGGCTATGTGATGCATGTAAATTTGCCGCCTCTTCTCAGAGTGTGCGTGTGTGTGCGTGCAATGTATCTGCGTTTGTATCTGTGTGTTCATAACTCGTGTAATAAAGCTGTCTGTTGTCGCCCGAAACGAACACGTGTCAGCGACACATATCGAACAACAGCAAGAACAACAACAACAGGCGCAACGTGAAGAGCTGCCTACGTAAAAAGTGTGTGGCCCTGTGTGTGGACCGGAATTGGGGCCGGGACGGTTCCGGGGCCGGAGCCCCACCTAGATGTCTAGATAGATTGAACTAGATTGCAGACACAAAGACACAGACAGAGACAAAGACAGTGGACAGAGGGTTGGGCAAGGTTGACAAGGGCTAGCGGGGTAACGTTGGGCAGAGGGGGGTGGTGGGGCAAAAAGAGACGTTCGGATCGAGGCGCAACCGTCAACAGTGCCTGTCAATATGTGCATACGGGTGCGAATGCGAATGTGGAGAAGAGCACGCATGTTTGTCTTGACTGTGAAATGGTCTGCGCCATGAAGGCGAATCTCTCGGCGGCAGGGGCGAGTGCTTGGGCTCTGCTGGTTGTTGCTGTGGTTGAGCGATGGCCGCTCCATTTGCATTAAATAAGCTGAAATTCAGCAGCGGCACGGTCCATTTAAACGCTTTATGCTCAGCGCTTCAGTCGAGCAATCAGAATCGTCCTGTGGCCCGTTTGTGATTTCCCTGGAACAAGTGGAGCCAGTGGAGTTGGTGACCAAGACCGAATGCTACACTAAAATCATGCGAAATTATCGTTTAATTAACCGTAGCGCTAAGCGCTCCATCTAAATGGCAACTGAGAGCATTGAGAATTGCGAACCGGAACCGAAACCGAAACCGAACTGGCAACGGATAAGAGAATGCCAATGGGAATGGGAATGCGAATGGGACTGGGACTGAGCACGGGAAACATTTCGCATCAAGATGCCACTTCGTTTTGTTCCTCTCAAGTGCGTCGAGTCGAAAGATTAGTAAAAATTGTTGTTGTCCCTGTTGGCGCCGTTGCGCTCCATTTAAATGCTAAAGAACTCAAAGGTCAAGCGCTCTTCTCAGTAATTCTCAAAACGGAAATTCTTTAAAAATTGTTGTATGAGGCCCTTCCTATCCCTATCATCCCTATCCCTATCATCCCTATCCCTATTACATATATGCCTGCTGATATATATGTAACTAAATCATTTCTAAGCCATTTTTTTCCCATTCACAATATTGAACACATTTAATAATTTTCATATGAATATAAAAATTGATCTCAACAATCAACAATGTTCTAAATAATATATTTATACATATATATACGATATATATCAGGGAAATTTTACAATATTCCCAATGAGAACAACTTTGCCTGTTTAGCACATTAAGAGCTTGGTTTGTTTTCACATATGGGAGATTATTTTAGGAACTCGTGGAGCAACCCTCGCTTTTGTTGTTGGCCAGCTGGAGCTGATATTTGAGCGTCGCATGTCCAATTGCTGAGCTCTCGGGCAGTATGATGGGCGGGGAGCTCGGTTTGCCGGAGAAGCGTTGTCCTCTGTGGCATCACTGGCGTTGCAAGGTGTCAAACTGACAGGCTTTAATACTTTTTCGTAACAGTTTTCCAACGTTACGGGTTTTTGGTGTCATTCGGGTTCGTGGCCGTAAACAGGCGCTGCTGATGGCGCGGGAGCGGAAGCGGGAGCAGGAGCTGGAGCATGTGCATGTGCATGCGACACGCAACTCTCCCACTCCCAGTTTGGCTGCAGTCGCAGTTTCGCAGTTGGTCGATTCCCCAGGTGGCAGCTCTTGGCTCGACCACATATTGAGCTTATCAAATATTAACACATTTGCGAGCGCTGACATATGCGGGTACCTCCCCCCACCGCCTCTGCCGCTGGCCCCTGTTACGCATGCGCCGGCTGCCGCTGCCGATGCCGATGCCGTCGGCTTCCGCTGTTACGTGCTGCAGAGCCTGCCCTCTGCTCATCAGCCAGTCCCAGGGCACGTCTGGTTCCCTGTCGCAATCGCTGCCTAGCCACACTTGGACATGCCCATGTCCATGTCCATGTCGGGAGCTTAGCGTGAAATGACATTGCGTGTTCACAATGAAAACGCGGCCAAAAACCAAACACTGAATATAAAAAGCCGACTACTGAATAGTGAATAACGAACACCGAACACTGAATAACGAATAGCGAATAACGAATACTGAACACTAAACAGTAGCATTGCATGTGTGGACACCAATGGAGACGAGGGCCCAAACAAACGGCTAACTGACGGCCCAGCAGTGGCTCATATATCATCCAGACCTGGCCTGACCCGGAGAGCCCATGTGCGACTCGTCTACGAGGTGTGCAAGCAAAGAATCTAAAAAGACAAGCAATATACCGAAGCATATTCAACAAAGACTTTCTAATATACCATAATTAAACGAAAGAGATAATAGCGAAAGTGAAATAGATAAGCGAGAAGAAAATAATGATATTTATAATCGATATTATCGATATAATCGAATGATATTTATAATCGATTCGATTGATAATACATAATAGTACTAAAATCTTAAGTGATTTAAGACTAAAGCTTAGACTTTAGCTCATTTAGCATAAGATATACGAATTAGGAATTCGATTTGAAAATAGTAAAAGAGAGAAAAGGGAAGAAGGTAACTGGAAAATCTTCTTCTTTTATCCTTATAAGATACATATTAATCTTATCTGTTATTTGGTGAACAGAAAGTATATGTAAGGATAGCGCCTAGGCTAAAAATCTGAAGCTCAAGCTTTAATCTAAAAGTCGAAAAGAGAGAGATAAAGAAACAGAAAAAAGAAAAAGAGAGAGAGAGAGAGAGAGAGAGAGAGAGAGAGAGAGACAGAGAATACTTTTGTTGAGTACCATCACGAAAAGGAATGATTTGATCAGACGTCACGGCATATAGAAATATAAAGAGAGATATACATATATACTCATATTCTCATATATATACTCATATCTCTCTTATTATTAATATATGTAAAAAATACATTATAGCCATTTTACACATTTTCAATGGGTTCAGGGTATAAAAATTACCATATTCTTATATTGTTTGTTAAGATGAGCCGCATACTTGCTCCGTTGCTTTGATGATGGATTCAAATAAATCGTTCAAGTATCTGCTCGATTTGAACCATCATCTAACATTTGTTCGGAAACTTTTCTGGCCAACCACCTGAACAATCGACCACTTAACTGAACTAATAAGCGCCGCAACAATTGCTGATGTTGCTTTTGCTTGGCATTTGCAGTTGTATCGTTTTAATGACAAAACATCGGGCGGCAACCTGAGCTCGGCGACGTGCAACGTGCAACGTGCACACAGTGGCTGCGGCTGCAGAAGTTGTGCGGCGTTGCCCATCCGTGCCGTAGATAGCTCCCGTTGGGGCAGACGGCAAAGTGTCAGCGATGTCCCAAAGTGAAATCCTGTTGGCTCGCCTGACACTTGGCAGACACGTCGTCCTGGAAATTGGAGTAGGTTTGCGTGTCAGCAGCAACAGTAGCAGACCCCCAGCTCGCCTTACTTTGGTTCTGTTTAGTTCCGTTTGCCTTAATTCAGTTGAGTTCGGTTCGGTTCGGTTCAGCTCGACTCGGTTCGGTTGGGTTCGATTCGTTTTGTATTTTTTTGGTTCCTTTCTGATGTCACTTCGTGTCTGTTGTTACAACTTGAACTTTTCAATTTGCTAACCCTGCACTGGCTTGTCTGTCCAGCAGTCGCTCTAACCTGGCTTTGTCCGTATTTCCATTCCCTTGTGGATGGCATTACGGCTATGTCATTGTTTTTGACAGAACTATAGTGGATAAATCTAAGGCTGTTTTCTATACAGGAAATTATTGAGCTTTTGTCGCTCAGCTTGCATATTATACATTTATTCGTGCAATGTATCACATATGTTCTTTTTTTTTCATTAAGTCTACAACCTTAGATAGAATATTGCTGATGGGTCAGCTTAAGTTTCTAAACAACATCTCATCTGAAGGCTCAGTCTGTGAACCTTGCTTTTCTGCTACCAATTTTAAATAAAACAAAGGATTCGCAAAGGAGAATATATTCTTGTTATAATCGAGAGGAAAATCTAAGATTATTATACAATTTATATAAAAACGCATTTAAATAGATGTATTTAGTTTCAGGTATTTGTGATCTGAGGCTTTTTAATTGAGCTATTTATATATATTGTGTACTTGTTTACCTATTTCATAACGTACGTATTTAAATGCTTCGACCTTTGATTCGTTTGCTTTTGGATTAAATGATGCGCTTCTGTGCTCGAGTACAAATTTAGTAAACTTGAAATTGAAATTTATCTTTTGTGCACTTCGTTTCCTTTGTGTAAGGATATCAGATATTCGCTGTTTGGCCGTTTTTTATAATCATGTTGCAATTGTTGTCGTTGTTGTTGTAGCTTTTAGCTGGCCTTCGACAGCTTCAAATCAAACATAGTTTGCCGTTTGCTGTCATTGCGTGGCACGCACACAACAAACCCAGTTGCCAGTTGCCAGTTGCCAGTTACCGGTTGCCGGTTGTGTGTTGCAAGTTGTGAGTTGTTAGTTGTTAGTTCCTGCAGGCGATGCCTACTGCATTCAGCGAGAGTTGAGTCATGTTGATAATTGTGAATGTTTGCCATGTTGTTTGCCACCTAATTGACTCGGTTTGAGAAAAATTGAGTCATTAGGCGTAGTCAGCAGTGGTCAGCAGAGCGGCAATCAGCAATCAACGGCAAATCCCCCTCCATTAGCCGATCAAGGCATCCTTAAGTGCCAATTTTGCGGTTAACATACAGACACACATGTCTACACACACCACACATATACATATATATATAAACATATATATGTATATATATATATCAGCTAAATGATGATCGGGCTTAGCAGAGCGCGTGACTAAGTTGCAAGTTCGGAAGCATTTATCATGAGAGGCTGCCAGGCTTCCGCCTCATGACATGTGCTATGAATGATGATTGGCACGGAGGGGGTGGGCTGGGTGTGTGTGCCAGCCCAGTCTAAATGCCATTTAATGTTAACAAATTCATTTTTGGCGACAAAACGGAAACGGAAACATTGCAGCGCTGAACAGGGGGCTGTGCGTAGTTGGCATCCCCACGGTTGGCATGCGTCCACAGCCAACCGTGGCCATCGCGCCGCTGCCCTTTGGCCATGTTGGATGCCCATCAGTCAAACGGTAGGCATTGCCCAACACACATCGCCCGGACACACACATCCACACACCCACTGGACAGCCAGCATTTTGGGCTATCCTGGCTTGTCCTGCCTGTCCTGCCACTGATAAACGCACGTCACACGTCAGCTCAGGGTAGTCCGGGGTCCTTTTGCCTTTGTGGATTGATGGCTGGACAGATTGAACATAGCACGTTGTTGTTGTTGTTGCTGGGCCCTGAGAGCGCCTGATGGACGTTTAATATGCGTTTTAGACAAGGATATGCCTCTCCCTTCAACAGTATATGGATGGGCATGTGAATGTGTCTGCGTGTTGGTGATGTGCAACGCTTTGGCCTGCATGCCTCGTTGCATGGCCTTCATCTACGATTCCAGCAGCTACCCAGCTAGCCAGCCAGCCATTGCCAACCCATCTAGCCAGTCCAGCGCGAGGCTCGTTTTGCAACGCCTGCAAATGTGTTTGGGTATCTTCTGTCGAGCACCGAATTCGTCATGGCCAGAGATGTTGGTCAGCTGCAACAACAACAACAATAACACAAGTTCTATGGCATTGTTTTGTATTAAACGCTATCATGCTGCCGTGTCCGGGCCACATCCAACGCTCAATGCTCAGCGTCCATCCAGCATACCTCGCATATTGTTCATAGTTTGTGTTTGCCCCCGCCCACTCCCCCCATTCCATGCTAGTTGCTCGTTTCTTGAGGTTAGTCGTAGGTGTGAATGCGCGCACATGTGTCGAACAAAGGCACAGCTGACTCCTGCCCACCCGCAAGCCCCTTACAAGCCGCCAGCCAGCAGCCCCCAACCCACGCAGTCGCCCATTTCAAGTGTGGAGCTGCTTAAGGCTCGGTGCTGGAGGTTGGGCTTAAGTTCCAGTTCGAGTTTGAGTTTGAGTTTGGGCTCTGGTCGCAACAACGGACACGCATGTGCATGTCCACAACATTAATAATGTTGCCCCGATATTAGCCACGCATATTAACTTTCGCATGCATCTGTGTGCCGAGACGCCTATTGTTGCGATGCCTGTGCGTGCGTGTGTGTGTGTGTGTGTGTGTGTATGAAGTGCATGTGTGTAACGATTTATGATGTAATGTGCACACTTCCTAATAGCTGCTGCTTGAGCTAATGCTTGGCCCTGGCTAAATAAGCAAATTTTGAAAAGCAATCTTTAACTTCATCTTTAAGATACAAATGTAAGAACTTACATTAGATATATAAATAGAAGTAGCTATGATCTATTAAAATGTATGTATCTAAAAGATTCAAATGTATCTATGATTTATGCGATACAACTGAAACTAAACATGCCTAAATATGCCAATGTGTATCTTGTGTATCTTTAAGATACAAATGTACAATAGTAAGCTTACCATGTGCAAATTTGCTTAACATTATATCTTTAAGATACAATTGTAAGAACTAAATGTTTAGTATGCTATATTAAAATTTGTGTATCTAAAGATACAAAAGTATCTGTGATCGATGCGATACAACTGAAGTGTATCTTCAAGATAACAATGCTAAAATGTGATTATGTTATGTATCGATATGTAAATATCTAAGAGATGCAAAAGGGTCTATGAACTTTGGGATGCAATTAGAGCTTATATACCCTTATTATATTTATAGTATGTAAATAATAAATGAAATAATTGAAATTCTTTATCTTTAACTTGCTAAAGAAAAATCTTACACTTATTCCGTTAAGTAGCTAAAATGAGTAGAAAACACACGGCACATATTTTTATATAATTTTTTATTTTTATATTTTTTTTTCTCATCAAAGATTTCCTTTTATCGTTTGTCGTTTTGTTTGTGTTGTTTTTTTTTTTTTGTTGCCTTTTGTTTTGTTAACAATTTTTGTTTATTTATTATTGATTTGCTTTGCTCCACGATTTATCATCTAAAAGATTTCGCATGATAAATATATGGATGTCCTTCAGCTTCCTCCAGCTTTTGTTGTTGTTCTTGCTGTTGTTGTTGTTGTTGTTGTTGCTGTTGTGCTTGCATCATCAATTAATAAACTTACGCATTAAGCTAACACTAAATACTTTTTACAATAATAATAATAATTATAATAATAATAAGTGTAATAGGGCGATGCGGCCACAGTCGCAGCTTCAGTTCCCGGGGCCCATCCATAATAATATCAATTGAAAACTCATATCGTTAGCTGTTACACCCTCTATATATATATATATATATATGTATATATATATATTTGATTTTGTTAGAGATATATAGAAATTTATATTTGTTTTATAGCTGTTCTTGCTGGTGCCTTTACTTCATGGATTTTGCATTAAGTTTACTTGTTACTTTTTACTTTTTATTTTCGTTTTAATATATATATATATATATATACTTTTTTTTTGCTAGTTTTACATTTTGATATTACATTTAGTTAGCATTTTTAAATATTTCATTTCGTTTATCATTCATAGATTTTTTTGTTTAATAAATTATGTTGCTTAATAGCTAGGACCACAAAAAAAAAAAAAATAGTTTGCTATATGTGTGTGCTGTTGTATATAGCTTTACAGTATATATGCATACGCCTTTCTTTATATATCTTTTATATATATATATGTATGTATACATATATACATATGTATACATATATATACATACATATACATATGCTTAGCAGCTAAAAAACTACACAAGTACATGCCTAGTTACGTTTATGTTGTTAGACAACGATTACAAAATATGTTTATTTATATATTTATATGATAAGAAAAAAAAAAGGTTTAATAAAAAAAATTGATTAGGCAAACAAATTGGTTTTTCGAATTATAAAAAATGTGCTAATATACAAAAAAATAATATTGTGTTTACCAATTTTTCTTTTTGTTAGTTTTTGTTGCTTGCTAACACGAATTTTAGGCTACGTATTTGTGTTTTTATCATTTTTATCATTTTTATCATTTGCTTTTTTCTTTTTTCTTTTGCTTTTTCTTTTTTTTTTACACACGTACACATAAATTGTTTATTACAGACAAGACGTTTAGTTAATGTAATTGTTTTTTTGTTTTTTTTAAGTTTTACACTGTTTTCTTGCTTCTTAATTTTTATTAGTTAGATTTAAAACAAAAAAAAAAAAAAACATGTACATATATTTATTTATATATGTATATGTATGTATAAATATATATTTAGCTTTTTATGTGCAGCGCCCATTTTAATGTACATTTAGAGATTTTTGTTGTTGTTGTTGTTTTTTTTTTTGCTATGAATTTTTAAAAATAATTTACAAATATTTTGGCGCATTCATAAAAAAAAAAAAGGAGACTAAAACAATAAACAGAATAATAATAAAAACAACAAAACCAAGCTGAGCAGCTGTTTTTTGGCCAAAGGCAGCGCATTTTGGTTTGTGGGTGGCGTAGCGGCGGGGGGGAGGTGCGAGGCAGGGCCAGTCAACGACGAAATTTCTCCTCATTTGAATTGAGAGCGAGTGAGCGAGCGAGCGCACAATTCGGCAGCTGTCTCGCTCTAAAACGATGCGTGCTGCTTGCGGCTCGCTGGTGTGTCAAAGCGAGATGGCAACAGTGTGCGCGCAGTGGGCGGCGGCAGCGACGACAACGACGACGTTGACGCGACGGCAGCGACGAAGCTTTGTCACTGCCGCTGCTGTTTATGCTGTTGTTGTTTTTGTTGCTGCTCTTGTTGCTGCTGTTGTTGTTGTTGTTGTTGTTGTTTTGGCTGCTGCTACTCCGCCTCGTGTTGTTGTTGTTGCTGCTGCTGCTGCTGCTGCCGCTGCGTATAGGTCTTGAGAAACAGCAGGCGCGTTGCCAACTGTTTTGTATATTACCAAACAAGACCTTCATTTTGCATATTCTGCGGTTCGCTGAAGTTCGCCGAGCTCATGAACTCGGGAGATGCTGTGCGCGGGCCATTTTGTTGTTGCTGCTGCTGCGTTTGGCTTGCTTGTTGCGCATTTTGTGCCGCCTGCTGCTGCTGTTGCTGCTGCTGCTGCTGCTGCGCGGCCGCCTGTTGCAGCAAGTGCTCGGCGGCATTTGGTGGCGGCGGCGGCGGCGGCCCCACAGCCGTTTGCAGCTGCATTGGCGGTGCGCCCGCCTGACTCAGAAATGTTGACTCGGGCGTCAGGCCAAACTCATTGACCATTGGTATGGGGCCGCTGTGATCCATTGGTCCACCTGTCAATGCAGGCAAGAGAGCAAGAGCAAAAGAGAGAAAGAGAGAGAGTTAGTTTGATAGTTTGAATCAATTCTTAATAGCTGGGAGGATAAACTGAGCACTTGGATATAGCTTAGCTAATATATGTATTTTGTGGAGCTGAATAGTTGCCTGGAAATCGAAAATAGCTCAGATTAGCTTTAACTATTTTATTCCATAAACACAAAGAAATAGCTATAGATTCTGGCAGCCTCATCCAGTTGATTATCTCTAAACGATAAATTAAAACTAGATCGTGAACAGGAACGGAACCAGATCAGTTCTAGGTTCCCCAAGCGACTCGCTGGAGATAGTCGTCAGATAAATAAGATACATATGCTTGTAAACTCGGAGAAGATTATGTTGCATTTATAATGGTGTGATTTTTTGGTTAAATGTATTCTATTTAAAATTCTTGAAGGCTCCCTTCCAATATATTATTTTCGAAGATAATTGTTCATTTGCAGGGTTCTATTATTTTATTTTCCCATATATGAATTCAATAGGCACTATTTTGTAATTTAGAAAATAATAAATATAACTTTGCTTTAATCAATTTCAATTGGTTTAAAAATGTGCTGATAAAAGAACTAAAATGAAAACGATTAACATTTATCTAAGGAACGATCCGAAATACCTGCAGGTAGTTCTCTTATGCAAGATATTCGTATAAATTTAGCTCTACATATGCCGGATAAGTGCTGTCTATATGAATGCTTTGTAAAAAGCAATATCATGTCTGATTTACTGTTTCAGGCTTTCAAGTGTAATCGTAAGCGACAAATACTTGCTCAAGGTGTTGTAATTGGAAATCGTTTTTCAATATACTATATACATATATGCATATTTACCTGGCGCATTGAAGGGCATCGGTCCGCCGGGATGGCCGGGAAAGAAGGGGCCATCGTGCGGATGGAAGGGCCCACCGTAGCCGAACTCGAATTTAGCATCTGCAGCAAAGTAGGGAAAGCCGGGTCCATCGTCTAGCCCGCCCGGCGAGAGATTCATGGGAAAGCCGCGCATTTTGCGCGCGCCGCCAAAGAACGGCGGACGGCCCATGCTGGTGATTTGCTTCATGCGACGCTCCTTGGAGCGTTTGTTCTGGAACCAGACCTGAGGATGGATGGAGGCGAACGTTTAGTGGAAGTTCTATATATATTTATATGTATGCATATGTATATGGGCAGTATGTCTTGTATGTCAGTCGCAATCTCAGTATCCCTCCTCTCTCTCTCTCTCTCTCTCTCTCTCTCTGTGAACTGGCTGTTGTGGCTGTAGTTGTTGCATTGAAGCTACCGCCACCACACCGGGCGGCCGTTGCAAAATTAGCCCCGGCCCCGGCTTGGGGAGCGGCAACGGAGCGCGGATCGTGTATGTGGAACCGGGTAAAACTTTTTACGAGGTTCTGCATCGTTTCGGGTGCTCCAGAAGCACCGTGCACAGCATGCAGAGTAATAAAATAAAAACATATTTCAAAATTTTTAGTGGCACCTTTTTGGCTTTTCGCCTGGGCCGCGCTTTGTCTCCCTTTTTTTTGTTTTTTGTTTTGTTTGGTTTTTGGTTCATCTTTTGAATATTTTTGCTGTTGTTTTTTTTTTTTGTTTTTTGGCATTTTAATATTCATATCTTGGACGCGTTTTTTAATGATCTTTTGCTGGCGGTCAACGAAACTGTTTTCAACTTGGACTTGAACTGCTTTTTTTTTTTTTTTGGTTTGTTTTTGCTTTTCGTTTTGGCAAAGTTTTCTCAATGAAATTATGTGATTTATGTGTTTGGTTTTGTTGTTGTTTTTCTTCCTTTTTTTCACTTTTGCTGTAGTTTGTGTCCTTTCTGTCTGTTTTTGGCAAATAGTTTCCAATGAATTTGGCTTAGATTTCGTGAACGTCTGTGGGCCTGGGCTATGCCAGCAGCAGCGGCAGCCTCATCAGCAGCTGTTCCCGCTGCCGTTCCCGTTCCCCTGCCTCTTGCCTTTTTTGCCGTTCTTAGAGGCAATTTAAGCGTGAATTTTAATGATGAGCGCCGTCGTCGTCCCCGTCTGCAGTTCATTTGAATTTCTGCGCATTTTTATGAACTCCATTCGGCCAACCGGCGAATCCTACTAACCGCAACATAGACATGCATATGAGTTGGGGTGCCCTGCCCTGCCATGCCCTGCTCTGCCCTGCCCCGCATACAACACTAAAGAAACTGACATTTTGTGGCAGAGCGAATATTTCGCTAGAAAAAGCCTTCAGGCTGTGAGAACTCAGATTTGAGAATTGAGTGCCGCTCGGAGCGTTGCTGGCGGCGCACAGGATGCACACAAAAGGAAGTAACATGCTGTGCATGGAGGTTACACCCAACTTGGCCAAAAGCTCAGGTCAGTTTTTGACATTAAGTCTGAGTCCGTGTCGAGCAATTGGCCAAGCGTGTGACTTTTGACAGCGACCCCACGAATTTGAATCTGAAATTGGGTTTGAGTGAGCATTACGTAAGCCGCTTACGTTGTCTACGTAAGCACACGCAACGTTCCTGGTTGAAAAGAATTGGCAAGCTTAGAGCTAAATCAATTATCATTTATAATTCACGACTGGTTCTAGTGCAAACGTTATGAAGTAGACACGAAATTGTTTTTTTTGGAGAGAGGGAGAATCTTTCTCTTTTCCTCTCTCTTAGGAGGAGAGAGCTGAGCTATCAAATGCTAGACCTTAGGAAAATAGCGAGCTCGATGAGCTTGAACTAGTTCAGTTACTTGAGTCCTGTCAAAGATATGAATAGGGTGAACAGGAAGTAGTTCAGCTATAAAAGCTATGCTGAGGTGAAGTTCTACTGAGAAGTCGATTTAAAGATAAGAATAACAAGGTAAACAGGAACAAAGTCAGTTATTAAAGTTCAGCTGAGGAGTAAAAGGATCAAATCAACTGGAACTGGTTATAGAAACTAGTTCCAGTTACTTTTGAGCTAATTTAGCTTACTAAGTCCTGCTAAAGATAGGAATATCAAGGTGGACAGAAACTATCCCAGTTACTTTTGTTCTGCTGAGAAGTAGAAAAGCTGAGTGAACAGAAACTAATTCAATATCCGTAAACCAAGAACTAGTTCGATTACTTAGTATCTTCATAGGGGAAGAAGAGCTGGATGAACATGAACTAGTTCAGTTACATTATTACTGCTTAAGAGAAGAAGAGCTGAATGTAGAGTCGCTGGTTCAGTTTCTATAAGTATGGTTAGCTGTCGCCACATTTCAATTACTTGTAACCCGCAACATAATAAATGAAACCACATAGCCGCAGCCCCTACCCTTGTGCTAGCTATTGCCCATGTCTAACACACGCACACACACGCACACTGACACATGCATGCAAAAGTGTGTGTTTGTTTGTTTGTTTGTTTTTTATTTATTTTTTTGCAATTTGCCCCTTTTGGCCCCTGCGGTCACACAATTTTTAATTTTCATATGCGCAACAACAAAACAGCGAAGAGCAAAAAGAAAATTTCAAAGAGAAAAAAATCGAGCGGATACCAAAATACAAGGGGGAAGCCGGGCAAAAAACGAGAGCAACAACTTCTCTAAAAAAATGCATTTACAATAGTTTGTTATTTGCCATTTGTTTTCCCAGCATTGTTGCAGCAAGTTTTGTTGTTGTTGCTTTGGGTTTTCTTTTTTTTCATTTTTTGCAATTCAGCTGAAGTTTCAGTATTTTCCGTTGATACATATTTTTTTCACTTTTGCGCTGTTGTATTGTTTTCTCGACAAAGAAAAACAGCAACAAATGCCAAAGAAAATGGGTGCAAGCAAAAAAAAAAAAAATGGCAATTGGATGTGGGCGTGCAGCACAGAGGAAACTAGCTGGAGCCCTGGATGCTGGCTGCCGGGGGAGGTCGGAGAGCTGCAGGTGCGTTGAGTGCGGTTAACAGCGGCAAGTTTGTAATACGTTCAGCACAGTCTGTTGGCCAGAAACCCATTATGCACAGTGCCAGCAAATGTGTTTATACACTTTTGTACTCGCATGGAAATTGAATAGCATGCAGCATAGAAACACTTGCTTTTTCACAGTAAAGACGTTGGAGAGCTTTCGCAATTGTTTGAGAACTGGCGACAAAATGTAATATATATCTTACCAAAAGTGTCGACAATTTATATAGCAATATAATACCTTACATGTCCACAATCAGAACTTATGTATCTAACAATCACCTTTGGAGACTTTAGTCTCTAAGCTTAAGGCCTTAAATATTCAACAATATATAGCTACATAGAATGGAGTCCCAGCTTAAAAATACTTTTTTATAACCTTTTTTTAACCTTTCAATTGCAACAGTCTAAGGAAATGAGAATAAGTGTCTTTGCTAACTAACACAGCTGTCATATTAAGCAGCTCAAGCTAGAACAGCTTGCGAATTTTAGGCGTATTTTGCGTTTGTTCGTTGTGAATGTCAAAGTGCTAAATGCATTCGCACTATGCTTGACCTTTTAACAACTTTTAAGATCTATTCTATCAACAAAAGGTTAACTAAACTTTAAGCAGACTTGAAAGAACACTCTTTGGATAATTTTAAACTGTTTCAATTGCGTCCAATTTTTCATTCTTTAATATTTCCATTTTTTTCGCGCAACTTCAAATTGCGCTCGTGTGTTGATGTGAACGAGTTTTAATTTTAGTTCTGGTTGTTTATCCGGACTTGCGCCTCAGAAGAGCTTGAGTTATGTTATGTTCCGATATGTTATGATATAATATGATATAATGCGTTGCCAGCCAAATTGTTGGCTGATGGTGTAATTTGGGCAGCGCTTATAATATTTTATTTCCGCACTTGAGACCGACATCGGGAACGAGGCGCAACAAGAGATGAGAAATTTGTTTTCAATTTCGTGTAGCTTTCAACAAACTTTGCTGTTTGTGGCGCAGGCGGCAAACGGTGGGGCGGGGCAGGTGCGGCACTGCTCGCAAAACATTTGAACATTTAGTTAAATTATAGGTTAGGCCCTGACATAAAAGGGCAAACAACGTAACATAATGGCCGTGGTAGCAATCAGGCCCAGAACCCAGAACCCCGATACTTTCTCCCCTGAAGCCTTCGATTCCCTCGATTCGCCAAGCGAAACATAACAAAATGATTATTGCGCTTTTGACTCGCTGAACGGTCCAAAGAGGGTAAGTGAGGGTATATCTGGAGCGGTAGGGGATGTCTGTATGTGGTTAAGGTGGCCCTGGTGGCTGGCGGCTGGCGGCTGCCACTTGGCAGCTCTTCGGCTCGGCGTTGTGTTGAAAATTATAGCAAATTATGTTAAACGGCAGCTCCTCGGCGCGGGTGGGGCTCGGGTTCGCCCCATTCGCCCCGTTTTGGGCGAGCGTTTACCCCCGCGCTTACCACGGTTTTTGTGGGCCCATTAAAGAGCTTAACATATAATTTGTGGAACCGCCAGTCAAAAGTCAAAGTTGCTTCATTGTGACCCGATTGAGTATTGGGTTTCAGCTTCAGTTTCGGATTCGGTTTCAGTTTCAGCTCAGTTCCTTTACCTCGCCATCTCGCGCTCCTAATCATCAGCACATTTGGGGCATGCGGCAATCGGCATGGGGCATGTTGCAAATGTGTGTCACGTATTGGAGCGCTGATTGACATGATTTGCTTGTGGCTCCATTTGCAATGCGATATATGAGCCATCGGCATTCAACATTCAACATTCGGCATTAAGATTAAGATGCCCATCAGCATTAACCCCTTGTTGCCGCTGCCACCAATTGCTGCCCCAAGCTCTCATACAGTTTTTGCTTGATCCTTAAATTACTTTGCTATGATGCAGCAAATTTTGCCTGCCTTATTTAATACGAATGTGGTTCTTATATTTTCATTTGCTGAATAGAAATTATTAATATCGCAGCCAGGCGAGAGTTGGTTAATGCAGATATGCAAAGGAATTTTCTTCTGAAATGTATGCAGCTAATAAGTTATAGAGAGCTCATAGATTTGCTTCTATGTAGCTTCAGCTACATTGATTTAATCCCAATGATATTTTATTTAGTGCTTCCTTAAGTTTCTTTGTAGAACTGTGCACTTGTGTGTTTCATTAGCTAGTTTTTTTTTTTTTTGGGTTATTGTTGGGCTCACTTGAAATTTGGCCGCATAGCTTGCTGAGGGGCCGTGACGGGGCATTTTTTGAAACGCCTGTCACGCCCCCATCGCTGTATATTGAGCACTGATGAATCGGCTACCAGCTACCCAAAAAACTAACGACTACCAACTCCAGCTGCTGTCTGCTTATATATACTTGTATCTACAAGATACGTAGATACAACTGGCAAGGCGTGAACTGGCTCTGAGTAAGAGTTAACAGATAATTAACTTTGGCTGCTGCTGCTTCTGCTGCTGCTGCTGTCTTTGTCTTCTCATTGGCCTCTGGGCCCTCTGGGTAGCTGTTGTTGTTTTTCCCATAGTTTAGTAGGTGTTGCTGCCGCTCATCAGTCAGCTCAAGTCGCAGTCGCAGTCGCTGTCGCTGTCGCTGAAGGGCTAACATGGCTCCTTGAGCCGCGTGATATGGCAATTTTTTGTTCGCCTTGGCCCTCGATGAATTGGTCTCAATGTTGGTTTCGATTTCAATGTGAATTTCAGTTCTATTTTATTTTCTTTTCTTTTTCTATTTGCTGGTAGCCGGCGCCTCACAGCGACTTCCCTACGAGAATTAATGGCAAGCTGATGAGTTGTTGAAATTATAATTTCAAGATTCGCTCCCCTATAACAAATAATTCAACTGTGCGCGTATTGCCATGTCATGTTTTGCGCAGGCGCCGCCTCAGCTACAGCCTCCAACTCCAACTCCGATTCCCCCTCCAATTTCAACTCCATTCGCATGGCCCATAGACCATACCCAACTCCAGGTTTTGTTTTGAGCGGCAAGCTCTTCACATCTTGTTCCATGGGTAAATGCGTTAAATTAGCCGCTTTTGTGCCTCTTTTCAATGGGATTTGTTGCTGTTGTTGCTGTTGTTGTTGTAGTTTGTTTTGGCCGCAACGAGTCTAATTGTTGCTTTCAAATAGCCAAAACTGAGCTCTTGCGGTTACCGCTCACTGATAACATAATTAGCCTTGATCAACAGTTGTTTGACCGTTTTTTTGGCTGTTTTTTTTTTTTGCTTTTGAAGCCATAAAACGGCAAATGCAATCAAACAATTTCCGCTCAATTAATAAACGCGTCGTTCACCGAATCTTTGACTAATTAGTGCAGCAATTTTAACGCCACTTTATGAGAGCCCCTAACCCCCACTGTTCCCCCCCCCAACGACCTATACGCCATCAACTTCCCTCGAGCAAAAAGAAAACACAAGTTCTTTTTGACAGAGAGAAGAAAAGTTTGTCAACTTCCGTGGCCCAAAATGCAAATCGTGTTGACAACCAAAACAAAAAAAAAGGGACCGACAAAAAACACACATAAACCATAGTCAAATAAAATAAAAAATAAAATAAAAAGCCAACAAAAATTATTATAAATCGCCGCTGCGATAAAACAAAATGTAAATCAACTTGAAATGCGCTCGAAATTCGTATGTTGACAAATAAACGCCTCTGCATGCGAGTGGTCCGAGCCGGAGACACTTGGCCGGGAGACACTTGACAAATGTCTCGCGGCGATTGCGTCCGTCTCTCTCACATCCGCATCTGTGTATCTGGGCGCGCTCTCGTACTGTATCTGTGTATCTGTATCTGTATCTGTATCTGGTGATCGTCGTCACCGAGTGGCGCCAGCCGAACGCACGCCACATTAACTGGGCTACCCGGCTCGACCGAAACGGCGGTCGTCCGTGTGATTTGCCTTCCGCCGTCCCGCTGCTCGGCCGCCCCGCCCCGCCTCGCCCCGCCCCGCCGATCTGCTGCCCCGTTTTATTTGTTTATAATTTTTCAAAGCTTAGTTTATTTGACGCCGCCGACGAAGCCGCCGTTGCCGTTGCCGTCACCGCCGGAGCCGACGTTTAACGTTGGCGTAAATGGAGCGCACGCATTAAAACAAAAGCTACAAATTCAAAATCCCAAAACCGAAACAGAACCGAAAACCACTGAAAGTCACACGAGCTTTGCCCATAAAGCTAGAGCGCGGCGGCAAGAGTTCAGCTAAAAAGGCCAATGCCTAATGGGTGATCCGTTTGGGCCAGCTTGTGAGCCCGCTCAATCTTTAGCTGAATTTTTCACTGCAACAGGTTGATTTGATAACCAAAGGAAATGACAAAGTCGTGACTGTTGCGATAGCAACTATTTGGGGCTTAAATGTGCATATTATTTACGAGTAGGCTTATCTAAGAGAGCCAGTTGGAAAAAACTAGGCTGCTTAAAAAGTGTTTCTCAACACATGTTGAGGGTTAAGTTCTGGCCTGAAGCCAATACCTGGCCTCGAATTTCGTCTAGCCTCATCTGTGAACCAGTTTAATAGAACTACTCAAATGTTCATTTACTGGCCTCTATATATATATACATATATCCTACCCGTAATGTTATGGCCAAAATGTCTGATCGATTCTTGGCAGAATAAATACATTAAATTTAAACAAAAATTATATTTGCATTTATTTGTTTTTTATTATTAAATTTTAAAATATTTGATTTTTAAATCTGTACTGAAAATAGTTATTTTAAATAGTTATTTTAAGAAATGTCTTTTAACAGGCATTAAAAGTCATGTAAACAAATTTGCGCTATTTCGCGTTGCCAGACCCTTTAGATAAATGTCATTTTTGTAAATATGGTCACACTTTTGTCGGTTTGCCAAATCCCTAACAGCTTTACAACACTTAAGCAGACTTTCTTGTTGTTTAAAAAAAAGGCAACGACGAAAGTTTACAGCAAAAAAGTTATTATAATTGAAATATTTAAATGAATTAAATTTTCTATACATAAAATCCTCTTGAGCCAAGACAATAAACTATGCCAAGGCATAAACTTTTCAGCAGACAATAAAAAGCCTCATGTCAAATTAGACCTATTGTCAATTTGCAGCTCGTTTTGAAGAGCGCCGCAATCGGACGAGTCCATTAAAAGGCGTTTACTTTGAGCACGATATTGTCATATAAACTTGTCGTAAAGCCAACTGTTAAACGTATAATTCCAATTGGGGTTTTACATTTTGGCAACTGGTAGTCAAAGCATTTGATCTGAAGCACCCTATATTAATACTCTATGATATACATATGCGTTTATGGCTTTGCTTTGGCTTTGAGTCGATTGAAGGCGCTTAACAAATTGTCGGCCTATAAAATGAAATCAAAAACTTTTTTCTTCGCTGCTGCTTTTATTGTTGTTGTTGTTGTTGTGACTGTTATTGTTATGAGCCATTGTTATGGGCATTGTTTTGGGCATGATTATATTGTGATAGCCATTTGGCTTTAATGTTGAAAACATGCCAATGATTTATTTGTCTTGCGGCTTTTGCGGCTGCTGCTGTTTTTGGCCATTGAGCTGGCCATTGCCTCTGATTTCTCTCCCTCTCTCTCTCTCTCTCTCTCTCTCTCTCGCAACCATTTGCGCCTTAGTCTCCAGCTGGAGCCCCAGCTCACCTGTCATGTCAAAGTTCAGCCTGCCAATCGCAGCAGCGCCTCGAGCTATGCAAATTTTTCAAGCCACAGTGTAACCCCCCTCCCCACCCATTGATGTCGCACCCCCGCCTCCCTTAACAAAAGCTTGCTGTTAAATATGCCCTTTTCCCAGGGGGTGGGTTGGGGTCAGCGGGGGCGTGGCGGAGCAGCCCCGCTGCGCGCTGTCGGCAAAGTTCTAAAGAAGTTTTTGTGTCACGCTGCTTCTGTCTGCTGTTGCTGTTGCTGTTGCTGTTGCTGCTGCTGCTTTTGTTGCTGTTGTTAAATTTATTATAAAAGTCACAGCACGCCACTGGCCCAGAAATCGGTATTTGCCTTTTGGAGTTGGCCTCAGTTCGGCTCGATCGCTTGGCGTTGACATTTTTGTTAGATGTGCGCATAGCACAAAAGCTGACAACCAAATTCTCAACTTTTGTGGCAAGTGTGGCAACTCTTTGATGCCACAGCCACAGATCAAGTTACACAAAGGGGTCGCACTCAGTCGCCAGCGCATACACACATCCAGCTGTATCTCACATTTGTATCTCACATTTGTACCTCACATTATTGTATCTGTATCTGCAGCTGAGTTGAGGGCGTGCTAGGCAGATGGCAACTGCTGCCTGCTTATTTTCCTGGTAGTTGCAACTGACTGACTGACAACTTGTTATTGGATATTGTTGATTGCAACAACAGCAACAGCAGCAACAACAATAACAAGTGCTTCAGCTGTCAGCCGCTTGTCACGGGCGCAAAGTTTTAAAACCGCGCAAAAAGTGAGAGAAAACAAAAAAAAAGAAACATAAAATTTACAAAACTAAAAAAAAAAACCTACAACAAAAAATGCAACATTAATGAAGATGCAAAAGTTGACAGCGCACAGCTGTGTGTGTATTGTGTGTGTGTGTGTGTGTGTGTGTGTGTGTGTGTGTGTGTGTGTGTGTGTGTGTGTGTGTGTGTGTGTAAGCTGCTCCAAGCAAGGCGATTAAGTCAACGTCAGCGACATCGTCAGCAGCATCGCCTCCTCTTCAACTTGTTGGCATTTGTCACTTTCGTTTAGAATTGAAGAGGGCAACGGCAACAACAGCAACAACAACAACAACAACAACCGATGTGACAACAACAGCAACAACAACAACAACAACAACTGTTGCCCATAAAGAGGTGTTGATTGTGTCACACTTGTCGCATTTAAAGACTCAACTAAAAAAGAACGCGACACGCCGCCTAAATATCCTTTAACTGTAACCAATGACACATCAAAGGCGGCATACCCTTGCATGCCCCGCAGTCCGCTGACCCTCATGTTGGCCATGTGCCCCATGTGCAACGGCTGCGCATGCGTAATCCCCGTTAAATGTTTCGCTTTTCTTCGTTTTTCTTTCTGTTCTTGTCTTGTGGGAAAACGCTGAGAATTGAGCTCGTTAAACATCTGTGTAGGAGTTCTGGCTGAGTGTGCGTGCGTGTGCGTGCGGGGGGCGCGGCATTGAAAATTTGTAAGTCAAACCTGTTGAAAATCGAAAGCAAGGTGCATATCACAATGTTGCCACAGCGCTAATGATGTTGTTGCACTCGTTGGGCCCAGCCGGCATATGCTGCGGATATCCTTGACAGATCCCAACAGATGCGCCATCACGTCTTCACATTGATCCTGACAGCGGCCTGAAGGGTATCGATTCCAAGTGCTTGATGCTTTCATCGTTATGCAACAGTTGAGAAATTATAGTTCTCACTCGTTCTCCCTGCTCTTCTTCTTCCTTTTCTCATATTGTATTTGATAATTATCATACCATAATTTTAAGTTGAATATATCATGTGTTGGATGCTACTTAGCGAAATCGATTTTCTTGGATTGAAAGATTTAGTTTGACTCAACATACTGGAATTTGAACCAGCAACTTCACTCGTTCTGTACATCTTTCGTTTGTTCTCGCATATGACAATTATCATTCTTATCATACAGCATTAATATATCATGTGTAAGATGTGAACTAAGTCTATTTGTTTGTTTTTTAAGTTTGCAGCTAAACTGGAATTTGAACCAGCAACCTTACTCGCTTTCCACGTCTTTCTGTTTTTTGTGCGTTGTTGTTGTATTTAATATCGTATGATATTCTATACTGTTGTCTTTAATATATCATGTTTTGCATGTAATCTCAATTCTCTTTCCTTAAATATGCAGTTGGACTAACCAAAGGTAAGAAAAGAAAAGGAATTTGAACCAGCAACCCTAGATGCTATTTATACCATCGAATAGCGAAAAGCAATTTGCACCAGCAACCTTATTTTTGTCAAAAAACTAATAAAAATTATTGGGAAATTATTTTTAAACTTTAACTTTTAATTTTTCTTGAAGAAAAGCTTTCAATTTTTTCAACTCCAGGCAGCTGCTGCTGTTAATCAACTTAATTTATGGGTTATGTTTATATTATGCTGCCGGCCATTTTGTAAAGCTCTAGACACGCTATCTGAGACTCATTCATTTATTTTGCTAAGTGCTTTAACATTTCAACATGATCGTTGGCAATTTATAAAGCCTTAAGCTTCATATGACAATGGCTCATCCGAGAACTTTGGCTAATCGGCACGCCTGTTTTTGCTTTTTTAGCATTTTCATGTGAGTTTCCCATAATTTTCCTAGGTGTTGCATGTTAATTAGCAACCGTTGCATCGCATGTTAGCTAGCATTCGCCTTTAACATGACTGTTAGCCGCAGTGCCGCTCTCAGCGCTTCTCACTGCAACAACGGATGAGCTTGTTAATATCTTAAACGCAACGATTTCGTAGGGCATTTTCTCTTGTCTTTATGCCTTGCAGACGACTTTGAAATTTCGGTGGGCGGTTCGATGGAGCCAAAGAATTTCGTATTTAAATTTACTCAAATGCCTATATACGAGTATATAGAGTATATATATGAAGGTATTAGTTTTGGAGTTTTTGTGTTTTTTTGCAGTAGGGTCGGCGCATTGAACTTCCGGTTATATGCGCGCCCCCGCCTTAGAAGCTTTTGCGGGGCAGGCATTAATTTTATTTTTATTGTATTTGGTTTGTTGTTTTTTACTGGCATTTTTTCATTGTTGTTGTTGTTGTTGTTGTTGCTGTTGTTCGTAAAACCACAGCAAAGAATGCGAGAGAGCAGCGCAATGAAGCGTTGCAAGGCGGCAACCACGACGTTGAAATATCGCGGCCGACTATTTTTTATGATTTGGTTTTAAAAAAGTTTAAAAAAAGCAACAACAACAACAACAATAACTGGCTCAAGAGCCGCGATTTTGCTTTAGTTTAAACATTTGCCACTCGAAACGCGCTTAATTTATGCGTTTTTTATGCTGATGAAACGCAGACAGGAACAGGGCAAAGCTAACCAAGTCAAACCAAAACCAAAGTCAGTTGTTGGTCACTTTAAGGGGCCAGCTCGAACCCTATGCCCAAGTTGAAGTCCAAAGACGTTGCAAGACTCTGCGTCTCTGGGCCTGAAAACAAAGTCGCCAGCCGCAAAAATGGAAGCGTTAAAGCGCAAAAATTCAACATTTACATTTAGCGTAAGCAAAAAAACCCACTAAAACCTCATGTACAATAACTCTAAAAGTGGAGAGTGAGGATCTATTGTAAAACATGAATTCGGATTGATATAATATATCTTGGGATGACACAAAAAATGTATCTGCTATTATTATATAACATGTATATTCTTTTAAGAACTGAACATGATGTTCAGAAAGTTTCAGTTTTTAAATATTTCTTTTCGGTAAAATCGGACAACTTCTGCAAATTTAATTGTTTCGTTCAAATTTTGAAAATATATAAAAATCAGGACTTGAAACAAGAACTGGGCTAACGAGTGTGGAAAACCCGCTCGTAAACCGAACACCCAGTAGGTTGTTGTATTCAGATGTACCTCCAAACTATTTTAAGTTTTTGCGAATGCCTTTTTCAGCCAACTCAACTCATTTTATTTTTAGTTTCTTTCTAATAGCTCCCTCTATATAGGAACAGGAATATGAGTATTCCTCTCGGGTAGGGCAAATTGTTTACGGACTGCAGCTGTCAGGTTGTTAGGTTGTTCGTATGTTGTTGGGTTGTTGGGTTGTTCGGTTTTCTATTTGTTGGTTACGCCTGAGCACACTTTGGTTATAGTGTGTAGCCGGTATGTTCAAGTATGTTCGTCGCGATATGGGGCCTTGTAGAGTAACATGGAACATTGGAGTGGAAAAACTCACCTGTATCACGCGCATAGGCAGTCCCGTTTCCTTGGCCAGTTGCTCCCTAATATGGCGTGTCGGTTTCGGTGTCTGATTGAATGCCGTTTTCAGTACCTCCAGCTGTTTGGCCTTGATGGTGGTGCGGGGTCCGCGTCGCTTTGAGCCGTTGGCATCGTCGGGACTTTTGTTCTCCGCCTGAGAATCGCCGCGTCCATCGGGATCACCATCCAAGGAGCCCTGCGTAGAGAAAGAAATATATATATATATATATATATATATATATAAACACATATGGGGATATATATATTGTGTATATGGAGCGAGCAGCTCATAATCATTTGCCAATCATTAATCAAAAGGGGCTGACGTCGGGTCTACAAAGTGCGGCCCGCTTTCCCACTCCACGCCATTCAATTCCATTCATTACTTTGTATACATGCACATGTATTGGATCGAAACGGAAACCTGTTAATGATGCAAGCCAATCCACTTCACAGACTCCATTCCACTCCACTCCACACACACACACTTGACTTGCCTCTCCCCACATCGCTGCTCAGTCGGTGTTTATCGAGCAAACTTACCTGATCAGAATCGTCATGCGTATTTTTACTATCGGTGCTCATGCTTTGTACTGATATATCCGAGGTGCCCAGCGGTCCACCCGCTGAGTCTGGCCCATTCGGTCCAAGCACGCCCAATCCCAGCGCCGGTCCACGCAAATGTGGCGGATCATCGTCGTCTTCGTCTTCGCTCGCCGAGCCCATTAATGAATCTGTGCGAGAGATGAAAGATTATGAGTTTCTCCTCATCGCCATATAGTTAGTAACTACATATATATATATATATATACATAGATATATGTGCTTATGTTGTAGAATGCAAATGGAAGCAGGTCTACGACGAATTGGAAACGAAATCTCTTACAAATTGCTCAACAATACGTATGCAAAGACCCAAAAGCCGAGAGCCACTTAAAATACAATTGCAATAAATAATATTTGTGCTGGGCTAAGCCAAAAACGACGCCCTGAACGTTCGTTTTGGTCACGTGTCGCCATTTCATGCACTAAGTAGCCCAACCCCCAGCCACCGACCCCGACCCCAAAACCCCGCCCACGAGCAACTCTAACCCCGCCACTCTAGCTTTGAGTCACGTGTCAAATGCAGTTCCGTAGCGCTCTGGTGTTTGCCGCTCCGCTGATGCCCAAATAAGTTGATTAAGGCTCTTTCCCAATGGCCCGACGGCTAACTGAGCCCGTCTCTGGTATGCCTGGTACGCAGCTCTTATCGCTGAGCTGTACGCCATATAAAATGCTGACACGCGTCGTTCTCTCCTGGCACGTTCACGTTCACATTCACATTCCCATTCACATTCCCATTCACGTACCCATTCACATCATCTCGTCATCCTGCAGCGCACTAGATAAGCGCCGCACGAGGCCAAAGAGTCGTCCATGGCCATTGGAAGAGCGTTGAAACGTGTCACTCAAATGGCTCGATTCGATTGTCTTCTAACCGCCCGCCGTCCGTCGTTCCCCACCCCTTGCGCCACCCCCCCTCTTGCAAATCTGTGCTTGCGCCTCTGGGGACAGTTTGCAGACAACGCATCCACCTGACTAAGGGTTGCCGCTCGTGGGTTTCCCTTGGGTGCGTTGCAAGTCTTTCTTCTTTTTCATTCTTCTGCTACTCCTCGAGTTTTTTTTTTTTTTTGTTGGCCTCTCAGCCAGTTGGCAGCATTCGAGACTTGCCGAAAAATAAATTACACTTTATTATGCATAATCTAATCCGCAGCAGATGCGGCACAACAAGCAGCCGCCCCCTTTAGACCACACTCAAAAAGGGGGTTGGCTGTGGCTGTGGCTGCGGCTGTGGCTTTGATTTGTGCTGCTTGTCGCGCAATATGCCTCGAATTTGGCGCCTGACTCAGAGTCATTAGCCCCTGTTCCAGCACCAGTACCAGTCGCAGTTAAAGTCAAAGTCCCAGGCGAGTCATCCACCTGTCAGACAGTCAGCTGGCTAAGGAATCCCGGACTCGGCGGCGGGGCGGGAAGTCAAGCCATAGCCATTTGCCAGAGCTCTGGAGCTTAACGCATTACGAGTCGCTGTCTCTTGCATCAGCATATGCAAATCCCAGCCCAGATGATGACCATAATGCAGCTGCGTATCGCAGCTTGCCAAATCGCAAGTGACGAGCAGGAAGAGAACTCGCCTGGATTCAACAACACGAAATGCGCCAACGAGTATGAATGCGAGCGAGTGAAGGTTAATTGCAATCAGTTGATAGAACTGCTGAGCGCTTCAGACAGCGGAAAAAATTGCAAAAATTGCGAAAACTGCTGCGTAGCTGCAGTCGGAAATGCCAAAACTCTGTGAAATGTGTACGAGCTGATGGCTGCTTAGGCGTTAGGCACGAAGTTGGAAAAGAAGATACGACTGACAGAGGCAAACTGCGTAGAGGCAGAAACTCTACGAAGATCTGCGTCTATACAAAAATGGACTTACTACCACTCTCACTTGATGCTTACAAGGGAAATTATTATTCCCCTAAGGTGGGCGCATAAGACCAACTAGTTCGACAGCGACAGAGCTTAAAATCTTGTAAGATTTTCAGTAAAATATAATCGAGATGTTGGCCCGGTATGGCCATACTTTCATATACAAGTCATTGGAGTTTCTAATGAGAAATGGTCAATTATTAAACTAAAGTCCAATACTAGATCAAGTCTCCAGAAAGTAGCTCTGTGCCCTAAGGGAACTCTGAGCTCTGTCGTTATGGGAAGAACCACCTAAGTTCCCTGTTAAGTTCCTTACATTCTATTCAGACAGGTGGGCATCTTGAGATCTTAAAATCGATTCAAAAAAGAAAAACTCAGCTGCGATAAATTACCATATACATCCTTGAGCTGATTGCTATCACAAGCTCGGCTTGTGGGAGAGACTAACCCACTTAACTAAGGAAATCCTCATTTACCCTCTGTTATTTAAGCCTCCAAGCAGTAGCTGTTTAAAAGCTACAGTGCTCGTATCTTTATAAGAAAAGTTTTCAATCTTATCACAGTTCCAAGTGGTTGCCACCCCTTTTCCACTCTAAAATTTCCCACAGTGTTCTATACTTTCAGGCGCAAGCTTCCAATTAAATCGCTGCTTCAAGTTGCGTCAGGTGCGCACCCTTCAAGTAACTGGAAGCTTGCTTTGTCGTTGCTTTTCAGATCAAGCGTTTCTTTATAATCTTACTCAATTGACCCGCAGCACCAGCCAACCAGCCAAACCACCCAACCAGCTAACCGCCCAACCACCCAACCACCAAACAGCTACAGCAAAAATGAAGCGAATCGGAAACTTGAAGTGTTTACCAGCATCGCTTACATGTCGCCAGTTGACAAAGGAATCGAGAGCCAAAGGGAAACCCGTGAACCACAAGCGGTACCCACCCAATATGGCATAGAACCCGGGTCCAGACAAGCATGCCCAGGCGTTCCATAGCGTTCCATATGGGCGCTTTAAGTTGTTGTTAACACATGTTAATAAACACGCGACCGATGGGCGATTGAAGACGGTGGCTGGACTGAGAGGGGAGAAGCGGAGAGTTGTGAGCAGCACGAGGAGGGTTGTCAATACCAGCAACAACCACAGCAGCAGCAGCAGCAGCAACAACCACAGCAACAACAACAACAACTTGCTTTAAGCATCACTCAAATTAACTTTGAAAACCATTCAGGAACACTTCATTTGATTGCCACAAAAACCTTTGCAGCAACGTTGGCTGCTGCTGTTGTTTGTAATTGTTGTTGTAGCAATAGCAATTATGCCATTGAGAGCAACCCTCTGTGCTGCCACCCCCTGACAACGTCTGGCATCGCCTGCCCGACAGCCATAAAAGTTCAAACACTCATTTTTCGCTTAGGAATATGTAGGAATATATATATATATATATATATATATATATGTATACTATTTTTTATTTTTATTTCGCGTTTTGTGTGTCGCATCCATGACCCCCCTTTACTGGCGCCCCTCCGCCCCCATGGCCCTGCTCTCGTTAACGCCTCTGTTTGGCCAAGGCAAACAACAGCCAACGGCGTCCTCGAGAAAGTCGCACAAGTGCAGCAGCGGCTACGACAGCATCCTTGAGCCTTCAGCCCATCCGTTTGACTGACAGCCGAGCAAACACACATACAGACAAAAGGGCAGACAGGGGAAAACGCGGGGAGCGCGGGGACAGGCAAATAAATAAACAGTGACGCATGTTGCCCGGCCGTGCCCCCAATTGAACGCCCACTTGCTTGTTTGCACAGTCAAGTGCGATGTTTGGCAACGCATCTTGCAACAGTCGCGCTGTTGTCAGCAGCCAACCCCCTCTCCACATCCCTTTACGAGAAACCGAAAACCCATTTCAATGCAAAACTCTCATTCCGAATAGCCCGTTCCCAACCCCTAGGCAAATGCTTGACAAACGCTTGGTATTTATTTTTAGATACTCTTAACTCGTCTGTTATGATAACTTTGCCGGTAAACTTGTCTGCTGGTATACATAGAATACATTTATCCTTCAAGACCTCTGCTCTATATATCGAAATCAGTTGAACATATGGAATATATACGAATAATATTTCTAGATTATAAATCAAATTTCTCGGGCATAGTTTGGAATACCAGTTGAGAAATTGAGCGTGAAATTTCGAGAGTTTGAAAATAATCGAGCGGAGACTGCAAACAAGTTTTCGACTGAGCCAGATTCAAATTTATCTGTCTCTATAAAACGAACCTTCAGCCTCAATTATTAAGATCCACCAAAATAGGGTAATGCTTGCAAAAAACATATATAGAAAAAGAGGAGTGGGCCCTATAAATAGTTCGATCTTATAGATATAGCAGCATCAAAGTGCAACTGAATGGATTTATAGAAATATTTAATTGTCATGCATAAGGTTTACTCAAGTTGTGTTTTTGTCAATTCAAGAATTCGAATACAAATCTTGGTTATAGCTCAATTATTGGTCAGGGCTGCCACCTATGTGAATAATACGGATTTGTGTGTGACAAGTGCACAAGTGGGCTGGCCAGCTGGGTGTGGGGTGAATGGCCAAACCCACCCTCACCAGCAGGGGAACACAGCCAAAGCTCCCAGCGACCCCCTCCTCAGGCAGCAAAAGGGCATAGACAAAGCGCACACACATTAATTTCGAATTAGTTTTGCATCATGTGGTTCACGATGCAGAAAAATCGACTCTGCCGACAACCCTCAACGACTCTCTTTTAGGGGGACGAAATGGTTATGCTCCCCACCACCAGCAGCAGCAGCGGCAGCATCGAGTCGATGAATAGCGTTGGCTCAGCTGGGACTGAAACTGAAACCGGGCTGGGGGCTTGCGACGGGGAAGCGTGTTTATGGGCAACTATTAAGTGCACACAACGTACGCGGCATGAAAAATGCGGCATGGACGTGGAACAGATCGCTGGATTTTCTACATGAGCGCATACTGAAAGTATCCGTGAGTCGTCGTCGTCATCGTCATCGTCATCGTCGTCGTCGTCGTCGTCGTCGTCGTCGTCATCTTCATTCATGCAAGGCATGGAGAGAGGCGGCGCAGTGCGGCTGCGGCTCAAGTTTGTTGGCTGTAAAATTAGGTTAATTCCTGTCAGAGCGTTGCTGATTTGAATTGTCACACACACACACACGCGCACACATACGCAGAGCTGGGCACACTGCAACACTTGGTGGCAGCGCACCTGGTTCTGCAACAGCTCCAACTTGAACTTGAGTGCGCCTCAACCTGACTCCAATCCGCTGCTGGAACATCTTTGGGCATGGGATTTACTTTTGCCAACCTCATTGACGGCCGTTGACGTTGTTACCTTTGCCAGCGTATCGCTCCTCGCTTCTCGCTCCTCGCTTCTCGTTCCTCCAGCTCCCAGTTCCCAGTTCGCAGCAGTTCCTTGTACCTCGAACTCTTGTCCGCTGTCGCTCAGCTTAGTGCGGCGGCTCTAATCCGCATGCCTGACTCCCCATATGAGATGTGATATGTGTACTTTGGGTTCACTCTTCTTCTTGCTCTTTCACTTATTTTTTTATTTTTCTGCTTCTTGTTGCTCTTGCTGCTGTCCGTTAGCGAAACGCTTCAAAGCATTTTGGCTGGGAGTTACGCAAGAAATGGCAACGCGACAGCTTTGGTCATGTTTATAATCGAACTCAGTTCGGATAAAAAGCAAAAATCTCAACAGATGAGCTAAAACCAAGCTGCATGAAGAATATAGAATAATATGCTCAATTTATCGAGATCTAGTATGTAGAAGGGTTTTCATCATAACTTAACTCACTTATATGTTGTTTATTAAATAAAATATATTGAGCTTGAGATATAAGTAGCAAGAAATTTTTATATGAATATTCATAAGTGTGTAAAAAACTGTTCTTAGATTGTTGAGATTTCTTATATAAATATATATAAAATAAATTTTGTATGTAATTTTGGTAATATTTTGGTTTATTTGCCGGCTAAGAAGCAAGAGATTGTATTTAAGGAAAGCTTCCAGAAAAAAAGTTCTTTGGGACAATTATATTGTAAACTGTCGCATACAAAAAGCCTGCAAATTCTCTAAAGGGACTTGCCAATTAGTTGAAAGTGTCGACCTGGCCAAAATGTGAGAATTCTCTCTGACAAATCATGTGTTTGTTTTCTTGTATGCGTGTGTGTTGATGTGTGTGGGTGTGTGTTGATGTGTGTGTGTGTGTGGGTGTGTGTGTGATTGTGTGTGTAGTTACTTTTGAATGCACTTAATGGATGCCAAGAGGGAGCTGAGCAAATCTGCAAGCAGCAAGCAACAGTAGCAGCAGCAGCCACGCATCTTGGCCAACAAATTTTGTTGGCTTTTGTTGTTGCCACTTTCATTGTCATTGGAGTGTGTGGCAAAAGGGTAAGGGATTGGGCGGGTTTTGAGAAACAGTGGAGCTGCCAGTTTATTTGTCATGCAATTTATGCTTCAACGCCTGCTGCTTGTTTTTGTTGCCGTTGTTGCTGCTAGAGAATTGTGTGCAAAGTGCAGCGTCAAGTTTTGCGATTATTTTGCCGCCGACCCGCCCCTTCGAGCCCATACCGGCCCCCATTGAGGCAGGCAGAGCGCAAAAGTCAAAGTGAAAGACTGAAAACTGAAGAACCAAAAACTGAAAACTGTTTTTGACACTTGGAGCGGAATTTGTTTGACGGGCCAAGGAAATGCTGCCGACAGATACGGCGGCCAACAGCCAAAGTTAAAGCCAACGCAACGGCGACGGCAACGGCAAACGGCAAGCGGCAAGCGGCAAGTGCCCAATGAATTAAACAAACGAATTTGTGTTGCTCCTGTTGTTGACTATTTGCGAGGGTGCAGCAGCAGCAGCAGCAACAATAACAAATACCACAACAATTTGTGACGCCGCATCAAAGCATGAAAAGCGCGCAAAGCAACCAGCAAAAAGGGAAACATGAAAATGCCAACGAAATAGCGCTGAGGTGGGTGCTGTTTGGGCGGGGGGCGGGAGTGAGAGCAACTTCATTTGCCCAGAGGGTTGCACAACTAACACTACAGGGGGCTACCCCTGGGTGTGGGGGGGGGCATTCAGGCTTCGATTTGGGCTAGTGTGCGTGCATGCCACACTTTACACTTCACTGGGCATGCCAAGTGGCTGGGCTGTGGGACAAGGGGCGGGGCTGGGCGGTGGCAGCAGCTCGAGTATTTGTCTATAAATTTTAAATGTTGCACGCAAGACACATCGAAAATAAGTCCAAGTTAACACAAAAGACACAAGTGCAAAGAACGATACACGAGACTTGGCACAAGACACATGAAATTGGAACAGTTAACGCAGCAGTAAATGGAAGGGGAAAAAAACTCCTGACTGGTGGGGTGTTGGGGTGGTTAGGCAGGGGTAGCTGTCACTCTGCACCGGACACTCGATGACCCCAGCCGAAGGCTGACCTTGACGTGACGTCCGCCAATTGTCGCTCAACTGGCACTAAATGCTAACAGACGACCAAAAGACGCTGCCGACTGGCATTTTGGGTAATAATTTTTTTGGTAAAATGCTTACCGGGAATTACGAAGAAACAACAACTGGGCATTACTTGGAAAGCTTCAATGTGGCGTGGGCTACCATCGTGGACATATTTCGATTGGTTTGGTATTTTTAGTGTAATAGCAATAGCTTCAACCACGTGGCTTACCTATATATTCCTGACTGTTATTAGTTCTTAACGTTTGGGAAAAGGTCACAAACAGGCGCTTGTCTGGCTGAGTAAGTGCAGCTTTAGACCCTATATAACACATTTAATAGCTCTAGTTGGTATATACAGAAGAAGTCTTCATTTGATAAGCAATGAAAATAAAACACCGGAAAATGCAAATAAACAATTTGCAAATATTATTTTGAAAAAATTAAAAAGAAATGAAGTTGAATGAAATGCTATCATTTATTTCAAAACGCCTAAAAGGACAATCGCGAAAAACAAAAAAATTGGCTTGTATTTGAGCCAGAACTCGCAGCAAGCGGCTTTGCCATGGACTAGAAATGAGTAGTTATTGAATGTCTGCGCCTGGCTTCTTGTAGGGGTAAATGCTCTTCTCATATTTATGACCAATTACAATTGGGCACATGCAGAATGCCGGGTCTGAAGATGTTGCTGCCCCCCTCCCGCTCCTACTGAACAGAGAAAGACTTTGTTTTGATTGGCATTACGGTAACAAAAGCGACTCAAATGATAAAGGTATATGGGCGGGGAATTCTAAGGGGTTGGGGTTTGCCCTAAGTTCGTTTAGGGTTTGGGTTTTGCTTTTTGCTGCTGTGTATTTATTTTTATTCTTTTCTGTTTTTGGCTTGGCCTCAACGCGCTCTGTTACCTTTTGGGCAACTTTGCTGCTGCTGCTGTGGCTTGTCGCTTGTGGCAAATGCCGCTTGGCCTGGCAGCAACAATAACAGGGGCAACAAAATTGCTCGCAAGTCGCATCAAAACCGGCCGCATTTGTGGGCATTTGTAAAGTGATCCTTTTTGCCATGTTGGTTTAACAGGCAGGACCCTTTTTTCTTCTTCTTGCTGCTGCTGCCGCCGTCGCAGTTGTTGTTGTTGTTGCTGTTGTTGTTGCTGTTGTTGTTGCTGTTGTTGTTGTTATTGTTGTGCCTGTCGACGTCACCGTTGCCTAAAGCAACAGGATTTTCAGGCAACGCGCCCTGGCAAACGCGTTGAGCTGTGCCAAAAAGGATTTACATAGAGCACAACAAGGCCTGCGACTCCTGTGTGTGTGTGTGTGTGTGTGTGTATTGTACAATATTTTAAATGCGCTCTGCTCTTATTTTTGTTTTCTTTAATGCTGTTGTTGCTGAAATTGATACTAAGTTGCGCCTTTACCCAACAGCCCCTGTTCCTATTCATTTCCCTGCCCCTGGCTCTCTCTCCCCCTCTCTCCCTCCTCTCTCTCTCTCCGTAGCCCCACAACCATTGGTTTCTTGTCTTTATTGTTGTTGTTGTTTTCGTGTGTGCGAGTGTGAGGTTGTGTGTGTGTGTGTGTGTTTTATGTTATTCTTTCATTTCAACGCGCAACCAAAAGGGTCGCTAAAGGTGTCTCAAAGACATGCAAAAACAAAAAAAAATTAAATAAAGCAAAATGGCGTCCCATAAGAGGTATGATACCTTTTGCATAAAAAGTGTTGCCCATTGATTAATAGATAACAAGACACACACGGGAAATCTGAGCTAAGGCCGCAAATAATTGACATTTGTGCATGCCTGGCCGCCAGTAAAACGTTTAAGGATATCGCTAAAGAAGAATTTGAGAAAATTTGAGAGAAATTAAAGTATTGATACAAATGTAAAAGAGAAAATATGTACATACACTTCGCGCTTATAAGAAATTCAAAGTTGTGTAATTTAGTGGGTCACGATTGAGTACATAAAACGTTTAAGGATGTTGAAAAAGAGGAATTTGCAAAATATCAAGATAACGATAGAAAAAGCTTCTACACTTATACTTCTAAGACTGATAGAACGGGGCAGCTTTCAAGAAAGACGGTGAGTGAGAGTAAGCGACATGAGAGAGAGAAAGAGAAAGAGAGAGAGCAAGGGGGCGAGGGGGAGATAAATATGCTAGGTAGGTACATTATTGACTTATGAGAGGCCAGGCATATTTTTACTTAAGAATCTCTTGCAATTCGCTTTAAAGCAATTCTTTATATCATTCTTTCATGCAAAAGTCTCTGTTGCCTCAGCCCCCGATCAGAGTTGGAGATTCGGTGGCTCGCGTGTGTGTTCGAAAAGTTGTTGTCATGCGGCTTAAGATCGAAAGCCAACAACAACGTAAAACCAAACTGAATAACATACGTCTGTCACTTTGTCAGTCAGTTGGGCTGTCATATGGCCACAGAGTCGCACCGCAGCTCGCTGCGTTGCTGGCTCCGTTTATTTAATCCGTAAAAAGATCTGTTTTACAAATCCCTGGCGGGCTGAGCGAGCCGGGTTCAGTTCGCTGTACCATAATCTAGGCGCGCTGATCTCTGATCTATGATCGCGTGGGCAGGTAGACGACAACAGCGACAACAACAACAACGGCAACAGCAACTAAAACGACAACAATAATAATGACAACAGCAGCAGCCACAACAATTGACTGTGGCCCGTTCCCGTTCAAGTTCCCAATTTCGTTCCCGATACCGATACCGATCCGGTCTGGCTTAGGCTCCGCTTTTCGACACTTTGTTTGGCACGGTTTAAGCCAATTGTTAATCGCCTGCCGGGAACTCGAACGGGCCCAGCGCAAGGGGGTAGCAGACCGCGGACCGAAGGCCCAGACCATGGGCATGGGCCTGGGCATGCCCATGGCCATAATCCCAATTGACAAAAGTCAACAAAGCGCATCAATTCATTTGCAATTCATGCAGATGGAGATGGGATATGTTGTTGCTGCTGTTGTTGGCCTTGTTTCCTGCCTGCTGTGTGTCTGTGTGGTCCTGGAGCCTGTGTTGTCAACAATTTGTCATGCGAGCATCGAGCTGTGCTCTGGGCGTGCCTGTGGGCGGCATTCAATAGCAATAGCCAGCTGAGAGGCGTGGCGAACGCAAATATGTCTCAAACTAGTTCAAGTAGTTTGCGTGACGCATGCGGAATTATAAAGGTAATCAGCATCTTAAGCGCAGTCCACGATAGATATGTCCCAGTTATCGAGGGAAGTGAATGGCCACAAGGATTCGGGTTGGAATCTCAGATAGTGTTCAGATGGATAGGATATTGTACCAAAAGTCATATATATGATAGTTATAATTAAACAAAAGTATGTTTATAATAATAATAGTCAAAATTATTAGCAATAAACATATATTAATAACAATAAAATTAATTACACCAACATTTTATTCTAGTCTTCAAACGTTTTTTTCATATTTATGATACTTGCTTATGCTGTGATAGCTTGGTATTTTACTAGGGACAGCTGCGCTTAGAACTCTCGTAGAGACTGTGTTGAACTAGTTCCAGTTTTGACGCCATTTTGTATCTAATTTCATTGACTTGTCTGACATGTGCTGTGTGTGCTCTGCATTTTCCAATTTTCCCAGCGGCCTTCAGGCAATATTTTCACATTGCGTTGTTTTTGTTTTTGCTCTCTTTGCTGTTGTTCTTGTTGTTAGTAGTCTGATGCCTGTCAAACATATCAATTTCAAAGGGAACAACAAATTTTCCTGCGCACACACACACACACACACACACACACACACTAAAACACACTTACACTCACATGAGCTGATATTCGTATTGCTCTGTTTTTTCTTTTGGCCCATTGTTGTTTTTGTTGCGGTTGTTTTTGTTGTTGTTTATACATAAATTGTCTGTCAGCATTTTTGCCTACATAGATTTTTGACATATTTCTGTGATGGATTGCAACACCTGCGTCCCGTCGCCACCCCGCCAACCAGATCAGCCCCCCCTCCCCTCTCCGTTAGAGGCCATGCAGCAGGAAAACAATCGAAACAAAGCTTCTAAAATATAAATCACAGTCAAATTTGTTGAACAGGCTGCTGCTCGTTTTGTACTGCAAATTTATGTGTGCTATGAGTACAACAACAACAATAAGAACAACAACAGTGGCAACAAATCGATTAACACATAAACGAATATGTATACATGCAAAAATATTGCAAGGCAAAGACTAAGAAATTATTTTCAAAAAATGTTCCTTAAACGATTTGCGACACTAATAAATAAGTCGCCCGATTCGCAGGCCCATAACTCTCGGGCGCGAGTATTTCGAGTATTCACAGAGCGTATATCGAGTATTCGTGCTTTGTTGCTCTTTATTTATTTATTTGTTTATTTATGCTCATTGCGTTTATCATTTGTGACATTTGCATAGCGCCGGCGGCGACGCGTGGGCCGCTCCCGGAACGGCAACAGAAACGCCCGTGAAATTGTCACAGCCTGCTGATTTTTATGGCCGCGCCGTGCTCGGCTCCTGCCCGCCCAGTTGGGCCGCAGCTCGACAGCCTCTTCACCATGCTGCCCCCCCTCCCCTCCCCCCGTCCCTCACCAGTTGCCCATTTTTAAAAACTGCAGCGTCTCGAGCTTTATGTGACTGTAAAAATCTGCGCAAATTTATGCGCAAATGAATTGTGCATTTGATGGCAGCTGCTGATGCGAGTGCGAGAAGGGGCAGAGAGGGGAGCAGCGAGCAGCAGCCCACTTGGTAGCTGCCCAAAGGCAGCAGCAGTAGCAGTGGCAGCAGCACGACTCTACCTTTAAGCCTTACCACCAAATGCGTCGGGCAGGTGGCAAAGGTTGCCGCAGAGTCGTGCAGCTGAGATTTGTGTAAGCCAGCGGCCAGTTTAGTGCTTGGTATGGAAAAGGGCAATATAAGAACAGGCTAACTAAAATAGCATAAGAACTAACGGAAAATCAACTATTTGGTTATTGCTAAGATAATTTTCTTTCTCTTTACCTTAGTTGATTCATATTCTTTCTCCTTAGCAACCTCTATTTTTAGATACCTTATTAATGTACCTGATGCACATCAGCTGCTTAGCTGACTAACAAATATCTTTAACATATTTGCTAAGCTGCTAAGAACAATATTTTTTATTTAAAAAACAAATAAAGTCAAACATAATTCATACGTACAAATTGTGTGCAAAATTGCTAATCATTAATATCCCAAGCTCAACTCTCAAAAGGGTTTATAAAAAACGTCAAGTTAAGAAATTCTGGAGTATTACAGCATTTTGTTGCGTAGTGTAATACAAATAAAAGAACATTTCGAATGTAAAAAGAAAAACTTTAAAATGCAGTCAAGCAATTAAATATTTTTACGAAAACAATTTCCATAAAATGAAAAATATTTTTAAATGTCGAAATATCAAATTTATTTCATTTCGAATAATCTGCACAACATACAATTTTTTTCATAATATTTGCATTTTGAAGTATATTTTCATTTCTATTTTTACTGCACATTTAAAGTACATATATCAATATATAATTTAATGTATTTATTTGATTAGTTCTTAGGCAAATGTTCAACTCAGTTTGTTAAAAAATTGTAAAAATGAATAGACGTTGAAGCATTAGATTCTATATCGTCGCTGTATGAACCAGTAAACCGATTCCCTAGTTTAACGACAGCCTTTGCAGTTATCGAGAACATTATTGTGCATATATTCTACACCTTTGCAACACTATTTACGTCTTACTTTTTGGGTAGCCCAAGCAAATGCTGTGCCCCACATTCGTATTCGTGCACAAATTGGAAGTCATCATATTTGGTCATAATCATAATAATTAACGTTTCGATCTCCAGTTACCAGCCTGAAACTCAAATCGAAAATTGCGTTCGGGCGCAAACTGCAAGAGCCATGAAAATGCATTTGACCCACTTTGCGGGCAAAACGACCCACTCAAATGGCTGACTGGCTGACTGGCTCGCTGACTCCCTACTCCCTACTCCTTGGCTCCCTGGCTCCCAAGACGCCCTGACTGACTGCTGACTGCTGACTGCTGACAGTTGTCGTTGACTATTTTGCTTTTTTCTGTTGTTGTTGAATTTGTATTCGTGTTTGGGGCTTATCAGCAAAATGCGAGCATTTCGATTTTGTAGTGTTGTAAACTGACTCAGAGATCGACTGGCGGGCGGATCGCTGGATCGAGTCACACGTCAAGAAAAATAAAACTGAGTCACAATTTGGGGAACGGCTGCAGTTGCGACAGTTGCCAGTTGCGGCAGTTGCCAGTCGCTAGATTTTCATTTAGGCAAATGACTCATGCCAAATAGAATGAGTTAAGAATAGTTGGAAAAAAAAAACAGAAGAAAAAACAAACTGGGCATCTCACCCTCCGGTTGCCTATAATCGTAAGTAGTTGTTATTGCTGTTTCATTTATAGCCGCTATTTAACGTTTTTTCAAGCGAAAAACTTTATTTTCACGCGCATTACAAGCACCTCAAAGTCGAAGTCAAGACTGAAAAAGTTAACCTAAAAAAAAAAATAAAGTGTCCAAAACAAAACAAAACAAAACAGAATAAAATAAAATAAAGGTTTCCCCAGGTCTCTGTGTCTCTCTTACTCACTGTGGTAAAAGCCCATTAAAAATAGCTTTAAAGTGGCTGTAAAAATAAAGGCAAACTACAAATAAAATAAACATAAAATGCGCACCAAGTGCGGGCCTCAACAGCCCCAAGCCCAACTCCAAAGCCAAAAGACGCAGCCGCAGCCAGACTGTAAGAAAGTGCGCCCGAGCAGGGACAGGTGAGCGCTTTGTAGAGGCGCGACTATATCGAATATATGTATGTATATACCAGAGTGCATTTGCATGTGCTAGCGACTAAAATGTGCTAGAACGGTTCAGGAATGAACAAAGCACACATTGCAGCTAAAGTATCTATGCCACAATAGTATGTTAAAGCCTGCTTAGGCTCTTGTGAGTGTCAGTTTCTTGCGTTCCGCTTTGCAGCGCATTCGCAAACGTTGCACTGACTGCACGAAATCAACAGAAAAAGCGACTCTCTTCACAAATAATCGCATATGTATCTATATGATTTGTCGGGTTTGTCATGAAGATTAGTTTCAGCTATAAAAAAATATATAAATATAAATAAACATAGCTAGAAAAAGCTAGAACAATGCCAAAATCCAAATGCCAGACAGGCCGTTTTGCATAGCTGGTAAAAAAAAAACTAAGAGAAGCTGAGAAAAACGACAATAAAGGAAAAAATCAAGTGCTCCGAAAAGTTGCTGTTTGTGACTGGAGGAAAAAAAAGAAATAAAGCAAGGACAAACAGAAAAGCGAATATCCACAAATGACAGCAGCCCAGGCATACAAGTGCTTGTGTGTGTGTGTGACGAACAACAACAATTATAATATCAACAAAAACAGCAATACACACAAACACACACTCGCACACAGCTACAGCTTGTCATTCAGTCAGCGATGCAGGCAACCGCAAAAAGCAGCCGCAGCGTGTAAAAGCCCTCAACTGAAGCCTCTGCGAATGTCAGTGACTGCGCACACACACACATAACACACACATAACACACACACACACACAAACACACAGCGTTGTGCGTTGTGCTTGTCAACTGCCTGTCAGTCAAAACTAGCAAACTAACATGAGCCAAAGAAACAAAGCTAAAACTTTTGTTATATATACACACACACAATTGCATACACGTATATGTTGTGTATAGTTCAGCCTCCGTTTCTTACATCGAACAAAAAACGAAATACCGATAAGATGTGCTGTGAACTTTGCTTTGGTCTTAAGACTTAAAGCCTTAAAGCCTAAAGCCAGCATAAGAATGTTGGCCCCCTCCACGTCCCTGCGCCAAGGATTGTTGTATTTTATTTATGGTAACGAGCAGCAGCCGGAGCAGCAGCAGAGCTGGAAAAGCAAACGCAGAACGATGGGGAAAAAAGAGAAATGAAAGAATTTTCAAAATCGATTTCGTATTTTTCGCAATTCTAAGCTTTTAGCCAGCTTTGTGCGGCCTTAAGCCAGCTTCATGCTACAATCCTGCAGCGCAAACCCCACACACAGACACACACACACAAATACATCGTGGTGTCCACCTCATCGCCGCCTTCCTCGCAGACATTTTGTGCACAAAGCTCTGCACATTTCCGTTTCCGTTTTGTATACATAACCTCAATTCAGCATTTTGGCATAGCCAGCACGAAGCGCACGTCTTCACCAGCGCCCCGCCGCATCCCTGCCGCATGCGACCAATGCTCTACTCTCGATTTGAACTCCCTGTCAAGCCAGCCCACAAAGCCCAACGCCCAATCCCCACACCTACCCACCTACCTAACCGCCCACCCACAGCAGCCTTATGAACGCCACCTGCAGCTCTGGCGCTTTGCGTGCTTTTGGTTTCGACAGTTGGATTTGTGCTGCGACCTCAGAGCAACCCCCAATCCATACACACACGCACACACACACACACGCACGCACACAGAGACGCATACTTTATACTCCGCTCGCAGCATCCATGGCCGCACAATTCTTTTGTTTCGTTTGGTTGAGTTTCTATTTTTTGCTGCTTCTATTATTGTTGCTGTTCTCGTTGTTGTAGTTGTTGTTGCCGTGTTGTTTTCTTAGCCAGCCGCCAACACCAAATCCGCCAACCCACCCTGTGGGGCTTAGTGCTAGCCCGTTGTGGCCCCCGTCCACGACCCGAAGTTTGCCCACTTGAAGCCCTGTTGCCCCATTCCCTTTCGACAGCAACCCCAGCGCAGTGTCTAACACGATTTCTCTGGCTCGCGCGCTCTCCCTCTCTCTTTCGCTCTCTCTTTGGCTTACTCTTTTTTTGGCGCATTTCTCGCGCTTGTTGACGCTGTCTCGCTCTGACTTTAGCCGCTGGCCCGCCTTTTTTTATTGCTGTTGTTGTCGCAGTCAACGTCGCAGTCAACGTCGGCGTTTATCTCTGCGCTAGAGCCTCAGGGTTGTTGCTATTGTTGTCGTTGTTGTGGGCAGCGGTGCAGGGGGGGTTGTGGAGCGGTAGGGGTAGGGGGCTGCGCCATGTTTTCAGCGACAGTCCACGCACCAGTGGCGCCCTCTGGCGTCTCGTGCCATTTATTTTTTTTGCCCTCTGTTGTGCTTTACAAAATGGTTGCCCATGCTTGAAATATGACACGATTACACGTTGCCCGTTGGCGCCTGTCGTGGAAAGGGGGGCGGGTCGATGGGCTGGTTGTGCTGGGGTAAGGCCTTGGGCTTGCCTGACAAGCAAAGCAAAGGAACCAAACGAAAAAGAAAACAAAATGATAGCCTGGGCAGTTTCCACGCCTCGCATGCTCGTAAATCTCACAGTCGTGTCTCCCAATTTGGCTTAAAGCAGGCGTACTTTAAGCTTCATTTTTCGTTGTTGCAGCTACAACTGCGGCATTTTTAATGCGCGCAGTGGACAATGCAACAAATACAACTGCTAAATAAGCTCCACTTTCTGCCGCCCATTATTGGCTGTGCCTTGCAGTTAATTGCCACTCAAATTTTGATTGAAGATTAATGGGACAAGAAGCGACAACAAACAAACAAACAAACAGATAATAAGATCTCGCATTGCTTAATGCTGTTCATGAATCTAATGAGTATGGTACGGTTGGCTGTAAAGTTCAGTCAGTCAGTCAGTCCCAATCTATAAAGACTCGAGAGTCGTTTAAATCGCTTTGTGGGTCGAAAAGTCGCTCTAGTTTTAAGGCCTCGGCAACGGCAACGGGCTCGACAATGGCCTCGTAATTTGCTCTGGCACATCATCAACAAACACTTTGATGGGCCACTCGCAATGTTTAGACACTAAAATGTTGTTGCTTTACTTCTTGTTGTTGTTGATGTGTGGTGACCCTTTGAATGCTTACGAGTTGTCATTAAGCGCAAGTCGTTGACAAACTCCCATAAACAATAACACACAGCACTAAACTCGAATTGAACTGAACTGAACGGAGCTGAGCTGAACTGAACTGTCGTGTCGCACGAGTCATATAAAATGAATGCCCGTACATAAGGACAGGTGTCGAATTGCAGTCTAGGGGCGGGCCAACTCATTCAGTTATTAATGGATGAGTCGGGCGAGAGTGCAGCAGAGACATATCGTTAGCAAAAGTTAATTGCAGATAAAAGAAGCTCACATCTTAATGACTGTCGATATGTGCAGCAATGTATTCAGATAATTAGCCGAAGACAGGAATCAAATTAATAAAATGCTTAAATGCTCATGCATTCATGAATTCATTCGCATTCATGTTAACCATGAAGTGCCTGAGCAACTAAACAAGTGTATTCATTGTTCGACAAATCTCTTAAAAATGTTTGAATAGTTGTTCATTAACACAACTTTAAATTTTGAATACAAACTAATTCAATTGCACAAAGCAAGTACTCCAACTATAAAACAAACACTCAAACATTTACAAATGCATTCAAAATAGTGGAGAACATGTTTTTAATCTATGTGAATATGCATTCAGGTATCGATTGATCACAAGTGATTAACTGTGAATCAATCCAATCGCTTCCAATTATTTGAACTACACTCAAAGCTCATTTTCTTCATGCGAATGCATTCAAATGTACTCTACATTCAAATACGTATCAAACTGAATTTCACGTACTTATTCACTCTATTATTTCATCATTCATTCGAATAGCCGACGAGTACTCACTTGATTTACGACTGGCAGCAGAATAAAAAAGAAAATGGCGACACTTCCGGTTGCCGCTGCTCACAAATCAAAGAGCCCTTTTATGTAAAATAGTTGGCAACGCGTGTTTAACCAAATGATTTACGAATGCGTCTGGCATTAGATATGACAACTGGGCAGCCGTTGCCCAAAAGGGGGCGGGGCAGTGTGTGAACTTATCGCACTGGCAGCATCGCTCGCAAGCATTTAATTTTTTTTTTTTTTATTTTCTTTTGCCTCAAAAAATAGCCGCAAATTTATTGTCGAAAGGGCAAAAAAACAAAAAAATAAATATAAAAAAAAGTACAGCAAAAATAAAAAAATAATATTTAAAAATAGTAGATACATATATGCGAGAAAAGAGGTTGCAGCTGGCTGCTGAGTTGGGTTCGGTTGGGTTTTCGGTTTTCGGTTTTCGGTTTTGGGCCTGTGATGCTCTTGACTCTCTCATATATAAAGTAACCCAAAGAGTCATAAAAATAAAAAATAGCCGAAGTAAATGTCAAATAAACTTTAACGGTTTTTCTTATTTTACTTCTTTTTTTCCGTTGTTGTTATTGTTGTTGTTGTTGTTGCTGTTGCTGTTGTGTGTTGCCGTAACCAACACATGACTGGAGGCGACTGGTCAAAGGGTGGGCACACGCAAGGTGCCCATAAACTTTTTTAAGGCAATGACCAAAAAAAGAAAACAGCCAACAGCGCTCTAGTCGGGCAGGCACGACTAGGAGATACCCTGAACCCCGTGTCAAGCTGCCATTGCAAGCATTCTGGCGTCTTTCCATACGTGTAAAAGCACATACACTCTTGCGACTTGCTGCTCTGCTTCTTCTACACACAGCCCCACACTTTGCAAAATGTGCTGTGATAACTTGGGCGTTCATTGTCCGATCTTTATGAAATTTTCAGGGCTTTAAAGAGGCACCAAAATATGTGTAAATACCAAGGCCCAGTGCTATACCTTCACAAATACATGATAAAGAAGAAAGGCATACGAAGAGAGAAATAATACAGATCTGTGTACACTCTTCCAAAAGCCACACTCAAAATGTAGCATTTCTAGTTTTTAAAAGCCCCGAGATGAGGCCAACAAACGTTAACTAAAAATCTATATATATCGATTCCGCTTCGAAATGGGTTGAACTATCGATCATTGGAAATAAAAAACTTATTCACACGGGCAGTAGGCGGATTTACGTCTTTAAGATCCACGCACAATCTGATGAAGAGCCAGAATCGTTACAAAGATGCTATCATCTGCCTGTTACATACATTTGCACATAACCATAATACCCCATTTACCCATTTTCAATGGGTTGAGGGTATAAAAAACCGCCACATAAAATACAACAAACTGACCGAAACGAGCAGCAGCAGCAACAACAACAAACAGTTGCTGCCACAGTTGCAAAAACTGAAACTGCAAATAAAAATAGTCCCCAAACGGTCAACAGCAACAGCAACAACAACAATAACAGCCACAGCCCAAGCACCCAACGGGGAGCAAGGTGCTCAGAGAGAAAGAGAGAGACAGAGAGAGAGAGAGAGAGAGAGAGAGAGTGTGTGTGAGAGCCACAGAACCACACATAAGCCACATACTATATATTATGTGCACCGCCAAACGACAACCGTAAATCTGCGGTATTTTTCATGTGGCCATGGGGCAGGCAACAACAACAACAACAACAACAACAATGGTCAGTGGCAGCCGCCTCTGGGCCAAGTTGGTAAGCTGGAAGCTGAAAGCTGTAAACTGTAAGCTGGCCGAAAGGGCCGGCTTGAACTTTGGCATTGCCGTTGCGGACTCTTTAATGTGGGCAGGACATGGCCTTAAAGAGACAAAGCAGCAACAACAACAACAACAACAGCAACAGCAGCAACTGCTGGCCAAGAAGATAGCTTTGGCAGCCTTTTCTGTTGGTTAGATTGGAGCTGAGAGTCTCAATTGAAGCTGGTCACATGCGTGTTTGAACCTTCTGGCCAAGTGGGCGTTAGGGCCAACAACAAACAAATGACAACAAAAACAACAACAGCAAAGGGGCCGAACACTTTGGTTTTTTATTTATTTGTATTCTTATATTTATATTAATTTGCTGGGCTTGGGCCTTCAAGCGAAGTTTATTTAGGTGTAATCACAATTGGCCATGACACACACACACACATGTCGATGTGTCAGTGTGTGTGTGTGTGCTCCAACAAGAACAATAAACAAATGGCCAACAACGCCTTTTCAAGCCAAAATTTAGACGACAATCGTTTTGTGTGTAAAATTCCAGATAAATGGGCTCTTATCATTTTTACAGTTAAGTAGCCGAGAACTACGCGAGTAAAAGTGTTTGATACCATGCTCATGTGCCTGCCAACATAAAATCGCTGAAGGACATTTGCTTAAAGCTGTTAACTGCTTAGAGCGAGGCTTATTGCTAGCTTATTTGACTTGTAAAAGTACTAAGATATGATATGTCATGATGTGCCGCAAACAGAAGAGCTTTTAGCACATAAATCAATCCAAGTGTGGGTTATAGCCAGATAGAAGAATAACTTCTGAGCTTTCATCTATAACTGAGCTTATTGTGAATTGCCCTAAAGATTAACCACACATGTAAAGCTTGAATGTGCTTTCAAAAACTCCTTTCAAGTAATTTTGTTTTAAGAAGCTTTAATTGCTTTTTTTACTCGTCCAGGTCTTTAACTCTTACGTTCTTTCTTACCCATTCTCTCTCTCTCTTTCTTTCTTTCTCTTACTTTCGCTCGAACTTTAAAAAGAGTTTGTTTATAAAAACAACGACTTACTTATATACTCAGCACAATTTATTCCTAAAGTTATATTCCTCTTCATTTTTGAGCCTTTGTTATTTCTTATCATTGTGGCTTATCACTTGCTCTCTCTAGTTCACTTAGCTTTTTCACTCTAGCTCTCCCTATCTCTTGCTCTCGCTCTCATTCTCCCTCCCTCTCACGCTCTTCATCTCTTACTCGCTTATTTTCTTTCATGGCCCTTCTCCATCTCCGACGCATCTAAATTATGTAGTTTTTGTTGGTGCTCTTCTTCTACGTCTTTTTATTGTTTATCACCCAGCAAACAGTTTAATTTATATGACTTGCCATAAATTCACGCTCGGAACTGCAGTTTTTTATTTCATCATATGTTTTTCTTCTTCTTTTGTCTTCTTGCGTTCTATATGAATCACGCTTGAATCTACGTTAAAGTTTCTCAATTTGCCTCATTTGGCTATGCGGCGTATTCGCAATTTGCAAAGTTAAACCATTTTTGGCCGTTTCTACACGCATTTTCCGACGGCGTTGCATTTGCGGCGTTAAGTGAAAAATCCGTTGCACGTAATTAACGCAATTAAAATCAAAACATTAATGACCTGCGCTCGGCTTCAGAACGTCGACGCTGGCGTCGACGCCGTCGTAAGCGTTAGCGTCAACGGGAACGGTGACGGTGACGGCGACCGCTACGTTGACGCTAAGGCACCGCCACAACACACGCACACACACAGCAGCAGCTGCGGCGGTGGCGGCAGCTGCAGCGGCGGCGACAGCGACGTTGACGCTGTAAACAATTTGGCCAAAAAACGAAATTTCAAAATAAAATCAAACCAAAATACTCTCGCACAGCTGCTTAATGTTGTTTAATAGCGCTGTGCGTGTGTGTTTGTGTGTGTGTGTGTAAAGTACAATAAAGCATGCCTACTTTTTGGGGCAGCAGAGGCCAAAATATAAAACGAAAACAAAAAAAGCCACACACAAACGCAGCCATTTTGTGGCTGAGCACAGGGCAAATATTTTTTCGCTGCCAGCGTCGGCAGCGACGCCGCTGCGCAGAAGCCAGAACGCTGCGCCCCTGCAGCGTGTGCAAGTGCGCAGCTGCCAGGAGAAAGCTGACAGCAACTCGCTCGCTCGCCGTGTCGCCGTGACGCCGTCTTCTGCTCTCTCTCTCTCTCTCTCTCTCTCGTTGTCTTGTTGTGGAGTAATGCTCTCAGTCGCAGTCGCAGTCGCAGTCGCTGCTTTCCCCTCGCAGCAGCGAGCAGCGAGCAGCGGCAGCTAAAATGGTCGCGATGAAATATTTAACGCCGCTAAGTATGCTACGAAAATATATCCCAAAAGCCACTGCCAACAACACCACGCAGACTACAACAACAATTGCTGTAAAATTTAAAATTATTGCAACAACACGAAAAACAAAGATGATGAAAATGAAAATATTTTGCGGCAGCGAAGGGAATGCGAGGCGTTGCTGCGTGTGACAGCAGTCACCGGCTCTGCCTGTGTGTGTGTGTATGTGTGTGTGTGGGAGAGTGAGTGTGCGTGTGTGTGTGTTTGTGTGTGCAGCATTTAAAGCTTTAATTGGCCCCATAATTATGCCGCTCTGCAGCATCAACAACAAAAACAACATCAAGCATTAAAGCGCAGCCTTTAAACGACAGCCGCGACACTTGAGCTGCCGCTTTGAGCCATGTTTGGATTCCCGTTCACTTTGCAGACAATTTGAAGGCGTTAGGCGGGCAGGTTGCGCCCCCTTTTAAAGGCAAAGAAAAGTGGAAAATGATTGCCACACAGTTGAAGGGAAAACTGTGGGAGCAGCGAGCATGCAGCTTGGGTTAGAGAAGAGATACAAACGGGCGAAGAGAAGCAGCGCCTATTTGAGGGTTAAACAAGGAAAACTTGAAATTTATTAATTTAAAAGTGTGAAACTGAAGCTTAATAAACTTCGCATCAATGTCACAACAGTTTTCAACTAGTTTTAAGCCAACCGACTAGCTAATTAGGCGACCTAATGAGCCTGAAAGTATAAAAAGTCCTTTTGCTGAAATTTGACGTTCATGGGTTTGTTTTGAGGTTTCATATGGCAGCATTAACTTATCAGAAGTTCATTAATATAATTCATGTAAATAAATTGGATCTCTCCCTCTCACACATAAGCTGCCAGTGTTAGTTAGTTATATATTTTTTAAATAACAAACTACATAAATTAACAACAAAAAAAGTCAACTGAAATAAAAATGGAAATGGAAGTGCAGCATGGCTATTTTGTTGCCTGTATAAGATCTAGTTTTGAGTAATGGCTTCGAAAACTAAGCAATGTTTATGTTTAAGTGTTGTTAAGCGACAAAAGCGCATTAGCTACGTTGATTAACGACAAATGCTGACATTAAAATTGACTCTTACTTTATTTAATGTGCTGCAAAAAACTCAAACAAAAAATACTTTTTATTGAAATGTTTTAAAAACAAAATAAGTTGTATTGCAAGAGTTGTAAAACGAACCTAGCACATTAGTTAAGCAAACAAACGACATGTTAAGCCTTAAATTGTGTCTGGTTTTAGTGTTGCACAACAAAAAAAAAAAATAAATAAGTTTACTCATGTGTGGGTTAAAGCTACGATAAGTCAAGCATTTGTTTATAAAAACTGTCAAAGAGCTTAATTTTGCTTGTTTTTTTAACACTGTTTAATTGTGTTATACTTTTTGCTATATCCATTTACAATATGTGTCATATATCAAAAAAAAAAAACAAAATTTAGATATAATTTCTCTTGAGACATGCGTGTGTATGATTATCTGAGTATGTGAGTGTGTTTGTGTGTGTGCGTTTTGCGTGTTGTGTAAATATTTGCCAAGCATTTGGGTCTGAAGTTGCAAACGCCAAAATGTTGGCTAAAAATATCAATATATAAAATAAAATAAAAACAATTCAACAGCAACAAAGCGCATTAACAGCAGCAACAACAACAACAACAACAACAATAACAATGTTGCCGGACTAATATCAAGAATTAGAATAACAAGCTAAAAGTTATTCCCACGATAATTTGAATGGCAAATATTTCTATATCAAACTGTAAACAATTAGTACAAACAAATGCAGCGCACAGCGCGGCCAAAAATTAAAATATTTGCCCAAAGCAACAACAACAACTAAAACAGCAACAACAACTGCGGCAGCAACAACTATTGCTTTGCAAATTGAGCCTAAATATACCCAAAGCGTCAACAGCAGACCAGTTTTAACTAACAGCATTCCTACCCAGTCCCTCCCTCGTACGTTCGCTTTGTCAGAAATGTGTTTTGTTCTATACGTACAACGCGTCGTATGCGTAATTTTGTATTTATTGCTGATGTCATTAGAGCGAGGCGTGCGACCCTTTAAAAAACAATAGCCAAGAATTGCAGCTGGTTTGCGGGCCATACTCGACCAGACCCAGACCTGCCAGCAGACGCAATTAGCATAGATGAGCCCCCAGCGAACGGAAGAGATTTACGATTTTTGGCAATGCTTCACTTACCGCTCAGCGAATTGTGGCCGCAGGATGGCGCCTTGCCCAGCAGATAGTCGTCCTTGCAGATAAACTTATTGTCATCCAGCACGTACAGCTGCTCGCCGGTGCTCAGCTGCTTGCGGCAAATGCAGCATGTGAAGCAGTTCAGATGGAACACCTTGTCCCTCGGCTTGCGCACCAGGTCCGAGGGGGCAATGCCCTGACCGCAGCCGCTGCATTTGGTGCCGTAACGTCTAAGCAATAAAACAAAATATAAATAATTAATTAAACATCTTATGAATTGAATTGTAAGTTAAAATATAACGAAGCTAGGTGCCAAACTAAATCTGAATGTATATAGAACATATGGAAAGTAAAGATCACGAAGCGAACTCTAAGGCGAGGCATTTTCTAGCGCCAGACCTGCGATCATTATCTTGGGATAGCGATTCAAGCAAGCTCTGGACTACTTTATTGCAGACTTAAAGCTTCAACTTGGATCAGTTTTATGGTCGTAGAGCCTGCTCAGAACAGATTTAAATGAAATCGCCCCCAGGTTCAATTGTGAATGCCTTTGCTTGGGGCCTTTCAGTCTGCGGTTGGGCACACTTGAGTTGCGGCCAGTCTTGTCTATTTTTGTTGTTGATTGGCTCGCCGTGTGTCCAGAGTTAACCATTTGCCCATTTGGCCCATTGTCCATTGCCCTTTGTCAGCTGTCAGTTGTCCAGTTGCCAATTGCCAGTTGGCAGCTGCATTTGATTTCATTTGATTTGTGCAGGTGTTTTGCATGTTAATTGATTTCGCTTCTCGTTTCTATTTTATTTTTGTTTTTATTTTTTTTTTCTTCATTTTCAATTAGAACATTTTCTATGCAAAGCGAAATCAAATGGAAGCGCACAAAGGACTCTCGAGCCAACGCCAAAGGGCCCAAGCCAAGTGCGGAGATTCCAGTTAACATTCAACACTTGACTTTTATTCTTTGGGTTAATTGCTCTGCACTTGCTTTGCTGATTGATTGGTTCGAGCTTTGATTTGACTGCCCATTAGCAAAGCCATTACCATTGCCCGCGCCCCCAAACTCGCACGTTTTCCCATCACTCACCTGAAGAAATCGTTGCGACAATACAGCTTGGACTCGCGGCTGAAGCATTTGTCCGTCAGCGGCTGCAGGCATTCGCAGCATCTCACACAGGACGCGTGCCAGGCTCGCTCCAGCACGTTCAGCAGAAATTTATCCAATATGGGCTTATTGCAACCGGCACAAGGATCGCCAACGCCGACCGGCGGCTCGCTGCGACCTGCATGCCAAGGAGAAAGGACACGAAAGAAATTAGAATTTATAAAGAAATTGTTGAAGAGGGAAAAAAAAAACTTAGCTCGATATAAAACGATAGAAAACGATATCTTCTACTTGATCACAAAAGAATTAATGATAAATAAATGAAAGAATGTATTCAGGGACAAGTTGTTCACACTTCAGCTTTTAAATTCATACTTGATAATATTAACTTAATTGTAGAGTAAAAAGTTGCATATTTTTGGAACAGATAATTGCAGAGGTATTTAAGTCAATTAAGGAACTGTTAACATGTGTTGCCATTGCTTTGGATAACGCTTTAAAATGCCAGCATCGAAATAAGCTTGAAGTGAAAAACGGAACTCGAATGCTTTTGTTGACCTTTGTTATTATGTGCTCTCGACTGTTGTGCGCCAAAATCCTTTGAGGCGCAAATTAGCACCTCGCCGGTGCCTCAAGTAGGGAGCAGGCACGCACGAGGCGGGGGAGGGGGGTGCTCATTAAGTTTTCACACGCGTGTGTGTGTGTGTGTGTGTGTGTGTGCGTGGATGAACAAATGAGCAATGCTTGCCTGGGCGCAAACATTTGACGTGCACTGTGCACGCAACACACAGTTTACAAATGCACAAATTTACAAATGCACAAGCTGTGAGGGGGAGAAGAGGTGATAGGAAGTGGTGAGGATGGAGTCGGGCAGGTGGTGGTTTATTCTACACCTGAAAACTTAGACGAATTTGGCAAACGCATACAGTGGCAGCACCCGAGGGCTGCCCACTCATTTGCACCTTTTTCAAATTGAGTGTCCGACTGAGTGGCATATTTGCGCACAAGTGAATAACTTTGAATTGTGAATGGCAAGGCTGAAGCTGAAGCTAAAGGTGAAGCTGACGCTGAATCCGAAGCCGAGGCTCGATTCCACCCTGCGGCCAGTTGGGGCTGCCTTAGTTGAGCTGGGCGTGGCGCACACCCCGATAACTGCAACCGTATAATGATAGACGCCAAGCACGGCCCGGGGGCTAATTCCACTCGCCAAGTGGAGAGCGAGAGACCATAGTTCACAGTCTTCTTTGCCCTAACCGCAATGCCAGCCTCTTGCTGCGCTGCCTGTTTGGCTCTCCTTTTGCTGCTGCTGCTGCTGCTGCCTCAGTCAATCAGTCAATGAGGCTGTGGCTGTGGTAAAGGCAGCGGGCGCTCTGCGTTTGGCCAAAAATGCAAAGAAAGAAGTTGTTGCACCCGCGGGGCATATTTAAGCTGGGACCACAGCTAATATATGTATAAGCGGGGGCGTGGTCCAGCATCAGCTTCACATTCAGGTAAAAGACCGGCCAGACGGTCCGTTCGTCTGTCTGCCTGTGTGTGTGTGTGTGAAATTTATTTTCATTCAAAAAGTTTTGCACTTTATATGCTCAAGCAGACGGAATGAGTCGAGTCCAGTCAAGTCGAGTGCAAAGGGTTGTCAAGGCCAGAGGAGCGCTGAGGAGCGCAGGGCGGGTCCATGTCCTCACATCCTGGCTAAGCCTGGCCAGAAGCAGCTTGAAGCGAGCGCATTAATAATGCTATTAAAGACAAGTTTCGCGTTGCTCATACGCCCCGAGTGTCAGTAGCCAAAATGAATGAATGAATGAATCGCTGAGCGAGCAAGCGAGTGAGTGAGTGAGTGAATGTATGGACAAATGATGGAATGAAAAAGCTGACAAACTGACAGCCTGCGCTCTCCATTATAAATGAGCGACTGACACACTGATTGATTGACGAATTGACTCATTTTGCGGCCAAAGAGCGGGCGAGCCACAAGCCGAATGCCAACAACAGCAGCGCAAAGGTGCAGTTGGAGCTGCCGAGCGGAGAAGAGTAGGCGGGATTCAGGGAGCGGGATGTGGATGGGGATGGGGATGGGAATGGTTGCTGTTGGATAGCAGACCTCGCATATGTCAAAATTGACGGATGTTATCAATCATTTTGTGCCGCTGCAGACAATTTTTAATGAAGGTTATAGACGTTTATAGACAGACGGACAATCGGACCGACATTTGCTGCTGCAGTCCAAAAAGGCTCTGGCAGCACAGGTTAAACGGTTGCCTCACTACATCATCATCTTCATCATCTCTCTGCGCTGCGTTCAGCCGGATTTGTTGTTGTTGTTGTTGTTATTGCTGTTCTGTGGGGCGTATACGCTGGCTGGCAAAGTTTGCAAATCGTAAATGGAACAGCAGCTGTTTCAAAAAATTTCACTCAACGAGCTGCGATAAGACAAGTTCCTGGAATAAACTTTTTTTTTCGGGCGAGCAGTGCGGTGGTTGGCTCGAGTATTTTTTTTAAATCTGCTGTAAACTTCGCACTTGCCGGCCTTCTATGCGATTCTCAACTGTATTACTTGCTCACAGCGGCAATATTTAGGGATGAATATTTAGAGATTAAGAGTATGCAAAATGTTAGTAAATTTAAGAAACTTTAACGTATCTTCTAATTGTTTACAATCTATTATGTTGTTGTATATCATGAAAAATTTTATTAAGATGGGGTAAGCAAAAATTGAACAGTTTCAATCCTTTTTCTTTTGTTTAAGGTTAAAGGCCAAAGGCCAAAGCTTCATATATCGTTCTGAGCTATATTGATTGAGATGCTCTCTAGAAATGAGTTGCTTGGCAGAGCATTTGCAGTTCGTTGTTGTTTGCTGTCATTGTTGCTGTTGCTGTTAATGTTTCGCCTGCTGGTCGCCGTTGCTGGTTGTCGGTTGTCGGTTGTCGTCTTTGTCGCTGCCTTCGTTGCTTCTGGCGCGTTTTTAAAACGCGACAAATTGTTGTTTGCAGACGCCGCCGACGTTGCTCAAGTTGCCGTTGCCGTTGCCGTTGCCGTTGCTGTTGTTTCCGCTTAAGTGTCGCAATTTAAATATTGTTGAGTGCACTTTTGGCTACCGTTGGCCATTTATTTTGTGCTGAAATTTATGTAACGATGTGGAAAAATTGCCGCTACTACAGAGCGCGCCGGGCGGTGTAGGGCACAGCTCTAGGCGACAGAGCGACCAGCCAAAATTTACTGTCAACAAAATGATTTGGCATCCCGCTCGCACAACCACACGCTCTGTCTCTTCTTGCCTCCCTCTCTCTCTCTCTCTCTCTCTCTCACACTCTTTCTCACTGTCTCTCTGTCGGTCGCAATCGCAATCGCAAGTTCATGGATCTGTTTTGGCCACTGTGCAGCCATTGACCGCTGGCAAGGAGAACGAAGCACGTACAAAGCATTTTGCACAACATTTTCCGCGCTCAACAAAGGCCAATAATTGTGTGTCCAGGCAGCAGACTCAACTCCCAGAACCATACAGAGCTAGCTGCATTTATAATGCAGCAGCAGCAGCAACAACGGCAGCAGCAGCTTCTTCATGGCTCGCTGGGTCGGGCCGGGCAACACCCAAAAGGCCAGCCCCAAAACACAGCAAGAGGCAACCATGGATGGACGATAGCAGCAGCAGCAAAAGCAGCAGCAGCAGCAGCAGCAGCTGCCTGACCAAAACAATATAAATACACAATAGCAACAACAACAACTGCAACAACAACAAGCAGCAACTTTTTGCTCAGCTTCGCTGCGGACTGTGAAAAATTCATTCGACATCAGCGCAAAAAAATCAGCTTCAGCTTTTGTTGCAACTCTGGCCAAAAAGCACTTGTGCTGCCAGTTGCCTGCTGCGCCATGTTGGTTACGCCTATAGTATAAATCTCCACCCAAGCAACCCACCCAAAGCCCCCGCCCTGCCCTGCTCTCCACGGCCAACAATTCCTTGCCCACTTATAAAACGTGACTAAAATGTTAAAGCCACAAGAAAGAAAATCCAAACCAGCAGCCGTCGCTCAATCGCAATCATTTTCTTTCTTTTTTTTTCGGTTTTCTTTTTTCGTTCCTTTTTCGACAGCAAATCTTATGCAAAAATCCAAATGGAAATGCAGGCGCACACCAAAAAAAAAAAAAAAAGGTGAAATAATACAGAGAAACGAAAGCAAAGCAGAAAAGTGAAAGATGTGGCGGGCAGCGGCAGGGGAGGCTGCAGGCAGTACCAGTAGCATTTGCTAGTTATATGCGGCGTATGCGTAATGCCATTTGCCAGGCAGCTGCGAACTGCATTTGGGTAGTGTTGGAAAGTGACATTTCTCTTTTTCGGTTTAGTTTTTTGGCCATTTGCGAATGCTAATGAGACTCCCAAGACGCTAAACATACATTTTGCAAAAGAACGCAACGCCAACAAAACGAAAAAAAAAGGATTAGCAAGCGACTTTAATCAGCGAGTTTATGTAGCTTGAGAAGCGCAAAGAAGAGCAGAGCAGAGCAAGTGCGAGCAGTAAGTTTGATAAGCTTTGCATCAACTCAAACACAAAGCATAAAAAATCCAAAAGATACGCTGGAAAGCTTAATCAATCTGAAAGTGCGAAGCGTTCAGTTTGAGCACCGTGAATTAAGCTTGAGAAGCGCATAGAAGAGCAGCTTGTGCAGTTGTAGAGTATTAGTATTAAGATAGCTCTGCAGCTAGCAAAATGAACCGTGAAGAAGGAAATTTGTCATTTACGCATGTACTTAGCTCAGCAATGAGCCAGCCGGAAAACTGAGAAGCGAATAGAAGAGTCACGCCTGTTTCTCATGTGTGTTGATTTGATTGCATTCTTTTGTAAAAAAGGAAAATGAAGAATAGCCATGCTTAAATTAAATCGCTTTATGAAGCACCTAAGAAACTTTAAGCTTTCAAATATAATTTAAATTTATGCACACTACTTCCACATATAAAGTTATATGCTTTAACCTAAAGAGCTCTCATAGCTCTTCACAGCTCTTTGGAACTGTTGTCACCTATCCAAAGCATTGCTCGCTGGGCATTTCCCTTTCACCATGGACTGCGCCTTCGCCTCGTTTGAAGCATCTGTGATGCGGGGCCGTCGGGCTACTTGAGCTGCTATTTTTAATGCGATTCGTTGCGCCTGATTTGACATTTTGATTACATTCACCAGCGCCTTGGGTATGGGCATATTAGTAGCACACACACACACACACACACACACACACACACACACACACACACACACACACACAAAGTTCCAGGCCAATATGTAAATTTGTACATAAATGTAGAAAAATACATAAAGAATATTTAATGTTGCGTTTCGCGCGGCTGGGACCAAAGTTCGTCATCGTCGCCGTCGTCTTTGTTGTTGTTTGTGGCCTGTTGTTGCAGTTGTTTTGGTTGTTAATACGCTTAAAATATTTATATGAATTTAACACCTATTTCTGAGGCCTTTTTCACGTCGGCTTGCATGCAACTTGTTAACATTTTAATTACATAATTATTTGCCATTTTGGCGCGAATATTTCGAATATTAACGACTTGACTTGCCTCAGACGAGCTATTTCTCGAGTTGCCGAGAAAAAAATTAGAAGTATTTGTCATACCAAATGTGTCGCCAACTTGTCAACTTTTAAATTGAAACTTGTGACATATGGGAAACAGATTTCAATTATAAATTATTATTATCGATCCAAGAATTTCATGATAATGAAACCAATTTAGGATTGTATTTCACTTAATTGTTATACAGAAAAACATTCATATCGACATTCATGCATCATCTATTGAAATATGTACTTAGATTATTTATCGATAGATTATTGCAAGTCGCATACAATTTTGATCGCACTAATAATCGATTTTTTATATAGGTATATCGATACGTGTTTATCGATACATAATTGCAAGCCGTCAAATATCTTTTAATCAATATTCATTAAATAGTTTTCTATAATTTATATTATATCGATGTTTAAAAGTATTTTATTATAAAATTGAGTTTGTTTATTTAAAATATTGCATACAATTATGAACGAAGCATTTATCGATGAATTTATGCCACCCATTAATGCATTTATCGATATATTTATGTAGTCAAAAATTTAAATTTGTAAAGCACTTTGGTGCTAGAGCCTGGTGTTATTTTTTGTATCCATCCTTTGAAATATTTGAAACAAATCGTTGCAAGTTCTTAATGTACTCAACTGCAGAATTGTCCGTATTTTATATGAAGTATCGGTCTATTTGGTATTAAGGGATTTATTGTATAGCTTATTTATCGATATCTTTTTTAGATAAATACAATAATCTGTTATTACAACATATCCTATCTGAAACAAATCGTTGCATGTTCTTAATGTTCAACTACACTACAGTAAAATACTTGGAATCGTGCTAAGATTGTATTTAAGGGTTTTGCTATATAGCTTACTATTAGGGTCGCACCATTTATCGATATTTCAGTTAGATAACTAAATCGATATATTATTGCAACCCATCCTTTAAAACAAATCGTTGTTACTCGTTCTTTATGTTCAACTGAAGTGCTGTCCGTATTCTTGAAATAATCTTCATGAAGCCCCTTTAAGAATCGTTTATCGATATAACATTTTAAGTAGTTGTCATTACAAGGCAATGAAAATGCTCTACATGTTTTTTATTCTTTTCTTTCCTTTGTTGGTTTATCTTTTATCCCTGTCTTAGACACTTGTTCTCTCTCTTTTGCGCTTGTTCTCGATTTTTTTTTATTTTCTACAGCTCTGAATGCGCTTCAGCCATGTAAATTTTATATTTATATTTTTTTGCTACACACACAAACTGAGTTGCTGTTGTTGTTGTTGTTCGTTTGTTCTCGTTGTTGTTGCTGTTTTTATTTTATGCGCACTCAAGATACAAAATACGCCTCTTTTTCTGTAACTCATGCATATAAAGTATCTGCTAGATACACAAGCGCACAAAGCGACATGAAAGTGGCTCTGCCTTGTTGTAGTCTGTGTGTAGGGGAGCATAAGCCGGTTAGGGGTGGGACGGGGGCGCAGAGGGTGAAAAGGGGGCAGAAAGGAGCAGCTCCTCCTAATGGCATATAGCGAAGAGCTCAGAGCTGAGAGCTGAAAGCTGAGGGCGGCGGCAGCCAGAAGCCATTGCCAACGTCGTCGTCGTCGTCGTCGTCCCCATCGCGAAACTGTTTACTTTGCCATTATATTTCCCAAAACCAAAACCAGAGGCGGCTGACAGTCAGCTGGCCCCACCACGCCCCGCGCTGCGCCTGCTGCTGCCACGTCGAATCCTGTGCCAAGGCACGAAAAAAAAGTGAAGTAAAATAAAATAAAAGTATCTGCAGCTATCGCTCTTTGCCTATCAGCTGCCTTATATCTGGCCATGCCCGAGCGACTGTCACTGCCGCCCCCTGCCCCCCTCCCGTTTCCCCCTTTCGCGTACGTCCATGACAAACCAACACACGAACAAGTTTGTTTTCCTGTTGCTGTTGTTGTTGCTTTGTATTAAAATTCATGTTGCGTTGCAAAATGTGAATGCGAGACAGCAGGGGAAAGGCCAGCGCAGCACAGAGTCTGAGACAGAGAAAGAGATGCACCAGAGAGTGAGAGAGAGAGAGAGAGAGAGAGAGAGAGAGCGAGAAAGAGATAGAGGGAGGGAGAGCGACATACACAGAGTCTTAGCCTGGCATTGAAGACCATTTTCTTTCTTTCATGTTTTTTTTTTTTTGCATTTGTTGCTGTTGGACATCATTTTCTCAATGTGCTCTCTAGAGAGTTCGTGCTCAGCAGGTTGCATGTTTAAGATTTTTTTTTTTTCTGTATGTCAAAAGCAGCTTATTATTGTTGATGCTGTTGTTGTTGTTGCTCGATCAGTTAGTCAACATAACCATTAACATTTCCATTTGCATTTGCACTCGCATTACCATACTCAATACCCATCCCCCCGCAGCCCGTGCATACTCCAACCGCCAACCTCCAACCTCCAACCTCCATCCGCCAACCGCCATTTCCATGCCCATTTTCATTTTCATTTTAATGTTTCTCATTCTCATCTTCATAGTCATCTGTCTGGCTGCCATCGTCATCAACATTGTCGTCAGGACGCACAGATTTTTTTATAGGCTCGACAGTTTTGTTCTCTGTGTGTGAGTGTGTACGTGCGTGTGTGTGTATGTGTGTGTGTGTGTGTGTTTTTGGGGGGGAGTGCGACCGCCAACTCGGTTGGTTCAGTTGAATGCGCCCACTCGTTTCACAAATCGCGTGGATCTCGTGTCTCGTTGTCTCGCCTCGCTTCAGTTCGTGTCGCGCACCTCACCTCGTCCTGGCGCTCGTCCAGGCGCTCGTCCTGGCGCTGTTTGCGTTTGTCAGCAGACAGATAGCCAATGATAAGCCTTAGCGTATGAGTGATGTGCTCCCGTCCTGTCCTGCCCCGGTCTGTGCCATCCACCCTGTTGTGTAGCCAACCCCACGCAACCACCCAACGATTCGATTGTGTTTCTTTTCGTTTCAAGCCCATCCAGTTGGCATTTCAGTTCAAGTCTGTTATTTTGGACTTTTTCAAAGTTTCTTAAGTTCGCCCAAAAGGTAGCTGAGGCAAAGCTCAGACAATGCACAACTAAAGCCGGCTAAATAGTTGTTCGTTAGTTCAACTGTTGCCCATAAGAGTTATAGGGTTGCCACCGTGCGATGCTTGGACCATAAGTCAGCACTGAACGCATTTGAGTAACAGAAGGAATACTACAATAATATTAATAATAAATAAAGGTTTAGTCTGTCAATTAAATGTTTGAATGTGCTCTATTTAAATTAACGTGGTTAGTTTTAAAAAGCAGAATTCAACATTTTTTATAAACATAGTTAATAATTATGAAACTAAGGAGCTTGCTAACGCTAATATAAACATATTTTGGTCACAGAGTACTTAGCGAAGTGTGACCAGATACACAAAGCATAATATTCAAAAGGCAATTCAAGCATTAACCTTTGCTTTTGTAGTACCGTGTATCCCGACAAAAGAAAACACATTATTTAATGTGGAATGCTGACTTATTTGTAGTTTCCAACTCTTGACTTTAACAGATTGGCATTTTATAAAAAGAAAAACCCCGCCCAAGACAAAAAAAAAAGAGACCAGCCACAGCAACAATTGCATTATTTGTGCAATGTCTGTGCCAAAAACTGAATCCACTAAAAAAAACCACAGACGTCTAGCTCCCACCGCTGACCTCACCCCACCCAACCCCACCCCACTCCAACGGTCGTGTATGTTGTGGTGCTGTGCTGATGTCGCTGACGTTGCTTGTTTATTTGGTTAATATCAATGGAGTTGCGGCAATACCCTTTAAGCACACACCCACACACACACACACACACACTCAAAGCTGATGAATGGCAGCCAACATTTGATGTGGTCGCTGGGGTCGCTTTGACATTGCCTATCGGCTCTTGATATATACGTATATATATCTATATACATTTATATACATACATACACTCATATATACATATATATATACAAGCTATATCGCCGTCGCTTTAGCTCGCTTTGTGTTGCAGCAGCTTGCAGCAGGCACATTGATTGATTTTAAATGCTTTTGGTGTTGGCGATTCATTTAAAATTTATGTATTTGTAAATTTGCATTTTTCAATATTTAATGTGGCAGACACTGCAGTTACGCACATGCACACACACACACACACACACACGCACACCCCTTGCAATTGAAGCCCTGCCCCGTTTAGCTGAGTGACTTTGGCAGCGTTTAATGCGATTAAAGGTTTAAAGTTTTGTGCCAAATAAAGCGTATGGCCCGAACTCGCAGCTCCCAGCTGCAGCCCGAACTCCCCAACTGGGCATTTTGCTAAATTTGCAATTGCATTTTGGCAATGGGCTGGCCCAAAGCACACGTTGCCAGATGCGATTGCAAATCGCTTTGATTTGCTAACTGGGCTAACAGCAATAACAACAACATCAACAACAGCCAGAACGAGCCTTGTTAGCCATTTTCTTAGCAAAGCATTATATTATGCATATTCTAATTATGAACGCAACCGTCTCTTTCACACCAGCTTTAGCTTCATCACCTCTCTCTCCTGCTTGCTCTCTCTTTCTCGCTCTCTCTCTCTCTCTCTCTCTTTGTGGATATACCAATATATAATATATATTTAGTTTGCGCCTTTGTCTGTGCTCTTTTGCCTATCAAATGTCTTTTAATTGGTTTTCACATTAATTTTGCAAAATTTATTGCTTTTAAATGTGCACCCCCGCACCCCCGCTCAGACGGCCTGCTCCCCTTTGGGAATGCAATTAATAATAAACAACATGTGAGAAATTTGTTATGTGATTTTGACAGCCAAATGATATTGGAAATCAACTCTCACAGCATTTCATACAGCCTGCTGACCGCAAAACTTTGGCCAAACTTTTTGCCACCCTGCAGCGCGCCCACTCTTGCTTCCCCCCTCCCTTCGCCTGCTGCTGCCTCTCCCCATCCTGGCCTTGCCATTGGGCCATTAGCTTCATAAGCTGCCGCAGAGTCCGCGATAAGCGCAATTTATGCGCTGCTCCGATTCTCAAATTCGCTTTGCTGACTTTCGCCCAAAGTCAAACAGCCAAAAAAAATAAAGCACGCAAAAAGGGAAAATTCGAAAATAGGAAAATACTGAAAATACAAAAATTTCTTATCGCCATACATCTGGGGTTCAGTCGAGCGATTTTGTGACAAAGCATTAACCTTGAATGCGACTGCACGTAATGCCAGCAACCCTCTGCGCTTCGGGGGCTCTGGGTTCTGGGTTCTGGGTTCTGGGTTGTGGGGTGGCAAAGTCAACCGAGGACATGGCTTATCGGCACCCAGCATCGGGCGCAGCCCCTGCAAATCTTGCCCAGCTGACGATTAAGCCAGCAGCCGCCGCTTGTGCAGAGCACCCGTTAACTGCTCCCCCTGAAGAGGTTTCAAATTTCCGAGCTCATATCCAGACATGAGCGCAAAAATAGGGGAAAAAAAAAATGAAAAAAATAAAAAGAAACGTTTAGTCCATCTTCACATTTCTGCAAAGTGGCCAGCAATTAAATAATATCACAATCATTTATAAGTTAAGTCAAGGGGGAAAATAAACTTGAAACCATTTTAATTGCGGCCAATTAAACTATTTATGATGTGGAGAGATATTTTTTCAAATGGTTTCAATTTCCCTGATTTCTATAAATATTAGCGCGACAATTAGTTAGTCGCAAGCTTTAATTTGCTGTGTCTGAGCTGGGCAAATGTTAATAGGTTTGACTAACTGATTCCTATGCAAATTGAATATGTATTTGGATAAATTTTGGGTTACATGGAATTATTAAGTGGGAACTGAAGACATTTTTAAAAGCTATTGAAATCAATGTAGCACCAACAAAATCTATATATATCTATATATTAAAAACTATCAATAAAATTTGGAAAATATATGAGAAAACAGGGTTTGAACTCATGTATGTGGAAAAACAGATACATGATTCAAAGCCAAAGGCAAGCGATTTTATGTACACATTTTTTATATATTTCTATAAGGAAAATATCATAATATAGAGAAAATATAGCTATCGTATATCCTTTGATATGCATAAGATTGAGAACATATATCTTATGGTCTTTTCTCCATATAAATATATATAAAATGCCTGCCTTTGGAGTCGATTCGAGAACCTGTTTTCGCACATACTTGACTTCCAAAAATAAGTGTCATAAGATTAATTTATGAACGGAAGATATAGATAGAAGTTTTGTATCTTCAAAGAATAAAAACTCCCTTTGAACTCCCAGCTACCCAAAAAGTTATCTTCTATTGGAAGGGTCCAGCAAAAAAGGGTTCAGAAGCGGTGCGGCACGCGAAGGCTCTGTTCGGTTCGGGGTTCGCTTCGCTTCGGATCGGTTCAGTTCGGTTCGGTTCGGTTTGGTTCGGTTTGGTTCAGTTTGGTTCAGTTCGGTTCGTGGCGAATGGGGCATGCATCGATGTGCGATTGGCTACGGTTCGTTGCCAAACAAATTTTACGTTTACGCTCCTCTTAACGTAACGACGTCGGCATTGCCGCCCGCTGCTTCTTCTTTATATATACTATACACATATTTTTTTGTGTTGTTCGCGCTGCGTTTTGAAGTTTTGCCGCAAATGGTTTGCCAACAACAGGCAACAACAACAACCGCGACACGTGTATGCGCGCGATTTTGATTAATTAATTTGCATATGAGTATTAAAAAGTAAAAACGTTCCTTAAGTTGTTGCGGTTGTTGTTGTTGCTGCTGCTGCTGCTGCTGATGATGATGAGCGGGCGCCTGCAACATGTTGCTGTGCGGCGTGTCAACAGCGACAACACGATGTCGTGCAGGCAGCAATGCCTATAAATACCATTTGCCGCCGAGTTTATAATGCAGCCATAATCAAATTAATAAACGCACAATAAAAACGCATAACAAATTGCCGCTCATTGAGATCGAAGCGGCGCACAAAAGGCGGCGAGTGGCTGAGAGATCGCTGAGAGATCTTTTTCAGCTTGAAGATGCGTTACCAAATGAAGTGCCACAAGCAGCAGCATGGGGAAAGAGAGCCGCAAGATGGAGACACACACAGGGCTTGGGCTAGGGCGAAGGTGTTGCAGTTGCCGCTGCTGTTGCTGTTGCTGTCAAACGTTGCCGTTGCCGTTGCGATCGGCAACCAGCGACAGCAGCAACATTACACGCATCATTATGTTGAGCGTTTTTCGGTTATTGATGATGTGGACCCGGTTCACAGGGACGCCCGCACCGTCTGCAACGCTTCACTTGGCCAAACGACACACACAGCAAGCGCAGGAGGAAAGAGATGGAGAAATACACACACAATCACACACACACACACATACACACGCACACAAGAACAACAGCAGATATATTCAACTAAATACACCAGGCAAAAGTTCATGTTTTCATTATCAATTCAAACATTATGTAACTTATTTGTGTGTTCTTTATCTAAATAGATGTTGAATAAAAAGTTAGCCCTTGCTAAAGAGGTATACGAAAGGACTTCGCTATCTCCTGAGTGGGGTTATTAAATATCTTTATATACACTACTAAGATATGTCAACAATCTCATAAACTGAAAATAAATTTGAATGGCTTTCAAAGCTTTTCAATATTTGATATTTGACCACTTTTTAAGCCAGAAAATTTTAAAAAGTAAAGATCATTTTTCATTTGTTAATATTAAGAACATTTTTCGTTTGAGGATAAATTTCTAAATTTCATCATATATGTACATAACAAATCTGAGCTTCAATAAAATTAACATCCCATGTGGAACATATTACTTTATGTATACATATAGATCTTTCATATATGTATAACTGAATACTACTTTTAAGCCAATTCAATAAGTATATTCTTAATGATTTTATCCAAATACTTCTCCCATGCCAATTGAACTATTATATTCTCAAAGACTTATAAAACATGGGATCGTAAGACTGTGAACTACTGAAATACTGCAAAACTTTCTGAAACATAAAACGAAATTCTTTGACGTACTTTTAGCAATTATTTCTGTTAAATTTGAGCTTCGAGTTTAATTAATTTCTTCAAACTAAGAAAACTTGTCACACATTTTCTTTTTTACATGGCCAGCGACAAGTTTGTCGGGTGGCTGTCGCTGCCGCTGCGACTGCGACTGCGACTGCGACTCCGACTGCGGCTGCTGTCGAAGCACTCGGAACTAATCGCATTTAGCTGCGGTCATCTGCGGCGCGATCGTTTTTCTTGGGCGCGTTGGTTCCAGCCGAACGGGCAGCGCGAGTAAACCGAAGACAGGCCGCTAGACGGACGCGGGGAGGGAGGGCGGGTAAACTGAGCGCAAGGGCAAGAGCCGGGCCCAGTTGCGCGGACGCTGTCCTGAGTTGGACCTGCGACTTGCGGGTTAAAGGTCATTACCACTCCCCCCGTGAAGCGACGGCAACAGACGCTGCGACTGCGTGAGAGCGCGTCAAGTGGCTCAATTGGAAACTCGCTGCAAATTGTTGTTCATTTTTTATTGGTTGTTTTTATTGTTTATGGGCTTTTGTTGTAGTTGTTGTTGTTGTTGTTGCTCTTGTATTTTGTTTCTCCGCTTTGGCGAGTCTTTTGGTTATAAATCAATTCCCGAGGCTTTGGCTACCGTTTCAGCTACAGCTACACGCCAAACAAAGCGGAAGAGTTGAGACGAAAGCAAAAAAAAAACTTAACTAAATAAGCAAAAATTCCAAAAAAAAAAAAAACAAAACAAGTTAAAACTTTTGCCATACATATATGTATATGTTTAATTATATTTTGAAAAATACAACAGCTCTGGCAACTTTAGCTAGTTCTGTTTCTTTTTTCTAATATACCCGTTCCGATTTTGAACTGGGTTCTCATTTCGTTGGCCCAGTTTATGGCTCCCAAATGCCCCGTGTCAAGTGTTAAACAACCTGTTGAGTGCACTTAATGTTGTTGTTGTTGCTGTTGCTGTTGTTGTTGTTGTTGTTGGTATTGCCGGGGCAGTAAATCAAGCCAAAAAAGCGATAAGCTACACAAATGAATTGTGGGCCAACCGAAATGGTCACAGACAACAACAATAACTTTGAAAATACAAAAATAAAAAAATAAAAAAGCGCAATAGAACCTGTTGATGATGCTGCCAGCCTCCGCGCCCCGCGCTGGCTAGTGAAAAATCCACGACTAAAAAAATCTGCCTGCGCTTTTTGTTTCAGTTTTGTTTTTGTTTTTTTTTTTTTTTTGTCTACTCGAAGTCGGACTCGGAGCTCGAGTTGTGCTTGCACTGAAATTTATGGCGTATAAATTATCTCACACGTTGACTATTGACAGCTTTAAAATAATCGTAAAACGGCCAAGAAATCATAAAAGAGCCACAGAGCGCACCACCGAACCAGAACAACCGCCGCCGCCGCCGCACCACCGAAGCCATTCAATGTGAATTACTATTTCGGCTTCGAGCTAAACTGCAAAAAAGAAAAAACTAAATAAAAAAGGAGCGAGAAGCACAACAAAAATGTATATAGACTGTCAGACAGGCGACGACGTTGGCCCCAAAGCATCGTCCTATGTGGCCATGTCGTGGCATAGTACCCTCTCCCCCGACTCCCCCGTCTCCAACCTCTCCGCAGCTGGAGCGGCCGGCACAAAATGGTAAAGTTCCCAACGGTTGGTGGGCCCCATAACTTGCATATCATGGGCCAAAAGCGGGAGACAGCCGGCGCGATAAGTATTCAATTTCTGAGACGGCCGTCAAATAATTTTAGCTAAGCTCCAAGTTCGCGCAGGCTTTCGGCAGCGTTTTCTTTTTGTTTGTTTTATTTATATTATTTATTTATTTGTTCAAAGATCGGCAGCCATTAGCTAGTCTATAATTGTAATGCCCATGCTATCAATATGCCCCATTGAACGATCAATCTGCCTTTTGCCACTTTTTTCTTTTTGGTTTTTGTGGCCAAATCGAACAAGTTTCATTGGCGCATCATTAAAAAGATATTAAGAACAACGATTTGTTGACATATGTATTTTGACATTTAGCAAAAGAATATCAATCCTTAAAATAAGCTTTTATATATATATATATATAAAGAAGTTGGGATGGTTAGTTGAATAGGCAAAGATAAACTATACGAACAGAAAATGGTTTCAAATCAATAGACAACTATTTTTGCATCATTTTCATTTTATGTTACCAAGGATATGTATAAAATGATATATTTTTTTATATTGTTCAATGCATTTTGCTTAAGCCAAAGATTTCAGGCTTATTTCCTTTCACAACTTTTTCAATTGAATGTTATAGCTTATTATAGTAATAATAATTATAATAGCTTAACTTTGTTTCTTAATGGGCGTTCATTCCTTTTTAATTACTTTAAATTTCTTATACTACAAACGCCAAGAAAATTACTTTGACTATCGTAAGTAAGTTGTGACTGTCATTTAGTAAACCAAACATTAGCAAGAGAACTGTTTGGCAGTTCTAAAAACTGTTGTCCGTTTTCTTTATTGTCACGTCTGTATGTCGAACAACTTAATAAGCTGTATCGTAATTTAGAATTTGTGGTTTAACTATTTAAACAGCTGAGTGCTAAAGGTGCTTGAGAATTGCAAGAAAGTTTGTATTAGTTATTGTCGCGTGTCCCTTCAACAACTTTACAGCCTGCAACATAATTTATACTTTTGGGCTTTGGTTCGTTTAAGTGCTTGCCAAATGTGCCTAAAAGTCAGCCATAATCCACCTGCAGATATGTCTTGTGAAAGCCCTTTAAGCAGCAGATGAGAGTTAACCATTTTCCTTTTTTGCTTTTGTTCTTTCTGTTTGCCCAACTAACTGCCCACAAATTGTGTGACCACCCAGTGGCAAAGTTTGAGGCTAAGGACTTTTCTGGCATACAGTTTTTGCATCTCAACGGCTCATTATGCTGGTTAATTTATAGTCGGTGCCACGCCCATTTGGACATCTAACATCGACTAAAGGCGAAAGGCGCAATTCTTCAGGCTAAACGCGGCAGCTGCTGCCGGCTACGCTTTTTGCTCAATAAATCAAAGCAGCTGAGCTAAAAAGCCATAGAATCGACACAAGACTGCCAACTTTTTGTCTATTCTAGCAGCAACAGTTGCTGCCGTAGCGGCTGCTGTTGCTGCTGCTGCTGCTGCTGCCGGTGGCTCGTAAAGCGACTTGAGCAACTGTTGACCGTAAAAATGATGAAGAAAATGGCGCATAAAAATGCTGACGTACTTGGAACCGCATTGACGTTGACTGCAAGATCAGGCGGAGGCGGCAGCAGCAGCAGCAGCAGCAGCAATTGCTGTTGCAGCAATATGAGGCTGCAAATATTGTTGCCTGCGGGCTGTGGCAGCTTGAGGCTTCCAGGCAGTTAGTCAGTCAGCCAGCTAGGCCCAACATTCTTCATTTTCACCATCATCATCATCGTCATCGTCATCGTCATCGTCATCATCATCAGCTGCAGCTCAGGACAGTCATAAATGTTGATGAACAGCAGGCGAACTTTGTTAAAGGCGTTGCTGCGCTTTTGTTGCTGCTGCTGTGCAACGGCAGAAACAAAATTGAAAAGATGCAGCCAGCAGATACAACAAAACAAAAAAAAAAAACACAAAAAAAAAAGGTTGCAAATGTTTTATGACTTTTGGCTGCGCTTTGTTCTATGTGTATGCCCCATGGCCGTGCCCCATCTTGTGGCCCCGTCTGTGCCCGTTGACAGCTTTGACTTTTGACTTCTGTTGCCCCTTCCGAAGGGGGGGGGCACGCCTTCCTACCGCCACACTTGAAACGCCTGTCCGAGCGGAGCCCACAATTTATGAGTCGTCAGTTGGCAGCTTGGCAAGTTGGCAAGCTGCAAGCAGCTAGTTGCAAGCACCAAGCTGCAAGTCGGCAGTTTTATGGGCCGCTTTGAGTCCCATTTGGCGATGTGCATGCACAAATCAGCAGGCTTACAAATTTGTTGACGCAATTTGTTGGCCATTTGGGGGCGAAAGCAAAAGGAACAGAAGCAGCCGAAGCTGCCGAGGCAAAAGCCGTCAGCTGGGCAACAAAACTCAAAGTTTTTGGCTGACATTAAACAGTCAGCAAAAGTGAAAATTTGACATGAGAGCAAATGAAATAAAACAAAAAGCAAAACAGTCAAACAAACTACAGCGGCAACAACAACTTGCAACAACAACAACAACAGCTTGCAACAACAAGAAAACTTTTGACAAGTCGCAGCAAACTTTTTGCCCGGCCAACAGCAAGGCGCACAAAATGGGCGCACAGAAAGAAGACAGCAACAGGAGCGCAGCAGCAGCGCGAAGAGTCCAGCAGTCGATTCTGGGTTGGGGGTTTGTGGCTGGGGGATGGGAGCTGCGAGCTGGGAGCTGGGGGTTGCGAGTTAGCGGCTCGGTAGTGTGTGATACGACCCTGCAGCAAGTTCAAAAGTGCAAAACTTTGCTTCATGCTTGGCCCCAAAACAGTGCGCCAAAAAAAAACAAAATAAAAAAAATATGGGCAAAAAGTAAGGAATTGACGAGCAAAACTTTTCTGTCCGGCCAAATCACAATTCTTAACCCATGTGCGCCTATTGCCCTGGGCCCCCCGCAGAAGCAACTATTTATGCACGCGAAATTGAAAGAATTAAAGAGTTCCATTCGAAACTCCTTGAGCCTATAACGATTTATGTTTAAGCAATGCGAAATATGGTTGGAGAATTTGGACTTTCTTCTTAGGATACTTATGAGTAGATATTAATTGTGTTCTCTTTGATTAAACTAAATCTAAAGCAAAGTAAGATCAAGTAACTGGATCTTTAGATTTAGTCTACAGACATTCTCAATTGCCTCCCGTATGCCCTTTGCCGCTGGCAGCACATTACTCGGATAATCAGAAAAGAGGAATTAAGCGCCCAAATAGATCGTCTAGTGCAAGATCTGTTATTGCCAGGATTTTGAAATAAACTACTCGGCATTCACTTTTGCTATAAGGAATATCGTAAACTGCTCAGTTCTATTTTAACCCCTTTTCAGTTCATTCCACTTCATTTACTCTTTCGAAAGTTTTGCCCATTATACAGTTTCTGGATTATTTCAGAAGTTTAGTTTTGAATCCTGGCAATTCATCGAATATCTTTCTCAAGAGAAAGTGTGAAGGTCACATAAGTATAAAGAAGAATTAAACATATTAAAAAATAATAATAAATCCTTGTAAGAAAGTCATCACATAAGTTAACCCATGCTGACCAAGCTGAGCGACGGGAACAAGCTATAAGCTAAAAACATTGATACTGATCTTTTCGTCAGATTAACCCATGGCTTAGCCGATATTTTGCGCAGCTTAACCCACGCTGGCCCCAAACTGTTGGACTCACCTATATTGTGCTGATTTGTGTGCAGGACCGCACCAAATGCCATTAGATCCTTGACGGGTGGTGCTCGGCTACCGAGGGCGGCAAAACCGTCGCCCAGAAATGACGCCAGCGCGACAGCCCTGAGGGGCGCTTTGGATGCCTCGGTGAGAATTTTGTTATCGAATATATCGAAGCTGGGGGGCGAGATGATAATGGTCACGATGATAATGCTACACGCACAAGCGCGACGAACGCGTGCGCACACACACGTACACACGCACACAAGCGCACCCACTCAGGCAGAGTGAGTGCAGGTGCGAGTGAGGAGGGGGGGGCGAGAGAGCGGCCAAGAGCGGTATTAAGAGAGACCGAGCGAGATGTGTGGAGCACGTGTGTTGTTGTGTTTTATGCCGGCGGCAAAACACGCGACAGCTGGCAGCTGATTTTGTTGTTGTTGTAATTCGTATTTACAGTTGTTGTTGTTATTTATGATTTGTATATGTTGTTAAGCTTCTTCTTCTTCTTCTTGCTAGTAATCCACTTGGCACTTTCTTTCGCAGGGAAGGAGCTGGGCGTTGTTGTTGTTGTTGTTGTTGTTGTATTCCTTGGCAAGTAACTCACTTGAAAAAAACTTTGGCAACAACTTCTTGTGTGCTCGAAAAAAAATCGAATCGCATCGAATCGCGACGCAGCTAAGTGTTAAAACCAAAAATAAGGACGCGCGGAACGCGGCGGGACCAGCAGCAATTGAGGCAAGAACAGGAACACGAGCAGGAGCCAGAGAACAGCTGTTCTTCAAAAATTTGTTTGTTTTTGTGTGTCGGTTAACGGCTTTTGTTTTTGGCAACGTCTTTCGAAAGAACGGCAACGGCAACGGTAACGGTAAACGGTAACGTATCGATGTCGATAACGATAACGGGCCGCAACATGCGAGCGCACCACGCGAACGTCAAACAAAAACTGAAAACGGCGACGGCAGCAACGGGCAGCAATAGCAACGAGGCGAACACCGAAAACTCGCTGCGTCGACAGCGACGGTGACGACGACGGCGACAGAGCGAGCGCGAGCGAATGGCAATGCGAAGGCGAAACACAGCCAAACACAAACTGAACCGGTACACGAGTCCGGTACCTGATGCTGCTGCTGCTACTTTCGTCGCTGCTGCTGTTGCTGCTAGCGTCTGCCCTACCCCTTAGCGATGGTCGTGTACGAATCGCATGCGCGCTCACTCACACAGACGCACGCATACACGCGCACTCTGCTCAATGGCAAACAATTTCCCCTGCGCATGCAGCTGCCTGCGCCAGAGCGAGACAACTAGTTGCTACACATTGCTGCTGCAAAAATAGCAATGGAGTCTGTTGCTGACATTTGTCGCAGTCATCGGCGGCGGCGACAGTTGCCGTTGCTGTTACCGCTGCCGCTGCCTCTGCTGCTGTCGACGTCGTCGTTTGCGGTTAGAAGGGGGCGTTGCTAAGCAACTGGTTTCGGTTTCGGTTTCATGGCAGAAGCGTTCGAATATCGTCGCTGTCGCTGCTATCGTAGCTGCTGCTGCCGCTGCTGCTGGTGCTGCTGCTGCGCATCCTCTCTGCAGGCACTAGCAGCAGTCGATTGTTATTGTTGTTGCTGTTGTTGCTGGTTGGGGCAGAAAGTTTGTCGAACCAATGGCATTTTTCAAAGTGACATTTGGCGCTTTTGCTCGTGTTGTTACAGTCACATTCATGTTCGCCGCGCTGTCTCTCTGTCTGTGTGCATGGCTGCATGTGTGTGTGTGTTGGTTGTTTCTCTGTGTGTGTGTGTGTGTGCAAGTTGTTGCCTTGCCAAGGTAAAATGTCAAATGCCTTTGGACTGTCAACTGTTGGTCGCAACTTTTCTTACATTTATTTTATTTTTATTTATTTTTTTATTTTTTTATTTTGAGTGTTATTATTTTTGCTCTGTACTTGAGAAAACTTTGCATTGGCAAAAAGACAAGGTAGCTTTTTTTTAAAGCGCAAGTTTAGGCACAGCAACAACAACGGCAACAAGAAGAAGATGCGGCATTGCTGCCGTTGCCAAAGTCTTGTCGTTAGCGTTGTCAAAGGCAGCAGCAGCAGCAGAAGCAAAGCAGAAAAATTCAACGCCCCTTTGGCGTTTTAACGCATTGGAGCAAAACAAAAAAAACACACACAAAAAAAAAATTAAAAGCGAGGAAAAAGGAAACCCAACACAAACGTATGTGCGTGTGTGTGTGTGTGTGTGTGTGTGTGTGTACATTTGGTATTCCGGCAGCGTTCGCATTTCGCATTCAACGTGACATGGTAATAAGCCAAAGATCAAGCGCAATAAAAAATGAGCAAAAAAAAATAACAAAAATTAAACAAGCAAAAAATACACGAAAAACTGCACCAAAAAAAAAATGCCAAACTTCAAATAGGGAAGAAGAAGCAGCAGCAGCAGCAGCAGAATCAGCAGCTGCTGCTGCTGCTTTGACACTCCCGAGAGCGAGAGTGAGTGTGTGAGCGAGCTAGAGATAGCGCACCAGAGACTGAGTGTGAGCGAGCGAGCGAATGAGCTTTGTTGTTGGGCAGTGGGTGGCGCCCACTTGCTGTATGTATGTGCGCGTGTGTGTGTGTGTGTGTGCGTGTGTGCGTGCGTGTAAGCGCCATTGTCGTTTGCTGCTGCTGCTGCTGCCGGGGCGCAGAGAGGGGCAGCGCGGCTTGCTGAGTGGCGCTTGGCGGCTGCCGCTGATACAGATGCGGATGCTGCTGCTGGCAACGTAGTCGCGCCTTTGACTTCGACAGCTGGTTGAGCAAGAGTGGGGAAAGGGGGCACGGGAGGGGAGGGGGCGTCATGGAACGTGAGCGGAAACGGGAGCGACTTGCCAGCCTCCGTATTTCCTTTTTATACATCTGCTTGTGCCTGTGTGTGTGTGTGTGTGTGTGTGTGTGTGTGTGCGGGAGTCAAAAATATTGCACATTAGGGTGTTAAGCTGTGAAGTGCTTGGCTGCCTCTGCCTGTCCTGGTCCTGCGCCACATTGAGCACGTCTGTCTGCCGCTCTGTGTGTGTGTGCGCTTGTGTGCCTGCCAATGTGTGTGCGTGTGTGTGTGTGTTTCTGTATTGGTGTTTAGACCGCGCGCGCTCATTTGTCTGAAGTTTCAGTTGTCAATGTCCTTGCCCGTTGCAGTTGGCCGACTCGCGCCCCCAGCCCCGCCGCCATCAGCAGCCAGCCGCCAGCCACGACGAACTCACGTCTCACGCAGCGCGTGTCACGATTGCTGCACCTGACAGCTGTCACCTGTTAATGCTAAATTGTTGTTATTGCTGTTCTGGTTGTTCTTGTTGCTGTCAACAATTCGCCGTGCATCGAAAGTGTTATCGATATGCGATCACACTCTACTTTCGATTGCACTGCCAGCCTTTATTCAATATACACACATACTCTCGCTCACTCACGCACAAGTAAGTAAGTATTACATACAAACAATGCTTTTCATTGGCCACACAAATCGTAAATCTAACTTAAAATCGAAGCATGTGAGTCCTACTTGAATTCATGAGAATCGCAGTGTAGGGCGATGCCTAACTTAACTTGGTCTGCTCTTGGTATCGAAAGGGGGAAGATACTTAGCGGCAAGTTTTAAGCTTTAAAGTTTTAAGCATCACTTTTCCACCCATTTCCTGTCGGTGGAAAGCTTTGAATCTTTTCCAACTACTTTGAAGCCATATTTGCAACCATCAGAATCGAGTGAAAACTTTTCAAAACTGCTTCAAAAAATTCTGGGCATGATCTTTAAAAAAGAATAGCTAAAGCCCTGTCAAATCGTTAGCAAAAGTATACATGAAATATTTAAAATCAGCTTTGTATTTCGGCTTAAAATTCATTCAATTAAATTTTTTATACATACTTAGGCTGTTCTTATTAACAAATTACTTGCAGCTAAATCGTACTTAAGCTTCTTTTAATGTCCTTAAATTATCTGCATACATGCATTTAACTAATTCCAGTTAAGCTTAGGACCAAATATTTGTGAATTTAAATTTCGATAAATCGAATTTAGAGAGTTAAATATCAAGTACTTTATAGACCGTCTAATAAGCTGTTGGAGACTTGTTTTCGCATAATTTTCGCTTTTCAAATTCATTTTTTTTTTTTTGTTGGCGCACACAAAAGTTGTGAGAGGCGCCACGAAAATTGTTGTGACCTAAGGTCTAATCTTGGCAAAAGTTGAGCGCAGCTGCTCCAATTGCTGATATCGCGCTGGCAATCTGCATGCTGCACATTGCTATCATTTGGCCAGAAGAAGAAAATTAGCTTTTGGCCCCTTTGGCTGTTGGTGCTTCACCTCTTAGCTACAGTTGTTTGTAGCCGTGTAGCCGAACGCCAACAAATGTCAGTTATCAAAAATCGCTGGAGCAAACAAACAAGTGGCAAGAAAATGTTGGCCAAATGCATGATAAGGCCGCAGCTAGCGCGCCCAGTGCGGGGGCTCTGAGCGGGGCATCGATGCCAAAAACAACAACTGGAAGAAGAAGAGGAGCAGAGAAACAAAGGCCGCGACGTGCCATAAACTTTTGGTATTGGCGACGCGAACACGAGGCAAACACAAAGGAGCGACCAGGAGTCAAGTGCCTGGCGCCGCCCTCCACCCGTCCGCCCCGTCCGCCCACGCCCCCTATCGCAGTCACGAGCAACCGAGCAAACAGCACGGCAAACGGACGCCCCACGGCAGGCGCAGGACTACGACTGCGACTACGACTGCGACTGCGACGACACTTGGCGATCGCAGTGCTCAGATATGCAAACACACGCGCGCCGCCCTCAACCCAGCCCCAGAAGGACATGCAGATTCTACACCCCCACCCACCACCCACTCACAATAGCCCCCTTGAAAGGGGAGGTAACGGAGCAAACGGCTAACGATGCGACGCAAAACGAGCAACAACAACAACGAAAACAAAAGCGACTACGACTACAGCAACAAAAGGAAACCGAACAAGTTACAGAACAAATCTGACCGACTCTGGTATACCCTATAAAGTGCTGAAACCTAAGCAATGGTTCACATAGCATTTACATGTTTAAATACATAATTTGGCTTTCAAGTTCAATGTTTTGAACCGCAATGTGCATACTTTTATATAATAAAACATTTTATTAAATGGGTTTTCACGAAGTGGGATCCGATCTTGTGGTTAACAAAATAGTTTTATACAACCGTTTCTCACTCATATTTCACAAGTGCGGGTAGAAATTGCTTATGTTTATTACAAGTACAAAATACAGTTTCCGAGCAATCGGGCTGGATAAAGATATATATTGTATGCATATATGCATATATGCTATTCTCATTAATGCACTTGAAGCACTCGTGCATTCACACACGAGAACGTATATGCCCGCCCAGTTGACTGTGATTGCGGGGTATTGCAAGCAAATCAAAGCCAAGCTAACATTTGCGAGCGTTGTCGTTGTGTGGGCGGTGCTCAAGTGCCACGCCTTGCATCGAATGCTTGGCGCCATAAAGGTTGCAACAACAACAACAACTACTCGAACAACAAGGGAAAAACAACAACAACAACAACGACAACAATAAGCTGCTGTTGTGTGTCACTTTTGCTTGTTTGTTGCGGAAAAATACTTTTTCCTGAGAGTTGAGCTTCGTGTGCGAGCTGCACAAGCTCTGCCAGTGTGTGTGCACGTGTGTGTATTGGTGTGTATTGATGTGTGTGTGTGTGTGTGTGTGTGTGTGTGCTGGCATTGCATTGCTTTGGCTGCAACAGCTGCACATGTGTCTTGTCTCTGTTTGCGTCTCGCTCGCACATGGCACAGTCTTTATTCTAATATTTGCGACTTCTGATTTAGCCAGAGACTGCTTCCCCGCCCAGGTCACACACACGCACACACACACACATAGCCGCTCCTGCACCTCCCTACTGTCAACCCCCCGCACGCCCTCTTTCTCTGCCTCACCCCAACACATTTTGCTTTCCGCAACGCTTTGTTATTTGTTTTGGCAACATAAATGTCACTTGTTTGCAACTTGCTGCTCGTCGCCGTAGGTAACTTTTCCAACCATTTTTCAGCCCGCCTCCATTCCTAACCATCCCCCTCGCTCCACCTCCGGGTTGCTTGCCCATCCTGTCCTGTCCATTTACGGTATCTTTTCTCCATTTTGACATGTTGTCAACTTCACGTAACGTCATTCATTCCAAGTTTTGTGACATGCATGGCCCCTGGGCCCCCTTGCCCCTTGCCCCTTGCCCTCGTCGTGCGACATATATCCATGGAGTAAACTAGTTGCCACACACACCCTCCCCTCCTCACCCGTGCTCATACCGCCCACCCACATACACACACACCTCCCGCTAACAATTCGATTGCTAGGCTTATTCCCAGTTTAAATTCTGGGAAGTTTTAAGCTCAGATTTTTGATTTCGTTACGTTTCGTAGCGTTCCCGAAATTTCCATTGTTCGACAGACAAAGAGAGAGAGAGTGAGAGAGAGAGGGAGAAATACAGAGTGAGATAGGAGAGGGTATTTCTGAATCATGGCGACTTCGCTTTTATTTAGTTGCGTCAACAATTCAAATTTAAATTTCCCAGTTTGCAGTGCTCTCGTCCTTTCAACTTGGCTCTCACATATTTTTGACATGGCTACACACACACGCACACGCACAGTTATTTATGGTCCAGTTTTTGGCTTTGATTTGAGTGCCTCCGTCTCGAGCTTCTGCTGCAGCTTTGGCTTATAGCTCGAGTCTTCAGTTTTCGGTGTTATCTTCGTCGTCTACATTTTGCATTTCCTTGGCAAATGTAACAGTGAGTGCCATTTGTATCTGCATCTGCATTTGCATCTGTATCTCTATCTGCACCTGCATCTGTGTCTGTGCCTGTATCTGTATCTGTGCATCTGCTGACTGAAGCATGCAAAATGCATTGTTAAATTAAACTGTGAACATTTTGCGCATAAATTGTGTCCATGTGCGCAATTTTAACCCGTCCCCCGTCCCCCCTACCGCTCATAACAAATTTTACAGCCTCTCTACCGCCCACTCAGATGTTGGCATTGTTCTTGCCGACACACTTATCGGCCCCGCCCCCTCCAGGAATTGCTTCATAAGCAAAAGATATTTGGGTTTTGATTTAAATTTATCACAACGCTCCACACACCAGCGATTTGGCCAATTACAAGTTTGGGGCTTAATACAAACTGTTATCAGAACATTGCAGTTCTGGATTGATTGGTAATTCAACTATTTAGCAGCCGAATATGCGAAATGAATATATAACCGAATTTAAACAAAGCTGAAAAACATTCTCGAAGCCACATTTCAACTAAGTTGACAATAAGCAGACGGATTCGAAAATCAGGAATATTATATACTCTCGCAGACATAGGGCATAGCTTTCACAATACAGAAATGTATAAATTAGTTCGATTTGTGTCGACGTTGCAGATATGTTAGGAGAAGAATGGAAGATAATTAGAAAAATATCAATGTTTTCCACACAATTCCATTTTTATTTTCAACTGATTCTTCCAAAGAGGTACATGATATGGTAGCCAGATTTTGATCACATTTTGTTCATATATGAGGAACATGCTAGAGCTCGCAAAAGCCAACTTTGGTGCAGATTAATAGACACGTCCGATCTGCCTGCACCAATATATAGGGCACTATTTTTAGCGCTAGCTCTAAAACTGAGACACCAGACAGACAGATATAGGCATATCGGCTCGCCGGCTGAAACTGATCAGGAACATATATCGAACTTCGACAGCGTCTACTTCAATGCGTTAAATATTTTGTGACTTAATTTTAAGTCCAACTACAAGACTTAAATAAGCAAACATAGTAAGAATATCACGAACCTGAAGTGAATCGAACTTTAAGCACTCGCTGACTAAGCCGCTGACCTGTCCTTAAGTTAGTCCTCCAGTCTGTAGCCAAGTAAAAGCTTGTCAAATTTGACTTAAATGCATTTCCTCTCTAATGTAAAGTTATTTAAATAGAAGCATTTAGTATTTAAGGGCTGCACTTGTAAACATTTGTAAAAAATGGTGCAGTATATAAATTAATGATATATTTTGATTTGCAGAAAATCAGTTGATTGAAAAGTACAAAATGTTGTTTAGTAAAGCTAACATATATAACTAATGTGTATTTTGTCAGTGGGGTCGTCTCTGGTTAAGCAATTTCTTGCTGACCTGCTACATTTATTGTTGTTGTTCTTGTTGCTGTTGTTGTAGTTTCTGCTGTTGTTGTTGTTGCAACTTTGCGTCGACCACAAGAAATAATGTAAAAAGTTGAATATGCATAAAGTTTCATTTGGTTTTTGGCAGAGCCGTTGTTAGCCCCGACGGACCCGAAGCGCGTCCCTCCACATGTTTTTCACTTTTCGTCGAAAACTCTGAACGCGACAGCAAACAAGAATAACAACAACAACAACAACAACAACAGCAACAACAACAACAACAGCAACAACAACTGCCAGCACAACAGTAGCGATTACCAAAAACAAAACAAAAAAAATAAAAGTTAAATAAAAAATGAAGAAGGATGTTAACAAAAAACAAGGCAAAAAAAAAAGATGGGGGAAAAAAAGGTGTTAGAGCCACATAAATGTAACAAGATTTATGTTTGGTTTTCCGGCTGTCTGCTTGTTAGCCTAAAAGTTGGCTGCCGTCGTTATGTTGAACAAAAGTAAATAACTGAAATATTTTGTCAAATACATTTCCCGTGCACTGCATTGGCTCGCAATACGGCCAACCGGAAAGTGGATTAGATATGGAAGGGATGGCCACGGGTTCCATGGGGGCTTCGGTGAGGAGGGGGAAGGCGTGTCTCTCTATTTGGGGTATGGAAACTGTGAACTATGCACGTCCTTTGCTTGTTTCATGAGTTTTTGGTGTGCTAATAAAATGGAAATCCCTCATGGACTTGACAACGTTGCCAGTTAAAAACTGAGCTTTACCTATCCCAGCGAACAAACCAAACGATGCCTGAAACCGCAAACCAACCAATTCAGAGGGCGGCCAAAGAAGTTCAAAGGAAATGGAAATGGAAAAGGAGCTAGAAACAAAAATCAAAACCAAAATGCTAATCAAAATGAAAATGAAAATGTGTATAAAGTTGTGTCCTACAAACGTGAAATTAATTTTTTTGCTGCAAGCTCAGGGGCTGCTAAGAAATATGTTTCAAGTAATACTATTAGTTTACTGTGATTAGATATATAGATATATTCACTGACAAATAAAGAACAATATAGATGCATATATGTGTTTAAAAAAGATATGGTATTATTCCACTTCCCTAACATACATTGATATCCATTTTACGAAACGATTATTCAAATATTTCTCGGCGATTATAAGAGCTATCTCAACCAAATTGGATTAGGTAGGTTCTAGTACAGTAGTTTGCATAGATTCGGAAGATCTCTTATTTGGAATGCCTTCTAACGTTCCTTACCAAATATCTTCAATATAAAGACTTTTTTTGACCAGTGTTGGTTAACAAGTGTTTCTTTTTGGTTATTACCAATAAAACTCATTTCCTTCCGATTGGTTGAGCCGGGCTTTACCAATAAATATTCATTACAGGCCGCATATATACCTATCTCGAATGATGTTAGCTTTTACTTGATTTAGTTTTCCATTTTGTTTAATGCAATTTTGTGCGAATTCTCTGCAAATTTGTTGAGCGACCCTTGCCAACCGGCATAGAAAATTGCTTGACGCTATCTGCGCTTATCTCCCGCTTCCACCTCAGGCCCTTGCAACCCCACAATGTAGGTAAGTTTTGTTCCATGGATTTTGTTATTATTCTTTATTCTTTTTACTTTTATATTTTTATTTTTTTTATACCCGGAGCCCTTTGAAAATGTTTAGAGAGGGTATCATGTTTTTGATCCAATTTATGTAACAAACAGGAGAATGTATCTTCGACCTCATAAAGTATATATATATAAACATATATATATTCTCGATCAGAAGCAGAAGGTGAGTCGACTCGAGAGCTACAGTAGCTAGAGACTAGAAATTTGAAACGAGTTTATCTCTTTCTTCAATATCTCGTCATATTTGTAAAATGTTGATACAAATTGATTTTGAGACATTTCCCAAAAGCTTTTTGAGCGATATACACCAAATATGATTTGTAGACTCTGTTATATGTAGATTAGGAATATTTACATATACCCTCCCCCGTTCCCTCCAGAAATTAAAAAAAAAACACACATTCTTAAAGCTAGAGCCTTGAGATTTGGTATATGCACACATTTAAATGCCATTTCTATGCGCCGAAACGATCGGACAATAAAGACCGAAGCTTGGGGTATCTCCTAGTCGGGCATTATCGACTACAGCACTTTTAGTTGTTTCTCTTGTTGAACAAGGAAAAATGCTGCAAATTTATGCTTGCACAAAAAAATGATGAAAGTAGATACATTTACACAGAGCTGAAGATGGGTCTGGAGCGGGCTGGGCTGGAGCTGGGAATAGAGATGGAAATGGAGACAGAGCTGAAGCTGAAACTGGCTACGTGAGAATTATTGTGGCAGTCGAAATGGGGAAAATGAATGTAAGGCTTGCAAAGGATAACACACTAGATGCGGCGCAGCGGGTAAGGGCAGCCGGGCAGGCGGGCTGACGGTAGACGGGAGACGGGCATCAGATCCAACAAGCAACGACTGGCGACTGGCGAACGAAGACCAGAGACCAGAGACCAGAGACCGGAGACCGGAGACAGGCGACAGGAGACACCCGGGCGTAGAGTAGCTGCATTCCATAAATAAAAACGGCAAAATGGCGCACAAATGCCAGCCACAGATACAGATACAGATATAGCTACAGCTACAAATACAGTTACAAAACAGAGCGAGAACGCAAGCTATGCGGCGCTGGCAGAAGTCGCATTCGCTAGAGAGAGAGAGAGAGAGGGAGAGAGATGAAGAAAGAGAGAGAGGGAAAGCGAGCAGCACGAACGAAATCATCATGAATGGCGAACGTGACACAAATGACAAAATATCAGCCGCCCAGCCATGGCAATGGCTGTGTCCGTGTCCTATGTTGTCCTGTTTGTCCCATGTTCTGTGCGTCCACAGCTATGGCTATGCCCATGTCTATAGCTATGGCAACTGTTCCTCTGCTCTGCTCTGCTCTGCTCTGGATGCCGCCCCGGGGGCAGATTTGGGATCCACAGATACGCACACAAAGCCACACACACACACACACACACACACACACACACACACACACACACACACAGACGCATACAAAAGCACACGTGCACACACACACCAACCACAGGCGAGTCAACTTTCGTCCCTTCGCCTGTGTATCTATCTGTATGTGTGTGAGTGTCTGCGTGTGTGTGTGCGCTTCTGTCGATTTCGGTTTTATATCGCAACTCTGTGCAGTGTCAGCTCATTGTCCACTCAAGCTCGTCCCCCGCATTGGCGCCGCCCGGCCCCCTCTTCCCCTGACACAACAGCTGCCCTTGGGCCGTGGCCATTTGCTCACTGATTCGAGCCACGCTGCCAAAGACAATATTTCAGATTTACAAGCATTGGCATTGTGCAAGTCATTGCGAAAGTCGTTGCAAGGCTACAGCCACAAATGGCAGCGCCTTCGACTTTGTTCTCCATCGTCAATTTGCGTGTGCGTCATAGATAGTATTCGTGCAACGACGACAATATGTTAAGTCCAAAGCGGCCCCCTCTTTCCGCCCGCCAGTCCCACTCGACCCATAAAATCACAACAAATACTTCTCAGTTTTGTCCTTGGCACACACTAAGCCAGTCCATTAAAGGTTAACCAAAACTCACAATTTGCACTTAATTGATGATCAAATTCACAATTATATTGATACACAGGAGAATTTTCTTAGTTTGTATATCTGCCTGATAGGCAACACAAATATCCTGCATCGAGTAAGGAGATTCATATTATTACAGTTGAAAAAATAGTTTTAAACACAATCATTTCAATATGCATCAAAAGCTCCCACATTGGACAGCTTCCATAAAATACAAACCTTAATAAAAGTGTAGACATATACATATGTACGTACATCTATACAAACATGCACACACAGAAATAAACAATAATTTTATTTAAATTGCAAACTCAACTTGTTAATAATTCTTACAATTATTATCAAATCATGAAAGTCAGCAGGGCCTACTTGTATTCTTGAGAATCGCACAGTAGGGCAACATTTGAAGTAGCAAGTAGGTTAACAAGCGTAAGGAACACAAACGTCAACACAACTTGTAAATATTCCACTTATAATCGAAGCATGGAAATCTGTGAGTCTATTTGAATTCATGAGAATCGTAGAGTAGGGCAGCAATTGAATATACGACTTAAGAAAGTGGTCTGCGTGTGGGCTTAGAGAAAATGCATGCAAACATGCGTAAATACACACATACATACATACATATACACACACACACACATATCTATATACATACATACATACATACATATACACGTACATACAAAAAAGTGCAGTTAACTTGGTCTGCGTTTGATATAAGAGAACATGCACAGAGGGTATTAAGCAGCATTGCCTGGTCCAAACTCATATCAATAAATTTTAAACTTCACCTTGAAGCTCCTAACTACTTAGAAGCTCCATTGAGCACGAGCACGAATCGGATTTGATTTCCGCAATCGGTGAGTTACGTTTCATATAAAACAAACAAAAAGTTGCAATCAACAGTTTGCCGAGTTTGAAACCGATCTGAGGAAAATTTAAGCTCTTGACCTTTGTCTTAGTCTTAGCCTTAGTCTTCAACTTTTCTCGCAGGAAATTGGAGTTTTCAGTAGGAACCTCAAAAATGAGGTTGAAGCTGCATTGTATTAAAAAAATTCACTTCAAACGTGTTCCATTCATTTTCCACATTTACGAGTGAAACGCAAAACAAACAATTTTCAGCTTCTCATCTAAATCTTGCGGTTTGGGCTATGCGCTGATCAGTCAGTCAGTCGTATATGCACAGATATGAGTACAGATATCTTACAGTATGACTAACAGTTTTTATATTTATGACACGCCCCCATTTCGCAGTGCCTAATCCTTGTGGTATTCAGCCAAAGGGCGGGGTGGCGCTGGGAGCAGTCAGTTTTGGTTGGGTTAGTTTTTCTGTGCCATTAAACGTTCCATGGCTGCGGCTGCTGCTGTTGCTGCTGCTGCTGCTGTTGGTCTGCTCCTGGGCTCAGTGTGGCTTTTATGGGATTTGATTTCTAATAAGCGGCAAGTGAGGCACGTCCAGCGTTGCCAGAAAGTCATTTTGGCAGTGCTCGGTGTTCGCTTCTCGCTGCTCGGCATTGTTGGTTATGTTAGCAACGTTGACAGCCATTTTGTAGTTTTTGTTGTTATTACTGTGAGTGTGTGCGTGTGTGTGTGTGTGTGTGTGTTTGTGTGTTGGCCAAGTGGATTTTTCGTTGCGCACAGAAACTCAGAAAAATGACACGAGGAAAAAAAATGTAACTTTTTTTCATCTTCCGCTGCTCTTTCGCTTTGCGCTTCTCTCTCTTTTCTTCCCTATTTTTTTTTTTTTTTTTTGTAAGGTTGCAAAAAGCTAAATTGAGTTTTTCCAACAACAACGATCTCTGCTGGGAGTACACACACACACATGTGTGTGTGTTCGGGATGGAAGAGATAAAAGCAGCTGCCCGTACTGCCTGGCAACGCGTACGTGTTTATGGCCACGAAAAGTTGCCGAACAGAACGATGCAAAAAAAAAAAACAAGTACAAAAAAGTAAAAAAGAGTAAGAAAAAAACTGAAATCAGAAGAAAAATGTGCGCACCGCACCAAACGAAGCAAACGGAATGCGAAAGGAAGCTGGAATACGAATGCCCGTACGTGTATGAATACGGGCACTCAGCTAAGGGGTAGATGGTGGCGGGGGTGGGGGGGTGTACTATGTCGCGGGGAGAGCAATTGCAATCCGCAGGTCGACAGCACCCAAAGGAAACAATGACAGCTCGAAGCAAAAATGCGCTGCTATTGCACAGAAATTGCGAAAGATTTTAATAAGCCCAGTTAGGAGACATCTAAAACAAAATTGAGTAAAGCATTCAATAATCTTTTCGATAAAGAGTTAAAATTGTGTATATTTCGTTTATGTACGCAATACTTGGTTGTGTTGATTAATCAGATAGGAAAATTCTTCAAAGATTCACAGATTTTATGATCTATATATAAAAAACAAAAAAACAATCTAAAGCGAGCCTAAAATTTAAGTCTTAACAATCTAACATTTAAGAAATATTTAAATATTCTTCTAACCTTGAATTATTATAATAGTACCAGAAAAATGTCGAAAATTAATTTAGTACTATCAAAAAATGTCAAAGTATTTTTTATATATATGATTTACTTTAATACCTAAATACCCCATTCTGTTTATCCCGCTTACGCCCTTTCTCGCTACTTTTCTTCTGGCTTCTCGCTAGAACATGAGATTTGCCGTTAGCTCTCTTAAATTCTGTTTTGTGTGATTTTCTTAAGCGTTACACTGGCTGCGCTTGCTTAAGTTTTTATTTATGTAAGCACAATCTATCAGATGATAAGCTAATTTGAAGAACTCTTTCTTCTTTTATAGTCAAGATGATTTCGTCTTAGCTAAGCGATGTGCCCGCCATTCTGATTGTAGCTCATTGCGATGAAGATGCTGGCAAAAAAAGTGTGTTTACTTTGTGCTGCAGGGCATAAAGTCGCATGGTTGGCCGTGGACGCACATCCGCGTTTTACCACATGTAGCTGCAACAAATAACACGCGAATATTGCGAGCGAGCTTAAGTATATTCCTTTCCTTTTCCCTTTTCCCTTTTCCCATTTCTTTTTTTTTTTTTTTTTGTATCTGCTTGCCGTGTTGTTGTTGTTGTTAGTGCTGGCATTTATTTATTTACTCGTACTTGTCTTGAACTTTAACAAGTTTTTATGAAAATTATTTATGGAAATATATTTGTTCGAGCACTTGACTGGGAAACTATGCGAAACCAACTGCGACGCGAACTGACTGGCTGCCTAGCTGGCAGCTGGCTATCTCTTTCTGGCCAACGGGCAGCCATCCTTGTCTAATGTATTTGGCTGGGCTTCGATGGGTTTGGTTAATTTCCAATTTGTCTTGGCATATTAAAAGTATTCTTGCGTAAGAAATTAGATAAGCGCAGGAAGAGCAACAACAAATTGCCAAAGCATTTGCCGACGGCCAGTTTCGAGCTGTCCAAGCGCAAATGTTAATCATACGCAACGTTGTACATACGACTAAAACCACGGTGATACACACGCACACACACACACACACACACACACACAGTTGCGACTATAATTTGTGGATTATTTGTTCATGTGACGTTGGCTGTGCCCTTGTCACTAAGAGCGCAAAACTGTAAGTACTTAAGGCAGCTAAATATAATTAAATATTTAAAACACATGCATGCCACGCACACACACACGCATACACAGACAGGCACACGTGCCGGGGGCAGAGCTTAATAACGTTTTAATGCATTTGACAAAATTTAACTGCATACTTGCAGGCGCAAAAGCAACGCTCATTAAATGCAGCAAATCAAAGCAACGTCAACGTTACCTACAACAACAACAACAACAACAACAACAACAAGAACAACAATAGAAACAACAACTGCAACAACAATGAGTCTGGCTAGTATCTTCTCTACGCTTGCCAAAGCACTAAAAACACCAACAACTGCCGCTCAACGTACTTTAGATACGCTTTCCAATTGCGATTCCCGCTTGTCACATATCTTACATTTCATCTAAGTTATTAAAAACTTCAAGCACATCATTTGAACTTGGAAACATCGATCAGAATTGGCTAGACTTAATAACATTCAAAAATTGGTCCATTTCACGTGTCAGCTGAATGAAAATTGGGACAATTGGGAAAAAAGCATAAACATGTTGTTTGAATAATATTAAAAATTTAAATTAAACGAATATTTTAACTAATTTTTAGAGGTCTTAAGGCACAAGAAATGTTGTTAAAATATTAAAAAAATATAGCTCTGAGATCTCCAAAGTTATGCTTACTCTCCAATGTCTTGAAAATTCGTCTATGCCTGGTTTGTGGCAAGTGCAAAGCTTTTAAGTGGCCAAAAGTGCAACATGGTCAGGAGGCAGGTGGGCGTGAGACAACAAGAGGACACAACTTTCTGCTGTTATGCGTAGCCAGGCCCAGTTTCAGGTCCAGTGCCACAATAACATTATAGACACACGGAGATACACACACACAGAGAGAGAGAGAGAGAGAGAGAGAGAGAGAGAGAGAGAGAGAGAGGGACACACACACACTTAAATTACCTGGAGGGAATTTTATGAGTATCGTCGAGCAGCACTTGAAAGTTGAACAGACGCTTCCTGACGCTGCCACAGCCGCAACCTCAGAGATGCACAGCGAGGGGGCAGGGGCAGATGCAGGAGCTGGCAAAGGCGAAGCAGGGCAAGCGAAAGGACGAGCACGAGCAGGAGAGCTCGGCTAATGTGTGTGTGCATGCGTCTGTGTGTGTGTGTGTGCTAATTGTGTATGCAACTTGTTGCATCAAAGTCCTGCCACTGTTTTCGACACACTCACATACACACACACACACACGCAGTGCAGACCATTTTACATGCACAGTGCTGCCAACTGCTGCTTTGTTTGCACACACACACACACGCACACACACACGTACACGTTGTTGTTACTGTGCTTGTCTCTAAGTTACATTGTAAATGTTAGTTTTGTAATTAGAAAATTTTCTAACCAGCTAACGAATGTGATAAGGAGCTGTCAACATTTGGGGCATGCAGAGGAGGGTGTGTGTGGCTGCAGCTTGAATGGGTTGGGCACATAGGAGCCGCACACACACACACACACACACACACACACACACACACACAGACACACACACGTTTATGTGACATTTATTAGCTGCAACTTTTTTAATAAATCAGCTAAAGAACGCGCATGCAAAGAGTTGCAGCACAGCCGAAAACGCTAGGACCCAAAATATGAAGGAAAAAAGGAACCAGAAAAGAACTAAGCGAACCAGGCGAAATGAACTAACATTAAAAGGCATTAAAAGCGTAACGTGCCATTAAAAATCTTAGCGAGCGTTGCCGACACATAAATCAATTTAGAAAATCAAACTGCCAGCAGACAGTTTTACTCAGTTTTTGGCATTGGCTGCGGTTTCAGTTTCAGCTCATTTGTCGAAACGGCAAAGCGAGGCTGTGCAGCCGAGTCTCATAATTCATCAGCCAGCTAAGGTCTGGCCTGGCCTGGCCTGGCCTGGTCTGGCCTGGTCTGGAAGCTGACGAGCTGCCAGCCAGCTGGCAGCTGAATGCAACGTCTGATTGACTGCTAGCACTCAGCGTGCAACAGCTAGCGCATCGAGCATCGAGCATCGGTTGCAAAGGTTGAAGATGCGGCAGCCATTGCCGACAGCTTTTTGTTGCACTCGAATGCAATGATTGGCCGTGGACGGCTACTCGTCATGAGAATGCCAGCTGCATCAATTTAACGGAAGTTCCAATTTGCATTTCAACTTGACCACATCTGGCACGTCGCGACGGTCACGTGCGCTGCCCCTCGACTCTCGACTTTGCTGGCGCCATTTCTCTAATTTGATGCTGTCGACGCAACCAATGCGTCGTATGCGTAACAAACAGCAACAGCTGAATACCAAAAATGTGTGCAACGCCATAAAAAACTTACTTGGAGGTACATTTGCTTTGTGTTTAACTGGGAAATCTACGCTCTAAATATATTGCTGCAAATGGCCAATCAAAAGTGCTCAAGAATTGTTAAATGAAAGAAAGAAATTAACATTTAAACAATCTATATGACAAGTTAGTTTTCATGTTAATTATCTGCTAACTAACCAAGCAAATAAAATTTAACGAAAGATGACATTTATATATTGATGTATTGGTGTAGTGATGTATTGATATATTGATATATTGATATTCTGATATATTGATATTTTGATATATTAATACACTAATACACAAATAAATATTTAATTGCCAAGTTTTCAAAATAGAGTATATTCAATTTAATAGTTTTCAATATTTCATTTCTAAGGAAAATAAAGCAGTCAGCAAGTGTATGATTTAGTACGGTGCTTAATGAATTGAGAGTTTGGTTTGGATTGATTTTATGGGGCTGACGATCGCCTGTGGGTTTTCAATTTTCCGCTAATGTTCCACGTTGTGTGTGTGTGTGTGGCTCCCGATATTGGATGTTCGGGTTTGGGGCAGCGTTTTGCGTAATGCGCTCGACTGGCCGCCGTTTTTATGAGCCATTTCGAGCGTTTTGGCCATTTGTGATTTGTAATTAGATTTGCAGTCGACATTAACAGCGAAACAGAAGCTGTTCGGAAGCATTCCCGGCTAGCTGGCGTTGCGCAACAAAGTGCGCGGCGGGACACCTCATAAAACGGCACTAACAATTGAAAATTCATTAGAACCGACGACGACGACGACGACGACGACGGCGGCGACGTCGACAAATAGCAAATGTGAAAAACGGTCAATGGCAAACAGCAAATGTCGAATGGCAAACGACAAACGGAAAAGCTGCAACAATACATACTTGCAACCAGTCCAAACGGTGCACGCACAAAAAGACCAAAAGCTAATTAGCCAAAACGTTAACGGCTGACGAGAGGCCACAGAGCTATGAAAAAGGTTCTCCTAATAGCCTGCTGCTGCATAAAAATCCCAACTCCAACTCCAGCTCCAACTAAAGACTGTAAAGTCTTGTTCCTCAACGTTAATAACAGTCAACACATTGTATAAAAGCCGCAACATGCAGCACTCGAGCCATGGCCAGAGAGAAAGCTTCCAGAGGCAATCAATTCTGAAGCATTTAGGAAATCGTTTCCTATAGTTACCTTTGAGATAGGAAGTTTAACCTGGAGAATACTTTCATAATGATAAAGCTTAGCCTTAAGTCAGTCAGTTAATGAGAGAGCTATGTATACTATACACATCTGAGGCCTATCAAGTTCTGCCCTGCAATTAAATCTTGCGTCTTTTATCTAATTTATCTAAAATCTTCATCAAATTTTCATAAAGAGGCTTTCTGTGTGTTAAAAAGCAGAGTACAGGGCATCTGGCAGTCGATCATTTTCGTTTATTTCTTTTAACTTTTACTTGTTTGTTTTGATGATTAGCAACTACTTAAAATTTTTACTATCTACTTTGCTTTCAGGGTATTACATGTTCGCTACTTGGCAGTAAATTTGGCTTTCAACTTTTCCAACTGGAGGCTTAAACCATTTGAGAATTACAAGCTATGGCATTAGCTTAAGCATACGAATGTACGCCTTATAGCTGGCTGCTACCAAATACTTTTGTCAGCAACTGTTTACAAGCCACAAAGCCCCACAAAGCTAGCCCAAATCGATGTGTTTCGACAGGCAGCGAACAGAGTATCATGGGCTGGCGTGGACACGGGTCCAGCTAGGCGCAAGAACTTTGCACATGCTGAAAACTTATGAGATAAAGATGGAAGTCAAGCTATATTTGGCACGCCGAAGACTAAATACTCTTGCAGAGGCAAAACAGTTATGCTTTTTACTGCGCATAAAATTACAATTAATGGCAACTAAGAGTACAAGAGGGGGCATAAATAGCGAGCTGTCTTTTAGTTTATGTAAGCTCATAATATGAGAGCACACTTACCTGCTTCACAATGCTCTCTTGCTCTCTTTCATTCTGCCTCTCACACTCTTCTTCGCCATGCATGTGGATTCTGCTCAAATGGCGCCAATTTGTGCAAAGTGAAAAAGCTCTGCGCCAAAAATCAAACGACGCGTATTTTAGCGATTGTCTTTGAGTAATAAACACTTATTACTCAATGAGCGACTGTTAAGGGTGAGTGTACCACACTCACACAGCGCAATCGGCGTTTAACACACACTATACACAATGTAAGACGTTTATTAAAAGATTTTTACACACACGCGCCGAGGACACGAACGATCAGCAGGACAGACGCGCACATACTAAACTGCCTCATTAGGCTCTCGCCTACGCTAGGGCGGCAATTGCACAAATACAACTATAATTCAGAGAACGTATGTATATGTTTGAAAGCTCCTGCGCTGCTGGCTGCTTGCCGAAGAGCTTTCGCCTGCAGCTAAGATAACGGGATCAAAAGTAAATGCGACGACACAATTGGACTACTTACTTACAGCTTCAATCAAAAATTGTAACGGGATCAACGCATATGCAGTGTCAATTATTATATGGCAGCCTTCAGATTTTCATTCTGTTGATACTGATCATGAATATATGTACATATATTACTATATATGTATATGTGTACTTTATGCGCCGGAGATGGATCCTTCTATGCAAGAGTATTGAATAGGCAGAAGAAGCAGCAGACAGGCAACCAACCAGCCAGAATGAAAAGAGGCGCGCACACAGGAAATAATTTTGAAGAGCAGTGAGCCAAGCAGGCAAACAAGAAAAAAAAATAAAAACGTATGTATGTCTATCTGCGGCATGACGAACTTTGAATACCCTTGCAAATACTATTTGGCAAGGAATTGCCTCTATACAAATGCAGATACGACAGGCTTTGATTTAATGGACTTATTTGATACGGTCTTGCAAATACTTTAGAAGATAGGTAAAATTCGCAACAGCAAAGTTTTCTATACAAAAATGGCTTTCCAACCGATTTCTTTTTTGGCATGCAGGGAATACGACAAATAAATGTATACTACCCTTCCCCTGATAGCTGAAACTCTAGACGGACAGACATATCTATCTATATCGACTGGTCGGCGACATCTCCTTTCACGAACTCTTGAAAAACTTATAACATTATCCAATGCAAGGGTATACAAATATATATGTATATGAAAAAATAAAGAGAGAAAGAAGCAGCAGAAAGCAAACCAAACACGAAAACTAAACCAAAACCCAAGACCAAAACTAAAGCGAACGAAACATTGAAGAAACTTTACGTTTCGGTGGCACGTTTGAATTGCAAAACTACCAAAAGCATCAGCTGCCAGAGGGGTGGGGTGGGCTGTGGGTTGCGGGGGAAGGTGCAAGAGGAGGAGTTGTAGGCAAGTGGAGGCTGGCAGTGAATCGCTTATAGTCAATGCAAGGGCCAACCAGGCTCAGATAAAGGTTGAGGTCCAGCCAGCAGCAGCCAGCAGCAGCCAGCAGCAGCCGGCAGCAAAGCGGAGAAAACAAACTTCCAGAAGTTATTCAGTTCGCATAACGATAAACGCCCATCGTTTTATTTTGATTTCGCGAACGACCCCCCACCCGCCCAACCACCGCATAGCCTAACTCAACTGTCTGTGTGTGTGTGTGTGTGTGTGTGTGTGTAGTATGCCGAGCATAGTTTATATGCTGCTGCGTTTTCAGATATGAAATTATGTTTATGGCTGCCGCTGCCGCTGCCTCTGACGCTGCCTCTGCCGCTGCCTCTGTCCCTGTCTCTGCTGCTGCCGCTGCTACAGTTGCCATTTGAATTGCACTTCTTCTATCCACAAGTTGCAATTGCCGCTGCCGCTGCCACTGCTGCTGCTGCTGCTTTTGTTGTTGTTATGCCCTGTAACATGCCATAAATGGGGTATATAGAGCAACGCCTTAAAGAGACTTGCGGCTCAATGATTACACTTGTGAGCTTCACTTATAATTTGATGAATATTTATATCAAATGCATCTTGTGCATATATCTCAAATGGTAATCATCACATATATATATATATATATATAGGGTGTATCTGGTCAACCTCAAAATGTGGAGCAACTGCTTAACAAAAGTTTTAAGTTTTGCTAAGACATTTGCAAACTTGTTTTTGACTTATCCAATACCTTTGAGAGCCAGCTGTATATAGAAGAATGAAATAAATTGCCGAATATTAAGTACCCTATACATACCCTAGAAGATATATATACATATAAACATTTATATATATATATATATAGACTATAGTTTTATATTTTTAAATTAATATATTTTGTAAAATATATTATATAGATTAATTTACACATCTATGCCAATGTAAATTATAATAAAATATTTATTTATATATAGTAGAAAATGATTATTATTATTATTGTATATCAATTATTATTAATATAATATATATATTACTTTTTCTTCTTGACTTTTTCAGTTTTTAGGACCTTTTCTCACAGTTCGAAGATGGAAATCGACAAAAGCGTCAGTTATACCGAATGTGTCGCCTTACAGGGTATCTCTAGTGTCTTGTATTTGTTGCTATTGTTGTTGTTGTTGCTTTAAAATTGCTTGCGTTATTTCGTTGCGAGGCGGCCGCAGCCTGAACTGCAACCGCAACCGCCCGTAATCACGCCGCGTGCTACTCACGTAGCGGCGCGGTCGAGAGCAGGTCGAGTGGACGGACCAGAGCCGAGACCCCAGTCGCCAGTCGCCAGTTGCAAGTTGCCAGTTGCCAGTTGCAAGTCCCCAATACCCGAGATACCCAATCCCCAGTGGCCATGCTGCAAGCTGTGGCCGGGGCACGTCGCGACTGCAGCGGCTGCCGTTGCCATTTTTACCTTCACTTCAATGAGGACATTCAGCGCACGTTAACATTACGATCTGGCTGGGGCAGCGGCTCCGACTTCGTCTCCGGAGTCTGCTTCAATTGTTGTTGTTGTTGTTGTTGTTGTGATTATCATTATATCTGCAAGATTACCAATTATTTGCTGTTGTTGTTGTTGTTGTTGTTGCTGGCTGCACTATGCGCACTCCTGTTTTGCAGCCCTGCCCCTGCCACATGTCTCGCATCTATCGCTCTGTCTCCTTCTGCTTGCTGGTTATTTTTTTGTTTTAAACAATTCGCGTTAATTTTTCTTTTAAAATGAAATTGCATTGGTGCTGCAACAGCGGCAACAGCGGCAACAACTCGAATTCGAAGCACTCCTGTCCGGCATCGTTGTTGTCTCGATTATGTCAGTCGTGTGTTGCCTCCTCTTTGATGTTGCTTGATGCTGCTTCTGCTGCTGCTGCTGCTGCTGCATGGCCAAACGGGCAACAATGCTGCTGTTGCCAATCTCTCAGCGTTTAACTTGGCTCATTCATTCGGCTCGTACTAATATGCATTATGCTCGTACTCATGCTCCGCACTCTAATAGTTGATCGGAGCTGCGTTTCGCTCCGGTTTCGTTCCGGTTTCGTTCATTGAACTGCGCGACGAGCGTGTCGCACATTTTGGCCACTGGTCTTCCGATTAGAGCCCATTAGACCTCAAAGGCATGGCGGCCAACTCTCCAGCCAGCTCTCATCTATGCTCAGCCGACATATTAACATACCTCTAACTTAATTCAAATAATATTATATTAAATATATAAGAATCATATTATATTAAAAGCTATTAGTTATTATTATATTACTATTATTTTTACCTACCGGTTATTAACTTTCCATTAGGTACACGCCCGTGGAAATTTTTGACCAACCCATCTTGATCTATATATAAGTATATATATACTATGCAAACTATAAAATCGATAACAAGTTTCCCTATAAATTTTTATCATATACAACTGTTTTTTGGCTAGTCTGAAAAGCAAGAAAGGAAATTGTAAAAAAATGCATTTTTCGTCAAGAAATTATAATACACAAAAAAATTCAGTAAAGCATATTTCAGTTTTGTATTTCGTTTAATTTTCATATTAAAAATCTGCTTACTTTTTAGATTTATCAGAGATAACCAGCTCTTTAGGCTTGCTTATGCAGGGTATCTGCAATTCGAGCAGTCTAGATTGTTGGTTTTTTGTTAGCCTGCGTGTTTTTTATTACTTCGTGTTGATGGGCAAAATGCATTTTGTCATTATTGCCATAAATAAATATTTGAATTAACGAGAGCTGGCGACAATGGCAATGTGCTGATGGTGATGACAACAACAACAACAACAACAACAACAACAACTGCAACGACAACAACAATAGCAACAAACACAATAACAATGGCAACAACTTTGGTAACACACACCACACGCACACACACACGCATTCCTGTCCATACATACATATGTACGTCTATGTGTTTGCATGTATTTATGTTGCATACGCATGTTGCACATGCATGTTGCATGTATTTGCGCTGCTTTTATTTTTATTATTATTTAATTCTTGTTTTTGCTGCTGCACATTTAATATATGTGCATACACACTTTGCTGTGGCAATTATTTTTGTTTTTTATACCCTGAACCCATTGAAAATGGGTAAAAAGGGTATATTGTATTTGTGCAAAATGCAAATGTATGTAACAGGCAGAAGGAAGCATCTCCGACCCCATAAAGTATATATATTCTTGATCAGCATCAATAGCCGAGTCGATCTAGCCATGTCCGTCTGTCTGTCCGTCCGTCCGTCCGTCCGTCCGTCCGTCCGTATGTATGAACGCAAGGATCTCAGAACCTATAAGAGCTAGAGACTTGAAATTGTAGATGTAGGTGCTCCTTGTGCCCGCGCAGATCGAGTTTGTTTCTGATAAACGATAACTTGCCCCGTTTCCAAGTAATCGATAAAAATGCATATCGAAATCCTGTTTTTTAAGCAATTTTGGTAAATAATAAGAGCTAGAGTTACCAAACTTGACATGTAGCTTCTAGAATAGTATATATATATCGATTATCTTTCAGTTTATGCCTATCGCCACCTCCCCGCTACTCTCGATCTATGAGCGCGCGCTGCATTTGGTGATGGAATATGAGGGTTCAGGGTATCCCCTAGTCGGGAGCTCCCGACTAGAACCTCTTACTTGTTTTTTTGTTTTTTATAGATATTGTTGCTGCTGTCGCTGGCCCATTTACAATAATAATAAAAATAATAATAATTTTACGCCTCTGCTGTTTCAGTAAATATTTGAATTTTTAAGCATATGCACATCAACTTTATTCGGCATATTTCATTCTTTTCTGTTTGTTTTTGTTTTTTACTTGCGGCCAATGCAAACAGTTGCCGTCAATATTATTTAATTTTAAATTGCTTACTCTCACATGATAGCATAAAGATCTACATGACGTATTTGCCTCTTTTTTAAGGTTTCAATATTAATTCCAGATGGAAAAGATTTATTTGAAGTGCTGCACAGCCAGCCTGCCTGATGGAATAGCAATAGATTAACTAAGAAGTGTATCTAAATCAATTTCTGGCTTGGGGCACATGCAAAATAGTTAGTTAGTTATAGGTAGATAGATAGATAGATAGATAGATAGAGAGATAGATGGATAGATCTAAGAGTTAAAATTTGTATTTCAATTATGATCTGATCAATATAATCTGATCTATCAATCTATCTATTGATGAACCAACATTAGAATGCAATTCTTCGAGCAGGATAATCTGCTAAAAATAGTTGCATTTGACAGTTCGACGCTCAGACACCTAAGTCACAAGGGCTTATGACATCACCTCTGCAAAGCACATTTATATGGCTATGATATTATTAATGTTTGATGTTTCTCATACAAGTTTGAACCAGCGTTTTCTACACTGAAAGCCGTGTGCTCACTTTCGAACCAAAAGAAAGTTGCTGTACTCATCTTAGCTACCTAGCTCTCACGGATTGTTGATCACCAATTAGTCAGTTAGGCAGTCAGTCAGTCGTTTAGGCAAGAACGTTGAGTATACATAGATAGATGCCTGCCCTTAAAAGGGGGTAAAAAATAAATCATCAACCAAAAGTATACGCCCCTTTGCATATGGTTATGGATTATGTGCACGCTTCACATATTGGCATGTAAATATGGTATGTGATGTTAATACGCATACATATATATTGTATTATGTGCATGTGTAGGCAGCATATATGTATATATGTATTTGTGTGTGTGTGTGTGTGTGTGTGTGTGTATTGGCTTGCATGGGATTACAGTGTAATTACTTTATTACTTAATAACAAAACCATTCATGCTGCTAAAGTTATTAAGAGTTTTAATACATATGTATATATGTATAAGTATGTATATCGAATTTTATATTATTTAACTTTTCCCTTATTACTTTAATTCCCAATTGATTTTTAGTGCACATCATAAAAGATTTAAATTTAAATGGTATCGCAAATTAACATTTTTAGAAAGCTGGCAAACACACGATTAGTTCGAATGTTTATTGAGTGTATTCATCGCGCTGCTTTTTGTGATCGAAATCTTGGCTAAGTACGACAAATTAGACGTGTGTGACAAAGAAATGGCTGCAAAAAGGCGCAAATAGATTGTGTATTAAAATGCAATATTTTACGAGATTTATGAGTTATGCATTTTAATTGAATAGATTTCGATAGTCCGGTTTTGTGGCTGGCCGGTGGCATGGCAATGGTGGTGCCATGCTCGATTGCTCGAAGGGGCGTGGCATGCTTTTTGCATGCATACAAAGGCAACACACACACACACACACACGGGCACACACACACGAGCACACACCATATGCATTCGCAATCAGTTAATGGAATCTAATAAACGTGCGCGTATCTTACGGCCACATCTAATCGGAGGCGCACGACGACAACGACAGCACGGGGCACCACAAGCTGGAGGGGAACGTCGCAAAACTGAGTTGGTGGCTACAAGTACAACAGCTACCGGGTCCCGGTCCCGGCGCCGGTCCCAGTCCCCGTCCCTGTCCCTGTCCCTCTACCAATTACGGTGCCGATGCCAGTCCAGGCAGCTCATATGCGCTCAACACCAGCTACAAATGCTACTGCCAGCAGCAAGGCCACTGCCACTGCCACAGTTGCAACCACTGGCAGAGTCAACGGCAAGTGGTGTGTACTCTGTAATTAAGTCACATGGCCAACACACAAAGCGAACTGTGAAATAAGGCAAAGGCAAGCGGCTCAAATTACGCAACGCCAATCGCTGAGATCAACTCAAAGCATTTCAGGCGGAAGAGGCAAGAAACATTTATCGCATTCAAAATGTCAGCACTCAAAAATATCGATTGTCAAATTATGGGTTTTAGCTACAAATTCTGATTTATTCTATTGAAACAATCCAGGCATTTCGATAAGGATATGTCTCGCTATCGGGAGTTAATGCAGCAGAAACAAAGGATTAATCAAATTTCAACTGTCAGCACTCAAACATTACGTTTGTCAAATGATGTTGTGTTATTTTGTTATTGTAAATTGTGGGAACAGATTCTGATGCGCATTTTATAGAATTTAATATGTCAGCAGATGAAACATATGGATTGTCAGATGATCAAATATGGATTTGCAAATTGTATTAACAGATTCTGGATCATTCAATCCAGAAATTCAGGCATGTCGATAACGATACTTCTTGCTATCGAGAGCTAAAACAAGGAACATTTATCGAATTTAAACCTATCGAATGCCAAACGATTAAGTTTGGTATCAACAAAGTCGAATTCATTCAAAGCAGTTCAGGCATTTCGATAAAAATATTCGATATCGATATTTATCTTTTCGATCGAATGCTCATGCGAGAGAAGTACGGAAGACGAAAAGTACTTTAAAATATTTAAAATTTTAATTGTCAAAAGGTAACGACTTTCAAATACACAAATTTCGATATTGCATATAGTTATCGATAATAAATCTTTGGCTATTGCTATCGATAGTTGCCTTATAAAATCTGCAGCATCTGGTTGGAAAGTTTTAGTATGGTTCTTATTGACAGTTGGGGGAAAAAAGAATTCAAAAAGATGTGCATATATAAATAAAGATATATTCTATGCATAGATTATATCAATCATCTGAGATAGGAATAAAATAGATTGTAAATGAAGCCTTTGCTTCTAATAAATTGCATTGACCATAGAAATATCTACTCATAACTTGACAAAGCGCATTTCCCAAATAGAAAAGTTTCTCTTCTTCTTCTTCCCAACACTGTTAAATGCAATTTAGGCTCCATGATGCCTTGTTTCCTAAGGGCTCATCACCTGAGCTCCACTAGGAAATACAATTCCCCCCTAAGAGTTTTGTGTCTACATTTTGTTGCTTTTTTCCAATTTCGGGCAAATTGCTTTGCCTGCAGTTAATTAGGCGCTAGGCGAAGTAGGAAATTCAATTTGAAAATTTCAATATTGAAAATATGTTGAAATTTTTCAGGAAGTTCGTTGTTGTTGTTATTTTCTATGACAATTTTGTGTGACTTGTGACGCGACTTGTTCGTTGATTCTTGATGAGATTTTCCGTTTTCCTTTGAGTTGCATTATTCTCTTGCTGTTGTTGTTGTTGTTGTTTTTTTTGTTGAAGTTTTTCCACGCCGTGCACTGCACATTAAATATACATACATACATATATAAATGTGGAATGCTTTGTTGTTATCTATTGTCTGTTTGGGCCGTCGTGTCGCTTCTGGGTGTCGCTTGAAGTGTCAGTTTTGTTTCGTGTCCGCGTCAGTCAAGTCGCCAACAGTTTTGGCTGCCAGATGGTTGGATCTAAAACCAACAATAGCCGCACAGGCTAACAAACAAACTATGCACGATTTTCTGGCGGCTCCATGGCATAACCGCCGACACTCCAACTAACTAACTAACTGTCGCCAGTCCTCCGTCCCCCCTTGCCCCTCGCCCCTTGCCCCTTGCCCTGCCTCTTGCTATTGCCAGCTCTCAGCCAGCAGCTGCCATCTGGCTGGCTGTCTGTCTATCAGGATGCCTGCCATTTGTTTACTGGGGCTGTCCATCTTTTTGTCACGAGTGCCGTCTGCCACGCCCACAACAAAGCGAAATTAGTTTGGCAGTCAGGCCACAGGTCGCACAGTGTAGCAATATTTTACGAAATTCTATATAGATTTATGTATTAACACAACATTTTTATTGATTTTGTTTGTCTTTTCATTGATCCAAAATTAATTGTTGAATATTTGAAGTTTAATTTAATTTTTGTGATTTTTTCACTCGATGCTAAAATTAATTACAAAGTAGTTTTGACTTTTATTGATTCTTTTTAGATTATTTTAAGCTATATACGAATCTTTAAGCAGAAAATGAGACAATTTTATTTTTGTATTTCTTCTTTCATATTATATGTATTTGTGCAAAATGCAAATGTATGTAACAGGCAGAAGGAAGCATCTCCGACCCCATAAAGTATATATATTCTTGATCAGCATCAATAGCAGAGTCGATCTAGCCATGTCCGTCTGTCTGTCCGTCCGTCCGTCCGTCCGTCCGTCTGTATGTATGAACGCAAGGATCTCAGAACCTATAAGAGCTAGAGACTGATTGAAATTTTAGATGTAGGTGCTCCTAGTGCCTGCGCAGATCGAGTTTGTTTCCGATAAACGATAACTTGCCCCGTTTCCAAGTAATCGATAAAAATGTATATCGAAATCCTGTTTTGTAAGCAATTTTTGCAAATAATAAGAGCTAGAGTCACCAAACTTGCCATGTAGCTTCTAGAAAAGTATATATATTACAAGTATCTTTCATTTTATACCTTTCGTCACCTCCCCGCTGCTCTCTATCTATTAGCGCGAGCTGCATTTGGTGTTGGAAGAAGAGGGTTCAGGTTATATCCTAGTCGGGAGCTCCCGACTAGAACCTCTTACTTGTTTTAGTTACAAATCTTTTGACTCTAAATTGAAAAAAAAAACAAAGTTAAAATTAACTGATTTGAAACAAATTAAATTATATTCAAATTTGCCACACTGTGCAGCACCCGTTTTTCGGGCTCGTTAATTAGCTGAACTAGAAAAAGCAGCTGAAAATTTATTTAAAATTCCAATTTTTTTTTTTTATAGTTGTTTTCTGTTTTATTTTATTATTATTATTTTTTTATTTATATATTTTTTTTGCCGTTTGTTTGTTAAATTTAAGATGCAAAGGCGATAAAAACCGAGGGCATCATAAAGCGCAAGAACAACAACAACAATCAACGAGCGCGACGGCAACACGAGCTGGGCGAGGAGGTCACGTGGGTCGCGTGGGTCGAATGCCTGCTGTGGGTTTGGGTTTTGGGTTTGGGTTCGAGCTTGGGCTATGCTGGCCTGTGCTGGGCTGGCTTATCGGCACCAAAACCATCTCAATGACTTACTTAATCACATAGAGCAAATCTGGTTACAGGATATCCGTCGTGCACGGAGGCCATCAACATCAACAGGCGTTGACGACAGGACAGGACCTTTGGCAACAGCGAAAACACACACACAAGCACACGCACACGCACACATGCACAGGCACAGGCACTCGCACGCACGAACGGAAGGTCGCAGCACTAAGGACGGAAGGACTAACAGACCGGGCAGGAGGCACACAAATTGAAGCTCATCTACTTAACGCGGCTCGCTCGCGGCTGCCAACGTCGCCAGCGCTGTGTCCTGCGCTCATCGTGTTGCCATATCCTGCGGCACAGTCGTCGCCCTCACACCCACTTGCTCGCTCTCTCTCACTCTCTCTATCTCTCACTCTCTCTCTCGCTCAGAGTGTGTGTCGTCTCCTTCTGCGGCGTGTGCGTGTGCGGGTCTAAGGATAATCTTTGGCATAATTATTACAATGTCACCATGTTTCGCCTGTCTGCCCGGTCCGCCCTGTCCGCCCTGTCCGGCCCTGTCCGCATGTCCTGCCTGCTGCCGAGTCTCGCAATTTTTCTGCTCATCGCTATCATCTCATTTATTGCTTGCGGTGTTTGGCACGTCCCCTTGTGGTTTACAGCGTGAAATAAGATTTTCCTATGGCCACAGCAGCGTCGTCCAGGACCTTTCTCTGCTTCTTCTTCTGCTTCTTTATTATGATTATTTGCGCTCGTGTGCGTGCCACTTGCCATGGTTGCCATGGTCAGGCAGCTGCCCTAGCCCTAGTCCCACATAGTCCCAGTCCCCGAAATGCCATGCCCCCTCAGAACCAACCCCCCCTCCCATCCTCCCACACACTGTCCCTGGCAATGGGCGGTGACCTGCAACGTCAGCGCCTGGGAGAGATTTGGCTCCCGGTTCAAGTCTCCGTCTCAGATGCTTGACACTTGCGTCGTCAGCGTCGACACTTGACACACGACACTGACACTCGCACCACTGCCCACGATGCGCCCCGCCCCGAACCGATCCGTCCCGCCACGCACCTAACCGAACCCGGACCATTGCCTGAGCCACAGACGTAGCCACAGCTCTTCTTCTTCTTCATCGGCAACGTCTGTGTCCTGCCCTCAAGTGCGTTGATGCGTGCTCCTTCGTAGTTGTTGCTGCTGTGGTTACCGCGGAAAAAAACCAGAGCGCCCCCAGAGACCAAATATCACAAATACTAATAATAATTGTTAACAATAATAATATTTATAACTATTATGATAATAATAACAAATTAGAAACTGGTTTTAGATGTTCCCAAGTAGAACATAAATGTGAAACTAGATATTATCTTTCGCATCTCTTTCTCGGGGTTGTGAAAAATTCCACCCGCACCGGGGGAAAATAAGTGGAAAACGGTTGTGAGAGACTTTTTTGTTTAGCATTCGATTGGTCTTCAACTCCCTATCAAAGATCTATGGGAAAATTCATTTGAGACATGTTTCACACTTTTTACAAAAAGATTCACAAATTCAGCTTGGAAATGGGCGTCAAATGAGGGTCAGGTGTATGAGCGAGATTAAAATTCACGGCTTCATTTGCTAAGCTCGACATTATACAAGGATGAAAGCCCATTTTGATTTTTATTGTCAAACACATAAGTGTCAAATGAGCAAAAAGCTTTAATCGAAAATTTTGGTTTTTCTGAAGTATTTCAAAGTATTTTTAATACGCAAAGCATAATTGGAGGCTTGCGGTTGTGTTCCATAGACGGAATATCAGTGGCAAGGGGATGTTTAAAATTTTGAGCAAAAAGCGTGGCCGCCGAATACCCGCTATTAAATATGCATAAAAAAAATACATTTCGAGAAAATTCGTCTTGGATAAGTTTAAGCTTGGCAGCGTCTGTTGCTCTCTTTTCAGGATTCAGATTGTTAGATGTAATGGAATACATGTTCGGTATAAGATTTTCACGTTCAGCAATAAATATATTACTACCTCTATATATATAGACTGCATTTGGCTAATTATACGGATTATTTGTTTTTTTGAATCAGTTCAGTTTCGGTTGAAATGCCTAGCAAAGTTATGAGACCACAAAAATGTGGGCATGGCATGCACTCTGGATATGTGTAGGCTTGTTATTGTTGTAGCCAAATATTCGAACGCAAACTGACAGCAGGCTGGGCTTAGGCCAGCGCAAACAAATTGCCAACAATAAGTCAGCAAAATTGAGCAACAACTGGCACAGGTAAGAACCTAAAGAACCTAAAGAGGCTGCCGCGTTGAGAGGCAGCTTAAAACCCTTTGCACATAATGAAAGTGTGAGGTGGCAGCGGGCAGCGGGCAGCGGGCAGAGGCAGTTGTGATTTAAGATAGCGCAGCCAGCAGCAAAGCACCCGGAACCCATCAGCTATCAAGCGGCACCCGCACTTGGCACTCAGACGCTGCCCGTGCCCGTGCCCGTTCCCTTACCCAATCCCAGTCACAGACGGAACACTCGCTTGACAAATGATGATGAGCCGCACGCGCAGCAATAGCAACAACAACAACAACAACAACAACCACAAATGTTTAAAGACCTTGCTGGCTGGCTTTGTATGCAAATCACCGTTGACACTTGCCGCTGCCACAGCCCGAACGCAGTTGCAATCCTGAGACTCAGAGTCTCAGTTACAGGCCCAGGCCGTGGCAGAGGCCGGGGCAGCACAAGGGCTTGTGTGGCGCAGGTACAAAGTGCAAGCAGGCAGCTGTTGTGCCTCACACTAAGCTGTCGGGTTTAGCGACAAATCCACTCGGTGTTGCAGCCTTTGCATCTCTTTGTCAGCCCGTTGCACCTACATACATTCATCTACATACAGCATTCTCCCACACCCTATACGCATGTGTGTTCCCATCTGTTCGCTGTGGCCGCTTTATGTTTAATGCGCTTTTCGCATATCACACACAAAGTGCAACAAGAACAACAACATATTCGTTGCATTGACATTTTCGCACCTCTCTTGCCAGGTCAATGAAACACTCTCGGATTTGAGCTACTGCGGCTTAAATTTTTTAAGCACTTTAAAGTACGTCGTTCTCGCAATGTACTCATTAAGTGGATTCATAATTAAGTAAAATATCAAGTTAAAAATGTTAAAATACGACAACTGTAGCTGATAATTGAGAATTTCTGTACGACTTGTTCTCTGCATACATTGCTTACGCTCTCGTGAGCAATAAATTTGACAATTCCGCTTTGGGTCGCTTTCGTAAACGATGCTACGCCTAAAATTTGTTAAGCAAGCATTGCATCAACTTGGTTTATCATTTAGTTTCTATAACAACATTTCCTTAAATAACTTTTAAAGCTTTGATAAAAAAGAAATAATAATATTTATTTGATATGTAAGACGTCTTTATCAATACTTTTCCAGTTTCTCTTTGAATAAATATAGCATTTTGATAAACTGCAGTTGACAATTTAGTGAAGCTCAAAATTGAGCGAACAGACGGCAAAACCAACCAATCAGCGAGCCAGTCAAAAATAAATAAGAGCATTTCCTTTCTTTTTTTTTTTAAATATGCGAATCAACGGAATTCGATAAAAAGAGCCACAGCTAGCGTGGGCATTACAGACTTTCAAGCACCCTACAAAGTGCAGAAGAGTTTGCATGGAATTAAATAATTAAAGACTTCGTTGTAAATGTTAAGCCTTGTTAGAACTTACCTTTCTTCTGCTGCAAATTGCGCAAAGAGAAGAAATTTGCAGAAGTCAGATCCTTATTTTGTCTGGTTTCTGTTAAGAAAAATTATATTTGTAATTTATTAGAGAAAACGTAGATATTTATATAAATATTCTAAGAGTTATTTGTTTTAATATTCGAAAAGAGATTTTTGGAGATATTTAAATATTTTTAGAGATATTTCTTGAAATCTTATCTTAAAAATATTTATTGAAATATGCCTTTGGATATTTATAAAATAGATATAGAAATAGATAGAGATATATCTCTAGAGATATGTCTTAGAGAATTATTAAAACTGTTTAAATATTAATGGACCCATATACTCTAGAAAAGTCAAAAGCGGGTGGTTTTGTTGAACACACACACACACACACACACACACACACACACTTAATTAGATTATGCATAAGTAACGTATATCCAATTTTCTTTCTTTCGGTATTTTAGACATCACACTGAAATCTGCTGATGAGTGTTTGAATAATTTACGCTTTAACATACATATAATTTAAATTGCAATTTAATTTGTATTTTTTATACCGATGATTTTGTTTCCTTTTGACGTGCCATACGCGCTGCTTAAATGAAGCAACAGCCATTTTTATGACAGTTCCCCCCCCCCACACAGAAACCAGCGTGATGCTGGCATTTGGCTGGTGGCCAGGGCTCTGGCGCCTTTCATGACAACTCATCTGCATACAACAAATTGACGCATCAGCAATCCTCACACACACACACACACACACACACAGTTACACACGGAATTTACATGACACCGATGACAGCTTCTAAAAATACTCTGTAAAGCACATTGACTCGACTCTCTCAATGGAAGTCTAGTTTTAATGCTTTGCCAAATCTACTCGTTTGTCTTTAGATCTTAATGTTGTTCATCAGAGTTTGAAGATATTTTGTCTACACGGAAGCTGGAGCTCTGGAATTCTGTAGCCTGAAGATTTGCAAGGTTTATCTGCATTTAAAGTAATTTAAGTTCTACATAAAAAAAAAACGCTTGTTGTTGAAGCTGATTGTTTTAATAATTGAATAATTGAGAGGGTATACCATTTACCGTTGTGCGCCTTTAAAACCCACATACTCTATGAAATTGAATGAATTTGTGTGTGTATGTGATGCAATATATGTTTTTTTTTTCTTTGCTGTTCAATACATAAGCCCGTGCGTGTTTATGTAAATATGCACAACTGAATGCGACGTAATTTTCTATTTAAAATTTCTATTTTAATATAAATAAATTGAGTCCTGCCTGTGCGTGTGTGTGTGTGTGTGTGTGTGTGTGTGTGTGTGTGTGTGTGTGTGTGTACGCGCGCTGCACGAAAAATTATTTTAATTTTCAATAAAAATGCAAATATTTTATTTATAATTCTGTGCAAATTTTACTTTATACACACATATATATATATATATTATTTTTTCTTGCCACATTCGATATGTGTGGCACACACACACACACGCACATGGTACACACTTATTGCAAAAAGTACAACATCGAATATAATAGACATTCGCTGGAGAACAGTTGACAATGTGCCAGCCGATGCAAGGATAAAGCGTCAATCCGTCAAACGGCGGCCAAATTAAGGCACTTTCCAGCTCTCACTGGATATATGTATGTACATAGATCTGATATGATTACATGTGCGCAGGCAGGACTATATAAAATATTGACTTTACTATACGTATAATTCCCTTACATTTACGTTTCATTTATTATTTATATTTATAAAAATATAAATGTTAATACTTTAATATTAATATTTTAGACCTTACCTTTAGCATTATTCAAAAACTTTGCTAAGGTATTTTGATAGTAATTATCTTGCCTTTACTTTAACAAGCAGCTAAAACTGTAAATTTTATAACTCTAGATAATCTCACAAATTGCTATATAGTTTATAAACTTTTGTTAAAAGAACAATCTTTGATCCGATAATATCCTTACCTAAAATCAGGTCAATCTTGCCAGGTTTGTCTGTCCCAATAAGAGCTGGAGACTTAAAAACTTGACACAGACCCTCGTAGTAGGTGTTAGCTTCTGATAATCAATAACTCGCCCTGTTTCCAAGCAATCGATAAAATTTGATATCGAGCATGTCTCTTAGGTTTTAAGGCCTGGAGGAACCACACTTGACATGTAGTTTCTAGAAGTGTACTATATACAGATCAAATATCTTTTGTTATAGCTATCGCTACGGACTGATGAATTTGAACCAGCGACTTGTCGCTAGTTAGTTTGACGTAGAGTCACCTTTTACACATTTTTGACATGACGGCTTTGGGAAGACTCAGATTACGTATCGACAGCGTTTTAGTTAAGCTCCGTATTCCCCAAGTTATAGATCCACGTTTACAAAACCCTGTCCAATTTTTTGAAACTCTGCACAGGTTTAGCGTTCGGTTGAAGGCATTATATATATCGCAACTAGACGGATAGGATTACAATAATATATAGCTGCCATATATTTATATGGAAAACTCTTTTTTTATTAAGATATCTTGACCAAGCTCTGGTATTATTAATTTTTCTATGCTCCCTATATAAACACCAAATATTATCAACATTGGACAACTTTATCATATAGCTGCCAGAGTAAAGATCGGTCGAAAAGTAGGTTCTTTTACGGCGGGATAGTTGCATCGAACTTGGCATATCAACAAAAGGTCAATGTCTGCAGGGGTAGACAAAAAAGAGTAGGGCGCTTTCTCGTTTTATTTCACATTCGTTTTTATTTCTATTGCTTATAATTAATATGTAACTGAGCTTCTGAGACACTCTTTGTATCCCACGGCAGCCAGGGTATACAGACAGATGAATATTTCTGGAATTATTGTGTAATAGTAATTTATACCATAGTGAATATGTCGCAGCCACGCTTAAATTAACAAAATTGATAACTGTTGACCGCTGATAACCCGGCTGGCAGCAACAACAACAACAACAACAACAGCTATGAAAGAGCGCGCAAATCGGAAACGGAAACGGAAAACGTTATATGAGCATAGACGGACAGAGACAGGCGGACAGAGAGACAGACGGACAGAGAGACAGACGGGCATGAGATGGATGGACAGGCGGATGAATGTAGGAGCACATAGTCGAGAAACAAATATGGTAAATGAATCAGGTATATGCGATGTGTCTGAGTGTGTTTCTGTATGTGTGCGTCTGCCATATCCGATTCGAGAGTCAGCCAGTCAATTAATATTTTGTTGTTGTTATTTTTATTGGTATTGTTTTTCGTGGCCATCTGAAGCTGAACTGGCTCGTGTTATGGTCACATCAATTTCCAGCTCGCTTTTATTTAAACGCATTTGTTTGCATAAATAAACAGAGACAACAACTGCAAATGAATGGCAAAAGCTAAAGCAACAACAATAACAACAAAAATACAAATTGGGTGAAACAAAGACAAAAAAAAAAAAAACTAAACAAACGTCAAAACTTTTAAAATTTCAATTTCCGGTGCAACGTCGAATACGTCGGCAGGGAATCTCTTCAGATCCACACACAGATGGAGGGCAGGCAGGTCTGAGGACTGCTTCGACCTGTTGCCCATTCATAAAAACAAAAAGCGAGAGAGAGAGAGAGAGAGAGAGCGAGAGAGAGAGAGAGAGAGAGATCAGGACTCTTACGAGCTCGCGCAGCATGCGAGGCAAGTGCAGGGCCTGCAACTGGGCCTGGAGCTGGAGCTGGATAGGAGCTGTGTAAAAATCAACGAAATTAATTTTATTTTGATATTTGCGCAACAAATTCCCCAGCGAAATTATCACAACAAGTTATTTTTCAACAAGGCAAGCAGCAACAATAACAACAAGAACAACAGCAACAACAAAGGACACAATTCGCAACGTTGCACGTCAAATTTATCAAAAGCGACAGCCGTAAGAATGGAATCAGCAAACTCCATGGCCAGAGCGTATTCCACGAACCACGCTGGCAGCTCCCTTGTGCCCGCCTGTGCCCGCCTGTGCCCGACTGTGCCTGTGCATGTGCCTGAGCACCAGCCGTTGAGCAGGGCCGTGTCCATTTTCATGCCCGTGTATCCATGTCCAGGCCCTGGACTCGGCTCTTGTGCATCTGTCAGTCGTATAACCTTGGCGAAATGTGCGAATCTTGCGTGTTTGCTATTTGCATTTATTCAAAATTAATCAAAAACGCTTTTGATTTGTGATTTCCTGCTGTGGCTCGGGCCACGCTGATGCCTTCTTCATATGCGCCCAGCCTGCACAGATCATTTCCTTTTCGAGTTGCCTTAAATGGAAAAACTTATTTACCAAACAAATGCCGAATGCAGCAAACGAACAAATTACTCAAGAAATCGTTTGTCGTTTAATGTTATATTAATTATTTCATTTAAGTTAATATTAATCGACTGACTGACCTATCGATTGGTGATCAATTTCAATTCTAATAAATAGAATACTAGACTGAACACTTACTAAATCTTATAATTGCAAAGTTGACGCAGGCAAAAAATCACAATAGATGCTCGTTGCGTATGGCAGATTTTTAAATGCCTGGCATATGCCACACGCAACAGCTCAACGGAGGCGACCATCTGATTTGGCGCCCACCAAATTGCATGGGCTGGGGGGCACATAATCACAGCATATTGCATGGATGCGGCTAAGTCAACAATGCCAACTCATTGATGCCGAACACAAGAAGCAGCAGCAGCAACAACAACAACAACAAGAACAAGAATATTCGACGAGTTATTCATTCAAAGCCGCTTGCTGCGACTCATTTGAGGCTTACATATCGTACATGCAGCTAATGAGGCATGATCATGACGCAGTCAAGATCGAAATCAGGACAAGAATGTGGGAGCAGTTCGTGGCGAGAAGAAGACGTCTACAAATTGCAGCTAGCGTATGTGTGTGGGTGTGTGTGTGTATGTGTGTGAGGTGTATGCCTACGTGTATATGTCACTGTGTGTGAGTGTGTCTGTGTGGGTGTGTGTGTGTATATATATATGCATATATGTGTATATGTGTGTGTGGTGTATGTGCTTAAGTGTGGGTGTCTGTGTTGTGCATATGTGTGTGAGTGAGCATGTTTATATGTATGTATATAGGTGTATGTGTCTATATGTATGTGTGCGTCAGTGCTTATGTGTGTGCGTGTGTGTTTATTCAGATGGAGACAAAATCATTGATATGCTTGGCACTTGATAAGCACACACACACACACACATACATCCACACCCACTAACACCCTAACCGTTACAGCTAGTATCAAAGCGAAAAAGTTCCAGAGCGCACACGAGTGTGCGTGTGTGCGTTGCGTGCGTTCAAGGGGATAGGGGCTGGTTGTCCTAACTTTCTGGCCTGTTGCAGGCTTCGCACCCGCTCAGCGACAAAGATAAACAAAATGGCGCCCGAGCAGCAACAACAACAACAACAACAACTCCACTGGCCATTGGCTAAGTTATGTTCTCTGGCCCGTGCCCATGCCTGAGCCTCAGCCTGAGCCTGAGCCTGAGCCCCGTCTGATCTGGTCTGGTTCGGGCCACAAAAAGGCTTTGGCATCGAGATGGGCATTGCATGCAAATGCAGCACATGCCTCCGCCTCTCACCAGCCTGCCCTCTCCCCCCACTCTCCCCCTCTCTCTCTCTCCCACTCACTCTATCTACATCTCTGTCTCTGTTGCCCCTTCTGGATTTGTCTGCGACTGGCTTGGCATTTCCCTCTGCACGTCTGCAGCTGACATGATATACGCTTTGATGTCTCGTTTTTTTGATAAAGTACTCAATCTATAAACGCCAAGAGCAAAAATGAAGAGCCGCTTTTGCACTGCCACCGCTCCTCCCTATCTCTCTCTCTCTCTCTCTCTCTCTCTCTCTGTCTGTCTCTCTGCCTTGCACTGCTCTGCATTGGGGCCGAGGGTCAGAGCAAAAATATGATATGAATTGCCCGGCTGCCCAGCGACTGCTCAATGCTGACTGCCAACTGCCAACTGCCAACTGGCGACGGGCGACTGCCGACTGCCGACTGGTCACTCCTTACTGCTGACTGGAGAATGGAAAAAAAAAAACAACAACAAAAATGGCGCGCTTGCAAGTTGCAACGCTTCAAAGGTAAACACTCCGCGAACGGCAACCGGCAACAGCTTTTGGCTAATTCGCGCGGCACCAAAAAGCGACAAAGCTTATGCCCAGCACCTGAACGAACCTCGCATACCCTTAATTTCATTTGTGTAACTTCCTCCCTCCTGCCTCACACTACGCAAATGAAAAGCTAACTTGATTAGCTTCGGTGCTTAGCGTCCGATCTCTGATCTCTGTGACATTTTCAGGGCTGAAAAAATGTTTTTATTTTCAAATAATATCGATATTTAACAATATTTTGAAAAAGGGAGCAAATAAATCAAGCAGCATTGAGCTATTATCATGCCTGCTGCGGGGGAGGAGGAAAGTCATGGTGAGATTTTATACGACTTCAAGCGTCTCCGAAAAACCAAACTGTCGACTCGACAAAAAGCAGCAAAGACCCCCCGAGTGGTCAGTCAGCCGGGCTGGCCAGTTCTTTGAAGAACGATTTCCTTGGAAAACATGCTCGTTTTCTCAGAAATGCAACCTAATCGCACAGCATCAGCCAGGAGGGGAGGGGGTGGTGTGGATTGCCACAACCGAGCTCAGGATGGGGCAACTGCATTCTTTGCTGTTGTGGGCGCCCCTTTATGCGTGCCATCTGAAACCTTACCTGGATGAAGTGCAGCAGCTCGGTTATTCCCTGGGCATCGTGTTCGGGTCACGAGCGGCCCCACTTCGCTCCCGATCTCTTGCTCCCTCTCTCTGTGCCCCCTGTATCTGCCCCTCTGTCTCTCCCCTTCCTCTCTGCATCAGCCTATCTCGCTCCATCTCTCAATCTCTCTTTCTCTCTCTTTCTGTCACTCTGTATATTTCCTCCTCTCTGTATCTCTTGCTTTCTTTCTATTTCTCACTCTCTCTTGCTCTGTCTCTGTCTCCTTCCCTCTTTCTTTCTCTTCCTCTCTGTCACTCTCTCTCTCTCTCGCTCTTTGTGCTTCTCTCATTCTCTGCACTCTCTTTCAACTTCTCTCCATATGCCTATTGCTTTCCCTCTCTTTCTCTGCCTACCTCTCTATGCCGCCCTCTGGCTCGTTCTCTTACGCACGCTCTTCAATCTCTCTAAGTCTCTCCCTCTACTTCCATATATCTCTCTCTTAATCTACCTTCTCGCTCTCTCTAAATGCCTAGTTTCACATATTAATCGAAAGTGAATTTCCTCTTATTATGCGCTAGAGACAATGCTTATCTCGTCCTGTCGTCCACGCGTCCACCAAGTGCCGCGCTGTGAGAGGCATGTTACCAAACGACTGTCGCATTGCACGGACTCTTGCTCGATTAGGTCAGCCGTAAGCTAAAATGTCATTCATAAATCATACGCAACGATGCTGGAACGACTACGATTCCATTACTTCGGCCACGTTTCGTTTGCTTGTGCCCGGTTTTTGTTTTCGTTTCTTGGGTTAACTTCTTTTTTCTTCTTCGCGGGCGCTTTAAATCGATTCGCAAGCAAATTAAAACATTTCAAGATTTATACGCACAACTGTCAAAAAATGTTCAAGTTCGTTTATCAGCGTAGTCACCCCCCGCCCTCCGTCACCTCCAACTTCTCACCAGCAGCAGTTACCAGCGTTTTCCCACTTCCTCCCTCCCTTACCCCGTGCTCTGAACAACCTACAGCTACATTTGCATTTGCAATCGCAAAGCACTTCCGGCATTCAATTTGAACTTTGCGCACAAAAAGGGCACAAAAGGCACCCTATATACATATATATATATCTATATCTTTATCTATATCTGTATATGAGTATATGTATATGAACATGCACATATATAGCCGCATACGTACATTTAGATATTATTTTGGCTGCACTAAGCCGCGGGTGTTGCGTCTGAGCCGAAACTTTTGTGCGTGCTGCGAAAACATAACCCAAAAATTGGCTTTAACTTTTATGATTTTCATGTTGAAAGTTCCCAAAACAAAAAAAAAACGCTTCCGAAAAAATGAATGGCAACAGTCGCAACCGTTGCACACAGCCGCTATGATAATATTTTTGCATAAAACACGGAACTACAAATGAAATCAAAATTGAATTAAAAATTCTTTCTGCACGCGCAAATTGCCAAATGCAACACATTTCATACAAAAATTTTGTTTATTTTTTATTTTTTGCTCTATTTTTTTAGTGCGTGCTACGCCTTTAGCAACAATTTAAGATACTAGTATGTACATTAAACATATTTTCTTAATTTGAGACAATTGCCAAAAATTAAAAGTTTGCGAAATTTTGGAAAATATTTTTAATCATTTTTTTAAGTAGGTTATTATTTTTTGTTTGGCTTTCTGGAACTTTGTTTAACTTTCTATTTAAAGGCAATTTTCTTAGCTTTTAGAGCACACAATTCAATTATATGAATACCAACTTATCTTTTATTTGATAGCAAAATATATATTTTGTATAATAAAATTTCGTGAATATGACAATCTTATATCATACAAATATCTTACTTTCTCCAACCGATTATCTTCGACAACTCTATTTTTTCCAAATTTTAACGGGCATACAGCGACACCTGTTGTCCAGCAATAACTTGACTGCGCCTAAAATTATGCCACGCTTAGCTGGGACACAAACCAATTACGATATTGGACTTTACGATATTGGCTTACAGAAATACGAATGTTAACTGCTATTCACTGCTCTGTTAAACAAAAAGCTGTTCAGATTTAAAGTGAATAAATCTTAAGTTGTGAATTTGACAAGCTGCGAAAAGATACTAAAAACAAGACAAACAGAACTAAAATAAAATTCAAAAGTCTCGCAAAACTAAGCCAATAAAGGCATGCAGTAGAAAAAAATATATAAATATTTTACTCTCCACATGGCCCATTAAGTAAAGCCAACCGGCGTTATATAAACATTTAATGTCGCGTAGAACATTTATATGTACAGCAAGAAGCCGTTAAAGAAAATACCCAGCCGATATTCTATGCCATATCCGAAACCGAAACAAAACTTTACGCTCGCTGCGTTTGCCTCTGCGTCTGCGCCTGCGCTCCGAAGACGAGCCCGACGCGAACGCCGTCAAAGTCAACCGGTTTTCAATACACTTACGCAGTTGGTCATGTGCACTACAAGAGCTTATCTCCAACATAGCTTATACAAGATATTACAACTAATTTGGAGTTGAAAATAGTGTCAAAAATAAGTTGTGATAATCTTCATCAATAAAAATTTTGACGAAATTTCAGCTTTTGTCGATGTTCTCAAATTTACAAACTATTTTTAACGGATATATAAAAACCATCTGGATATATAAGACCATATGGAAATTCAACTAAAGTCTAAAGCGATTTACCCTGTAGTTTTCTAGAGAGGAATATAAATATAATAATAATAATATGTAATAAAATAATTTTTACTGAAGAGTGGAAAATATTATAGTCACAAAAAGAAACAAGTTTTCGATATTAATTTTTCTAAAAAGTAGAAATAAAAATTTCTTAAATTTAAAAGATATTGTCTAAAAAGTGAAAAATATATTGTAATGCTAATTCGAACTTTCTCAAAATGAGGAAAATGTTTGCCAAAAAAAAATATATCTTTTTTTTTTATATTTATATTTTCTGAACAAATATGACAAATATTGTCTGAATAAATATAAAACAAAATAAAATAAAGGCGGGGCAAAACTTTCAAAAAAAGTAGCACAGAGTAAAAAAGTAGTTTTGAACAAAGACATTTTTCCTAAATTACGTACTCTTTTCAGTTCATGTCGACTCCTGCTGAAAGTTTGTTGTGCGCAGTTAGCGTATAATCGCAGTCGGTGTGGCATAGTTAACAGTTGGCTCAGTTGTTTTCTCTGCGAATGTTTTGGGCTGGCGTCTTGGCTGCCGCTTGTTGTTATTGTTGTGCGGTGCCTTGTTAGTTTGTGCGCGCGACTCGACAACGTTGGTTGTTGCCACCAATCAGCGAAGAACGAACAGGCCAAACACTAAACACCAAAAATACCGAACCGCATCCAATTGTTTGTGATTCTTATTTTTTTTGTGCTCCGCATAATTTGTATTTCGTTTTTTTTTTCTGTGTGTGACACTTGTTGTATGCCCCAGTCCTGCGTCCTTAAAGCGCAACAACAGTGCTGAGAATTGAGAGAAATAGAGAGAGAGAGAGGGAGAGAAACTCGCGAGTGCAATTTGAAAGTCGCGACAAGCTGAACATCAACTGCGTGAGGAAGAGGAAGATTGGGAGAGAGGAAGAGCGAGCGGCAAACGGGGTAAGCCAAATCTTCCAGAACTACCGTTAGATGATACAAAAGAAGAAGAAGAAGAAGAACACTTTAAGCCAATTTGCTGTGTGTGCCGATGTGTTGGCTTTTATGACAGAACGCGATCTAAATTTGATAGGTGTCTGTGTGTGCCACATAGCCACAGCAACAGCAACAACAACAACAACAACAACTAGTGGTTTCTGTGGTGCATGCAACGCTTGCAACGCCAAATGCAAGCGTCAAGTGTAGCTCACGACGTCTTGGCTGGGTGAAAATTCTGTGTGGTGTCAAGCCGTCGACACGCCCACTTTCTAGAGCTGCATTCGCCAAACCAGAACTGCGGCACTTGAGCCTGCGGTGCTGGCAACTGACATGGCCAAGTTACCGAATGAAGTCGCTTCAAGTAATCAACATGAGAAGCGCAGCGAAAGGCCTAGGTTAATTGCACAGGGTGCGAAATTAACAGCCAGCTTATTACTAAATGTATTTGTCAAAATATTCCAAGATGTAAGCTGATGTAAGGCAAGGTAACGTTAAGATGGACGCACAAACATTAGACGCAGCTCGAAAACAGTCCAAACTAGATACCAATACAGTAAAAAAACCACAATTTCTAGGAGAGCGAGAAAGTAGATAGTTCGGCAATCTACAAATGAATAGAGAACGACAAGAGAAATATCAGAATACATATGAGTACTAGTTTATAGTGGCGCCCAACGTGGGCGCAGAGAATAGAACTGAGGAGAGTCAAGTTTACAAAGTGAAGCGAAACTATAAGGAAAATCCAAGCATGTAAATTAATGGGCCATTTGCTCGTCTATCAAGCGCACCATACAAATCGGTGCCCAACGTGAGTTTGATAAATGATTCTCGGGGCTATAAACTAGACTATAAACAAAATCTAGCTGGGTTTCAACTTTACTTGGCAAACTGTGGCTTTGAATGCAAGATTTATTACAGACAATGCAGTGTCTAGAAAGTTGCACTTACCTATTTAATTACAAATGAATGCAAGTAAAGTTAAGATATGCATATGCACATATTGTATGTAGGTCTGTGCACGACTAGCAGTACCTAGGAAACCTATATCTATGCAAATTTATTTAAAAGCCAAACAGATAAAAAGAGAGAGAGGGAGAGAGCTGGCGAGAGAAACAGTGAGAATCACAACAGTTGCTAAGCTGAGCAGCTCAACACATTGAGAATTGCATAGAGAGGCGTGCGGCAAACACCAGAGCTTAAAATGACTTTGACTTGAGACATTTGGCCTGAATTTTTGGGTTGGTGGTCGCAGTTTGCAGGTTTTTCTTTTATTTTTGATATTTCTTTTTGTTTTTCGTTGCTTTTCACGCTTCTCGGCTCAGCTTTGCGCGCCAAGTGAACTGAACTGAACGTGGCCAGTGAATGGGCTGTGTTGGCGCTGGCAAGCGGGGAATTTGTGGTACCAAGAAGTGTTGCCCGTGTCGAAGAAAGGGGCAACAACAGCAACCGCAGCGGCAACAACAACGACAACAACTACAACAACAGTGTGTCGTCAGTCGCATTAGGGCAAGAAATCTTTGTGTCTACTAAGTTATGCTGAGGTGTGTGCAGCGGTGTGTGTGTATGTGTGTGTAAGTAATTAAACAGACAACATCTGCAGTTCAATTCACAGCCATTGCTGCTGCTGCAACTGCTGCTGCTGCTGCTGCTGCGGTGCGTTGCAAGATTTATTTATGACTTGACCATTCACCCAGGACGGCCAAGGGGAGCAAGTGCTGCGGTTGCCTCTGGTCTGATGTCTGATGCTGCACAGCATCGGGCTCAAATTCATAAACAACATCAACAACATAGAAATCAAGTTTAGCAGCAGCTGCAGCAACGGGTGCTGCGTTGTTAGAACTGCTAGGGCCTGTCGAGGGGCGTTGGGATCGGTGGCCCGAGTTTCCATTGGGCATATATATATATATGTATATATATATATATGTATAGCAAATTACTGTGCAATTGCTGCAGCGAGCCGCACACAAAATCAAGATGTTGCTGGAAAATTCTTCGACACGAGCTTCTCCGTCCACCTCGCTGGCTGCGTCCGAGTCGTGGACTCGTGTTGCACTACGACGAAGTCGAGAGGCCAAAGCTTTTCGTTATTTATTTTTATCAGCGATTTTTCTTCAAGCTGCGGCCAAACAAGTTTTCCAGCATATATTTCGCTTTTCGCTTGCAGTTCTTTTTGGATAAAACTCCACAACCGCCCAACCTCCCGCCCTTCGGCTGGCCAGTTGTCTTTGGCGCTTCGCTGCTTTGAATTGAATGCTTGTTGCTGCCATTTTTTTATTGTTATTATTATTGCCAACTATTATTTTCATTATTATTATTGCCGCATTGCGCTGCACCAAATGTCAAATAAATCATGCAACCAACTGATTTTTGCATAGACAACTCGTCGAGCCAGTTTCGACCTGGATGCGGTTCTTGTTGCGATTTCGTTATTGAGATTAGCTGAATTCTTGGGGGATAGCCACAGCATCATTGCGGCTGATTAGGCAAACGAGTGTGTGAGTGTGTCTGTGTGTGTGTGTATGTGTGTGCAACAGCGTGAAGCAGCTTGTTACCTGCCCCACACATGCCACACAGACAAACACACACACACGCCTGTGTAGAGAACATGGCTTAATAGCCAAGTCACGCTTGAATTAAGGCTCTCCACAAATGCAGCAAGCAATTAAAATACCATTGAAGGCATATACGAAATGAAAGCAAAGATATTTGCTATCTCATAGGTGCATACCTTGCATACCTTGGCATGAATGAGCCTTGAGATAGGAACAAAGTTCTTGTCTATTCTGCATAAATTGTTTTAGCATTTAATTCGTTTTTTTTTTTGTGCAATCCGTTCGATTCTGTTAGATTTCCAGTTGGATTCTAAGCGTTCAAATATGTATAAAAAAAATAATATTCATCAAGCATAATGCCTTAATTGAATTGGCATTCCATTTTTTAATAATAAGTAATTAACAAAAACTAAATAATAAATATAATAATATACACAAATACCATTGATGCACATTATCCATCGATATACGTATTCAATAGATACACATTATCTATCGATATACATTATCCATGGATGCACATTATCTATCGATATACATTATCCATGGATGCACATTATCCATAGATATAAGTTATCCATAGATGCACATTATCCATGGATATACATTATCCATCATATACATTATCCATCGATACACATTATCCATCATATACATTATCTATCGATATACAATAGCCATGGATGCACATTATCCATTGATACACATTATCCATCGATATACGTTATATATGGATATACACTGTCCATTCACAACTACAAATACAATTATCATTTATTATTTTCAAATTAAACTTGACTTGGAGAAATTCCCAACTAGCTCCCACACCCCGTTTTGACACATTTCACTAATCCATCATCAACCAGTTGACTCAAGATGACATTCCGAATAAAACTTTCGCACAGCTTTTTAAATGGCGACCCATTATACTAAAGTATGTGTGTGTTTGTATTTTGTAATCTATTCGCGTTTATCTGTCAAAATAAAATCAAACAATCATTTAATTAGCAGCTACAACAACACCAACTAACTAAATAAGAAGAAGGAGACGAAGATGATGATGATGATGATGACGAACATGAAGAAACGAGGCCGCCAACTTCCGCACGCAATAAACTCAAAAAAAAAAAAAGAGACACGAAAAAAAAATTGAAATTGAAATTGCCCGCTTGGCTGGGGCATCATCTTTGAGAGTCTGTGGCATGGCCTGGGCGTTACCCCATTGGTGTAAACTTTCTAAGCTTTCAAGATTTTTAAAGTGTGCAAATATTTCCATATAGAAAGTAAATGAAATTTCTGTGCAAAATAATTGCCATAGATGCATGGCGGAGGCCGTGTACTTGCTCGTTAATATGTATACACACACATGCAGTATACACCTGCAGCAACAACAACAATGCCTAAGGTCTGCGCCAACTTCGACGTCGACGTCGGCGCCAAAGTTAACGCCAACGTCGCATCGTCGTCGCATTGTCAACGGGCAATCAGTGAAAGTTAAATCGAACAATGCAGCCAGCCGCCTTGCTGCTCTCCCTCTCTCACTTTCTGTATATCGGTCGCGCTCTCTCCCTCTACCTCTCCCTCTCCCTCGCTCTCTCTCTCTTCTTTGTGTTTCTTAGTCCACCTGCTCTCGCGCCAACTGGCTGTCACTCGCAGCTGGAGCTGTCGTTGCTGTTGTAGGCGCGCCCCAGGTGCCATTGTGTTGTTATTGTAATTTCACACTCTCAGCAAGCAAAAGTGAAAAGAATGCTAAAGCTACAAAAACTAACGCACACGCACAATTGCCAAAAGCTCTGACAGCCAGAAGAGGAAGCGGCTTTAGGTGCAGAGAAGCAGCATAGGCGCAGGCAGCGCCAGCGACAGCGACGACGACGGCGACAGCGACAGCGAGCGTTAATCAATTTAATTAAGGCGCGTGAGAAGCGCAGCAGCAACAACAATAGCAACAACAAACTTGACAGCGCCGTCAGATTAACAGTTAAGCCAAAGTGTAAAGCAACAACAACAACCACACAAAAGAGACAATGCCAAAGTAGTACAATAAAGATTTTCAAAATTAATTTAACCGTTTCGTATAATGAAACAGGCGAAATGGAGAATACCATAATAATAATAATAGTACAAATAAAACTGTTAGTAGGTTAGCAGTTAGTTTGCTCAGCAATATATTTCGCCATCTCAGTCCGAGATAAGCTTAACTTTATGAAGCTTAACTTTCAAGGTAGCTGCCAAAATGTAGCATATTATGGTATATTGTTTTTAAGATTACATTTTTGGGTATATATGGGTGGGTAAATAAGCTGAGGAAATAAGATTAGGGTTGGTTTGCTGGGTAAAAAAAACTTATATTATGGGTAAATATAGGTCGGTAAATATGTCAAGGCAAAAAGAACGCAAAATAAAAAAGATATAAGAAGATAATTCTTATGATTCTTGCTTGAAAACCCCAATAACCCCTTTTTATAACAAAAAAATGGCCAAAATTGAACTTGGTTTTAGGAGTTTTATGGACTGAATATTTTGGGTAATATTTGAACTTAAAACAAGTCCTTAGTTGTTTAAATTAAGGACAACATACTCTGACTTATATATCCACTTTTTCGTACATTTGAAAATACAATAGTTGACTAAAATATTCCATTCTCACTCAGATATATATCAGGACAAATATAACCCGTAAATTTAATCTATTATTTTCACTTCAGGCGATGTTTGACTAAAGTATAATCCATTCCTTTCAAATTTAGCCCAAAATCTAGTCCATATATTTTGTACATTTTAGGCAACATATGACTTAAATATAGTCCATTCCAGCCTAGATATGAAGACAAACAAAATCAAACTAGCCTAAAAGCAATAAGCTTTCTTTTCTTGGTAATGATGGATCCAGAGGAAAATATATTTAAACGTGGTCACAGAAACCATCTAGTTTACCTAAGTATTATCAGTATCGAGTTCTATAAAATGCAATATGTATATAAATGCAATATATATAATGTAATATATGTATATATTATGTATACCACGAACCGATATCTGTTCATTTAGAAACTTAGTATCTAATACATGATGAGAAATATATTTAATTACCCCCTCAACAAAACATTTAAAGTATGTAAATTTGAACACAAACCGAACCCCAGACCCAAGTTCCAATTCATTATCAGATGTACGAATTAAATGTTTGGCATTTGTTGATCACAACTTTTTCGTAAATGTTCCGCCATAGATCTATTTAATATGCAGGTGTTTCACCCGCATTTGTTTTGATTACATGCAAATACAATTTATTGAAGGTGAACGGAAATGTGAGCTAATTTTTGAATGATAAATGCGTTTTGTGGGGCTCGCGCTGAGCAAAAGTGATTTACTTAAATTAATTAAAATGCCAACAAAACGCCAAGATACTCGTGCAAGAGCAACAACAACAACCAGGCAAGAGCCAACACCTGGAAAACGGAGCCAACGAAGCGCTTAAAAGTTTCTTGACCTTCACGGCGCTGTTTTCTTTGAGCAACAACAACAACAACAGCAACAACAACAACAGCAACAGCAACAACAACAGCAACAACAACAGCATGCGTTACGAGCTGTAACAGCAACCGATTCATAACTCACGACTTTCGCGACAATTTTCACCTATAACTCATCTAAATGGTAACGAAAAACCCGCCAAAAAAGGCCAACCACAAAACCAGTTTGCAGTCAAAATGATTTTTCTGCCAAACACTCTTTTAACTGCAGGTGAAATACGGTTTGCGAACGCGTTTGCTGCGTAATCAGCCTAAGTACGTGTACTTATATAAAAGCAATCGTTAAAAAGCATTTGACCATTAGTTAATTATAGCTATAAAACTTAACTATTAGTCAAAGCACTTCGTATATATTCGCTAAGCGGCATATAATTTGTGCAAGCTCTCTATCGCCTGTGCTTAGCCTGTTCTATTGCATTTGGTTTTTCCAATTCCCTCTTACACTCTATTCGTGAACGTTATGCTGGCGGTGTTAGGCCAATTTATATATACGTTTTATGCCAGCTTGAAATCGAAGCATGCTGGTATAAGAAACGAAATTCAAATTGAAAAAAAAGTTGTATATATTAAAAATTTTCATATTCTTTTACATATTCATATTCGGAAACGTTTTTGTTGCTGATTTTAACTGGGTATATGGAAACCCTTTTGGGTAAATATACAAAAAAATATAAAACTATTATAAAATAAATATGCAAAACTCTGAAACGAGTTTACTTTTGATAGATAAATAGAAAGTAATGCATTTTACATAAGTTCAAGTTACTTGGTTCATATAATACACACTTGCAGAGTATGCGAGCGTCGTGACATTAATTAGAATCTTCTCTAACTTGCTTTAACTATTTAATATAATAAATACTGCATTTAACTGCATATATATATATATATATATATATATATATATATATCATATATATATATATATACATATATATATAATTAATTGCAAAACTGTAAGGTAATTCAATATTTTTCGGGTTTCGCATATTTAATTGGCGCATAAATTTGACAATTTTATGACAGGATATTTTGCGCCAAATCTTGTTTTTATTTTAATTTTTTTTACATCTTTTTTTGTTGCATTTGCTGTAAATTTTTGCGGTTGTTGCGGTCAGCGCCAAAGGCGCATAAATAAATATATTGTAAATGAAAAAGAGATTTTTTTTTTTTTTTGGAAATTTACTTTTATATTTGGCAAGTTTTTTATATATTTTTATTTTTGATTTTTTTTCGGTTTTATGTGCATCATTAGAAAGTGAATTGCGCGTGTGTTGTTGTTGTTGTTGCTGTTGTTGTTGTTGTTGTTGCTCTTGTTGTTGTTGTTGTTGTTGCTGTTGTTGTTGTTGTTACTGGTTTGCCAACTGATCAGCAGCACCTTTCTCTCAACGAGAGAGCGAACCGAGAAACAAAAACAAAATCAAGACGAGCGAAAAAAAAAAAAACACTGCCAAAATCGATTCGCTTCGGTTGAAAATGGCCAGACCCAGGTCTGGCCAGCTAAAGCTAAAGCTGGGAGCTGGAGTTGGGAGCTGGGAGCTGGGAGCTGAAGCTGGGGCTGAGGCTGAGGCTGAATCTTTTTGATCTTGGGAATGGCGAGCCAACGGCGACGGTAGCAATGTACAATTTATGGGGAGCACTGTCTGCATTTTATGGCAAAAATAAATTAAATGCAAATTAACAAACGCTTTTCGAGCGCTAAATAAAAAATACAACAAATGCCTTGCCAGGGGCCAACATAGAAAGCCGCTCCCATGTGCCCAGCTAATATGCATTGTCAACGGATTCGTTTTGGCCCGGCCAGGCAATTTTATGCTCTTCAATTTTGATGTCCAACTTAGCCAGACACCTTTAAGAGGCCAATCAAAGTGGCTAGACAATTGGTAATTATGGCTGCCACAATGATAAACTATGCTGCCTTTGAGTCTAATACGGCACTCAGTGGGCTACTGACGTGGCTAATATGCCGTTAAATAGCTTTATATGGTTCAATTTTGTAGTTTTTATTAACAAAATGAAGATTTTCAATATTAAATGCAGTTTGCCATGCTTCAGAGCAGAAACTGGGCTTAGATTCGCTTCCCAAACCTTTATTTATATCAGATTTGTTCCATTAAGCCTAATTTGTAGATTATATTACAGAGATATCTAAAAAAGTTCTATTTAAACAGCTTTATGGCTTGAGTACTATTAAGAATAGATAACTGCTTTGGTTTCCTTATATTTAAATCAATAAAGACTTCTTAACAATTCTTAGATTTTAAATCAGTTCAAGCCAAGCCAAAACTATTGTTTTTTGTCCCTCCCACATATCTGCAAAAGGCATATGTCTACAAGGATATTAACTTTTCGGCATGTTGAAGTTAACCCAAATTTCTCGTTTTTTTTTTTAATTGTTTCCCAATGTACCTCTATAGAATCTATAGAATTCGAAGTGTGGCTTTACAGAACTAACCGAAATTCCTAGAAAATGTTGTTGCTACTTTCGGAGCCACTTCGACGGACTTCCCCGGACGGACTTCCCCTGTTGATGCGATCTGAACCAGTTAGTTAGCTGTGAACCTTGGCTCTTAATGAAATGTTAATATAACCACTTTTAGTTTCACAGAGCCCACGGATCAGCGTCAGGCACTTGGCCATCAAGTGGTCCCCGTTGACCAAATCGTGTTTCACTTTTGTTTTCATTAAAAAGCATAAAATTTCGTTGCCCGCCGCGTGTTGTTTCGACTGTTTTTCCTCTTTTTTTTTTTCGTTTTGCAGTTGAACAATCCGAATGGCTGACCCGTTCAACTGGGGTGGGGTGGAGGGGCAATGAGGGAGCCGCGGCAATTGGGGGAGCATTTCTATGTTTCTCAGGCCAACGTTGCGGACATGCGACATGCGACAATTGAAAGTGTTGTCAATTTAAGTTGCTTTGTTTGTTTTTGCAAGCTCAGAGGCCACTTTTTTCACTTTTTTGTCTGTCTGGCTGGCTGGCTGGCTGGCCAGGCGACGCACTGCGTCTACTTGGCGGCCACTTCAGGCAACTGCTTCAGATTTCCGTCATTAATGTCATGCGACATTAATCTTTGTTGTAGTTGTTGTTGTTCTTGTTGTTGTTGTTGTTGTTGTTGCTGCTGTGTAGCTTGTTATTTTTATTACATATTTTCTCGTTGTTGTTGTTGTTGTTGGGGCAACGTTGTTGCCATTATTATGATTATTTCGCATTGTCTTTTTGGCGGTCGAGCAGCGCCCAATGTTCACTTGGACAACCAGTTGACCCGGTGCCAGACGTCTTCCACTCGTGTATCGTTTTCATTTTCATTATTTCGCTGAGGTTTACAGCTTGCCCAGCGAAACAAGTTTCAGTTACACTAAAAAGAAAAAAAAAGGGAAAAAATAAAAGTTTATGACAATTTAATGCAATGCCAGTCAAGGTGTACAAAAAGTGTACAGGCAGCTCCGACAAGTACCAGAAATGTTGCAAGCCATCCAATCCGTAACCCCTTTGTATACCCTATTATCTTTAACTGATAGCTATTTGCAAAGTTCGTAAGTAAATTATTTTTGCTACAAGTCAGTTGTTAGATATGTATTTATGACAGGGAGATGGAAAATGCATAGACCTTATCTAATGAATATAGAAATATACACATAATATGAAACTATCCACAATTTACGCAGCGCGGAGTCCAGATATTGCTGTACATGTAGACATCACTAGAAGAAAATAAGAAAGTGAAGAGCAAGTTAAAAATGAAAAGAAGAGAAGAAAAGAGAAGATATATAGGGAGAGAGCAGAGCATACTTAGTTGCAAGAGAGTATGAGCGACAATATCACAGATTTTTAACATAACTTGTTTATATAACACTTGCAGAGAAAGCATGACGAGCTTAAAAAAGAAAAAGCCTTGAATTCCTGAGAATCGCATAGAAGGGCAATTTTTCAATTTTCTTATCAAAAATCAACTTGGTCTTCGGTTCGATACAGAATAGCAAAGCAATAGATAGGTTCTGTATGTATGTATCTACACACAGACAAACAAACGTAACCATTTACTTTTTTCATTAAGCCATTTAATACGTATTTAATGTTTATAATGTTAAAAAAATGACTTTAATATAGATTGCGCGAAAATAAAATTCTGCTCATCAAGACTTAAGCACCTAAGTCACAATTGAGAGGTTGAATTTTGGCAAAAGGTTCAAATACGAAACGTAAATTTGAAAACAAATTGTGAGCTTGACATGTTCCCATCACATATTTATACGACTCATGCAAATTGCAAACAACTCTTAATACGACTTTCAATGCGGGGGAAAGATCTGCAAAGATCTTTGAATATAAATGCTGAGCCTGATAATTTAAATATTTATAAAACTCATATTAAATATATATTCTCTGGCTGCGATATTTGTTATTTTCTGTTAAAGGCTGACTTCTGACCTTCTGACCCCGCTGCAGCGCAGCTGTTCGACCCAGTTCGCGCCAACTTGGCTGTTCATTTTTTTTTTGTTTGTTAGCCTCTTGGCGTCTCTTAGAGTCAAGTGTATCACAATCGATCGACACAAAGTATGACCTTTTCGGCGCATTTAACAAAATGGATTTTTTATTCGATCTCTCATAAAAGGCCAATCAAACAAAAAACAGTCGTGCAGTTGTTGCTGCTTTTGCTGTATCTGACTTCTTCAATGACCCACTAACTGCTGCCATCAAGCACGGAAGTAGACAACAGGCCAAAGTTTTGTATAGATTGTTTAATTTAAGCTTACATATTATGTATGTATGTATTCGTATATATGTATATTTAACTGAAGTACTGGGCTCGGCTAAGCTTTAGTCTATAACTGGTCTCATTTCTCACACACATTTTGCATGCTCCATTTAAAAGAATTTGTGTTGAACAAAAATATGTTAAAAAATATTATTAAACCAATTAAGCGCAATTTATACGAGCACATAGTTATTTTTTTCAACAGCAGCAATTAATACCTTCTATTGTAGTGTGTGTGTGTGTGTGTGTGTGTGTGCCGGGTCTGTCGGCGCTTTTCATGCCATAATTTTCAGCTTCCGCAATTCGAAAATAATGGAAAATTTGGCAATAGACAAACGAGTCGGAGAATGATTCATGACTTTTAACCAACTCGTATTTAATGCACGTGATTAGCTTTTTTATACCCTGAACCCATTAAAAATGGGTAAAAGGGGTATTATGTTTTTGTGCAAAATCCAAATGTATGTAACAGGCAGAAGGAAGCATCTCCGACCCCATAAAGTATATATATTCTTGATCAGCATTAATAGCCGAGTCGATCTAGCCATGTCCGTCTGTCTGTCCGTCCGTCCGTCCGTCCGTCCGTCCGTCCGTCCGTCCGTCCGTCCGTCCGTCCGTCCGTCCGTCCGTCCGTATGTATGAACGCAAGGATCTCAGAACCTATAAGAGCTAGAGACTTAAAATTTTAGATGTAGATGCTCCTAGTTCCTACGCAGATCGAGTTTGTTTCCGATAATCGATAACTTGCCCCGTTTCCAAGCAATCGATAAATCGATAAAAAAAATAAATGTATATCGATATCCTGTTTTTTAAGCAATTTTGGTAAATAATAAGAGCTAGAGTCACCAAACTTGACATGTTGCTTCTAGAAAAGTATATATATATCGATTATCTTTCATTTTATACCTATCGCCACCTCCCCGCTACTCTATATCTATAAGCGCGCGCTGCATTTGGTGTTGGAGTATGAGGGTTCAGGGTATCCCCTAGTCGGGAGCTCCCGACTAGAACCTCTTACTTGTTTTTAGTTAAGTTTAGTTTTTAAGTCTTTAGATAATCCTTTTTAAAAAAAACTTGTATTCTCTGCCTTTTGATTATACTTTTAACAGTTACAAACAATTAATAAATATTATGCAAACATTGGCCAAAAATACAAAATGAGCTAATAAATACCTGAGAATATTGATTGCATGCACAGACTTCAACTTTTGCCCATTCAAAAGTTTAGACGTTAAATTTTCAATTACAATAATAATGATGATTTATAGAACCAGTTGCTGTCATTGTTGTCGTTGTTGTTGTTGTTGCTGTTGTTGTTGTTGTTGCTGCTGTTTTGTTGCTGTTTTGTTGTTGTTGTTATATATTACGCGTGTTGTTACCTTGACCAGCTACTCGTGCATCGTAATTGAAAAGTTCCCACAGAGATCCCAAAAAAAAAAAACTTAAATAAATAAGAGAAAAAAAATGATTTCCCGCTTCGAAATGTGATTTCAAGGCGAAACCTTTCAATGTCTGCGGAGGGTGCACGCGCAGGGGGGGGGGGGGGTGCCGGAGGCGCTGCGTAAGACAATATTAAATTAAACAACAACAAAATGACGATGACAAGCCCACGAAGGCTATAATCTTGTCGAAGCTGAAGTACGCCTCAACTTAAAGAGACAAACAAACATCGCAAATGTTGTAAAAACATTTCAAAAACAAATACGATTAGCCTAGTAGGAAATGCCTAACCTAGAGATACCCACGAATTATAGAAGTAAAAATGTAATCGAAAGGTTCTTCAAAAATTCGATTTCCAGAAATGTATAGTAAATTGCCCGAAAACTAAAGTCACGTCAAAGTTGGGATCAATTCAATATATAACCATAAAGTATATACATTCTTGATCAGCATCAATAGCCAAGTCGATCGAAGCATTTCCGTCCGTCTGTCCGTCTGTCGATCGCGTAGATCTCAGAGCCTGTAAGAGTTAGAGACTTGAAAACTTGACATAGCTCCTCCTTGTGTCCATGCATTGCGAGCTTGTTTCTGACTATCGATAGCTTGCCCAGTTTCCAAGCAATCGATAAATCGATATTGAAATCTCAGTTTTTCAGCAAATCTCCTAGGTTTTAAGGTATAGAGAACCAAATTTAACATGTGGGTTCTACAATAGTTTATACAGGACAAGTAACTTTCATTTTATAGCTGCCCCCCTCTACTGCGAGCTGCAGTTGCTAAGAGGTTCAGGGCATCCCCTAGTCGGGAACTCCCGATTGAGCACCTTTTACTTGGTTGTTCTTCTTATCTATCGAACGTTCACTGTACGTCATGCAGTTCAACTACAGCCGTTATTAGCTCAAGTTGCAGCCCACACATGCAATTAAAGCGGGCACTTCCGTAACGGAATTTGAGGCCCTCGTCTTGAGGGCGTTGCACCCACAACAGAGGTCAAAATTAGATACATTGGGCTGATAATAGCTGAACGAAGACAGCTTCACCAGCGGCGCTCAATAAGCTTAAAGTGAAGTTTTTTTTGGGTTTTCCTCTTCTTTTTTTTTTGGAGGAAATGCAATGTCATTATAATAAAATTCTGATTGTACAAAATTTGATAAGCTTAATAGCTGTTATCATAAGATGTTGAAAAGATTTCCGGTGAATTCTAAATTGAACTTTATATTTATGTATTTTAAAGGAAGAAGAATAAGCCAGAATATTTTTTTATTACTATTATCATTATTGTATTGATTATCATTACTATTGCTATTTTTTTTTAATTTTTATTTTTTTTATTACTTTTATTATTTACGTTTTTATTATTATTTTTTTAGTTTAGTATTCCTGGGTCTCTTAGACACCCCTATTAGGAGAACTCTAGCTTATTTCTATGAAGTAAAATATTAACATAGAGATTCGTTTGTTAATCAGAGATCCCCTTTAACCATCTACACAGAGCCAGCTAACAATTGGCTTGTGCAGCGAATGCATCTGTCGAATTTTCGCTCACATTACCCACTTATTGGTAGTCCAAGTTTAGATACGATTCACAATATGTGAGCACGAGGAAGCGAATGAGCTAAACTGTGACATAATCACGAGTCATAAACAATGCGCATTCGTTGATTGGGGGTTTTGCGGGTATCAATGCAGAGAGAAAATACATATGCAGGCAAATAGTATGAAATCAACTGCGGTTGAATGCAGCGCCTAATGCTAGACAATTATTGCGATTACGTGATGCATATTAGATAAAAGACTGCGCACGCGCCCCCTTACCGCTTCCCCCTTCCCCCTTCCCCTTCCCCTACTGCTCACCAACCCATTTGATACCTGCACTGAGCGCCTGATATATCGATTACCTTGCATGCAAACACTTCCCCATATAAGTATATACCATATGTATATGCATGAGGCGAGGCCCAGGCCCAGGCCACACTCCACACTCCACACTCCATACTCCACAGTCGACAGTCCCAATCTCAATCTCTCAGGCAGCAGGGTTCGAGTCGACTGAACACGAAACGTACTAAAATCGAAACCGAAACCAAAACGCAAAGTGTACGCAAAAAAAAAACCTTAATTACAACAACAACATCTGCAACAACAACAATAGCAGCAAATGAAGTCAAGCAAAACCTCAGACCCAGTCAACACTCATCAGTTGTGTGAGTTGTGAGTAGTACTCACTGTAGTGAATAGTGAATCGTGTGTTCCAGTTCCAGGCAGGGCTATCATATGACCGCAAATCGCTCCATTGAAGCATTGCAAATTTTCTATACCCTGTAATTGAGTTGTGCAGTCTGCAGGTGACCTTTAGCGAATACCCATTATTGCATTATCTTGACCAGAACGCTGTGTTAGTTTATCCGATCTTGGTGAACAACATTTAGAAAATGGGTTAACAAAGGCCGTTTGAAATAACTTCCACTAATTGGAAAATTTTGAAACCTTTCGTCCATTTGCACTTCTGAGCTGCGTACGAGGCATCTCATAGTCAGGCAGATCTTTTATATTTATCTATATATATATATATATATATATATATATATTTATCTATTGTGTTTTGGATGCCTACAAAGCACAAATACTTGATGGGGCGCCTGAGATTTAAGCTCAGACTAAAATTCGGACTGAGACTCAGACTGAGAGCTGGAAACAATGTTGGCAATATCAACAGCAATAGCATCGGCCCTGTACGTCCCCGTCCATTGTCTTAGTTATTTTGTTTATTTTTTGCGGCTCTTCGATTATAATGATGTGACGCCAATGGATGATGTAATGATCTCAGGCCCTGGCCACGTAATCACCAACTAAGCAACTCGCCAGTTCGGCAACTAAGCAACTTTGCTTAATTTGTTTACCCCCGATGCGGTTGATGCGACGCGACGCTTCCTTTTTCGGTATTTTTTTTTCTTTCTACTCGGTTTCAATTTCAGTTTCAGTTTCTTTAGCTTTTGGTTTCATACCATAAAAAACAAAAACAACGATACTTTACGATGTTGCATGTGTCTTCATGCACTTGCCGCACTAAAAGGCAAACAACTTCTATAAACAAATGTCATTTCCACTAAATTGAAAACTTGTTGACTTTATGTGAAATTTAGCTGTAAGTTAATGAACTAAAGTGCACAATAAATGGTAAAATAAAAAAGATAGCCGGTTTATACCCTGGCAGAGGGTAGCATGATTCAGTCACGTAATCCCATAAAACATTCCCAACTAAGCTACGAGAGTCAAGTTGTTCTCTTCATATATACTACAATCTGACTAAGATACCAGACTTAACTATTGCACATAATAGATGTTTTTATTAAGGATATATAAAATATATATAATATCTGTTTACATTGTATAATTAACTATATTATTATTATAAAATATATTAATATTTATATATCGAATTTAATATATTTTTATATCACGAACAAATATATATAAGAAATAAATATTAAAATAATATAAGATAAGAAATATATATATATATATATTATTTATTTTTTGTTTTATTTCAAGAAAAATATTCTATAAATATATGTTTTGATCGTAAACATATTTTTTTCATATTTTATTGTTATATCAAATCTTTAAATATGCAACTTTTTTGAGAAAATTATATTATATAATTTCGATTTTGATCATCGAATGGTCATACAAATCTATTATAAAGAAACTCTAGAGGAGTCTTCTACATATAATGCTTAATAAAAATGTAACTAAAGCTTCTTTTATCCCGTAGAACATAATTATAAAGTGTGTCTCATACAAATTTGAATATGACTTTTGTTTTATATTAGCTGCAAATTTCAACGTACATTGTTTTAATCAACATTTTAAAATAAACAATATTTGCAGACATTTTTAAAAATGTTTTTTTAAATAATAATAATAATTATAATAATAACAATAATTATTGAACAAAAGCGAACACAGCAAATGTGAAGGCAATTAACATATGCAAGATTTTATGGTCTGTCGCCCGCTGTCATAATAATTATATGAATAGCAAAAGGCAATTGCAATAATGTTTGAAAGGTCTGTTACGATTGTCATCCTTGACAAATTGTTGCTTGATTTAATTAACACTTGACTTTTAATTAGTGCAAATGTGTCAATGTTGTTGCTGTCGATGTTGCTGGTTGTGCTATTGCGGGCTTCAAAGAAAGCGTGACTTGTGCTTTCAATGCACTCAAACAATAAAACGAGTCACTCGAAATCGAATAAGTTTCGCCCACAAATTTCATAATCGAATTTCGTAAGATAAATATATATATATATTTTTTATAATTATTTGGTGTGCTTTTTTTCAACAGCTTTGAGTTGCGCCGCACCGCAGCACAACTATGTGAAATATGCCCAACCCCCAAAAGCCGCTCGCGCCCCTATGAAATGAAAAGAATTCTGTTAACTGGCACACTGTGGGCGTGGCACAGCCATCAAAATCAGCGGTTGCTGTTGGTTTTTGTTTTCGGCTTTGATTTGCATTATATATTCGTTTATTTTTGTTTTTTTTTTTTTTTAGATTTTTACCCACGCTGTGCAAAACAAAAGACTTAGGAAACGAACTTGCCCCCAAGACAAGTGACGCAAAAAATGTGGCACAGCCAGTAGCCGCAGCAGCAGCCACAGCAACAAAAACAACAAAATGTGAATAGGAACAAAATGCTGCGGCGAATTAGTTGCACGTTTGCTCGACTTTTTGTTGTTGCCATTGTTGCTGTTGTTGTTGTTGCTGCTGCAGTTGTTGACTCAATTGCGGCTGCTGTTGTTGCAGAACAAACCGCTCATTAGGCGCATTAAATGCAACTGTGCATTGTGTTTGTTGTTGCTGCTGTTCGCAACGTAATTACCCGGCAAGGCGCAACCTTAATGTTAAAACAAATACCCTACCCTACCCTACCCTACCCTACCCTACACACACACATACACTCACACGCAGATGAGTTTGTGTAAGGCGAGGACTGCAAACGAAATATCTGCTAAGTACTTGATTTTCTTGGGAATTAGACTACAGTGAAAACTCTCCTAACGAACACTTCTATTAGACGTAAGCCGTTCTTGCGCGCACATAAGCTTAAAGCCCATTTTAAGTCAGACCACACCCATTTTTGTCGCTATTAGGCGTACACTGTTCTTTAACGGACAACAATTAGCCAACGTTCGCTGTACGCCTAACAGAGTTATCACTGTACCTGGTCTCCTATTTTGTCAATAGACTCTGGTAAACTGATACGAACTCTTATTATCTTATTATCATTATCTGTGGCTAGTCCTGATTTGTTTCTAACTCTCTTATGGCACGATCCATTCTAAACTTATCGTAGTTTATAACTTTTCTAAAAGCACAGCAGTAAATTGTATATTTTAATTTTCAATGCATTCATTTTTAATTTATTAGACAACCTGTTTTTTTGCTTCCCACTCAAAGAAAAATAACCTGATGAGGTCTTTTTTAAATGCGCCAATTTCTTTCTAGTTTATTAAAGCTAACATTAACTCAAAGCTATCGCGTCATTTATTAAAAAATCAAGTGTGCATAGTTATTATAGACATTTTCTACAATTTTTCGCTTACAATTCCCAACTGGTGCAAGCGTCAGCTGATTTTAAGATAATGAGACAGAATTGTTTCTCAGCTAATTAAATGGCATTGTGAGCAGGTCGCATTTACAGCTACAACTAAACCAAGCAACTAACTAGGTAACTGACTAAACCCAACCAATATGTAGTCAAATGCATGTATTGTGTGACTGTGTCAAGTTGCTGTTGCCCGTTGTTGTTGTTGCCTGTGGTACGTGGGCGCGGGTGTGGGAAAAGCGCAGTAAAAGTGCAGCATCTTTGCCGCAGCACGTTGGCTGCCTCGACGTGGCATTGTCTGAGATCTAAAAACTATTTGCCATGACATGAGAATTAGGCGCAAAAGCGCACTCAAGTCGGAAGAGAGCTTGTGCTAGATATACCTGGTGCCGGCTAGGTAGTTAGTGTCTTAAATTGCTGTAGCTGTTGTTGTTGGTGTTGTCGTCCGCTTTTTTTTCTCTATTGGGGTAACGTTCATCACGTTTGTCGATGCAATTTCACAGATAACTGTTTCTTCATGTTTGCCACTCGTGCGGTTGCATAATCCAGCAGCAGCAGCAGCGGCACCACCAAAACAATGCAAGCGCTTTAAAATGCTGCAATTAGCCAACAACAACAACAACAATTGAAACTTTTGGCCAACTGCTTCTTTGGCTGCTTCCTCGCCAGCAAGTTGCAGCTACCGTCAATTCCTACCCGCCCGCAATGCCCGCCTATGTGGGTCACAGAAGCTGCTTGTTGCTGTTGTTGTTGTTGCTTGTCTTTGGGGCTGTGGCTGTGGCAGCCAGAATATAATTGTTGTCGGTTTGTTTATTTTTGTAGACAATTTGTTGTTGCGTTTGTTTTTTCTTCTGTTCATTCGATTTTTATACCTTTTTTGTGCGCCTTACGTGGGCCGCCGCTTTGGCATTTGCAATTGGCATTTTTTTTCTTTCTTTTTTTTTGGGGGCTTGTTATGACATTTTTGTGTTGTTTGTTGTCGTGTGACATTTGAGCGATTGCCTGGCATTTTGTCATTGCCAGATTGCACCGAACAAATTTTAGATATGTTTCCAAGAATTGCTCACATTTATCAAATGTTAACATACTAATCCTTTTCTTCTTCTCTTTTGCAGATCTTTAACAACGCGCTTGAAGCTTTGCAGCATGTAAGTCACTTGAATAATTTACTTTCGGTATTTAGCCGTTTATTATATAACTTATATTTATTTAAAAGGTTATATTCTTAATGCTGCCTTTTAAGAAGTATCTTACCTACCTATCATACGCACTAAATACTTTTATCAAGTTCTGTTTTTAAATCCCAAATAACATACGACTTATATATATTTTATAATGAAATCTATATAGAATTGCCTTAATTAAGAAAGGTTATTTCTCGAAATGTAGTTACATATAATGGTATAGCCATACACAACTATCTATACACTTTTTGGAGTTTAGAGAGTTTTCTCTGAGTGTAGTTACATACAATGTTAAGGACTATTACAAGCTTATATATCCATAAACTAAATCTATCCATAAAGAAAACTAAACCGAGCTCACAGTAGAGTTTTATCTACACAGGCCCTCCTAATCGGATCCCAATGCTAGTTAATACTTTATTAACAATATTTAGAATTAGGCAAGGCCTTTTTCTCTGAGTGTAGTTGCATATAATGCTCAGGAATAATAAAAGCTTATATGGCCATAAAAGTCTGGCTTTTTATAAAGTAACATTAAGAAAAATATCTCCCAGTAGAGTTTTATAACGTACGTTTATCTGCAGGAACTCTTCAGATCGGATCTAGTTTTTAGTTTATATATCATTTAATCAGAATTAAAAGGGTTTTTCCCTGAGTGTAATTATATAGGGTATATATGGCAATGCTAGTTCTGTTTTATTAACGCGGCTTGCTTTATTTAATTGTTATTTCTTTCTTTGACCATTTATTTTTATTGGCCAGCAGACAAGATTATATTAAGAATCAGTTAGCTTCACGCTTACTTTCTTTGAATCTTCAATTAATTGCTCAGCTCTTTTATATAAACACAAATCTAAACATATTGCATAACAATAGCTAACAAACTTTTCGCGCTTTCCCAACAATAATTCAAAGTTCATGCGACGGCAAGAAATGTTTGATATGTCATGCAACAAAAGGAAAGAAACAAAAATAAAGGAAAATATTTGATGCATTTCGTATTTAAATGCATTTGGCATAAATTGTGCCATTGTCATGTTTCCCTTAACGTTGTCTATGCATATTTTCACATGATTTTCAAAATGCATTTGACAAATGCAACGGCAACAATAACAACAAGCCACAAACAAACAAATAATAATGCAACAAAAGGCGCATTAAAATGACATACAAAATATTTGGGCGTTAATTTGTTAAGACAACCGAACAACAACAACCCATAGAAAGCTAATGTTAATGAACTATTTCTGTAAGACAACAACAACAACAACAACAACAACAATAGCAACAAATGGTCGCAAATGTGCGCTAAATGATAATCGAAATAATCAAAAACACAAAAACCAACCAACAAAAAATAAAACAACAAACAAAGCCACGCTGTGCATTTAAAAGTCGAAGTTCAATTTGGTAAGACACAACCGTGTTGGGGCGAGGGGCTGAAGGGGGGTCGGTGGGCGCCACTTGATGTGGCGTCAAGTGGACACTTGGCAACCACAACAACAAATAAATGAAAACAACTTGCACAATGCACAATTTGGAATAGATTTTGTATTCAGCGCGCATACCCCTTAAAGTGCGACAGTGGCAGGGCATATTGAATATGTCGAGCAGCTTGTCAGAATCGAGCTAGCGAGTTGAGCTGTTAACAAAAATATGCGCATCACTTTTGATAGTTTTGCAGCATTTGTAGTATATATTGTTATTTTATTACATTCTTGGCCAAATAAACTATATTTGTCTATAAACTTATATACTATTTTTTTCATATCATATTCCAAAAACTATTTAACCTGTTCTGCTATAATTACCAGATTTATGTTCTGGCTTTAAATGCACATATTAGTTCCGGCTTTAAGCCCGCACAAGAATTGAGTCAAATATAATAGAACTGGTTCAGAAATCTCTCAGCTTCATAATTTAAAGAACTTCGCACATTTGCGTTATGAAAATTTAATATACTGGCAGTTAATATCCTGATCTTAAAAACTGGTTGAAAATAGCTTCAATAACTTGTAAAGAACATTTGAAATAAATTATTGTTTTGTCACGTAGTTAAAATAAAATTGAAAGCTATTAATGTGAACGATCATCAAGAACACGATATTTATTGATACTTTTGAGGCACCTAAAACCGAAATCGATTTCAAAAACTTTGCCAGTTGTTAAACTTTTTCATTAAATGACTTTTAAGCCCGACGAGTGAAAACAAAAGACGCACAAATCTTGCATAGCATGAAATTAATAAGAACAAAATTATAAAAATGACGTTTTTATGTGCCGCTTGATATATAGAACATACAAAAAGTTTGCTTACGAGCCAGAATTTATATATCAGCTATATGATTTCGTTCCGTTTCAACTTGTTTCATAGCCCAGATGTGAACTATAGCATATTCAGCTTAAGTGTAAGCAATTAATTGAAATGTATTTCCCTTTGAATTGAGAGTTAGAGCATTTCAATTTAAATGATTAAACAGTTTAACTTGTTTAGCTGCAATTTGAAAGCTACTCCAATTGAGTTCCATTTAATTGCTGTCAGTTAACACAGCCTTCGAACCGAGCTGTAGGGTATCTATTCTATCTATGTATCCCAGCTGGAAATCAAGTTCCCACGGCATCGCAATGGGCCAAAACAAAAAGTGTGCTAAGTTTGCCCAAGCTAAATAATCATTCTTGACAAAGCAAAGTGAGCAAATGCTGGCATAAGTACATGACATGCAGATCCTTTCTATATATATGTACATATATATATATATATGTGTGTATATGTGACTTATGCACACATATGCTTGTAGAGTATTTTAATTTTAATTTAGTTTATGTGTCAAGGCATGTGTAATATACCATTATGAAAAGCAACTACTGATGGCACTCTTCAAAACGCAAACAGTTACATTTGCTGCCCAATTAAGAAACTGTTGAGATACTCTTTCATTTGTGTAAAGAGCATGCCTTTTTCGTGGCAGTCGAACTTAACTTTCCACTCGAGTCTTCAATTGCATTTTAACCTTCAGCATTTCTCAATGAAATTTCATGAAGAGCAAAGAAATAAAAACTTCAACTTGTCTGCATGTGGTTGGCATTTCTGATTGACATCGTTGGCTGCCTGGCTGTTGATTTTTGTCGCCGCTTCTCACATGCATAGATACCCTCCCTCTCCTCTTGCTGATATTGAGCCAGCATGACATGAGAGCTTTTGGATTTTTTTCTTTCTTTTGTGCCAATGGCAGGCGTTTGGTGAAAGTTGTTAGCCTGTCATTTGAGGCCTTGTTGAATGTTTAATTGCTCGTTGCGGTTGCCAAACGTCTTTAGTATTGACCTTTTGGGCCACGTCCTTCAACCATATGTGTGCCAGCCTACCCCAACCGGCTGAAATGGTCAGGTGTTGGGCCAGTTGCCTCAGCTGCCACTCAAACTCGCCTGCTCTCGGCTTTTCTCTTCTCTAGTTATCGCTGTTGTCGCAGTTGTCGCCTTTCTCCTGCCACTTTTGCATGGCACTTTGGTTATTTTTTTCGATAGTTTTCGCTGCCATTTTTGGCTTGATTATGCGAGCATTCCAAATTACCTGGCTGCCTGGCTGGCTGACTGTCTGGCCGGCTGCCTGGAAGCCCACATGCTTCATGCTCGCCTCGACTGCATTTGGCGTCAACTTTCATTGATTTGCTGGTTGAAATATGTGAAAAACAAACAAACGTGCCCCGAAAAAAAGTATACTGCTGAAAACTGAAAACTTATCGAGACAATTTCACTTTTCATTGTCTTGTCTTTTTTTCTTGCTATTTTCTTGTCAGCGACAGTCAGCCTGCAACTGCTCTTCCCCCCTTTGCCGGCAAAATGCAGCTCGATTCGGTTTTAGTGCCAGCAGCAAGTTTGTCGCCTAAGTCTTTTGTTTTACTGTGCGCACAATGTCCTGCAATTGTCTCAAGGTTTGCCTCTGTTTTTAGCTGCTTAGAAAGTTGCCAAAACGTGCTCCTAATTGGCCAAATAAAACCAAAATTATCACAGCAACAAATCAAAGTCAAGCCTAGGCGGCATATGCATATGTTATTTTCTAATGCCAACTAATTTACCCATTTACAGCTGTTAAGGCATAAAAATTATCATCTGAGCATATTTGCTAATATAGAACACATTTGATAAATATGCAGGCGCATATATTAGATAACTCTGCATACACAATGAGCTGTCTTTAAATTAAATCTATGATATTCAAAAGATGCCAAAGATAACATCAAATTGGAGGCTGGATAATACAATCAATTTGTTTATGTTAAATTGGCAGTTAACACTTTTAGCTGGCATTAACATATTTTTAGCTACCACCAGCTAACAGAATTTTCATTAACATTCAATTATTGAGCTACATTTATACTACTTTTATGTAATCTTATATTATGTTAAGTAACAGAAAACACAGATCTAAAATATATTCAAGAAATCTTTCGAAAGTAATTAATATACAAATTCAATAAAAAATATGGAAAAATTCAGATAAAATGTGGGATCGATTTTTAAATTATACCAATTAAAGAAACTAACATGAAAATGCCTTAAAAATGTGGGATTATTTGCATAAATAAATAAATCTTGAATTTAATTAAAATTAATACTATCATCTCTCGTATTGGTGTCTCAAAAGTGGTTTGTGAGTTTGACCTTTAAATAAATAAGAGATTGTTGATATATGTAAGTCAATTCTGCTTTATGCAGGTCTTTAAAGTGAACTGAAAGTCCCGATACGATTGAATTAAGTTCTCTTTTGGATATTATATAAGTTGGTTTACGATGTTAAAAATAAGTGCGAAAAATGTTAATGGATATGAGCCTGGCTTAAGTGAACTGCACCTGTTATAAGCCGCTTCTTTTATACAATCTTATTGTGTAATAATTCTTGTTTTACCCAACTTGCAGATGATATCAGAACTGGTTATGATTGATCTTTTTGAACTATTGTATAACATGATCTATGCTCATGGCCAAGACCAATAAATTCATAGATTTCTTATGCTAATGCATTGGAACTCTCTTCAAGGCTTAGCCCAGTTTTACTTCGTGACACATTTTCATTTTGGAAAACCGATGGGCCAATGCTTTGCTTTTACAAGAACTTTCCCAAATAACGCAGACGAAGTAAAGCTTAACCATTGAGACGAGTCGAGCTTCGAATTTGAGGCGTGGGCGACGCGTCGTGACATTTGGAGTTGTGTGTGTCTGCGTGTGTGTGTGTGTGTGTGTGTGAAGTTCCATTTATGGTTATGTTAGCTGGCTTTACGGTTACTTCTGGCCGGGCTCTAACGGCGCATGCAAATTGCGTGCATGACAACGACAAAAGCCAAATGAAAACAAACATCAATAAATATTGAGCCTGATTGATTGGAAAGGTGCGCACGCAACTAAAGCGATCCAAAGCAACTAAACTGGAGAGTGTTTGCAGGGGAGTGCGGGCAGAGGGATAGGCAATTAACCTTGATATGCAGTACATGCGGACAATAAATAAAACAAAGCAAGCCAACACAAAGTAAAGTAAAAAGTAAAACAAAACAACCGAAAAAGCCAAAAGCCGCAGCCACAAAAGTCGTGCAAATGAAGTCATTTCAAGTACAAAACGCTTCAATTGGGGGCAAATAACAACGGCCAGCCGTAAAAAGTGTTTTAAGACAAATGTACCCAAAAATCTGAGACCATTTCCAATCGCATTTCGCACAAAATGGACACAACAGACGGCTGGGGGTGCATGGAAGAGGGGGACCTGAGCCATGAGCTTAGAGCCAAGCAGGTGTTGTTGCTAGAACTGCCGGAAATTGCCCGGCCAGAGGCCAACAGATACGACTTTTCAGCTCTTTACAGTTTGTTGCACAATACGCCAAGAGCTGAGACGCGAACCGGTTGCCAGAATGAAACTGAACCAGAAGCCAATTAAAGCATCTAATTGCCTTAAACTTTGGAATAATTTGGCATATTTCTTCTTTATATCCGATTTTGATTGAGGAAAACAAAACGTGATTTGAGTATATATTTTGCATTGAAAATATTTTCAATACTAAAAAACTCATTAATGCGAGTGACATTTTGATTTTGATTCAGGGTAGTTTCCTAATCGAGAACTCCCGAGCCTCTTGCTTTTTATATTTTTGTTAATATTATTTCTTAATAAAAAACATTTATAACCTTTTTCTCCATGCCAGAATATCATATAAAAATAAATTACTATTTTTATTTTTATTATAATCAGCTCTGTTCTTTCTCCAATCAGACTTTTTATGAAGTATTCAAGTTTCTGCTGCGTTTTTTTCTCCTAAAATTCATATTAATTTAAGAAGCAGCTTCTGTTCAGCATTAAAATGCTTGAATTCAATTAAAGCTCATTTTATTGCGAAGTGCAAAGTGAAAATATTTCGTTTAATATATGTTTCTAATTTCAATGCCTTTTATTTGTTGCTCGACTGACAAATGCTGAGCTTGCGGTTAACAAAACAAAACTTTTTAATTAAATTAAAAAAAAAATTGAGAAACCGGCTTCTAAATCCTGGCATGACATCAGCTGCGGTAAGCACATCAAAATGCCGCAACGCATCAGCAGTCGAGCAAGCGAACCAATAATCATCATTATTATCGAAAAATTCAACTACAACAAATACAAAACTAACAAAGAACTCAGGGAAAAAACAACTAAATATATGTATGAGAAAAAAAATTAAATAAATGTGTTTAATTTGCGGCCGCTGCGGCCCGAATTTTAAGCCAAAAAGAATCTTTCGATACGCGGGCTAACAAATCGTCTGAAATATGCTTCCACTTTTTTGCAACAGATCAAACTCAAATATTTGGGGTTGTTGTGCCTAGCGTACGCTGGCATAGCGAGGGTTGCCACTAAAGTTTTATATTGATATGCAAAGAGAAACAAGAACTTTAAGTTGTGTGTAATACAAGAAAATATGCAAGGAGAAACAAGAACTTAAAGTTAGGGATTGGAAAAAAACGTTGAGCGAAATGAAAAATTCTAGAAATACAAGAAAATTCTGAAATTTCTATATATTCGATTCTCTAATACTTCGCACATCCCTCGCTTTGTAGCACACACACTTGACTTCTATTATAACTGGCAGCCACACATGTGTGTTGGTACTTACGCCCGTGTTGTGGTATCATCTTCATTGTTAACGCTATCTTGGGGTCTGACTCTGATGCTGCCGCTGCCGCCCGTCTCGGGCCCAACAACTAAATTCAGTTGCTGTGACTGCGCCTCTTTTCACAGTTGGCGTCTGGCATTTTGGCTTTTGTCAATTCATTGTCAACAAGTCAGTGAACTTGTGTGCGCGCGTCTGGTACGGTACGACGCTCAGAAGAGGGCCAAAGACAGCTAAAAGACAGCCAGAGACAGCAGCAAAGGCAGCCAAGCGACCAAATGGGCTATCGGGGTACCAGAGTAGCGCGGTACCGGAATACGGAATACAGGGGGGGAAGGGGAGGTAGCGGGCATATGGTGTGGCTCTTTCTTTTACAAATAATTAACATAAATTAATAGGAAATGAGTAGAAACAGCGCATGGCACACCAGCAACCAGCAGAGGTCGGTTACAGTTACAATAACATTAACATGGCCCGTCGAAAATAAAGAAATACATAAAGTTCGTGTCTTAAGTCTTTTGTTTTTTTTTTTTATATACCTATATACATATACATATGCGCATTTTTTTGGCTAGTTTCGTCTAGCATCTTGAGCTAGTCAGAGGCTGCACAGTTACATAAGCCGAGTCGAAATCTCGCCCAGTTATTTATGGGGCGCCACACACAGAATGACGACAATCGTAAAAGCGTAAAAGCGTAAGAGCGTAAAAGACGCAAAAACGCATTTGTGGCAAGTCGCGAAAAATTGCAGCAGCAGCGGCAGCCATTTGGATGCATTCATCGTCTCGGTGTCAGCCAACTAATCAGCACCTGTCATGCGTGCAACGCAATCAGGAAGCAAAACAAAAACCTAACCCACTGTGCAACTTACAGCCGCAGACGCAGCCTCCTTCAGTCTCAGTAACCGTAATGGCCTCTGGCGGGGCCTGGGAGTCGAGACGGAGACGGAGACTGAGACGGAGACTGAGACTGGCACTGGGACTCCTCCTCTGGCACAGCCCACTATGATGTGATTAGGTATGGTTTTTTATGGGCCTACTACGAGTAGCGAGCACGTCATGATGTAATGTTTATATGGCAATGAGCCAGCTAAAACGGCTACGACTATTACCCACCCAATAACGAACAGGCCATCAATAGATAACTAACTAATGGACTGCCAGCCAAAACTATGCACAGCTTTTAACTTTGCCACCCTAAGCATCAGCTTTGGTGTGTTTTGCGGAACTAACCAAGGCACCAAAAATTAATTAACAAATTCTGTTTCAACTTAATCTTCGTTTTTAAATGATTTATCTATAAATGAGTTGTTCGAAAGAACAAGAATAAAAGAACACATCGATTTTATGATTGATTATTGTTTTTAAACCCCTTCAGCTGATCAACAAAAAATACGTAAATACTTCTCGCATAACTAAATAACTTATCAAAAAGCTACACATCCGGAAACCATCAAAATTTACTTTAAAAAATATCTATCTAGCTATCGAAACTATGGATTAGTTATTATAATTGACCTTTAAATCATTTCAAGACCGTAAAATAGAGTATTTTAAACTATAAAAGAGGCTAACAGATAACATATGCCGTAATCTAAATTGCTTTAACATATATTCACATTTATATACATATAAATATATATGTAAATATCGATAAGCGAATACACACGCATAATTTCAAGAACAATATAAGTAGAGAGCGAGGGAAATGGAGTAAGCGCATGAGAAAGAAAGATGAATAAAATGAGAGAGAGTGCAAATGATTTCAATAGAGTGAGAGTAAAAGCTGAGCTAAGACCAACATAATGCATTAATATAATACTTATAAGCAAGGCCTGGAAGTCTATAAGTATGCCTGAATCCGTGAGAATCGCATAGAAGAGCAATTTTTTTAAATACGTATTTTTCATGCAGCGCAGCTTGGTATAAGAGTATACACGAACTGGGTGCCATAACGTCTTTCGCAGGTCAAGCTATTAATTTTACATTTTTAACCACAATTCCACGCATTTCTCATCCAGTTGCGAATGTCGAAGTGAATTAATTGAGTCTGCAAACCAAAAAAAAAGTTGCATGCAGCCGGTTTCCAAAAGTTTTCCACAATTTCGGGTGGAATACAGGTTCCTATCTCTTACGATTTCGGTTGCGCATTAATCACCAATCAGTCAGTCAATCAATCAATCAATCAATCAACGCAAGCAGTTTCATAAATATGATTATTTGCTAGGATAATCAATTTTATTTATCGAGCCGATTTAATCATTTTTCAAAGCAATTGCTGCACATGCTAATGAATTAGGACAAGCGGCAACAGTGCTAAGTAACTTTAATAGAAATCTTCGAAGTAACAAAAAAGAAAGGAATCGATCAATAAAAATAAAGAGAAAAATATTGACTTAAACGGAATAACAATTGATATCATTGATCTAGCCACGCGTATTTAACTTTTACATGCTCATTTTCATATTTGCTGAAAATTCAAAATCAATTACATACGAAATTTCTATTTATATAAAAAATTATTAAGTGAAAGTGCAACGATCGAAGCAGACAACAAACAAATGCAAGCAAACAAATCAATTTCTGTGATTTCTGTTTGCCAACAATGAGCAAAAATTTATTTGCCTTAGCATATGTGCAGAGCTCACCAAAGAGTATATACAACTGTATAGATAATGTATATACATATATATATAAATTTATATATGTATATGGTAAGTGCTGCTCATTTATTGATTCATGATTCATTGAACATTTGTGTGGGATTTGCGATGCTTTGGCAAAACTCATGATCATTTTGTTCGTTGTATAATAAAGACAATGACTATAAGTACTGCTCAATATCATGATAAACACTTTATAATAGTTATAATAGTATGTAAATAAAATACATACAAAATTTTTAAAAGAAATGAAAAGGCAAGCAAGGGAATTCCTAGTCTAAATAAATCAAAACAATTATACAAAGAGTTGAAGATAGATGGGAGAGATAGGAAATTGACATTTGAACCACTGGAATTTGTTGCACGACAAAAGGAAATGCCAAAAGACAACAAAACAGCATGGTAAAAATCAGCGAAAATATAACAAAACGTAAGATATATGGAATGCTGCAATAAAAACAAGGGCCTGGGAGATCCAGACCAGGCCATACTCTGAGCCTACAAATATAGCTCACGCTAGAATGGTGGCTGTTGATAGCTATAAAATGAAAGGTAAGTGACCAGAAAAAGTAAAGTCCCCTTCCAGAAACATAAAGAAGGAGAAGAAGACAAAAGAAAACAAGCACAGCAGCCAAGTTAATTTAATTAAATTAAATTACAATAAGAAATTCCCTATAAAAATAGAAAAACAAAAAGCTAGCTATGCAAAATACGATCTTAATTTTATTGTAACGATCGGCTCCGGCCGACGTCTATGTAAAACGCATGATTATGCAGGCACGTCGTATAATTATTTTCTATGACACACTTTTGTTTAATACCCTGTGATTAGCTCGCAAGTCTTAATCATTGGCCTGGCGTCTGAAGGCGCCGCCTTTGCATATGGCTGATGCCCGCATCAAACGCTTCGCATGAGATCGACGAATTTCGGACGCTTTTCAGCTTTTGAAGTGATTGTAAAATTTTGTTGAGCCTCGATGCAAATTACCTGATGGCAGCCATACAAACCTGGCGCTTGGCTTTCAATCGTTGCGTTGGTTATACAATCGATTCAATACAATAGGCAAGGCCATCAATACGGCCACACCCCCATTTCATTTTTTGTTTTTTTTTTTGTGAGTGGCAGACACGCATGCGCATCCGCAGATACATTGATTGATAAGCCACACGCACACACACAGACGCAGAGATGTATCAATCAAGTGATCGTTGATTGAGAACCGACTTGGATATATTGCGGCAGATAGATGGCGCTTTATGCTAGCCGGTCGTGTTCTTCAGGAAAAAAGTTTCAGTTCCTAAAGCCATTTTCGACTACAATCAAATTTGGACAATCTTTATGCGATTTTAACGCTTCGTAAGGTTCGCAATTACCCAAAAGAAAAAAACTAGCTCAAACAACATCTTGTTGGCCTGACCCAAGTACTACTCGCACGTCTCACATCTAGCACTGCTTAGCTTAACTGCTCGTTGCTTTACCAAAATTAAATGATATAATTACAGTTCCGTCATCTACCCCTTCTTCTTTCTAGCGCAGCTTATAAACATACTTGGCTGCCGCTGAATTCTGTTGCTCTGTCGCTGTTTTGCTTCAAGAACTTTTCTTTCTCTTTGGGCGCGTGTCTCTCTACAAGGGTCAGAGAACAATACACTTTATAGCTTATTCTTCTTATTATTATTATTCTTTTGGCTTGAACTCTGTGCAGTTTTCCAAGAATCTTAACAATTGACAGCACATGCCAGATGCCACTGGTTGGGCTCCATGTGCTCCCTTTTAAAACTAACCCAAAACGAACCACTTTTTCAAAAAAAATAAATGAATTCATTGATTTAGTAAATTCAGTACAGTTAAATAAACGGGAAGAAAGTATCTATGGAGTATCTATAATCTAATCAAGAATCACTGAATACATATATGTATATGCATTTTTCAAGGAATATTTGTATTATTTGTAGGTTAGGTAGTCACATAAATACCTAGACAGAGATACAGATACAGATACAGATGCAGATGCAGATACAGATACAGATGCAGATGCAGATGACGATGAAGATACAGATGGAGATGGAGATGCAGATGGACATACAGATACCTGCAGGTGCAGAAAATTGGAATATGGAGAGACTGATAGATATAAATATACCCTGTAATCATATGCTAAGTACCCAACACTTGCGAATGGAGTTAATGGCTTGCATCTTTAAGTGCATACTAATTTCATGATTACAGGGCATTCAGAAGAGGGAAGTGTAACTGGGTGTGATAGTAGCTACGTTTGATCATAGCCTCTCCCTAGCTATTAATATGCACCTTAACTACAGCCCTCGGCTGTATATTCAGTGCCAGGAGCAGCTGCCGCCACGCCCACCAATACAATGCCAATCGGATGGGAATGTTGTGCGTGCTCATGATGGTGTCTGGGATTGTATTCATGTTCTGTTCAGTTCGGTTCAGTTCGCTTTTTGGGCACACCCACATGCGTTTTCACCTCATCAATCGGAATGCTCAATCAATGAGCCGACTCGTTCGGCGCCCATAAACTTAAACAAGCTGAAGCTGTCTTCTGTCTACAGTCTTCAGTCTTCTGTCTTCCATCGGCGAGCCAAGCTGGCTGGAAGTCAATTTATATGCGCGCTAATCATATGAAATAGATCAAATTTCTATTTGTCGGCTGGCTGTGTGTGGAACGGGGCAGCGGGTTGGCAGGGAAGTGTAGCAAAGCGGAGCGATCTTCGGTCATGTGGATGGGAGGCAATTTCACTTGCTGCGCTGTGGCATGCAACTTGTTGTGTGTGTCTGTGTCTGTGTGTGTGTGTGTGTGTGTGGGTTGCCATCTTATAAGCAGGCAGTTAAAATGTTTTAATTTTATTTTCTTTGACTGCGATGGCGGCTTTTGGCTTTTGTCGCACTCTCACCGCCTAATCTATAAGCACATACAGAGATGTGGGAATTGGAATTGGAAATGGAATTGAAATTGGCTGAAGATGGTGGATTGGGGATTGTGGATTGTGGATTGGGGGGTCGTTTACTGTCCACCACTGAGGCTGATTGGTATTGCCATGCCGCACGCCCCGGCCACGGCCGCGGTCGCGGCACGCTAATGATGATTACCCACTTTTACCCAGGCGCTGGTGGCTAGTGGCTAGTTGCCGGTCTGGTCGGATCTGGTCTGGTCTGGTCCGGGTGTATGGCGCATGGAGTACATATAAAAATCAAAAGCGGTTTAACGCGTTTCTCGTTCGAGACTCTTTTTCATTGCGATTCAATTAAAAACGCTTAGCAGCTGTGCATTGAGTCCCTGGTCTCCGATCTCCAATCTGGTGATCTTCAAGCAGATCTCTCGCTGCAAGTCGTCGCACCCAAAAGAAAGCCACTTGTTCCGAGGCCGTCACAAATCAGTTTCTCGTGCTGTTGTTGTTATTGCTTCTGTTGCTTTTACTACTTGTTGCGGCGACATTGACTGCCTGCCAGGCCGTGGGCGTGGCAGTTGCTTCTTCCTTTTGATTTAATGGCACACAGCGATCGGCTTGATTCACTTTGATTCAGCTCGGCCTTGGCCACATGCTCGTTGCCAACTAGTTGGCAACCGCGTTTGCCGCGGTTAGGGGAAGGAGGGGGCTGGCAAAACTCTGTAAAAGCGATTTCGATTTTTGCGCTTTGACTTGCTGGATTTCACCAAAAAAATTAATAAGTAAAAAGCTGCAAGCAAATATGAAGCTTGATCACACCGAAGCAGAAATGCACTTAATAAATCAGTCAAAGCAAGAGAGCAAAATTCTGAGTATTTATCTGACAATATTCACAGCATGTTTTAGAGTTAAGTTTTTCGCTGCTTAACTTTTATCCCACACAAAAAAGCACCCCTTTTATTACAGTATATTGGTTCAGTATTAAAACAGTATTATTTTAGTATTTTTCTGGCAATATTCACAGCATGTTTAGCTTTTTTCCCACCCAAGAAATACACACTTTATATTATAATATATTACTTAAGCATCGAAATAGTATTTTTTTTAGTATTTTTATTAGCACAGTGTACTGTTAAGATCTTCAGTTTTTAAGCATTTTCTTACATGCGATATTCCCGCAATACCTTTACTTTCCACTCAAAACATGAAAATACAATTTTAAAAAAAACCCCCCAAATTGTTTATGAACTTAAGCTCAAACTTGTTTATATATCAACAATATATGCTCAATACTCGCGGCTGTCAAGCTGAATGGGAATGTTAACAACACCTTTGATATACACTGTGCTACAAAAATATAAGTGTATATGCAACCAGTTCCCATGCGGTACGACCATCGACGAATTTAATTGCAAATTATTAAGTGTGCTCGTATAAAGATTTTATTATTATTATTATTATATTTTGTTGTTTTTTTTTTCGGGTTTTATTTTTTCTTTTTTTAGTTTTTTAGTTTTTCCATGAGTAAAAAGTGAAATTGCTCTGCTGTTGGCTTGTTTCTTTTTTTCGGGGAGGCGGGGCCTTTGCGCCAATAGCATGTCAGCAGGTTAGCAGGGATTTGTCAAAAGAGCTGGTGAAATCTCTCAGATTGCAGTTGCCAGTGAATTGTTGTCTCAGTTGTTGTTGTTGCTGTTGTTGTCGTTGTTGTTGTAATTGGCTGTGCACTTGGCTCAAAACGTGCTGCAAATGCATTTCTGTGCCGCCGTCTATGTGGCCAAAAGCAATCACAATTCGCCGACCAAGGCCGTAAACAAATTTACGCTTTGGCATTTACAACAATAATTGCCCGCTCATAAGCAATCACAGGTCCGAAAGGTAACACAGCTATGCATATCAATTGAAAGTTTAACACACAAGTAAATTGCAGTTTTTTTTTTACCATATGGTATGTGCTCAAGAGCTGGCACAGCTGAAAAGTGTTGAGAAAGGTCTTCTAGATAAAGCAACAGCTGAGATCTTGCATTTCTACAAACTAAAAGTGGCTTTTGTTTGGGCGAAAAATTGATTTGGGCAACTGCTTTAAAGATATGACAAATTATTTTAAGCAGTTCTTTAAAAACTGGAAACTAGTAAAAGGTTTTTCGCTGCTACAAAAACAAGAAGTCCTCAGATATAATCTATAAACATATTTTTATGGGAATCTCGAAATAAGAATAAAACATTTCTTGAAGTAGATCAACAACTTTGGGTAAAGCTTATGTAGGTAAATTGATCTTTAGGCAACCTCTTCTTCTTTGACACACAATTCAAATTTCAAGGAGTACTTAGTCTACAATCTTTAATGAAATATAAAAAACATTTCTAGTTGTTGAAGAACAGTTTTGGCTTCTGCCTCTCTACACTGGGCTTAGATCCAACCTCTTCTACGAAACACAATTCAATTTTACAGTAAGTTTTTAGTCCAAAATCTTTAAAAAAAACTTAAGCAATTGTCTTTTAACTTCACAAATTGATTGCGAAAACATGTTCTTCTGCCAAAAGCGTGATAAGAAACATCAGCGCACATTATAAGATAAACCCATAATAATTGAACCTCTACAAAAACAAAAACTAGAAAAAAAGAAGAGCACCAAAAATTACTAACAAACTTTTTATGACATTTTCTACTTATTAGCAACAAGATGAGATAAGATAAAAGCAATTAAGGTTGCTTGCAACGCATCTTAAGTCGCAATTAAGCAATTAATCTACGTGTAGTTACAACTGTGGACGGTTTTCTCACTATGAAAACTCAAGTGGAAAACTTGAGATGCAATTCTTAAGACATTTGGCCTTATGCCATGAACTGGTTCACAATAACAAGAGGCACAAAACGGAGCGTTTCGAAAGTAAGTTGGAAATATGTACGTATGTATATGTGTGCCAACAACAAAATTGTAGAAATATCGACACCTTTTTGGCGGCAACTGGCTAAATTTGAGCATTTCCGTTTCCGTGACCAAAAGCAACAACAGCAACAACAACAACAACAACAACAAACCTGTCCGATTATAGGCATATAGAATAATTTTGTGCAGATTTCACTCGATCTGTGGCCAACAAAGTGACGGCCAAGCTAAATGCCAAGTTTTTCAATTTTGCAGCTCCGTCTGTGTCTGTGTCTGTGTGTGTGTGTGTGTAGATGGAAAACTTGTAGAATGCATAGAAACGACGACGGCTTTTCAAAGTGCTCAATGCTATATCAATAACAGCAGCAAGAGCCGCCGCATTGGCCGCAGCCACAGCCGCCTGCTACACCTGTCTAAGCCAAAAAAAAAAAAAATAATAATAAATAACAACAACATGCACTGGCCTGGCCAGGGCCAACAACAACGGCAACAACAACAACAACGACAGCGACGGCGACGGCGACGGCAACGCTGCGCCCAAAAACCCAACAACTCTTAATTTCAACACATTCCAGCCAAAGACTTCGCGGCAGAGCCAGCGGCAGAGGCAGCGACAGCGGCAGCGTCAACTTTGTACGTGCGACTCGACTTTCTTTGCGGCGGCTTACAATCACAACAACACACCAATCTATATATACTGACTGACTGTGTGTGTGTGTGTGTGCATACCTGTCCAGCAGTTAGCCAGGCGGCAGGCAGCAGCAGCGCCAGCAGCTCGAGCTAAAGTCAGTCGCTAGCAGACGGCCAAAGCGTTGAGACGTCGTTAGTTACGGTACGCGTATAACGTGCTAAACAAAACCCAAGCGAGCAACAACAACAATACAAGCAGAGCTAACATTTGCCAACAACAACAAAAGCTCCAAGCCGCTCTTTTTTTTACTGTGCGCTGTGCTGAACAAGCAAAGGTGTGTGTGTATGTGAGAAATGAAGAGAGCCGCAGATTGTGCTCTCTCGCTGTCGCCTTGCTGCGCTCTTGCAATTACCGTTAATCAAATAAGTTTTGTAGAAATTTAAACGCCACAACTGCCGCATGTATTTGTGTCTGTGTGCATGTGTATGTATTAAACGGTTCATTGATCGAGTTCAGCTGAAATGGAGCAAATGCCAGAAACAACAACAGCAATGGCAGCCAAACAAACGCAAAGAGAGTCAAAAAACAACAAACAAAAAAAAAAAACAGAACAGTGCAAGTGCCTGTGTGTGAGTGTTGCTGCGTGTGTGTGCGTGTGTGCCACCAATTTGCTTCATTTGCGGCGTCTTCGTCAAATGCGCTTAACCCATTTTAATGTGAGCACTTTGTGTGTGCGCAAAGCAAAATCCAATAAGCGAACTGAAGAGAATGCCAAAAGAATGACAATTGCGGCTTGCAGCCGCTCACCGAAAGAGGGCGCTATGGCAACAACAAGCAAACACAACAAAACAGTTGCGACTGCGCCAAAGAAAGGCAACCGAACATGAATGAATGGAATATATTTAATGAATGATCATGTGAACATACGTATATACATACATACATATATGCATTATAACCCCAAACATACTTAGGCACAGCTAATCAAAAAAAGAAGAAGCCAGACACAGGTGTCGCTCTTTTCACTTGCCAAATGAGAATTAAGCGTTAGTTAGGCCTTTATTTAACTTGAATAAAATTATAAAATACCATCATATAAATAGTTCAAAAAAAGCTAAAAACGTGCTTGAGCATTATTTAAAAAAATATGTATTGCCTGCTTTCGCAAATGTATCGCTTAGGCGAAACTCTTTCCTATCTGTTCGAGGCATAGTGTTTTTTTAGCCCCTGGATAAAGATCCTAAATTTGAAATATAACAGCTTTTAAGAATTCAATTTGGAATCTGGAATCGATCAATTACATCTAAACTGAGCTCAGCAATGCGAAAGAACTCTTTCTTGCCTTTTACAAAAGGAACACATCATTCTATATACACATAACGCTATGTATATAGTATATCGTTAATAGTTAATGAGCAAAAGTGTTGAAAACGTTCTCAAAATTATTTTCATATTGTTTCTTTAAGAACGAAGCACTTGTAGCTAAAGCCTTAATTCTACAGTTAAAGTAAAAAAGGGAAATTAATATCATAATGGAAAGAAATTCTTAAAAAATTTACTAAAAAAAACCTTATATAATTATAATTTAGCAGATAGTGAAAATCTAGCGAAATTAAGGTATTTCAATTTGCAGAAAATTGGATAATTTTCTTTTTGGATACAATTGATTACACTTTTGTACACAAGATATAAACACAACAATTGGCATTTCATGTATTCCAATCACGAACCTTTTTCAGCACGATTGCTTTGATCCCACTAAATGGGATAAATGATTATAAAAAAATTAAAAGAAAAAGCAAGCGGATGACATCAATTAATTTTAACAAGTTCTCTGGCCATGCAAATGACACCTTAGCAATATTTAGAGAGAGAGAGAGAGAGAGGGAGAGAGAGAGAGGGAAAAAACATATTTATAAATATGCATTTAAGACGAGTTCTGGGCACATCCCAAAGTTAAATGTTATATCAAAAACGCTGAAACCAGACACTGGAAATTTAATTTTGAGCAATTTGCATATAAAAAATATCAAAAAAATGAGTCACGCATTTGGAACAAGTTGAAGGGGAGTCGATTCCATGTTGTTAACCATATTAAAAAAAGAATTATAATCTTTGCATCAATGCCAAATCTTGCTCTTAACACTAATGCGAATGTCGATTAGCTCGTTGGTAATTTTATCCAGAATTCGTTTTTTTTTTAACGCATAATATTTAAGCCCAAAAAGCTGATTGATGCTAAATATAGTGACATGATGCATAGTAAACTCGTATCAACAAGCCCAAATCGAAGCGAGGCAGCGCTTAAATCTTAAACACATAAATCTTAAGCACATACATATATAGATGCATATAGATATGAACATTAGCACTTTATTAGCACTCGAATTCGGCTATTCTAGTGTACACAAAATACATTTAGTTTGAGCTTGTTTTGTTCTTCTACATATGAAGATATAAGTATATAAGTTGTAAGATTAGCTGGTAACTAGAGGCACACGCCCTGTCTATGTACATATATATATATATGTATACATATACAATATTATAATTAAACGCCAACTTACAGAATTTTGAATGCAATAATTAAGAGCAAACTCATGGCCACTCCCAAGTTCAGCCACATTCAAGAAATTATCTTAAAAACTAGTTGGAATATTGTCTATTGTCTCTATGCTACTGTAGATACTCTGCTCTCAGTGTTGTATGGGATTCAAATTGCAAAATTTCTGTTCTCATCTTTTTGAGTTAATCGAGATTTTTATCATATTCAATAACTCTATTCATCAAGTTAGGGGAAATATGGCCAGAGCTAAAATAAACTTTTGAGGCTTATAGAAAATTTAGTTTCATCTTAACAAGATAAGATCTGATGCAACATGCAAATCATTTAATTGTAGATTCAACCATTATCATATATTGATCATTATATAGATACAGATTATATGTATATACATACATATTTATATTAACATAAACAAATGGCACATAGGCGGATTAGGAATTTCAAAAAAATAAACGAATTTAAGAAAATAACGAGAAAGTAAGGAGATTTGTAGATATTTCCGCTTTGGAGATGTGTGAGAGAAGTAAAGCTCGTTAATGCCGATTTTGATGAAAATATCTTCAAAAACAGAGTATTTGCAAACGAATCATATGACAGCTATATGATATAGTGCTCCGATGTTGATAAGTTTTTGGATATACATATATTAGCAGAATAGTGTCTATTGATGCTGATCTATAATAAATAGATACATTATGTGGTCGGAGATGTCCATGTGTTACACATTTGATGACAAAATTATAATACTCTCTACCCTGTACCCTTACAGAACATAAGATAAAAAAGGTAGTTTTGAATAAAGGAATGTAAACTTCTGAATATATTTGATGCCGCAGAATTTATTTCGGGTGTTTTTCCACTTTTTGTCTTATGCTTGTTCTCGATGTTACGGTGTGTTTGTGTGTGTTTAAAAAACGTTTTTGAGGTTAATAATTTCGTTCATTTAGCAGCTTTTGTGCTGTTGGATCCGCTTTTGTGTCATATGTAAATTTAAAAGACACACATTAACACTGATAAATATACGTAGATGTTGCTTTTTCGGATTTTTTTTTTTAAACAAATATATTCAGTAAAAAAGAAAAAAGAAAAAAAAAAAGTTGAAACAAATAAACGAGATTCTTTTGGCCTACGCAAGCGACAACGTCGCACAACAAGTTGTACAGGCTCATCGATTATGAATATTATTGAGAAAATATACGAGCATGTCTGCGGCGTTGGGGCCATTCTCAGCCTGCCCACTTGAAAATAGCACCAGTTTCTGAGGCAAACATATGCAGCTTGGTGGAACAACATTATGACAACGCAACGGCAGCTGGGAAATTTGAAGTTTATCTGAGAAATATGCCGTTAGAGCGGCCGCTAAAGATGCCTAACCTGAGCATAAATATTAAGCACTTAACCGAGCTGGCCGTGGAATACGTAGAGGTTTTCCACTGCAGCGCATTCCTGTCCGATCGATCAGCATTCCACTTATATCTCATGTTAACGAGCGAAATAATTCCACCTGACGCTAATGCGCATTCACTCGCCCGTATCTCCTGGTTCGTTTTCTGATTGATGATCATCCCCTTGGCATATCCCATAAATAAGACATGCATTTCTTAGCGTACTTAACTATTTAATGCTAATAGGATTTGTTCTTACATTTAGCACATTTAAGCTGGGCTTAATTTCTTTTAAGTCTGCCATTAAGACTTAAACGCTTTCACTATTTAATTCTTGTTACTAGCTTGTTTAGCTCGCGGATAATATTTCCCATTTGTCCGAAAATTATATCTATATATTTGAGGGAAAAACGTTCAAATTTGTAGAGATTTTTCCAGCAGCTAAGGCTCAAGATGTCAAGTATATTTGATGGTAAAAATGTAAAGCTTTAATTGAACCAAGTTCAACTCTTCATGCAAGATATAGTTTAAGAAATGCATGCCGAACACATTTCCTTAAGATTTTCTGAATGCCGTACATAGTTCTCTTTAATCCACTTGAGACACGCAGATAGCTGATCTTCCCATTACGTGTGGTTTTTCTTGCAGATGCCCAGAAGTACTTAGCTAGCGTCTGGCAATCCATAAATTGAAGTCAACTGAATAATCTAAATTGATCGCAGAAGATGGCGCTACGTTTGCGTCGGGACGTCCAGAAGGCCTCCTACTATGTCTGGTTCCTGGGCGCCGAGGAGGCGAAGGGATTGCGTGGCGCGCGCGTCATTAACTCGGTGCTGCCGTATCTGGTGGACAGATCGCGCGGCCAGGAGCCGCTCAAGGTGACGCTGCAGGTCTCGCACAAGGGCATCAAAATCGTGCAGGTAAGTGCAGCGCATACGCCACACCCCAACAGACACACACTCGCACACACACACACACAAGAAACATTGCATTCTGCTGTTGCTTATTGTCATTTCAATCGGTCGCTAACAGGGCTCGTCGAAGCATTTAATACCACACAGTGCCATAACCAGCTCCGTGCAAACCGATGACATCGTCGCCTGTGTGCTGCTCCTCTATAATCCGGCCACCAAATGCCCCTTGCATGTGCACGCCTATCGTTGCGACTCGGAGACAACGGCCGAGGCGTTGCATTTACAATTGCAAATACTAATCAATCGGCCCGACAATCAGAAGCGCTTCGAGGAGCTCGAGACCAGGTGGGTTCACATTAATATATCTGTATTTTTCATTCAGCGAGTTTCCATTTCCACAATTGCTTTTTACTTTTTAAATCACAATACTTTTACTTTTTAAATCACGTTCAGTTAACTTGATAACTTCGCCAGTTATCAAAAGCAAAGTCTTGGTTTTTTCTTTTCAAATCGCGTTTTACATTTCAAATCACGAAAAAAATACGATTTACTTCTCAAATCGAAAGAGTTTTAGTTTTAATCAAAAACTTTGTCAAATCTTTTCATTTTACTTTTCAAATCGCAAATGTTTACTTGTTCAGTATTCAATTGCAATAGATTTACGATTTACTTTTCAAAGCGCAAAAACTTGGCGATTTGTTTTGTTGTGCGTTTTACTTTTCAAATCGCAAAAACTTGGCGATTTACTTTTCAAATCGTAAAAACTTGGCGATTTACTTTTCAAATCGCAAAAACTTGGTGATTTACTTTTGAAATTGCAAACAATCCAGCAAAAACCAGATAAAAACTGATAATATCGATCACAAAATGTAAAATCAAACAATATTCTTGACTTAAGTTTTAAACGAAGCTCGTAACATATGGAAACTTGAAATTATAGCGTTACTTCTGTTAGAGATCACAAATGTGTTTTAGTTTAAAGAGCTTTAAGATCGGAGAACACAATGTAGTTGTATACACCCAATTTTAGTTCGCTATATTGATTTCACATGCAAGTACACTTAAATGTTAGCAGTTCTTGATTTGGTGGGAAAGTCAGCTGCAAATGCAGTGGCATCTCCATGTCATTATCATGAGTAGCAAATGCAACGATCTGCGGCAACGGCAGAGATCGGTTAATGGATTGTCTAAATGTCTAGGTGGGCAAAGCCGGCTGCCTGGTTCGCCGTTGCCTGGTTGCCAGGTTGCCACTTAGCTGCCTGCTGCTTGCCACTTGCTTCCTGCTTGTTGCGCCCGACGGGTCGGCATGCAATTAATTTCAGCTTTGCGGTAAATTGTAGAAGATCTACCTGCCCTACCCCCCACACAGCCATGAGAAACCGTTGGCATCAACTGAACTTTTGTGCAAGCCGCAGCTTTTAAATGAGTGGCAACCCTGCCACATGTTGAACTCTTGAAGATCAAAGCGGTAAACGTGCATTTACAAATTTCCATTCGACCATGCGCCCCCATTTCCACTTTTCAAGCCTGCAATTTCATTTGCTGTTGCTTTCAGCTAAATGTTATTGATAAGCATCTTTAAGATTGTGAGATGTTTAAGAGAAATTCGGCGATTATATACGAGCTAAGGAACTGTAGCTCTAAACACCCAAATCTGATACTTCAATATTACAGAGTCTGAATGAGCCTGAAGGAAAACATTGAAGAAAGCTCAAGTGCACGACTAGGAAAATCTGCAAGATCTGGTGACTCTAGCTTTTATAAACTTAGATTGTTTGATATAGATTTTTATCGATTTCAAGTTATCGATTTTCGGAAAGAAACTCGTACTGCGCGGGCAGTAGGACGACCTACGTTTAATAATTCAAGTCATTGTCACACTCATACAGAGAGACGGACATGCCTAGATGGACTCGGCTTTTGATGATGATCAGAAATATAAACACTTTATGGGATCGGAGATGCTTCCAGTTAAATACATTGGTCAAAAACCCCTTTTTATCCATTTTTTAATGGGTTCAGGGTATAAAAACAGCTTATTGAAAATCTTTTTTAAATTAAGCATATTCCCTTGCAACACGTATACAAAAGATCAAGGCATGTATAAAACCAGGTTCACCAATCGAAACTCAAACAAGAAAGCTGGTTCAAACCCTAAACCCTTCTAAGACAGTTAAATTTTGACATCAGCGATAGACAAATGCATGTAAATTGCAATAGATAAGCTGCCTAAGTCAAAGTCCAGGCGACTGCCCGGAATCGAACTCAAGTCCCAGGCTAGTCTGTGGCTGTGCCTAGCTAGCTGAAGGTTTTGGCAGTTGATAGCTTATACCATAGAAATAATATTTCACAAATATAGGTATATATTTTGAAACTTGCGCAATCTGATCCTTTTGGCATTGCAGATTGGGCATTTTGCCGCCGCTGCCCGCTGGCGGGGCACCAGGTCACAACAGCGACAAGAGGCACGATTCCTCGCACAAGCCGTCGCATCATCAGTCACAACAACAACAACAGCAGCAGCAGCAGCAACATCATCTGCAGCACCATTCCAGTGGCGGCTATGCGCATCCGTCGCAGCAGCAGCGCCGCCATGAGACATCGCCTAAGCGCTTCAGCAGCTCGCTGGGCAGCGATACGGGCAACAGCACGCGCGAATCCGAGTGCAGCGAGGAGCAAGGTCTGGCCGGCTCGCCAGTCTCCCGATCGCCGCCACATGCCAGCAGCAGCAGCAGCAACAAGCATCATCTGGCGCATCACTCGCATCATCCACATCCACATCCACTGCCACATGGTGGTCATCCGCCGCTGACGGCGCAGCAGAACAGCGATCTGTTCGACTCGCTGGCCGCAGAGCTGCGCGCCAAGCTGAATGGCAATGGGCCGCCGCTGCTGCTGCCGCCGCGCGACTATGATACAGTGCATCGCTCCAAGGGCAATCTGACGGCCATTGAGCTGCGGCGCTGTCGCAACGCGCTGATTGTGGGCGGCGCCGGGCCGACCAAAGGTGCAGCAACTGCCACAGCAGCGGCAGCGGCAGCAACAGTTGCGGCACCGGCCACCACGGCCAATGGCAAGCAGGTGTCCTCGCGCGGCTCTTCGGGCATTGGCTCCGATCTGGCGCCCAGCCCAGAACGCCAGGAGCTAAACAGCTCAAGTGGTGAGTAGCCGAATAAACATATCAGAAAATCCATTTCTAATCTCTGCCTTCGCAGATGACGAGCACTGGTCGAACGAGGCGGACAATTCGGTGATTGCCTTGAAGCCATCACAAATTGCACTGCCGCATCACGCACAGCTGAAGCGCAAGAGCGCCGTGCAGCCGCCGGAGGATAGCTATCTGCGGGATTTGCCCGCCAAGCCGTATGTGCCGCGCCAAATGGAACGGGAGCGCACCAAGACGCCGGCCGTCTCGAGCAAGTCCTGGTCGAGGGAGGATGAGATCAAGCCGATCATTATGCGACCGGCCGACTATGATGCGAAATTCAATCGGGTTATGCAGCTGGAGCCGCAGACGGCCAAGCATGAGGCAGCTGCCAAGCTGCGCGACACCGACAAATACAATGAGATCAATCGTTTGCTCAACAAGAAGCTATCCGGCCAGGACAGAGATCGTGAACGGGAGCGGGAGCGCGAGCGTGCGCGAGAGCTTGAGCGAGAGCGAGATCGCGATCGGGAGCGGGAGCGCGTCAAGCAGCGCTCTCTACACGATGACGACTTGGATGACTTTGATGACTCGGATCCGTGCAGTGAGCCGCAACAGAAGCCGCTGCCAATTGCCGCTGCCGGCTACCGCAAGGAGAATCTAACCGATAAGCAAAAGTTCATGGAGTATGCATCCAAGAAGCAACAGCTTAAATCCTATGCAGCCGAGGAGGCGCAACGCTATGGCGGCAGTCGCCATCGCTATGTGGATCCCGCCGAGCTGCCATTTGAACAGCTGCCGGCCGCCGTGCAGCCATTGCCCGTGGGGCACAACAAGTATGCGGCAGTGCATCGCGGCGCGGAGCAGACGCGCAGCAGCAATAGCAGCAACAGCAACAATGCGGAGCGACGGGAGCGCCACGACAGAGAGCGAGAGAGAGAGAAGGAGCGCGAGCGGGAGCGAGAACGCGAGCATTCCAGGGATCGCAATCCGTATCGCGAGGCAGAGAGCCTACCCTACATACAGAGCATGGAGAAGATGATGAAATCAACGGGCATGCGCTACGGCGAGGAGCCTCCCCGCAAGCCCAGCAGCCGGGATGGCACACGTCGCGATCCGACGGAGTATGGCCGCGAATATCCAATCGCCGCTGGCAGTCAAGTGTCGCCACGTGAGCGCTTCCACGATGCCAAGGACAAGTTTCGGGCCATGGAACGCACCAGCAGCAGTCGCGGCTACGATCTGGATGAACGCGACAATAGCGGAGCAGCAGCGCCCGCGGCGTCAGCGTCATCAGCAGCCGATTACAGATCCTCGTCGCGTCGGCGTCGCGGCTCCGTGGAGCCGCCCAGCTATGAGCAGTGGAGCGATGAGGAGGAGGAGCTGCAGCCCGTACAGCCGCAAGAGCCCATCATGAGCCGTTCACGTGCTCGTTCGCGCGAGCACTGGGAACAGGAGCAGCTGCAGCACGCAAGCAGCAGCAGCAACAGCAATATGCGTCATGGCCAGGAACGGGAGCGCGAGCGGGAACGAGAAAGGGAGCGCGAGCGAGAGAGGGAACGGGAGCGGGAACGTCGCGAACGCGATTATCCCATGCGACGCGGTGAAGATATACGCGAGCCACCACACGATCCCTATCGCCAGGAGCGTGAACGGGAGCGGGCACGTGAGCGCGTACGCGACAGCCATCAGTCGCAGTCGCGTCATCAGATGCGCGCCCATTCGCGCGAATATCTGCAGCCAACGGAGCCGGTGCCCGTATCCAAGTCCAGCTCGTCGCGCGTGGCCCACCATGCCGAGCGTTATCCATCGCCGGCGCCCACGCCAAACAGCAGCAACAGCGCCGCCTCCGGCTCCGGCAAGCAGCCGCTGTCCAGCATGCCCAAGGGCTATCGACACAGCTATGCGGAGCCTGTGTTTGCGCGCTCCGGCGGGCGTGTGGGCCTAGCCGCAGTCAATCCCTACTAGCAGCAGCAACGACAACAACTACAATAACAACATTTCTATATGAACATACTCAATTACTGTACATTACACACACACACACACACACTGACACACAGACCACTTTTGGGATGTATCCGTCTGGGGAAGAGGAGCGACCCCATCCAAGCGCCACAATGCAGCTGGGCACCAAGTGCCCCGCCGGTCAGCGCCTGTAATTATGTGCCTTCTAAATATGTTTTATATCAGTACAGATACATATACATACATATACATATATATATATATATATATATATATATATAGATTAGCCCATTTATATGCATCTATATCTATGATTATATAATGCATGTATATTTTTATATAGCTAAAAACGAAACGCGAACAAATCGATCAGAGTTGATATATGCATTTTTTTTTCGTATTTTTAAGTTGTGCGGTTGGTTGGTATATAAATATTATATATACATATATATACTATACATAATATATATATATATATATATAGATTAACTTTTTTTTTAAATCAACATAATATTTGATACTTGTATGCATAATGAACGTATATAGCTGATGTATCTATTGTTATCAGTTTGACATTTACATTAATAAAGCGCTAGAAAAAAAACTATAATAAAACTTTTATTTATTTACTACTTACAAAATGTACTGCATTTAAAAAAAAAACAACGATCTGACTTTTGGTGGAATTTCGATTCAGCTTGTTTCCCCATTCAGGCTAGTTTAGTCTATGGTATTATGAATTTGTCTCAGCTTAAAACTACCTTAATTTCCACAGGCGAAAACGTAACTCGGAACAGGCCTTTCGAATCTGCCGCCTATCAGACATTTTTGTTTGTACAGTGGCGCCATCTCTCGGCACCACGAACACAACTAGAAGTACGAATCAACCCTGCGACACGTAGATATCATTTCGCATACGATCATTAAATTATATTCTGCTACAAAACCGTCTAACCTGATCGAATAACAAATTCGATATAAATAAGAGATGGGAACCACCAAAAATCAATCAAATTAGTAAATATGTAGACAGCACTATTTCATAATGCAGAATCCAATTCGTAAGTGTGGTAACACTGTTTTTCAAATAAAATGGCGGAGTGCCAAGTGTTGGTAAATATCGCGACTCATTTGTTGCACCAAAATTGAGCTGGGCAATAAAATGGATGTGTGTTAGTAGAGTCCCAAAAGTTTGCATTACATGTAATATATATATTATATTTTTCATGTATATTATATTGTAAATTATATATTACACATATAAAAACATTAAGGAAACAATTTAGATATCATTTTGAACTCAGATTTCAATAAACACAAAATTTAATATTGACTTTAAAAATTGAAATAAGACATTAATAAAAGAACTTTCTAACTTTCTATATATTTAACCGTTTCGAAAATGGAATTGGGAGAGTTTATTTTCAAGATTTTATTAAATATTATATTCTCATCATCAATCATATCCATTATACCATATATTTGGCTCAAATCCTGGACACTTCTCGACCAAAATAATACTTACGCTTGTTGCCGGTCGTAAGGAATTACTCAATTGATTTGTCGCCGGATTCGCGGATTTTCTTTTGTTGTTTTGTTTTACATTTTTATTGTTTAATTTAAAAACTCTTTGTTTGGTTTTTCACAATATTTGTTTTTTTTTTTTTTAGATTTTTTCAAAACAAAAATAAAGAAGAAAAATATAGTTTATGTAATATATTTTTTTTCTTTCTCTCACTTGTGTTTTCGTTTTTTGTAGTTTTTTTTTTTTTTTTGTAATAATATTAATTAAAAATATTGGTTTTGTTTTTTGTTTTGTTTTTTTGTTTGTTTTTTTTTTTTGTTTTTCTTTTGCAAGTTAATTTAAGAAACAATTAATCAAGTTCTTATTTAATTATACAAATTTAAAAAAAATAGTAATTATATAATAATAAAAATAATATTTATAACGGGGGAAAATGCAAATAGCTGTTGTTGTTGATTTTTTTTTCATGTTGTTGTTGTTGTTGTTTCTCTCATTTTGATGCGCGCACAAAACCGACAAAGAAAACGGGATTGAGGGGCGGGGTGGTGGAGGCGTTTGGGTTTCTTTTTTTTTTTTTAACAAAATTTGCGACCATTTTACAATATTTGATAGACTGAGGGAATGGTGGTTGGAAGCGATTGATTGATTGATTGATTGATTGACTGATTCATTGTTTGATTGTCGTTCAACACTAGACTGTCAAAACGGGATTTGTTTCTTTTATTTTTCTTTTAACTAATACTCTCCATAGATCCACACATAGTTCCTCCTCTTCTGCTACTTCTTTACATAAGGTCACAAAAAAAAAGTTATTTATATATATATAAACTGGTCTGCATATTGGTTTAGTGCAAGCTTGGCTATTGAGGGTTGAGTGCGAGGGGCTGTTGTGTGTGGTGTGGGGCGCGCTGCGTCGATATGGTGCTGGTGGTTGGGTTGTGGTTTCCTTCGGGATCTAGGACAGAGCGCTGCTAATAGTTGTTTGTTGGGGCGTGGCCAGCGCTTTACATGTTCTCAAACTGATCCACGCGACGCTTTGTATTGCCCTTGCGGATCTCGCGCAATGTCTTGTACTTGTCACGTCCCTGGCGCACATTCTCACGGTGAATCTTATCATTTGCCGTCTCTTTCGTTTCGTCGCGTGACTGCGCCAGATCTTGCTTCAAGGCCTGCAAAAGAGCGAGAGAGTGAGATAGAAATAAGCACGAAAATTGTGTGAAATGGGGTTTTACATTTAGGGATAAAAACTAAAGATCTTGAGCAAAAAACAGTTCTAGAGTTTAGAGACGTTCGCTAAGTTCAGCTCAAATACGTATTTAACTGAGTCTTTGAGCTATAAACAGATACAACTAAACTGATGCGCTATTGAGATACGTTTACAATGCCTAAAATGTTGAACGTATGGAAGGAGACATCTCCAACCCAATACCGCATAGATATTCTTGAGCAATATGGGCATTATTAACTAGTGTCTCAGTTTTAAGTCTTCAATCATGGAACCTGGCATAGGTCACACAGAGTATATAAATCAGAATACCATATAGTTGTCATAGAAAATAAAGTTATAGTAAAACAAACTTTTTTGATTTTGAGAATATTCCTATCAAACATGGCTTTTACAAGTTTTAGCCTGCTCATTACATACAAGCAAGATCTTGTCAACATAGAACTAGTAGGTAAGATCATATTGTTCTACATGGATTGTATGAAAGAATATTCCATTGTTGAAAAATATCTTCAAGCTCAGCAATGGCGAGCTTCACAATTCTCTTCATTTCTAAACCTATTTTCTGCGTAATATAACAAAAGAACTTCTTTAAAAATTCCTTCATGCTGTGATAAGATAGTTAAATAAACTGTTTGCTGCGCCCATTTAGCCAAAAAAAAAAATACCTATAAAAGCCTTATCTACATATCTTAGCATATTTATCTAGAAAGGTTATCTGTTGGGTCTGAGCACGTATTTCATTAAATATGCCGCTCTGCTGGCTCGTATGTTTGCACGCACCTTGAGCTGATCGTGCAAGCGTTCATTGCGCTCGGCCAGCGTGCGTCTGTCCTCGATGGGATCCTTGATATGCTCATCTGTGTCCAGGTCGCGCGACACATCGCCGCCGGCATCGCCATTCGTCAGCTCCTCCTCGTTCTCGTTCTCATCCTCGGCCACGTGATGGTGTTGCGGCGTGGTGGATGCAGCCAGCAGCGCAGCAGCAGCCTCGGCCTGGATGCATAAACAAATGGAAAAGATGAATGATGATGACGGATAATGGGTATGTGGTGTGGATTAACCTGCTTGCGGCGTGCCTCCTCGACCTCGTCTTGTAGGCGTTTGGTCTCTTCGTCCTTAGCATTGACCTCGTCCTGAATGCGCTGCACCTCCTGTTGCTTGGCCATGATCTCCTCCTCAAGTTTGGCCTTCTCGACGGCCTCCATATTCTTGGCCTCCTCGAGGCGCTGCAGCATGGATTGCAGCTCCTTTTGGCGCAGCTCTAGCTCATCCTTGGCGGCCTGCAGCTGCTTCAGTTGCTCCTCCAATCGTCGTATCATCTCCTGTGCCTCGAGTAGATCACGCTGCGAGCGCTCCATCTCCTCTTGCATTTGCTTGAGTCGATCTTCGTACTCCTGCTGCTTCTTCTCGGCGCGTTCACGTGCTGCCAGCGCCAGCTGCAGCTTCTCGCTGTAATTGGGCAACAAATAAGAGATGACATATAGAATCTGTATGAGAACTGGTGGCTTTGGGGGATCCACTTACCGCTCCTGCTGTTTGGCATTCTTTTCTTCGCGCGCCTGCGCCTTCATCTGCTGCACATCGATCGTGTCGGGCTTGCGACGACGCATGTAGAGCTCATGGTTGCCCATGCAGAGGGCCAGGATGCGCTTGTTGATGCGAACGCGCGGCGCAAAGAACATAAAGTCCGGCGCCTTTTTATCAATCGGTTTGATAATGAACTTCTTCTCAGAAAATGAAATGTTACGAATTTCGGACCATGGGAAACCAATTTTGGGCGTTAGTCGATCGTCCTGCTCGTAAATGTTAAGGCCGAGCGCATCGACGCCCAACCACAGATCGGTGCCCTTCTTATTGCGTATCTCGAAATAGTTAACGCCATACATTTCCAGATCCTGGGCAATCTTCAGATACTCCATCATGGCATCTTCGCGCAGCATGCTGCGATGCTCCTGCCACCAGGTCATTATCGACTGCTCCCATTCGTCCTTGGACATCTTGTGCTGATCGATGACACGCTGTGGCAATAGGCGATCGTTCGCTAGGAAACCGGCTGTGTGAGTGGTTTTATTGTGATCACCGTGGCGCGCCTGCACCGCATAGGAGGCCAGCAGCACCGACGTTTCCGGCGGGCAGTAGATCTCGTCGGTCAATATGGCATTCTTCACTTGCAGATAGAACAGGCGCAGTGTGATGTCCTGTATTAGCTCCTCGGCCACATCCTCCGGATAGAATTTGGCACGGAATCTGAATTGCAAGGGATTCTCCTTTTTCACATCCTGATTCATAACCTATACATGCCGTAAATGGAATAATTGGATTAATATACAAGTAGTTAAATCATTCTCCCTATTAACTCTTTAATATATATTAAATATTTCTACACATATTTGATTTATATATTGCCCAATTGGGTTACCCATGTGGAGAACGGCATTGATCCAGTCTATGCATTTGTGTGTGCGTTCGGTGCAAAAGTGTGCAGCATGTTTTTTAATGGAGAATCAACCAGAGATCAATAAGAATTATATTAAGTTAAGTTTTTCATTGAGAAACTCTACATTTAAGAGGAGGGGGAGAAGGCATGCAAGGTAGCATATGGTCTAATATACAGACATATCGAAAACAACAATACTTAAATTATCGCTGATGCCAGTTTTCAGCTGTTACGTTGCCAAATTTCAGAACTAGCTAAGTTTAACGTTCCTTTGATCGACATTTTGAATATTTGAACTTAAACATTTTAAAATATATTCTTCTATGAACAATCGCATCCCGTTTGCTTTACCAACTGGCTTGTTGACAATTTTCACTTTACAGCGTTGCGCCAATTTTCACAACTAGCAAAACGGTTCAAAAAGTAGCGGATATTGAGGAAAGGGGAGCCACAATGTTTCGAGGCAATTTCCTAGCGAGCTACACTAGCATTATCTAGTTTTTTCTTTTTGATTTGGCCCACCATATCATCGGCATCGTCATCCTCCTCGCTTTCATCCGTCTGATTGTGTCCATTGCTATCAGCGGTCTTTTTGTCCACATATTTCTTAACACGTTTCAAATATTTAATTGTCTTTATGGCCGGCGATTCAGGCTAAACATGAACACATAACCTTAATTATTGTCTAATCCAATAAATTGTATAACAAACACAATATACTTGCAAAATACTGTGATATAAACCTATAAATAGTTGTGTATATCGATTGTGTATAGTTATTTTTTAGATGCTTACCTTTTTGTATAGCTTAATCCATGTGGAATCACCCTTTGAGTCGGTGTATTGCAGACCAAAGAACCAAACCTCGCGCAGACCAATCGTCTTGACCACCTGATCGAACAGTTGTTTGCCGGTCGTTGTCGACTGAATGGCAAACTCCAGTTCAGCGTCCATTGTCGTGACGCGCACATTTAGCTAAAAATATATATAGAAAATAGGAATATGTAGTAGAATGTTATCATTAATATATTCTAGTTTCAGGCATTTTATTTAATATTGGTACTTGTGTATAGATTGAAAGTAGTTGAAAACATATCAATAGAGCTGGATTCTGTGCTATCGATCTTGTCTTATCGATCCTCAATACGATAACACTTGTCAAAGAATAATAATATAGATATAAAGGGGGGTAATAGACATGGTCATATCTATCTATCTATCATATCTATCTAGACATCAATTGGGAAATAGGGGATCTTCAGAGATTTTTAAATCCTTAGGATGGCACAACCCTGTCGGTCCTTTTCTTATTAGAATTGAAATTCTCACGTGCTTGGTTCATGTGATTTCTTCCATTTCAATGGGCTTTGGTCATTTCTTATCTTCTCTTTTTGGCGTTCAACCCTTCACCCATGCGGCAAACAAATTGGTCAAGTGACACACAAACACAAAAAGACACACACAGTTGCCCCTCTTCTCTCTGCCTCTCTCCACACTCTACACGCCCATGTGACTTGTATAACGATGACAGTCTCTACACCCCGCGGTCACAACAAGCTTTACAGCTAGAGTCTACCCATTGGCTATCTGTGACTGTTGTTGTAGTTGTTGTTGTTTTTGTTGTCATGGTTGATTGCTTTTTGCCGTTTTCCGAGCGTGATTTTCCTGTATGGAGCTTTCCCGCTCGTAATTAGCTGACACGTGCACGCCCCACATGTTGGGCCAATTTTACTTGTATAATCCTCCTTTGTCAGTTGCCGCCCGCAGGTCCAGTTGCAATGCGAGCAAATTTCGCTCGTTTATCAAAGCATTAAATGATCAAGAAATCAACAATTTTTTGTTTGTTTTTTTTTTCTTCCTTGCTATCGATGTGGAAATGCATGTGGAACTATCTTTGTTCTAGTTTGATATCAATCAATTGTCGTTTACGCTCATATATATTTCCAATTGGAGCAAATCGAATTATTTGCTGCAATATTGCGGTTTTTTTTTTTTTGCAAAACGTGTTATCGATAATTCATTTGTCGCAAAATAAGGTGTGAAGTAGTCGTGTGTCCTGTAGAGGTTGATATAAAGTAAAAACTCTGCAAAAGTTATGTATATTATGCGAATTTCTAGATGTTGGCCTGAACATAAGATTCTGTTCATTATTCTGCGTATTTTATCGATATCGATAACTTGGTTATTGCATATTAAATATAAATATTCGCAAATCTGAGCGTTTATTCAATGTTATTGAACATCAGAAGTTAACCTACAACATTTCTAAATCTTTTTTGCAGTGTTGAGTGTTTTCTGTTGCTGTTATTGATATCGATAACTTTGTTATTGATATCTGAAGCTATATTACTGCAAAAGTTGAATCATTTTTTGCAATGTTAAGCCATTCGATATCAATGCTGTTATCGATATCGATTACTTTGTTATTGCATATTAAATATACGTAATTATTTTCTGCAAATGTTAAGCGTTTATAAGTTGCTATTAATTTGAATCTAAGTGTACTGTACATATTTCTGCCTAGTGTTATCGATATGGTAGAAAAAAAGATTTCAAAGCTCCAGTGCCACAGTAGTTTTTTCTAGAGCATGCTAACGATCTTTATGACTCAGTTCTCGTAGGCTCCCATATAATTCATAATTGAGTGCAAAATGTTGTGGTTTCTAGATGATTCCCGTTCTTCTTACGATGTTAACTTTTTTGCATTTTTGTTTTGCTACGTAAATTGGCGCGTTGTTGTTGTAGTTATTTCTTCTCTTTTTCACTATGTTGTTTATTAGTGCACTTTTTTGCAATGCAAATCAAACGTGACACAATGCAAGGAAATTGAAAACGTTCATTTCAATCCAATTAACGTTTTTGGGTTAATACACGTTGCTGCTGGTGTTGTTGTTGCTGTTGTTGTTGTTGTTGTTGCTGCTGCTGTTATGTCTACTGTACGTGCATACAAGCATAGCTCACTCATTGGCCCCACTGTGCATGCGAGTGTGGCAACGGAAACAGCCGCATAATCAACCAGTTCACGTCTCCCTCTCCTCCTAGCTTTGCCTCACCACCTCCTCTCTCGCTCACTCTTCAGCCGTGTGCTTCATCCGCGAGTCGATTTGTCGCTTTTCGATAGGCAGGCAAGCGGCTGCTGCATGACAAATTGCTCTCAGCTATGCCAAAAAGTTGGCCTATGTGACGTTACTTTTCGTCTTTAGTTTTGTTTTTTTGTCAAGCCGGAAACCATATAAATGCATCAAAGCACAAAAATTGTGACTTACAAGTGGGGAAAAAACAAGACAATATTGCAAATAGTTGCATATTTCTGGCAGAGTCGTGAATTATTCAATTAGTTTGTCAAATTCCAACAGTTTATGGCAACTCTTGCCTAACTACAAATGCTTCATTTGTATTTGTGATTATGCAATTTTGGTTTAAAGTTAAGCTATTGCTTTAGATGGTTTTTACGTTTTACAGCTCAAATAAATAAATACTTAGTAGTAAATAATACCAATAAAAACGTAACATGCAACTATAATTAGAAAATAAAATATACCATCTTTTGTGTTATGGGAACATAAATCATAAAATATATTAAATTTGGAGACGAAAGCTTTCAAGTTCTTAGAGATACAGATACATATATATATATGTATATATATATAGACGTAGATATAGGAACAAGATTCTTTAAACTCGCTCCATGCAAAAATATATACAGAAACAAGTACAAAGCTACATTAAGGGGGAAAACTTTTGGGCATAGACTATTAAAAAATATGATGAAACCTTTTAGAATCTTGCAAAATATAGCTATAAATGTTATAGGACTGAACTATCTGAATATTTTTTGTTTCTTTTCTGCATGCCATAAGATAAGATATGACAATCTGTAAATATATATATGTATATACATATAATCAAAAAACTGTTTCTATAAAACAAAGAAAAAATTTTACAAAAGCTAAAAAACAAGATAAATTTCACGGGGAAGAATTACTCTGAATAAGCTGGATTTATAGCTAGATTTATCAACAATATTTATAAGTTACATTTATCAGCTAGATTATTAAGCTGGATTTATAGGTTAGATTTATAAGCTGGATTTATAAGAATAATTGCTAAGCTATATTTTTTGAGAGCAAAGTAAATTTAGGTAAAAAAAAACATAAATTGTTGATCAAATCTTTGAACATATATATTTTTAACAAATCTATTCAATTATTTGGACTAATATCTTTACAAACAAGGTGAAAGCTCGTCGATTGGAATTATCTAGAAATAAGAATCAGCCTTGAAACCGAAATTCCTGTTATTATTTTTTTTCAAAATAATATTTTATGTTAAAAAAACATAATATATATAACATTACATTCATACAATAGATAATTAGCTTAAATTGGAAGCATCAGTGGAACCGAAAAGTTCTAATTAGCGGGCGACCACTGTAGCAGGAAGCACACGCACACACACGCACACACACACACACACACACAGAGGCACACACACTACATTGAAATGCCCTTTTCAAGGGTATTCGAAGTGGAATGTAATGTTACATGTGGAGGACGAACCATTTTGCGCTTCACGCTGCCGGCATAGCGCGAGAGCCGCGCACGGCTGTCGGAGACGACGACCATTTTGGGCGGCCAGGCGTTTTTTAGTAGTTTTTGAATAGCTGCAAAATTTTGGATGGCGCGTGGCGCTCGCACACACACATACGCACACACACACACAGACAGAGAGAGAGGGAGAGATTGAAGACACGCGTTGCTAAAAAAAAAAAAAAAAAATGACCGGCAAAAAGCAAATTCAAAGACAATGCGCGTCGTTCTGTTGTCCAGCGGCAACTGAGGAAAATGGAAAAGCGCCATTTGGTATTTAAGTTAATTCGACACGACAGTCGATAGGCTCTATTGACGAGAAAGTGGCCCAGGCCCAGGCCCGGCCCAGGCCCAATCCCAGCACGTGATCAGGTGTAAGAGGCAAGGGTGGGACTTGAGAGAGGGGCAAGGGGCGAGGGCCGAGCACCCACGTCAGAGGCGACTTTGCAGCGACAAAGTGAAATGGACAAACGCTGGAATTATATTTTCCCTCAATTCGATTTAACGTGTTTTTCGTTATTTTTTTTTTTCATTTTTCATTTCACTTTATTTTCATTTTTGCCCCCGCCTACTTGCTGGCAATTGTATGTTAATTATGTAGCTAAAAATAGATAGACAAATGACTTAACTGAGACATTAATACAGCTGTGCTTTTCACCTTCATTCCCCCACTCACTCCCTTTCTCTCACTCTCTCTCTCTCTCTCTCTCGCTCGCCGAGCTGACCAGTGGGCAGGGGCCCGGCCTGGATAAACAAATCAGCGTCAATCATATGGCGCGTTGGCTGTCAGTTCTATTAGAGCTGCAATTAGCCAAGCCCATTAAGGTAAATATGTACATCAAGAATAACGAAAGGGCATATAAATTAAATGTGGAGTCCCATCATTTTTACAACCTTATTAGAATTTACGTGAAACATCATCTTTTTTCTAGCTGTAGATCTTTACTTAAGGCATTTCTAACAAAGTGACATTAACGTTTACGAACGCGCGCCAAAGAAGGAAGATGAGAAGATGAAACGCTAAAACGTAAGAGCTAATGTGTGAAACGTTTACGAATGAAACACAAAGCAGAAAGCAATAATTGAAAGTATCCATCCTAAGCGTAAAAACAAGATAAAGTGAGATCTTTCATACAATCAACTATGAGTGTAAACGTTTACGAATGAGTATCAAAAAAGTAGAAGACGGAAAATTGAGAGCTTGCTCGGCATTACACCCCCACTCCCTCACACGGCAAATACTTACTCAGACTTATCTTGAAACTCAATTTTTAGGTCATTTGTTTTCACGATTTACAATACGTGCTAGCCACATTTCATAAAATATACTATTTTAGATAGTGAAAAAATAAAAATAAAAGTTGACACTGAACGTATTGACTGATTTATTGTTTTGGCTTTCTGTCTGCCCTGTTCGCTGTCAATCAAATTGTATCAAATGAAATGAAATCGCTACAAATCAATTTTTTGCACGTCGTCCAAGCTGTCAACTGATAGGAAATTCAGCGACAACACAAGAAGACGGCCAAAAAGAGACGGCAATTGGGCAACGCCAATGGGTCAAGTGATCCCCACCTCCAAGGGGGAGGGGGAGCGCCAAGCATTATGACGTCGCCCGCAAATATTTGACGTCATCGTCATATATATACATTTTTATTTTATTATTATTTTGGCTCAATGCCAAATTGAAAGAAAGAAGAAGCAGTCTTTAGACGTCAGGCATTTGGCCAGCTCAATGACGGTCTGCAGATGACGTCTGTTAATTTCTCAGCAACTTCTGCTGCCAATCATTATTGATAAGAAAAAGTACACACTCGATGTGACTTTTTTTTTTTTTATATTGATATCGGTGTCCAAGTGCTTGATAATCTATCATAATTTACAAGCTTGTTTCCATTCCCATACTATTTTGGTGTTCTTTTCTTTTGCTTTATCAGCGCTCTCAAAACATGAAATGAGTTTTTCATTAATTTGATTGCTGCTGTGATTGATTGCATAACGATTAAAATTCAATTTGATATCAAATATGTACATATGAAAATAATATAAAGTAATATTAATGTGCAATTTGTCAAATGTTTTTAAGTAGATTTGAATGTTTATTTTTAATGGAATTATAATAATTCTAGACGAACAATCTACCTCAATCTACTTTTCAATTGTTTTTGTACATTACTTTGCAGTGTGGCAACACTTTTACATCTTATATGTTAACCAACACTAATCGTTTCTTGGCTTGCCAACTATCTGGGCAAATCACGTTATTTCTTATACCCTGAGCCCTATGGAAATGGTTTAAACGGGTATCATGTTTTTGAGCAAATCTATGTAACAGGCAAAAGAAAGCATCTCTGAATCCATAAATGTAGGTTCAAATGTAGGTCTTTCTCGTGCCCGCGCAGTACGCGGTTGTTCCGATAATCGATAACTTGCCCCGTTTCCAAGCAATCAATAAAAATCGATATCGAAATCCTGTTGTCTTACATTTTAAAAGCTTGAGCTACCAAATTTGACATACAGCTTTTAGAATGGTATATACAGATCAAGTTTATTTTATTTTATAGCTAACTCCTCAAGCGCGAGCTTCTTAAATCTGAACAGTGCTGCCAGCTTGTTTTTACATATGTAGACGTTGCCACTTTGCAGTGTTACATCACAAAGTTTATTTGCCACTTAAATGATGTGTATTTTAATGCTTTACTTACCGATTTTGGCGACATTTTGCTGCTTGTCTCTCCTCACCCAGTCGTTGTTAGTGAAATTTTAACAGTTTTTGGGTTGCCACAAAGTGTTTTGGACGTTTGCGTTTCTTTGCTCTCGTGTTTGTTGCTTTTACCTCAGTACTGGTTCAGACTGCAATGAGAATTGACAGGAGAATAATGCAATTAATTGAGAGCAAATAGAAAAAAATATATGTCGAATAGACTAGTTTGGGCAAAAAGAAAGACAGACAAATATTGTAAAGCTGTTGGACACAGTTGCTTTCTGCACTCGCCAAGCGATTGCAAATGCAAAGCTCACGATCATAATTCCTATATATAGGAACTGAGTGTTTTGTATATATTACTTGGCGCATGTGGTTATATCTGGTATATACGCCTATTTCGGATTTTACCTGGCACATTGACAAACGCAAAATGCAGCCTCAAAAACAATTTTTATTCTTTCTAATTAAGAAATCGTGTGCATGAAAGTAAAGTCAAAACTAAAACGGTTCCTTGAGCGCGCACTCCAAAAAAAAAATTGATAAAAATGTTCCGAGCGGAAATGGAAAAAAAAACAAAGAGAAAGAAAAGTAAACAAAATATTAAGATTACAACTGTGTTTAAAGTTCTTCTTTTGAGAGAGAGGAACTTTTCGTTTTTTAGATGCCCAAAGAGCTCAGCTCTTAATGGAACCGACCCACCCGAAGCCAGAGCAAGTGCACCCATTTAACGGGCAACCCTTGAAGCCATTTATATTTACTAGGAAAACGTTTGCTTCCACAACAATATCACTTAAATCGAATATTAAATGCATATGTTTAAAGGCTTTTTGTTGTTTGTTTTGGTTTATTGTGGGCAAAAGCTGTCAAACATCATGAAAATTCAATTGACATTTTGACACATGACATTTGAAACGTTGCTTACCAACACTCACGCCACACGAGACGCCATATTTGTTTGACTTACTCGTAAATATGTTGAGCACACACACACACATATATATATATATATATATATGTACGTGTGCTTATATATACACTATATGATTTTTGAAACGAGCCTGAACAAACGGTTTCCGTCGAAATGCAAATTAATAATCATTAGCTGCAAAGGCAAAAGACATTCCAAAGTTTCGGTTTTCATTGTTGTTGTTGGGTTTGCACAAATTATGACATCATGCCGACTTTATTATCGCTTCTGCGTGAACTTCGAGTGTACATAAATACACAGATATATTATATACAAACTACTACTATATCAACACACACACACACACACTTACACACAAGTAAGTTATGTTACACTCTTTAAGTGTGGTATGCATGAACCTTGCCAAGTTGTTGGTTACAAACTAAAAGTATCTTAGGAATTCACATTGGTATTTATCATCCGAAATTCTTGTTAATTGATGTGCTTGTCACAGAAGTCGTGTTTGATAAGCAGCTAACTTTGGAAAAACAAAAAGATGACGCCAGTGTTAGTAAATATTCAAATTTCCGTTTTAATTAAAAGCCCTTCTTCGATAGAAATTTATTGATATTATTGCTATTAAATTTATAACAATTTATATGAAATTGATTTCAGACTCACGAAATAGAAGTTCTAACAGCTTTTTATACGAATGTCAGTGTTGGTAAACATTGCTATTCAACTGTTCATCAAAATGATCGTTAACAATAATTTAAAAAATGTTGTTGAGATTGACATAAGCTGAATACTAGAATTTTTTTAAATCAATAAATAACTGACAACATTATTAAAATATTAACAGCAATAACAAGCTGCTTTTGTTTTTAATAAAGGGTATTCCATAATCGTTGGCATAGCTTCGCCGAACTCGCTTTCCTGTTGCTTCATTTTTTTTTTATTTTGAGATTTCTGTTAAATATTATTTATTTGCCTTGGACTCGAGTGGTGGGCCATACCGTAAATTTTGAAATGAGCTCATATATGATTGCTTGCCAGCTGTAAATGAGCGAAATAGTGCTAATCAGTGGCAACAGCAACGGCAAGCGACAAATTCCTTTGGATTGAATCAAGCGTTGAGGGCCAAAACGGAGCGTCTATTGGCAGAATGAATCATTTGAATGTTAAGCGCGCACTCACTCACACTCACACATACACAAACTCATAACACACAAACGTTTAGTTACGAGCAATGCATCCTGTCTTCGAGCAACCATGCGTCATTTCCTACTTCAGTTGATTGCTATTTGATTTTATTTTATTTCGCTTTTGCTTAATCTGTGACTTGATTTTTTTTTGTATGTAGGGGGAAAAGAAGCATAAGGGCTGGTCTGCTTGCTTTTAAGTTTACCGCCATAAACGGAAATGAAAATGATTTGGCGAAAATGCTTGAGCGACGCATTTATAGACTAGACTGGAGCGCAGCTTAATTTATCGATAACAATGCGTTGCTCATCACTAAGCAGAGCGTCCACCTGATATGCCCAGTTATGTTATGCACATAACGTTTACATAATCTCGCCGGGGGTTAACCCACGCGCAACATTTGCTCATTGTTTTGTTTATGTTTAATATCCATTAACTGCATTTAATGAGTTCAAGCTAAAAGCAGCGGGGCAAAAATCACGTTTTCGTTTTACGTTCAATGCTTGACCAACGGAACCACAAGCGCAAAGCACACACACAAAGTCAAACGCAACTAATGAGCTTTTGAGCGTTGAGCGCACGCAAAGAGAGCCTCGTAAGAGAGAGACACGATGCGATGCGACGCGTCGCTCGCATTGCGTATGCGCAACGCAATGGAAGCCAAATAACTACATAAAAGCGAAATGACAACAACAACAACAACCACAGCAGCAGCAGCCGCAGCGTGTGCCGTCTTATTTTTACTATTATTTTATTTTTTACCATTCGCTTTTACTTTTCATTTTCATTTGGAGTCGTAAAAGAAGCATATCGTAATAATAATAAATAATCATTAAATAAATAGCCAAAACATTTTCTGCGCCAAACTTTTAATTTCAACAATTATGCGTCTTTTTCATGGTGCGTTGATTTTCGTCCATCCCGCTCGCACTTTCTTTTTCTTCATCTTTCTTTGTCTGTTTTTGGCTGTTTGTTGTGTGGTCAATAATTAAAATGGGGCAATCAACCGTACAAATGAATCGCTGACCAAGTAAACTGTTTAGTTTGTATACCCTGTACTAAAGAGTAGAAAGTGTATGCTGCAGTTCTGGCAGCTGGTAGAAAGTAATAAAATAGTGTAATGTATATTTTCTTGAACATCAGCCTTTCTCTTTCTCTCTTTTATATTTCTCCTTAACTCTCTAGCTCTATTGCTTCATTTTTATTTGTCATTGGCTTCCTATAGACTACAGGGCATCTACAGGCCGAGCACACAAATCTATCACACTCTTACGCATTCTGTTTTGTTTCGTGAATGAGAACAGGTAAGTCAGGGCAAACAGTCAGACAAGCGGCTTAGCAACAAATGTTAATTACAGGTTAAAAAAAATATATTTTTAGTTCAGCTGTTAATTATAAATATGTACATATGTATGCAGATATATATAAAAAAGCTCAGATGAAAGACGTTAATGTCTATACAAAAATATCTAAAAAGCTTATGTACACACTGCCACATAGACATCGGACAGCTTCAAATACAAAATGTGACAATTTAATGAAGCAAATTAGGCTTAAATGTTCTTGATAGCAAGCAAATGGCGCGCACGTAAAGAAAATAACAGCAACAACAACAACAACAACAACAACAACAACAACAACAACAACATCAGCAAAAGGCAACTGTCAAAAGTCAGCGGCTGAATCCCAACGATATGTGCGAAAGCGAGATGGAAAGAGAGAGAGAGAGAGACGGCAGCAAGATAGCAACAACAACATGGTGGGCGTAGAAGTAGAATGTAGTTGAGGAGGGTAGGGAAGGGGAGGGGGGCGAACGTACGAGATGGGAAGAACGGGGAGCAAATAAAAACATCAACGCGGCCATAATTAACACGGCACGCAAATAAATTTAAAAGCAACAACAGTCGAATGTTTTCTTTTCTGAGTTATTTTTTTGACATTTGCGCCTCAGTCACTTCATGATTGGTTTAATTGCCAACATATAACAACAATTTGTTGTGCATAATTATAAACTACATATTTTTATGCGTAATTATTCAAACATGCAAAAAGTGCTTTTGACAAAACTGAAAACACTTAAAAATATGAGCATGAATTTCATATACTAATTGCTCACATAAAAGCTCTCTCAGGGCAGAGAGAGCGAGAGAGAGAGAGAGAGAGAGAGAGAGCGACACCGTTAGTTAGTCACTAAGCGCGATCTGCGCTTTTATCATGAAGTTAAAACTGCTCTCTTGGTCAATTTGACAGAAATTAGTGCATGCAAAAACAAAAACGCAAACACACACACACACACACACACACACACACACACACACGCATAGACAATGCGAACATTGTTTTTTTTTTTTCAAAGAGCAGCTGGCATTTTTTTTGTTGACAATTTTTTTTTTTTGGTTGTTTGCAGCTCAATCAATGGAAAGTTTTTATAGGAAGCCTGCGACCGGCTAATTTTCTCGAATAGTTATTACGTGTTTTGTTGTTGTTGTTGTTGCTGTGTATGTATTGTGTTATATTGTACTGCTCGAGTTTATGATAATCTCAATTGGGTCATATTACATAATAACGGACAGAGACGTGTCGCTTATCAGCTTTGGCCACGTAAAGTCGCCCTACGTGCATTCCATAAACGAAGTTGTAACTTTTTAGCTTATTTCTTTACTTCTTTTTTTTGCGCTTTTATTGGCGTATTCGCAATCAAACTAATGCACACGTTTCTTTTTTTTCTTCTCATTAGTTCGTGGGTGGGTCCAGAGAATGTTTTGCCTTTCATTAAACACATTGGGCATGTCAACTAAATAAAAACAACAACAACAAAAAACCATGTAATAAAATAAAATTGGCATCGCGGTGGTGTACCCCAGTACCATATTTTTTCGATTGTTGTCAACGTCACTTCCGTTAGCAACTGTTCTCCCGTATTTGTACAATGAAATCATGTGCATATCTTATCTAACACACACACATACGCACACACACACACACGCACCCACCCATTTGTGTGGCAATTGCTCCAAAAATAATTTCTATCAAATTTTTTTTGTGCGTTCCTCGCCCCAAAAAACTACCAAGCAAAAAATGAAGAGTTCCGCAAACAAAAAAAAAATAAATAAAACAAAAACAATTACAAATTGGCAAATAGACAAATAGACAAATAATGAATGACAACCCAAATAGCGACAGACAATTGAGTCGCTTGTTCTCTCCCCCAATTTTGCGTTATCGTTAAACAAAAGCACGCACCCAACTCTCTTTCTGTCTCTGTCACTCTGTCACTGAATAGCCTGCACCAGTTGCTAGCAAGAGCCTGAACTAACGGCTTAAGGCTCGCGCTGCGTGCTGCGGATGAGAAGGAAGGCCTAAAATTGCATGGAGAGCAGCAGAAATAACAGAACTGCTGCAGCCATGCTTGTGCAGAGAGCTTAAGAGCACGCTGAGTGGACGAAGAGATCAGCTGAGTATAGTTTTTTTTTTTTTATAGCTTAGCTTTGATTTAATGTATGTTGGTTATGTTTTACATTGGCTACGTTCCTCATTATTATTTGTTTTAAATTTCCTTTTGCTCGGAAGTCTCTACGTGTGCAAATGTACATTTGTATATCATTTTTTGCAGGTATCAAGCTTTTTTTCTGCGGTTATAAAACGACATTTTATGCATGCAAAACTGTGCGCCGGCAATTTTATGATGCAACACAACGCACACACACACACACACACAAACACGCGCGCGGGAAGCTTGGAAGCGCAACAGAGATAGGGATAATAGAGACAACAAGTGTTACTCCGCCTCATCTGCCATTTGCTGTTATTATTTTTATTATTTGCAACTTATTTTATGACAGCCGCAGCCGCAACTCGTTAGTTAATTTCATTTGGCTTCAACACTAGCGCAAATATTAATCGTCAACCAACAACAAAACCAAATACAGTACAATAAAAAAGAGAGAGCGAGAGAGAGAGAGAGAAAAACCCACAGACAATAGACAATAGACGGACAAACACACACACATGCACACTATAAAAAAAAATTTATATATATATATAATATGCGTGACATTGAGTTTTGAGGTTATGCATATGATATGCAGTCGCGGTCGCTGCGGCCAGACACTTGAATTGTAGAGTTGGCAGAAGTCTCCATTGAGTGAGTGATTCATGTGTGCGTGTGCGTGTGTGTGTATACGTATGTTTATAGAATCTGATGTCTTATCAATCGCTAGTTAATTGACTAATTGGGAATTCCTCGCTAATCATGCTGCGGATTTATGCGTAGCTCCACAATTGATTTATGCAGCCCAAATAAAAAGAAATAAAAAAATACGATAAAAGAAAAATAACAAGAACAACAAGAGCTTTATAAAAATGTGCAGCAACACGTAACGTAACAAAACAACAGCGACTGCGACGTCGGCAGCGACAGCGACTTCGTGCGCGTCGCAGCTGTCATTAAAACAACATTAAATCTAAAACAAACAGCGGCAACAAATTAGACTGTAGAATAAAAAAGAACATTTCCAAACGGATCACAATTCGATAAAAAAAACAATTGGCAAGGCATAAATGCATACAAGTGAGGTTAGCGGACGTTTGTAGTGTTGTAAAAGGTGACAGTATCGCGTGACAGCTTCGCGTACAGCCAAATTATTGAAAAGCGCAGAATTTGATAGTTACCTTAAAGATTCGCAAGCATTTTATCGCAGGACTTTGCGAAACTTGAGTGCATGAATGCAATATGGACTGAATGAATAGGTACTACTCGAAGTTTATGGTTATATTATCCATTTAATGACTAGATTCCATGTGTTATAAACAGCAAGCACCCTGTTACCAGAAATTTGGCATCAATCAGTCAAAACCTTTGGCAATGTTCCGCTAAATAGGTCAAATGATAGCGAAAAATGCGGCACAAACAAACAACCGAACAAGGAAATAGCAAGGTGTGAGCTACACTTTTAATGACAGATAAATTTCAAATCAAGACCAAGTAAAAGTGCCCAAGCCAGGAGTGTGCGACGGGAAGGTACCCTGTAGCCAGCGTAAGGCTGACGTCAACTTCAATTCAATTTTCAGCCAATTTTGAAGGAAACATTGGTGGGGTGTCGGAAAAGTGAATTATTTTGAATCTATGTTTACTATACGAGATCCTACATACTAAATTTGATGCCTCTACCTTCTGAAGTCCTCTAGTTGTGCTTTAGAAAGGCTTGTATAGACATCGATATTTATCGATATTATGAACATGGAAGATATCGAAAAAACATTGTTATACGAGATCCTACTTTCAAAGTCGATATTTATCGATGTTATGGAAAAGGAAGAAGCCTCTGATGCCTCTTACTTTTGGGCTTGTTTAGAAATCGATATTTATCGATATCGAAAAACTATTCTTGATTAACCAAACAAGTATACTTTCCGAGATCGACGCGAAGGACGCTTGCTGCCTGTTGCACAGATTAGCACCAAACCAATTTACTCATTTTAACCCAATTTCAATTGTTACAGGGTAGAGAAAAAAATAACAGGCGACAACGCATGCTGAATCAGAGACAAACCTTTTTGGCAAATGCCAAATGTGGATGTGAGTGGTTGTGCCTGTGTGTGTGATTTTGCCCAGATATTTATCAGAATGTCTAACTGAGTAAGGCTGGCTATAAACGAGCATTGCCGTCATTGAGTTTTAACTGATTCATCAGCGTCAAGCGCCGTTAAAATTAAATTGTTTGCTACTGACGATTTTTACCTTGACGCATGCAAAAGTAAAAACAAACAACGAAAATTAATGAAAAAAAAAACCAATCAAAGAAAATCACAAGCACACACACACACACAAGTTTACTTTTATGACAAAAAATCTCAATTGCACAATTAGTCATTTCATCAATTAATAATTAACTATTTTTAAACGTGTGCGCTGCTGCTGTCGCTGCTGCTGCGCTGCCGCTGTCGCTGCTGATGAGCTCAGTTTGAAGTGATTGCTAAAGCATGTTAGAGCGAGACAGCAAGCGCGGCCCACACACACACACACTCGCACACGCTTATAAAGTTATTAACAAGCATGTTTCAAGATTTATCGTATTTTGTACACCTTGAACTTTGACGCAACACACTTAAAAGCGCAGTGCAAAGCTCGACACAGGCCGAGTGCAAAGGAAAGCAAAAAGGAGAGCGAGAGAGAGATAGAGAGAGAGAGAGAGCTGATCGGCGCTTACGAGCTTTTTGTACGTATGTGAGTGTGCTTTGTCAATAAGCATTTGTATGCAATAACAAGTTGCACCTGTAACAACAACAACAACAACAACAACAACGACTAGACAAAAAGCTGTAAACTTTTTCGACAATCGCAATGAAATTAGGAGAACCTGTTTCGGTTACATTTCGTGTATTTGCCTTTGACATTTGCGCTTTGATTTCATGCTAATGACAGCAACAACTACAACAACGACAACAACAATGAATCAATGTAATTGAAAGGGTGTCAAAATCAATCAAGCGTTTAATTTGTTGGGATCCACCTCAGCGCATTCTCTTCTCTTCCAGAATATAACGCTTAATGACCTTCACAAAGTTCGTTATGGCATTGCATTTTGATTTTTGGCAGCAGACAATGTTAACAGCACATTAACAGCGCATTAACAGTGCTCGTTGGGATGCTTAAAACAATTTACATAGCGACGCTGAAGAAAGCTGCAATAAGACAAAAGAAAGCTGCGGAATTTTAGCAATGCGGCCAACGATGGCCAATGGCCTCCCCAACACCAACACAAGGCCTGACAAGAGCTAGACCAGTCTGAGCACAGCTGAGCGATAAAGAGAGGCAGAGAGAGTGTGGGAGAGAGAGAGAGTCAACAAATAAGAGGGGGAGATTTTTCATTGCCACAAAACAAATATTGGTCGTTGTACGTTTTGAAGCTAATATTATAAATTAAAGAGCCGATTTAAATGCATTTTAACACGCGCATCTCACATGCCAGCAAACAGGTGGAATTATCATCCATAATTTTTGACATGCAATCGTGCATTTTCACAATATTATGTGATCTTTGTTAAATGATCTTCGATGAAGATCTCAAGTGCATTTGGAGAGTTAATTTTGATTATTATAGCATGTACTTTCAATTCTAATTAACCAAATAGAGTAATTACAGCAGAGGGGTAGGTAAAAAGTAAGTACAGATACTACGAACATTCGAAACGACCTGTGCTAATATTTGCCCAAGTTGAATATATGTAGTTGTGCAATTTAAGTGAACTTTACAGCACTTATAGAATTCACGCATAGACTGTTATGATGGCTTATCTGTGGAGTATGCTTGAAAAATTCCACTTGTGAGCGTGGAAAATGGTGGTTTTCTACAACTTTTCCTTTTGTTTATTCTCTTATAATTCAATTTACTTTTGACAGCGCATAAACTGCTATGATGGTTTATCTGTAGAGTATGTTAGGAAAATTCCACCTGCGAGCGTGGAAAATTGGTGGTTTACTATTTTATGCAACATTTTCTTGTGTTTTTCATTCGATCGATCGGGTTTAAAGCAAATCATTTGAGTTGTGTTTCGTCGCTTTCGAACTTTCAAGCACGTTGTAAAGGGAATGAAAAACCTTATTGGATATGTATATTTTGTGCTTCCCATTGCATTCTGTAGAATTAACATAAGAGATGCGCAATCAGATCTCTGGTACTTTCATTTGTAATACTTTTTCCAAAACTGTTAATATTTGTTTTCGATTTACAACACTTGTAATTCCAGTGAATATCATATTTTCATAGCCTGACAGATATGGAGATTTTTGCCAATATGTGTAGAGGCTGCTGCAGCTCAAGTAGGCATGATTGCATTTTTTACTGTTAGTCGCTGGACAAACGAGTCGCTAGCCGCTGCCGCGCCGCCGGGCGCTTCTGCTTCTGCCTCTGCTGCTGCTGCTGCTGCTACTGCTGCTGCTGCTCGGCTGTCTATCAACTTGTTTATGAGGCACTGTCTCTGTTTCTGTGTCTCCGTTGTAAGCCCGACTACTGCAAGCAGTGGCGGCGGCGGCGGCATTTGCTGTGGCACTTAGCCATTGCCATTACTGCTTGTTGTTGGCTGTTGGTCAGATTTGCTTGTTGTTGTTGCTGTTGTTGCTGCTTGACTAGCGCTTTTAGAAAGTATGTCAATTTAGAAAAGCCGTTGACTGGACAACACACACACACACACACACACACACACACACACACACACACACCAGGCAAGTTAGCCACTCACACAATGGGCCAATTCTATGCATGTGTATTAATGTGTTAAATTCAATAAATATTTTTATATGTATACCAACCCAAGCAATTTGTTGCTGCTGTTGTTCTCGTTATTGTTATTGTTGTTGTTGGTTTCATACAAATTGCACTTGAACACAGCACACGAAAAAAAACGACATTTATTCAAATTGCAATTTCCACAGAAAAAAAAGCGAATTCGAAACGTCACAAAAAAACTTTACGTCTGTTTAAAACGAGCGCGCCGTCGCGACTGTCTAAATAAAAGCTTGTTGCTGCGATTGCGGCGGCGGCTGCTGCTGCTGCTGCGCTGCTGCGTTTCGATGACTCCCAAAAGAGAGTGGGAGAATGGGAGAGTCAGCGAGTGAGCGCGAGTGAGTGCGGGCGGGGTTAAGCTGCTGCTATTAACTGCTAACTTAGACTCTGCTCAGCTAATACTGCTGCTGCGTGCGGTGCTTTGTACAGGCGCGTTAGCAAGTTTGCTTCTGACTAAATGGCAAATTCTATAATAGAGCACGTTGTGCGCTGAAACGACGCCAAAGCTTAACAATGGCAACGGCAGCGCCAGCGCCAGCTTACGTGCGAGTAACAGCCAAAGAGAGGGAGAGCGAGGCGAAGCAAAAGAGAGCAACGAAAGACAGTTAACAGCAGCAGCAGTAGCATTGTTGCTGTTTTAAGATAGCACAGGAAATAATATCACACATACAGAAACGCACACATATATGTGTATATATATATATATATAAAGGAGAGTGAGAGAGAGAGAGAGGCATGCGGCATTTCGTGCGATATGAGCGCCAAAGCATATCAATAACAGTGAACAGTGTGAGTGTAGGGGGGAAGAGGAGAGCAGTTATGCCGTATAAGTTAGTAGCTTAGGGCTGACTCATCCGGCAGCAGCTGCAATCAATTGAAAGTTCACTCAATGCCTCTCAGATGAAGCTGCAGCTGCAGGTGCAAGGTTGTGTGGCGGAGCAATACCAAAACCAAAGTCTACACAACACATACATGTATGCACACACGCACACACACACACGAGCGCATCTTGAGAAATATTCGCGGCTCTAAGATAGGCGGTCGCGATCACAACCCAAATTAGAACATTACGTATATACACAGCTAACCACTTTGAAAATAGTTTATCAATTTTGTTTCTTCGTTCGGTTCGTTTTGTTTTTGATAAAAATAAAAAAAATATAAAAAAAAATGCCGCTCCAGAAATACGCAATCTAGAAAAAGAAACATTTCTAAGCAAATGATATAATGATGATTGGCCTGGCGGGGTGAGGAGGTGTGTGTGGTAATTGTAGTTCATTCCGAAAGGTGGAGCCATATTGTATATACATATATACAGCTATTGCCTGAAGCGTTTATAGATAAACAAATATTGGAATCGTCGCAAGCGCCCTATTGTAATGCAAACTGAAACTTGAGCAAAAATTGTTGCAATTGCTTGGCACACAAAAGAACTGTTGAACACAAAAAAAAAATAAAGAAGAAAAACGAAATACATATGTACATCACACAGATATACATATGTAAATATAAATTCAGTTATACTTGTGTTTAACATTAACATATAAACATATGTCTATATGACATACACGTTATGTTCAACATCTACAATAAACTGCAATTCAGAATAACGTACAAAAGAAGTAATAAGAATGAACCGTTGTTGTTGTTGCTGTTTTGTATAACGTCTGCCTTGAATTACACTCACTCACTCCCTCTCTGTCTCTCTCCCTCTGCACCGCATTCATATTTATATATATATCTCTCTCTCTCGCTCCTTACGCATTGCACGCGTTTGCACTCATTGTAAGGTCAGCGCTGCTTGACTTGACAGTCAGCGTCGCAGTCGGCTTCGCTGCTTATTGTTCACTTTCAAAAGCGTTTCATGCAAAAGTAAAAGCTCTCCCACGCAGTGTTTAATGGTGAATTGTGGAAAGAGAAAGAGATCGCAGATCGTAAATGTTAACGTCGACGCCGACGTTTCGAGTGTGTTGCACGCAATGTTTAACGACTTTTGTCCAATATTGCAGATAAGATAGCAACAGCGCCAGGCATCTGGTGGATAAGACAATGGGGCGACGGGCGGAAAGGGCGGGTTCAGTTGGTTAGTTGTGTGTGGATCGTTTTGGGGCGGCGTCGGAGGTCGTCCGGCGTTTGACCCACTAAACAACAACGACGACGACGACGACGCAAAGTCTCTGCCTGAGTTGGAGCGACGGCTTTTGCTTTTGCTTTGACGTTGATTAATTTCTCACACTGTTTTCAATAAGTGGGTGAAGGGCAATTCTGATTGGATAGCCGCTGCCGCTGCTCTGGGTGATAGCGCAGCAGTTTTAAGGCGTTGCCAAAGCAACGATGTTGGCTGCACTACAAAATTTACCCATTTCGACTCACACAAAAACACACACAAACACACACACACACCCACACTTATGTTCCAGCAGTGCACAAATATTTCTACTTACATGCAAATAATGCACAAATTATTAAACGATAAATGCGCGCGCCAAAGCTCTCGCTTGCAGCTGCGCTCGCGCTCTTGCACTCTCACTTGCACACGTGCAAAAAAAATAAATAAATAAATAAAAACAACAACAATAACAGTTGGTTTTTTTTTGACAGTTTATTTTCTGCGCTGTCCGCTGACTATACGTACCGAAAGTCAAATGCGAAATGAGCCGACGTCGCGGCGCAGCGCAGCGAATGCGAGCGCACAACGTTTTTATCTGTGTGCAACGGACACGGTGAGGGGTTGGTGCGGCATTCGATTCTCGAGAGATGCTCCACGAAATTGTAATGGCCGGCCAGCAGCCCAAAAAGCAAGTCACGCGGCTGACTTGAAGCTTCAAACATACACATACACATGCACACACACACACACACACACACACACACACACACACACACACACATATGTACAACTAAGTGGAGGGAGAGTGAGAGATCGCTGAGCGTAACAAGTGTCAGTTGAGCCGTTGTCAGGTGGCAACGCTGGCTCATTGAAATTTGAAAGCAGGCGCCCGCTCTTAACGTTTCTCGTTTCGTATTAGTTTTGTTTTGTTACGTAATGCAGCCGCCACCACGGACGCTGCTGCTGCTGATGTACTATACGCGCCGCTGCGCCCGCTTAACTAGTCAAGCATAACGACAACTCGTTTTGGTTAATTTACATAAAATACGGTACTACAACAACAATAGCAAGCCGCTGCACACTTGTTGCACAGCCCCTCCCCCAAAATGAAAATCCATCCTAACGCGGCACAGTCGGATGCTTGAGCAAACAAACGAGTGAGAGTGCCGGACAGCAGCGACTGCGCAGCCGTCTGTTGCGCTTCATGGCCAGCCCACGTGAGGGTTACGAGGTTGCGAGAGCGAAAGAGAGAGAGAGGGCGAGATGGAGAGCGCCATTATAGTTTTCAAGTTCGAAACCAAGTTCGAAATCTCCGTGTGACATCGACAACGCTGCCGCTGCCGCTGCTGTCGCATCGCTGTCTGCACCCAAAATGCAAATTGTAAATACTGTTTAATATTCATTGCCTAAAAATATTCACATCACAAATAAATTCAACAGGCGGCAGAGTCAATGACGTCAGCGCGTCTTCTGCTGCTTCGATTGTTGTTGCTTGCTGTGCAAAAATTCAGCGAGTTCAATGCCAAACACACAAACACGAACGCAGGCACACACACACACACACACGGACACGCACACAAGCGCAGCAGAGGAGCAGCACTCATTGCTCAAAGACCAGCCAAGGCGACGATCGACTGTGGCGTTCGCTGTAGGCGCAACTAGTGATGAGCACATCGTCAGTCACGGGAGCGAAGAATGTTACTTTGAATTAAAAGTGAAAATAACAAAAGCTATTTATCTACTTTACACATTAGCGTCATGAACCTGACTTAACATTCATTTTTAATTGCATTACCATACGCAGTCATCACCCTAAATTTTTGTGTTTTGGGAAGAAACTTTCGATTTACGAATAATGTGTAAATTCATTTTTCACGCTCACGTGTTCACGCGCTGAATTCTGAACGCACATCAACAGCGGCAGAGACGTCAACGTTGGGTGCTTACCTGTGGCTGTCGCTGCTGCTTCTTCCCAGCGCTTTGTTTTGCAGCCCAATAAAAACAACAAAATCGTTGGGTATCTACGCAAATTTCGCACAAAATGGCAACTCTGGCACACAAACTGGTTTTGTCTCAGTTTAGTGGATGAGCAGCAATGTACATGTACATAAATCATAGAAAATATAAGGTGCTAATTGATGAGAGCAATAGAGAGAGGTAGAAAGATAGTGAAACGGCATAGCTTTGGCCGCCTTTTCGTTTTGGGCATGTTCAACAAGCTAATTACGAATCGTTCTACTTTTGGCCGATAAATCAAATAATGAATGAACACACACTCTCGCGAGCGCAAACACACACATACGCATACGCAGCAACTGAGAGAGCGTTGGCGTTGCCAGTAAGTGAGCGAGTGTAAACAACAGCGTCGCAGCATCCGCTGCTAAATCATTTCGCTGTTTCTCGAGCTCTCGCACTCTCTTGCTCTTTCGCTTTATTCTTCGTCTTGTGGAGATGCTGCTTTAGCGTCTAAAATGGGCCAAGCGCAACAGAGAAGAGCAGCAATGCGGGGAGTCTTCTGCTGCTGCTGCTGCTCTTAAAGATTAGAACTTGGGTGCCGCCATAGGCTTTGCGGTTTTTTGTTGTTGTGCCTCATGCTTTTGCGCTACTCTTTTGCTCAATGCGGCCACTTTCTGGTTACCACAAGACAAACCGTTACAAATGGCTTGGGAATGTCAAGCCGTTGAGATGCTGGACAAATCACAAAGAACCAGAACAGCAAAGCGTTTGACTAATGTCCCGGTTCAATACAATTCTAAAAAACAGCTCCCATATATATAAGTATGTGTGTGTATGTATGTGTGTGTATGTATGTGTGTGTATGTATGTGTGTGTGTATAGCAGAACCAGGCCAGCGTTGCCAGTTCTGCGTTTCACGTCAAATCTGGCTATCTTAAGGCGGAGGGAATTCTGATTATTGTACTCTATAATATACAAAGAATATATACATAGTATATATAACTGTAATTTCAAGAATGTGAATTACCAGATAGCCAAACAATTTAACCGATCTAGAGATTTGTCACATTAGACGAGAGTCTGGGTAATCATGATATTTGATATGATGCATAACCACATACATATGTCACCCACCATATTATGTTAAACACACCCAATAAAATTATATTTAAGGCAGATACAGACAACCTTTATATGGGATTTTTTGTTTTGCAATCAATAATTACAATAGAGTGCAAAACAGAATGTAACTTTTTTTTTGCTTTATTTTCCCTTGGTCTTTTGGTCGTTTAAAAGGTGGCAGCACTGTACAGCTTATAAAGTCAACAATGGGATGATGGCAACTTCTAACTGGAAAATGCGCCTTTATGCTAATGAGATAATACGCTGTTGTTGGACAAACTTATACATGTACATATTTACTTATGCATATTCCAACAAACATATTCACAATTTGTATATGTGTGTGTGTGCATATGTGCGGCGACACATGATAAAGACGGAAGTGAGCGACCTGCAGACACAAAGAAAGACGGTAACACAATACAAGACGACGCAACGCCGGCAGCGTCTTTGTGTGTGTGTGTGTGTGTGTGTGTGTGAGTGTGGAAAAACTTTCGACGACTCTGGAAAAACGGTGGTTGCGAGGCGACATTGACTGCAATTTTCACACGCTTTGCCTAGCATAACTTCAACAACAACAACAACAACAATAAGCAGAAATAGGTAGCCGGCGGGCAGCGACAGTGATTTATGGCAGCTGGCACTTCCACAACAAAAAAAAATAAATAAAAGAAAAAAGAATGCTTTAAAAAATATTAATTCTCACATTATTTTACATTGTCTCCCTCTAGCACACAGCGGCGCGCGCGCTAACAACTTTGAGGCGAACTCAGGCTTGGCACTCAATTTCAAAAATTTAACCGACTTTTTGGCGAAGTTTATTTAAAGCGGCGGCGAAGAGAGCCAAACGAACGCGTGCATCAAAAAGCCTCTCACTCTCACTCTCTCTCTCTCTGATTGCCACTGTATTCTAGCTTATCGTTGTTGTTGTTGCTATTGCTGTCAGACAGCGAAACTGTGTTAGTTGCATGTTTTAGCGAGTAAATACAAGACAATAAAAAGTGTCAGCAGCAAATTTGCCAATTTGCAATGCCAAAAACAGAAAACGTTGACACAGCGGCGCGCAGGCCGGTTAATGACTCACTCAAACCAACTTAACTCAAGTCGCGCTCTCTCTCACACTTTGCTTACACACACGCACACACACACACAAACAGTGATATATGTATGTATGCACACTGACGCCGCGCACACCGGTATTTCAACATTGCGTTACACACTCATTCCGTTTGCTCGGTTCTTGCTTGCTTTCTTGCCATCCCACTTCATTTTTATTGCCTTCAATGCTGCATGATCACACATAAAAAAAAAAACCTTTATTCTAGGTACACATGTACAATTGCACATAATGTACATTTAATTGAAAAGGTGTAAGATATGAAAACCAATTAACTTGGCTGAACTCACCTGCAAATTCGGCTGACACCGGCACAAAGTGTTTGCGTGGAGTTTTTTCTCTTTTATTTTATGTACAACGCAACATACACTCACAAACACCAATATATCTATCGCTGTTTGTTATTGGCTATAAATGCGCAGAAAATCACACAAAAGTTGAACGAAAAAAAAAATAATAGAATAAAACTGCTTCAGTGGCGCGGCGGGCACAAAAGCACAAAAATTACTTCGCTGTCGTTGTCGCTAGAGCTGCACCACAATCGATAGTATCGATAGTTTCGTCACCCAAAGCACAAGAATCACGAATAAAAAGAGCAACTGCTTTTTGCCGGCGGCAGCTGTGAATGTGTGTATGAGTATGCTGAGCTGCTATTGGATGTCTCCGCATATGTACATGTACATGTGTTGGCGTCTGTATGCGACGACGGCTTGTTGCGCTTTCAAACTGCGGCGGCGTTTGCAATGCGACGTAATTTGATATTTAAATCGATTTGCCTTGTTACAGATTTGACTGAAATTGTCGCTGCGTATTGCTGGTAATTATTAATCTTATTAATGTGCGCAAATTACAATTTAGCAAAACGCACTGGCGATCGTTTATATTAGGGATGGCTACAATTAGCGATAGACAGAGCACATCGTCAGTTAGAACTCGATATGGTCGAAATTCTTTAACAGCGACATCTGATTTAGTCGACTTATCGAAGTTTTAGAACTAAGAATGTATCGGATGACTGTAGTATAAAAAATGCATATGTATGTTAACACTTTCTTCTTACTCTACGCACAATCATGGTGCTAGTATTTAATCGACTACCCGCCACAGCCAGTCGATAATTCTGTTTTGGCGCGTCCAGCTGGTATTCGAATAATGTCGGCCAAAGGTAAATTTAGATACGAAACAAAAAAACAAATTTATTTAGCTTCAATTGAGGTGAGTATCTGGCATCAAAAATAACTTACAATGCGCAACATTTTATGCTGGGCTCACTAATTTTGTACTCATGGAGGTCACATAGAAATAGATAGAAATAGTCAATATAACTTGAAGTAAAGAAAACTAAGAATGAATGAAATAAAAAACACACTTAACGTCTGAATATGCCCACAATTTTATGCTAAATCCATGCGTTCACGCACCAAGCGCTCTCGACTCTCCTGCGGATTGAGCAGCACCTTCACCAGATGCTCCACCGTCGGCCGCTCAGCGGTGCAAAAGACCTTCAGGCCCAGAGATTCCAGAGCGCGCCGCGTGCTCGGCCCAATGGCCACCAGCTTCCACTGATCCGGCGCAATGTTGTGGGCCTTAAAGTACTCATTCGCACAATTCACGCCGGAGGGTGAGAAGAATGCGAGAAACTCAATATTTTCGGCTTTCAGAGCACGCTCCATGCACTCGGCCAGCTGGGGATTGCACTTGGTCTCGTACACCTCGCAGGCATCCACACAGAAACCGTTCTCAACCAGCTTGGAGAGCAGCGTATCCGTTGCCAGATTACCGCACGGCAGCAGCAGCGGCAAGTTCCTCGAACCGTCGAACGTGTCCACAATGTAATCGCCCAGATTGCGGGCATTGCCCGTCTGCTTGCCGTGCGTGAAGAGCTGCTGCAGCGTGCTCATGGCCAGATTGTGCGTAACCTCGCCCACGGCATAGTTATGCAACAGCTTCCAACCGCCGGGCAGCTCGCCCAGCTGCAGTGCCTCGGCGACGGCCTCAACGCAGCGCGGACTGGTAAATATGATGCCCGCATATTTATCCGGCGTCAGGAGCTTGTCGCGCAGCTGGTCAAGGTTCTTATAGCCGAAGCTCAGTGTCGGCACGAACAGCGGCTGAAAATTGTGTCCCAGCAAGGTCTCCGCATAGACATCTGTGCTTTCCGATTCCGATTTGAAAATAATCACCGTCCGCTGCTGACTGCTCATCTTGCCAGATTGTTGCCAAATTGTTGTCGCCGCTCTCTGTGTGTCGATGGCCCTCGTCACCGCGATCGATCGATGCGTCTTGCTATATACCTTTCGATTATATAGTAATCTGCATTCGTGTTGACTGCAGCTGCAAAGTTGCTTTTTTTTCTCTTTGTACTTTTTACTGCCGCTTTGGCCAGCAGCCCAAAGAAAATTCTTATTGCTGCTCTGCTCGCACACAGCTGTTTTGCCGGCCTGGCGCGGCGTTGCCACCCGTTCAGTGAGCTGCGCTGGCAACGCTGCAGTGCACAGTGGAGCGCATGCGATGTATTAGGTGTGATAAAATTTAAACATTTAAAGCTTTTAGTTTTTCAAAGGTTTCTTTTTTATATATGATTAAAACTGTTTAATTAACATTTAGATATTAAACTTTAACAGCATATATATATATATATATATATATATAAATGTATTGGGCAGTATTTCAGCTTTTTTTTTCGACTATTTCATTGTGACTTTTTTGTCTTAAATTAAGAGAAGTCTATAAATAAGTTATTAAAGGGAATACAATTCATCAGACTATATATAAATGATTTAAATAATATATGTGCATATATTTAGTTTTAATGTCATTTAAAAATTCATTCAAATCTAGTTACATATATATCTCTAAGGTTTAACAACGTCCTGACTACAATAAATATCTAATTAATGCATATATTTTCATATTTCGTAAAGATATCTTTGAAAAATACGCTCTAATTGATGCTCAACAAGTTCGATATAAAAATATATATAAATTTTCTTTTGGGATTAACTTTACCATATCATATATATATATATATATGTATGTGTGTATGACATATTTTTAAAAGATATCTTTAAGTTTATATAATGTCTAGAAATAGCCTATATGGTAAACTAATAATATCATATAGCGTCATAAATGCCTGAGTCGATATAGGATAATAAGCCCCGTTAGCCTCGCTTTAGTTCAATTTGATTAGTTCGTTTCCGTGTATGTATGTGTGTGTGTGTGTTTGTGTGTGTGTGTGTGTCTTGTAAAATTTATTATTGAACCCATGAAATGATACCGTTAAAATTTAACTATGCGAAATAAACGTAAACGTAAACTAGAACGTAAACTAAATTGAAATCAATTCAAAACCGAATCAGCCGTTGGTCTTCTGCGTGGCGACTCCGTTGCGATCCATCCAATTGCGCAGCAGGTCGCCCGGACGATAATCGTTCTGGGACTTGGCCGCTGCACTGCGTCCCAGTTCACTCTGGACGGCGTACGGCGAGCCCGGCGCCGGGTGGGGCACGCGCACCTGACGCTGCTCTGACCAGCCGAAATCGCGCATGACACCCGGATTAAGCTTCTGGAATTGTTGCTGCGCCTGCGGCTGTGGCTGCTGCTGCAGCTCTTGTGGAGCAGCTGGAAGAGCCCAAAAAGGCTGCGGCAGCGGCACATCTGGACGTGCCGCCAGATTGTTGTTGCCCGGCTGCGACTCAAAGCCGGACGATTGGGAGGAGGTGCGCGACAGATCGCGATTATAGCTGCAGTGCATCAAGTTGGCCGTGCTTGGCTCCTGCAGCAAGTCCGGATGCGCATTGGCGCTGGCAGCATTCACCCAGGCGCTAATGTCGCCATTGCGCTGCTGCTGCTGCAGTTGCAGGCGCGGCGGGAACAGCAAGTTGTTGGTGGAGCGCGTCATCGGACGCTGGTCGAGCCCAAATCCATACGATGACTGCGCCCGCTGCTCCAGGCCCGACGCATACTGTGCACGCTGCCAGCCATTGGCACCACTCTGACCCAGATTCAGCGCATCCGTGTAGCTGCTGCGCCAGGCCTGCTGGTCCAAGCTGCCGGCCGCGTACATGGGCGACGGGGCGAGATAGGAGGGCGATGGGGCGAGATAGGAGGGCGCCGGCGATGCCAGCATGCGATTGGCGGGCGTATGCTGCGTGGACAGGCGCAGCGAGTCCAGGGACAGCACCGATGGCGGCGGCGGCGGCGCCGACGCCCCAACAGACGTATTGTTGCTGATCTGGCCGCCGCCCAGCGAGCGCAGCTGCGGACTGTTGCAGCCGGAGCCGGGCAGCGAGAGATTGGCGGTGGTGTTGTTGGTGGCATTGCTGGCATTGCAGTTCAGCTGCTGGCTCAGCATGCTGATGGTCTCGTCGTCGTGGATGCACTCGTCCGCGCACAGCCGATGGAAGCTCTCGCCGGCGGACATTTGCTCCAGGCTTTCGGATTGCTTGGTGCTCAGCAGCAGCATTGTCACCACACTGCCCAGCAGCTGGAAATGGACGGGAGTAGGTCGTTGTTAGTTTCGTGTAAAGCACAAGCGTCGAGTCTGACCGACTGCCAGTTACCCTGCAGCTCATCGAGCGTATGTTAAGCAGCTGTCTAAACTAACATGTGAAGCCTTACATGGGTCCTGATCGGGATTCGGCCGGATCGGGCCAATATATCTTATATATATATTCTAACCTTGGAGTAAACAATCGAAAATAAAGCTATGGCATAAAGAAACAAGTTGTCTGTTAAGATATATCTACAAAATCTCAGTTTCTCTCTATCAAGAGAAGAGCATATTCTGGGCCTGTGGCCGGAGAGGTCTAAGGAGATTTACCTTGGAATGCTTGACTTCCAGCTTATTTCTATCTTATTCTTCTTATTAATAAGCGTATTTATGGCAGATGTTTAGATAATTGACGGTACTCACGATATAGGTAACGCTATCGATGGCCTCGACGAGCAGAAAGGAGCCCTTGGCATAGATGCTCCACAGGACGAGCAGCACGGTGTATCGTGTCAGCTTGAATCCATAGATTAAGTTGCTTATGAAACTGAGTCCCAGCATCGCATACGGATAGACGCTGGTGTAGCAGACGCTAAATGTCGCCTGGCCGGCCTGGGTCGGGCTCATGCCCACCGAGTAGACCATCAGCTTGCCCAGAATGTTGGCGAACAGCAACAGTTTGGCGGCAAAGGGCTGCTCCGTCAGCAGCTCGCCGGCATAGTCGATCAGCAGATGCAGCATGGTCAGCGCATGTGAATAGACAAAGAAGAAGGGTTTGGCCAATATGCCCAGCATGCAGCTGAACTGTTCGGGCGTTGCCGTCGGCAGGCTGCTCACCAGGCACAGAATGTTCACCAAGGTGAGCCACTTCATGATGCGCTGATAGCGTGCCAGGCGACGTTGCTGCTGGGCGCGGGCGAGACGCTGGAAATGCGGCTGCTTTAGCAGGGCGGCGCCCTTCATTATGAAATTGAGAAACTTGGAGCCCAGCACCATTTTCTTTTTCTCATGCAGCACCCTGTTCACATGTCGCTCACAGCTGGCGCACAGCCGATACCTTTGCTCCAGCTCGTTCCTGCAGCGGCCGAAGGGGGAAGGCAAATCGTGAGTCAAACTATTTTCAATGCCAAGCTGGCCCAGCTGCTACTTACTGATACACCCTGAGCTCCTGGTCGAAGCGCGACTCGTGCCGTGGCTCAAACTGTGCCAGCTTCTCAATCTTCAAGCGCTGCGCCTCATTGCACTGGGCGCACAGACCGTTCTCCTGCGGCGGCGTCAATCCATTGGCATAGTATGCATTGGCACAGTGGCCATTTCTGGCGGCGCTGCTGCTGCCCCGCGAGCTGTTGGCGTCCGTGCGACTGCTGCTGCAGTCGCGCTGTGACAAGATGTCGCGATTGTAGTCGCCATCCTTGTTGAAGCCGTTGTACTGCTCGCAGTCCGGGCAGGTCCAGCTGTTGCGCTGCGTGAACGGCACGCGCAGGTTCTTGTTGCAGAACCAGCAGTTGACCGTTATGTCGAAGCGTGAGCTGGGCCGAATGTTATTAGGGTTGCGTCATTATGATTATCGGCTTCGTTTCATTTCAGTCAACTTACCGCACATTTATGTAGCACTTGTAGACCAGCAATGTGACCACAAAAATGAGCGCCAAAAGTGGCACCGCTTTGGCGGCAAGCATCAATATTAGAGTTTGCATATTGTTGTCTTTGGAAAACTTTCGTCTCGTTGTTGCAATTTATGAATTTGATGCTCGACTTACTCTATTATCAACTACAACTAGGTTAATGTGACAAACCATGCGTAAGGGTCTATATATATGTATATATGTATTAAAAAAAACCGGGCAGTGACAGCGGCTAGCTCTAGTTATTCAATGTCAGTTTGTTTGCGACTTATCGTTATCGATAGGTTTCTCTGCTGCCAGGTATGCAACGCGTGGGGTGTTATTTGCATGCAAAATCAGCGCGCGCTTAGTAGCAAAATTGTAATGTTATTTTTTGATATGGTCACACTCCGTTTACAGCATACTTTAGGCATGTTCTCACATTAATAACATTAACTAGCGAAACAATGTTTTCATTGATGCAAAAAGCTATACTAAAAATCAAGTTATTGATATCAATAAAAAAGTTTTTATTTTACATATAGAAGAGACACATTATATTCGTGCTATGTAACCAGTTATGCAGCTTGCACAGCATACTAGTCCCGATAGTATCGATATATCGACTGGTCACATAGCCTTTGAACGTAGACAAGCGAATGTCAAACACGAGCCGTGTGTTTCGTTGTTGTTGTATTTTGAAGCCGCTTGCACGTTGCACGTGTTAGTCAAAAATAAATTCGATTTATAACAAATATACAACTGAAGCGCTAATTCATAAAACAGCCGCAAAATGCAGCACGACGATGTAAGTAGAGAGCGCAGAATTGAGTTACCCATTAATGACAATGTCTGCCCACCATTCACGCACAGGTCGTTTGGAGCATCATCAACAAAACCTTCTGCTCGCACAAAGTCAAGTAGGTGGCATTAAATTAAATTCAATATAAGATAGTATGTATGAATACGCTGTTTTGCAGAACCGACACGCGCACCTTTTGTCGCCACGAGTACAACCTGACGGGCCTGTGCACACGCCGCACCTGCCCGCTGGCCAACTCACAATATGCCACAGTGCGCGAGGAGAAGGGCATCATATATCTGTTTATGAAGACGGCCGAGCGGGCGCATATGCCCAGCAAATTGTGGGAGCGCATCAAATTGTCGCGCAACTTCGAGAAGGCCATCGAACAGATCAATGAGAATCTTGTGTTTTGGCCAAAGTACATGATAGCCAAGAATAAGCAGCGCTTTCTCAAGATCACACAATATCTGATGCGCATGCGAAAGCTGAAGTTGCGCCGCCAGAAGCTGATTGTGCCGCTCTCCACAAAGATCGAGCGACGCGAGGCGCGTCGTGAACAGAAGGCGCTCGTTGCGGCCAAGATTGATAATCATATCGAGAAGGAGCTGTTGACGCGTCTCAAAATAGGCACGTACAAGGATATCTATAACTTTTCACAGACGGCCTTTAACAAGGCGCTGGAAGCGGAGCATGTGGATGAGGACGAGCAGGAGGAGGAAGACGAGGAGGAGCGCGAACATGAGATGGAAATGGAAGCGGATGCATCTGCGGACGAGGCAGTTGAGCTCCGACGCGCACTTAACGATACGGAAGAGTATGTGGAAGCGGATACCGATGATGAAGAGGAAGATGACGATGATGATGATGATGATGATGATGATGATGATGATGATGAGGCTGACTATGAGAGCGATTCGGGTCAGCGCGAACAGGTGGAAATGGACAGCGATTTCGCCCAGTCCGATGATGATGATAATGATGATATTGAGGTAAAAATATGCCTAAGTATTTGTATTTGTTTTTGCCCGCAAATTGACAATTTGTCATCCGTTGCCCTGCTTGACTTACTTTATATTGACATTTGCATGTCATTTGGACTCTTGGCTTTGTTGTTCTTTTTATTTTCGTTTTTTCCTTTCTTATGCAAAATCATTGCACAATCCTAATTACCATAATTTGCAATGAAAACAAGCCAAGCTGGCAACTCGCCTGCTCGAAAGCTCGTGCACTTGTGTCGCCGGCCGGCGTCGCCGCCGCAGCGCTGCAGCGCTGTTGACGTCGCTGCGACTGTGGCTGCGGCTGCGGCGGCAGCGACTTGCTAACTTCTAAAGCGTTCAACATTGAGCGGCAGTCGGCGAACGCGCGCGCGCGCATCTTGACTCCAACTCGAGTGATATAAATTGCTATAATATAATAATTTTAAATGAACAGTGTAATATAACGTAAACATTTCACACAGGATACCCAAGTGCCAGCCAAAACGACGAAGAAGCTGAGCGGCGACGCCAAGAAGAAGTCAAAGACAACAGCAGCAGCAGCAGGAGCAGCAACAACAACAAAGCGACGCGGCAAACCCAAACTGCAATTGGAATATGAAATGGAATATGAAGCTGAGGCTGCTCCAGCACGGCAAATGCGTCATAAGTGAGGTAGAATAAAGAACAGATAGAGAGGGAGCGGGAGCGGGAGCGAGAGAGCAGAATGCTAGAGAACGCAACTAAATTAACATATACATACGTTTATTATTGTATAGATCTAATTAAATGTAATGCGAATAAGAACTTCAAAAACGCAACACGAAAGAAATCTTTAAAACGAAAGAGATAGCCACAATGGTTGCATTTCAGTTTTCATGTGTGTGCGTGTGCGTTTGTGTGTGCGTTTGTGTGTGGCCAAATATGGCATGAACTTGACATTGAGAGCGCTGTTGTTGTTGGTCGTTGGAGTCGCAACAGGTGCTAAAACCAGTTCTAAATATCACAACTAAATCAAATAGCGAAATAGCGTAGCTTTTGCGTTTATTACATCAACTTGGCGGGCTAATTAAAAATAATTTATATATACAATATATGTATGCAATTATTAAAACAAAAAACGCACGCCAAGTTCAATGCAGCTGTGGCAACGCTGGCGCTGACGACGTTGACGCCGACGTCGACGACGACGCTGACGCTGACGCTTTCCAAGGCCGTTGCTGAGCCAGCTTCAGCATTGCAGTTGCTTTTGTTGTATTTCCAGAGCTATTGTTATTTATTCTCGTTACGGGCTACTGATGCTACTATCGCCAAAACGACCAAAGGTTCTATTTGTATTAATGCACACACACACACACCTACACCTACACACACACACGCACACGTGCGCTTAAATTGAAAGTTGTCAATTGTCGGAAGTTCACAGCAATTACCAGTTGACAGTTATTTTTATGATACCCTGCACTTCGCGGTTCAAATTGAAGGTGAGGCAAATTAGCTGAGTTCTCTGTTTGTAAATGTCGCAAACTTCATTTTCCACTTCATTTTGTACATTTTCTGCTGTAACATTCAAATAACAAAATACAAAGTTCAGCTCAAATATGAAGCGTTCAAAATTGGGCCAAGAGACTCGAGAGCTTGCAACATGTGAGTGCAATTAGCCACGAAAATAGATATATATATAGATATATATTTTTTTTTTTTATCGCTTTCTATATAATTAGATATTTGCATGTATGTATGGCTAGGAAAAGGCTTACGGCATCAATAAAATGTTTTAAAAATGCATCATAAATAAATTTTCCAAAATTATTAACTGTCGGGGGTTTTTTTTAAAGAATTCCTCGGGTTCGGCGAGGAAAACCCGAATAGAAATACAATAAGTTGAAATGTTGACAGAAACTAAAGAACAATATAATTTTATAATATCTATAAAGATAAATAACTAGAAGTCGATGCGAAAGTCTTAATTTTTCGGTACTTTATAAGACTTTAAATTATAGATCACAAATGAAAATTAAACTTCTGCTCACGAGAAGGAAGGGCTTAAATGTTTTAAATAAAAATGGCATTTATGAAAGAAACAGAATGGAGCATATCAAAAATAAGGTTGAATTAGCTGAAAGTGTTTCTATATAGTTATATAACTATCATTATCTAGGTTTTTATAATCCCCCAATCTGAACATCAAAAGTTTCCGAAGTTTAACTAACATATTTTGTATATATACGAAACAATCGCATGCATATATTTTTGAAATATGAAGAAAATACAAATTGAAATCCGAAAGTCTTGGTTCTTCTTGAAAAGAATGTTCTCAACATAGCAGACATTGAATACTCTACTCTAAGTCTTAAATGCGTTATTGTGACGCCCCCAATTAAATAGGATTAACAGCTTTTGTTGTCATTTGTATATATATACATACATTATATTATCGTTACAATACAAAAAAATTAAGGTTCTCATTTTTCTCATCGTTTTGTGGAGCATTTGTCCATAAAACAAATACAGTCGCTGGCTACGCTTATGTAAGTTTTGAAATTGGAAAAGAAAATCCGCAAATACGTAATGTTTTGAGTTGTTTTTTTGCACAGCTGCTAAAACGTGTTAGCATAATAATTATTATTAGGGTTTTTACAAAGAAATAAGTTTGAAACAACTTAGTTAATTTGCTTCTTTTTTGCTTCTCTATTTCGATATTTTGCTGCTGTTGTTGTCGTTGTTGTTGTTGGTATTTGGTTTGGGCTGATTTTGGATTCAGGCATTCGGACTGAATGCGGCTTGGCGCAGCAGCACATAGATCTTCTCCTTGATCCAGTCCTTGTTGTAGGGCGCATATGTGTTGGTGCTCTTCTGATAGACCAAGCAGCTAATGTCGATTAGTGTATCGATAAAGTCAAACAGCTGACTGATGTCATAGGTGATCGTCGGTGTGTTCGGGTTGCGCCGCTTTAGATGCTCCTCATAGATCTTGCAGACGCCCTCCATGCACTCGTTCACGCTCTCATAGTCGCAATATGTGCGCGTCTCTGGACGTGCGCCCGGCTGCACCAGCAAAATAGTATGCGACATTTCTCCACTCTTCTCTCTCGCGCTCGCTCTCTCTCTCTCTCTCTCGCTTCAGCACAATTGGCAAACAAAATCTGGCAACACAAATAAGCGCTTAGCATACACAGTTAGTTGCATTTGTTGATTTTCAAGTACTCACCAAAAACAAAAAAAAAATGATGTTAAATCGTTTGTGCTTGTTCTTGTTGTCTCCGAGACTGTGCAAATGTTACGGTTTCGCTGCTGCGACTGCACAAATTCTGAGAATAGAGCAAAAGCGTGCACAAACATGCACGCAGAAAGGAAAACAAATTAAATAATGAGAATTGCAATAGTATTGAAAAATATTAAATTTTCTTGACATTGCCTTCAAAGCAATTGGAGTCAATCTGTCAGAGGCTGCAGCATGTTTTTTTTTTACTCTCTCTCCCTCTCTCTCTCTTTCGTTATGCTGCCATTGTTTTTGCCGCCAGCGCGCACACACACACACACACATACGCAGGCACTCGCGTATATACAAATGGACGCAGCGGTGTACGTTTGGGCACCGCAGCGCGGAATATGTTGGGCTGCGCCTCTGCAAGAACAAATGCTGACGCAATAAGCTTGTAACTTACCTGATTGCAGGTGTATTATAATATTGCTTATATTGTTTGTACTTTAAATGTTATAAAATCTTTACATTTCTCATGGCTGGCTTGGTTGCTTCTGCTGCTTCTATCTACACAGTGCTGTCAAATGCTGCGCATCAGTGTTGGCTAATGCCGCTAGCCTGCTGTCTGGCAGCATTGGCACACGCCATCGGGCGTTGCCACCCAGGCGTTAAACAGCCAGTTAGACAGCTGATTTAAACTGATCGCCACCCAATGGACCAATTGAAGAGCGGCGGCAGTTGCTTAGCGTACGGGGGCTGCGCAGCAGGCGTCATTCAAAAAAAAAAAAAAAAAATTCAATTGCTCTTGTGTGTGAATTTGTATGTGTTGTTTTTGTTGTTGGCTGTCGCAATGCTGCCGCATTGGGCAAGTGAAATGCAAAGTGAAGGCGCAGCCGCAGCCCAATGAGCTATGAATGTGGCACAAACATTTTAATTAAGAAAAATCACAAATCGTAAGCACAGTTAATTGTGTTTTCCTTCGTGTGCCCAGCTTCGTTTCTTATTTTTTTTTTCTATTTTTTTTTTCTTTCATTTTGTTTTGCCCATTTTCTTTGCCGCTGCGCGCTGCCCAACGCGACGTACGCACGCGTGTTGAAATTTTTGTTGTTTTGTTGTTGTTGTGCTGTGTGTGTGCCTACAAGTTGTCATAGCCGAGTGTTATGCGGTTGTTCTATTAGTTAATATTGTTATTATTATTTTTTTTTTGTGCACTGCACTCTGTCCAATGTTCTCTGCGGCCAATGGGAAAATCAAGGTGCTGCAACTTATTCAATTGCATTTACAATTCCAATTAGATTACAACTAATTGGAGTGCATTGTCATTGTTGTTGTTATTGTTGCAGTTGCCGCCACACGATACGGACGCAGCCGCCTCGTCCACGCTGCGCTGCCTGCTGAATGGACCCTTCCGCGATCTGCACTTCAATGTGGCCGATCATCGGCTCATACCCGTGCACGATGTCGTCTTCCTGGACGACATCGAACGCAACGTTAAGCCGCTCATCTATAGGCCCGTGCTGGCCGACACTGTGATAGCGACGTCGACGCCAACGCCAACGTCGACGCCGGCGACAACGCTTGTGACGTTGCCGCTGCAGCCAGCAGTAGCTGAGCAGCCGGCAGCCAACGGGAGGTGAGTGAATACATATGTATGTGTGTGTGTGTGTGTGTTTGGCCTTGAACTTGTTTATTTGCCTGATTTGTTGCGCTATCTTCTTCACACTCTTGTCACCATTCATTCACTCACTCATTCATTCACTCATTCATTATTTGCAATTTCCAATCGATGTGACAGCTGCGCTAATTTTTTAATTAAGCTGCTAGTCGCTAAGTTGCCGTTAAAATGGATAAAAAGCTTTCGCACCAGGCCAAATGCATCTCCTTTATGGCTGTCGTAATTCAATCGCAGTTAGTTATAAAATTTTGATTGATTTTAAGTGCTGCAAGAAACAGCTTCCAATTCGTGATACGGCTGTCCAATTGGAATCCACTTCATTATTATTATTTTTATAGTTATTGTTGTTACGAACTTAATTTGATTCTTATTTTGTTATAAATATTGCTTAAGCTTAAATCGAACCCTAGAAAACTCTTATTGGACTCTCCCCAGCCATAACAAAGCCAGGCTTTATCACTCTAAACAGCTTTCTTATCAAGTTGCCCGCTTTCCCATTTCAATTAATAACACTTTATTAACTATTTGGGTTCACAAAGCCACAATGAAATCACGCTGAAACTCTGGCCTTGTCACCTCGCACTAATTAGTCATGTTTAACGAGCGTTTAAGTGTTGTCTCTTGGCCTCTTGCTGATAAGAGCTTGGGCCCAGCTGATAAGGCCATGCACGGGCCGTTATCGTTGTTATCAACAGCATCGATGCGTTTGCGACGTCATCAAATATATGAAATTATATGTACATATGTATGTATATTATTTATATGGGTAGTCCCATTGTTGCTGTTGTTGCTGCTTTTCTCGCGTGACTTCGCACAGCTGGGGGCGAGTTAAGCACTTTTATAATATATCTATGCACATACATATATGCACATACATAACATATGTATATGCATATAGATTCATTAAAATATATTTTTGTAGGCTCACTTATGGTTTGTTGTGCGTGTGTGTGTGTGTGTGTGTGTGTGTGTTGTGTGAAGCATTACTCAGAATTCGCAACGTGGGTTGCTTAACAAATTATTACGAGTGTATTCTTATTTGATTTGATTGTTTTATTCTTTTGTTTATGTTTTCTATTCTTCTTCTCTGTCGTTTTAGACTTGAACTTATTTTTGGTAGCCTTTTTATAAGATCTGATTTATATAGCTGCTTAAATGTAAGAATGTAAGAAGAGTAAAGAGCTAGAGATGAGCTTCAAAGTTGCCATATTGTGAATTCAGTGTTGTAAAATCCGAAAACATATCTTCATTTTTTAGTTTGATCTGCAAACTGACCAAAGACTTTTAAGTATACATGATTTGAATAAAACAAGTTATTTAACTTAAGTTAAATTTATAGCAAAAATTATAAAGTAAATGCCGAGCTTGGAAAAGATATCTTGATTTAAAGCAATTTAGTTTTTCCTACAAGAAATTACTTTGCGACCGATTGTGCCTACGGCAGCTATATGATATAGTATTCCGATCCGCCTGCAACAGAAAGACGGAGCTATTCAAAGTTTCAATGCAATTGCTTTTAAATCATCATCTTACTCTTCCTCAAAGACAAGATCAGTAATCAGGCATTTTGCAACACCTAAAGCTGTTAAAACAATTCTGCGGAGACTGTTAACACTTAAGAGCATTTGCTTGATTTATTGAACACTGGGCTTTATTGTCAAGTAGTTTATTCGTGTAATTATGTCACGAAAAGAAGCTGAAAATAAATAAAATTTGAATAATAAATTATCTGGCCAGGGTATTTATTCTAGCTGATGTGTTAACTTTTGTTTTATTTAGCTGCTAATAGCTGTCAGCTTTTATTATTAACACTTTTATTGTTATTATAAATATTTAAAAATTTTATAACACTGATTACAAAGATTGCGTTAGCTTTTCGCCACAGTTCGAAGGTTGTTTCTGTTGACACCTTTTTTTTTCTCTGACTTATTTTGGGGTTTCTTTTTCGTGTCTTCTCCCTTGTGCCTTTGCTTTTGACATCCGTCTTTGTGCTTATCTTCGCCTTGCGCGTAATTGCTTCACTCAGCTGGCTGCCACAGTGACTGACAAGAGTATGCGACGACGGCCTTGGCATTGGCTTTGTCGGTTTGTGACGTCATCGCGTCATCGACTCGTTTGGCCTAATTGATATACAAATCGGTGTTGGATTGTTTTGCGAGTTGCGAGTGCAACGGACCCTAATTAACATGCGCTTAAAATGTCATTCGAGTCATTCCTGCTGACATCAATAATTGCCATTAATTTAATTGCAACGCGACAGTTTAGACCAGTTTGTGCGTGCCCCCGTGCCACCGTGCCCCCGTGCCCCCTTGTGATAGCAGCCGTCAGAGCGGGCTTAATTTAAAATATTAAATTGCAGTTGCAATTGACAATTGCATTGGCCATGTCAAAATAACATTTATCTAATTAGCTTAAAACGTTCCCGAAATTGATTCATTTGCAAAACCAAATCAAGCACATTAACTAATTATTCATTCTCTCCATACTCATGCGTTGTTTTTTCTACACAAATTTTTCACTAATTATGATCACAAACACTTGAAGTTATAAGGGCTTCTATTTTGAGAAAAACATGAGAAACAAAACTATCTAAAAATTCCTAATAATCGCAGAAAGTCTTCGAATTTTGAATAGAAAATGTTATGAAAGGTATTCGCAAAGGTATTTAAAAGAATTAAAAAATCTGTTCAATATTTAGATAGAAAAAATTTATAGTTATTAAAATTAGTCTCAAAATATCGATTAGCCGAGAATTTGAACAAACTTATCCAAAGCAAGAAAATCGGTTAAATATTTAAAAATCAAATTTATTACAAATGGTTTATGAAACTAATTTATTTTAATATAATCAAATCTTTGATTTCTTCCTTTCTTCTTTCTCGTATTAAAAAATACATGAGTTAATGTATAATATATGCATATGCCTATTTACATGTAATTGCAATCTTTGGTCTGCCATAATTTTTGGAAAAATAATAAAAAGGCACAGGAAGAAAACAAACAACAATAAAAGTTAATTAGTGACGACTGCTTAATACTCTGTTCGTGGTGTTTTGATAGCTGAAAACTGTGAGTTGACGATGGATGAAGATAAACAAAATACGGAATTGCGGTCTTTCCACGTTTTGTCGCAATAGAATCAATAATCCTATCTATCTGTCTATTTATCTTTCAATCTTGTGTATCCATCTACCCATCCATATATCTATCTATATATCTATCTATCTATCAATCGATCTATTCATCTATCTCTTCGATATATCTATCTATCTATTTATCTATCGATATATCTATCTATCTATCTATCTATCTATCTATCTATCGATATATCTATCTATCTATCGATATATCTATCTATATATCGATATATCTATCTATCTATCTATTGATATATCTATCTATCTATCTATCTATCGATATATCTATATATCTATATATCTATCGATATATCTATCTATCTATCTATCTATCTATCTATCGATATATCTATCTATCTATCGATCTATCGATATATCTATATATCTATCTATCTATCAATATATCTATATATCTATCTATCTATCAATCTATTAATCTAACAATATATCTATCTATGCATCGATTTATCGATCTACCGATCTATTTATCTAATAAGAAATTAAGAAAAAACCGAGATATGGAAATTCTTAATATCATACGCTTGTCTATATACAAAGTCTCTAGCTACAGACAGCCAGGCCGACAAATGCGCAAAACCAGTATACTCGTCTGCAATTTGTGAACAGGGTATGAAAACATTTTCAACTGGCTGAACACTCTGCGCCTTGGCATTGAAATGGCTCATTAAATGCGCGCGTTTTGCCTTTGTGTCTTGGCTCAGCTCATTTTCGATTTTATGGTTCTTTTGGCTTGTCGGCTACGCCGGAAACGCTGCCAAAGCGGCCGTCAAATGGCCAAACAGCCAAACAGTCGGCCAGCCAATAATTTTTAATCATTTTTCTTTTCTGCTGCTGTTTGCAAATAGCTAGCTAATAAGCCAGCTGCCAGCACGCGCTATGCCAGCTTCAAAAATCAATAAATTTAGCCGCCAAGTGCCCGACTAGGAGTTACCCTTTACGCTGCTCAGCAGCACATACTCCATATAATCTTAACACACGAGGCTGCGGCTCTATTGCTTTTTATACCCTGTAGCTGTAGGAAAGGGCTAAAATGCACAGTTTTTGGTTTAATGTCTACTTGCGTTTTCATAATATCGGAAAATATCGATTTGAAGACATGGTTTTCTAAGCAAAACTCGAAAGTTAGAAGAGTTACGCAGGGCAAACTTAGTCCGTAGGCTCTTGTATAGCACAAATTCAAAATATTTCACTTTTCGAATGCCCCTTCCATTCCACAAGATTGTAAGTTACTAATTTTTAAAGGCAGAGCCTTGCCATTGAGAACAAGAGAAGGGAGCTTGAGTGCTTAAAACTGCAGCTTACCCTTGGGTTTAGGGTATCTGCTAGTCGAGCTCACACGACTGAAGCACTCATACTTGCGTTTTTTTCTTCCCCTGGCTCTTACACTGTATCAAAAATTCATGCTTAAATCATTCTTCGGTTTATAATCTGATCAATATAAAACTAGCAGGACTCAATCTCTATCGAAACAAGTAAGAAGTTCTAGTCGGGAGCTCCCGACTAGGGGATACTCTGAACCCTTTGCTTCCAACACCAAATGCAGCTCGCGTTACGCGCTCGTTTGTAGAAATAAAGATAAATTAAACAAAAAGTTCCCTTGGCAGGGTTCGAACTCGCAACTGACCGCATTACTTGCTGCCGACTCTACGCCAAAAAGAAGTAGTTTCCTGACCAGGGCTCCTTTATTAACTTGATTTATAGCTATGAACTAGTCGAGGTTAGTATATACAAGCTCCAATAAGCTCCAAGGTGTCAGAGACACATTTTGTGCCCAAATTAAGGCACCCCGTAGAAGGGTGTTAAGACAATTAAACCCAAAATAATAATAAAACAATTTCATACTTTTACATTCATTCAAATTAAAACTGAAAGCACAAAGCCTAACGAGCGTGGTGGAAGGTGCGGGGTGGGTGAAGGGTGCTTAGCACGTGTGTCTTTCTATGCGGAAACAACAAACTTACAGAAAGAATTTAGCTGCTCGCTTGAATAGTGCTTTTTGTATCTGAAAGATACTTTAACGGTTTTTAATTTTGTCTAATAGTTTTATCGATTTTGGTATCTGAAAGATTCTTTTGCAGATTTTTGATATTTGTATCTGAAAGATACTTTCCATTTTTGGATTATTTTGTGTTTAAAAAGATATTTTTGTAGATTTTTTATTTTTGTATCTGAAACATACTTTAACGGTTTTTCATTTTTGTATCCGAAAGAAACTTTTGCATCTGTTTGGATATTGTACTCGAAAGATGTTTGTACTTTTAAAGTGTATCTGTAAGATAATTTTGAATTTTGATTTTTCTACCCGAAAGATGGTTTTGAATTTTTTTGATATTTTTGTAGTTTTTAATCGGAAAGATACTTTTGCATCTGTTCTTTTATCTGAAAGATACGTTTGCATTTTTTATTGTGAATTCTTGGTTTTTGTATCTGAAAAATACTGTTAAATTTTTTGTATCTGAAAGATACTTTCGCAGTTGAAGCTGGCCATCACACAATGTCGCCCCAAAAATCGCTGACACCATTTAAAAAAAGAAAATAAAAAGTGAAAGAATAAAAAATGCTTGCTCTCAGTGTTGCTGCTAATTGAATTAGCAGCGAAAAATCACCTGGCGGCCTTTCCGAAGCCCCACAACAAGTCAATTGGCTGCTTTGGCCGCTAGCTGCCAACTGGGGACGCACTCGCAGCGGCAATTGCAGTTTTGAATGCGTTCGGTGCAAGTCTCCAGCTGTGGCAGTGTCTGTGTCTGTGTCGAGTATCGTGTTGGGATTGAATTGGTCCATTATTGATTGTCTCGCTCCGGACCAACAAAGGTGTCAGCAACTACTTCTTGTGCCTTGTTTTTTTTCTTGTTAAAGATCAAGTGTTCTGTGTGTGTGCGTGTGTGTCTGTGTGCGCAAGCTTAAGCAAAGTTAAAGCTAGCCCAAGATATTAACCATGCCGGAGCGCAGCATTAGCCAACGTGATCTGGACGAGATTGAGATCGAAAGCGACGAGGAGGATGAGGAGCTCGAACAGGGTGTCGGCCTGCCGGTACAATCGATACGCAGACGTGCTGCCGTCTCCCCGGATGGCAATGCCAGACGCCGCATGGCCGCTGCTGGCCATGGTGGGCGTGGCAGCAGCAGCAACATCAGCCATACGAACGGTCCACAAAGCCGCGAGCGCTTCAGCAGCGGCAATGCTGCCCAGGAGTCCAATTTCTATGACGACGATGATGTCGATGATGGCGATGGCGACAACGTTGGCAGCGGCGATGAGGATGACATTGAAATGGTGGATTAGTAAGTTCTGCCCTGACGCATGTTTGGATACATTTTTAATCTAATTAGCCGCGGCGTGTGTGTGTGTGTGTGCGTTCGTGTGCGTGTGCGTGTGTGTGCGTGTGCGTGTGTGTGCAGCAATTGTATGCCACATTTTGTTTGCTCATTTTTTTGTCGCAACTTTTATGATTTGCACTATTTTTGTTGTTTTTTTTGCTTGTGCTGCTTCTTCACTTGTCGCTCCAATTTGCTTATTCGCTAGTTTTGCAGCAACCCAAAGCCACGCCCACGCCCACGCCCACGCCCACGCCCAGACCTCAACCCACCCCCTCCACGCCTTCACAATTTGCCATTGCACGTTCTTTCCCTCTGGCCTTCTGTGCGGCATTTTCATGGCTTTTTTGTGCCTGCACCGCGCGCGCATTTCAATTAAAAAAATTTTCTTAAATGGATTTTCTTAATTCCAGAAGCGCGAAGGTTTTATTTTTTTTTTCGTTTTTTTTTTTTTTATTTGTATATAGTATATATACATGTATTTTCCTTTTTATGTTTCTTTATCGCAAGTGCGCTTAGTTTAAGGTTTTAAATTTCAAACGCTGCAGATTAGTGGGACTTGTTAGTTCTTTGAGGTAGCTACTGCTGATTTTTGTGGCTTATGCCAACTATTTGCAATCTAAATGTTCTTTTCATTCAATTCACTTAAGTTTCATTTAATCACTCTCTCTCTCTCTAAGGCCGCCCAGGTTCATAAGCATTACTCAAGGCTAAACTAGAACAATTTGGGGGGCACAAACTATGTTTTTATACCCTGAACCCATTGAAAATGGGTAAAAGGGGTATATTGTATTTGTGCAAAGTGCAAATGTATGTAACAGGCAGAAGGAAGCATATCCGACCCCATAAAGTATATATATTCTTGATCAGCATTAATAGCCGAGTCGATCTAGCCATGTTCGTCTGTCTGTCCGTCCGTCCGTCCGTCCGTCCGTCCGTATGTATGAACGCAAGGATCTCAGAACCTATAAGAGCTAGAGACTTGAAATTTTAGATGTAGGTGCTGCTAGTGCCCGCGCAGATCGAGTTTGTTTCCGATAAACGATAACTTGCCCCGTTTCTAAGTAATCGATAAAAATGTATATCGAAATCCCGTTTTTTAAGCAGTTTTGGTAAATAATAACTCTAGCTACCAAACTTGACATGTAGCTTCTAGAAAAGTATATATATATCAAGTATCTTTCATTTTATACCTATCGCCACCTCCCCGCTATTCTCTATCTATTAGCGCGAGCTGCATTTGGTGTTGGAATATGAGGGTTCAGGGTATCCCCTAGTCGGGAGCTCCCGACTAGAACCTCTTACTTGTTTTAACTATTTTGTGACAGTTTAACTGAAAAACGATGCCTAATGAAAATAAAATGAAGAAAAACAACTGCGAGCTAGCTTTCCCGCCATTCTATGGGAAATGCTTTCTTCAATAACTTCATCAATTTGACGGCTTGAATATTATATTCAAATGCAAGACGGACATTTTTGTTTAGTTAGTTTTAGCTCGGAGTAATCTGAAAAGTGAAATCTTCTTAAGCTGTGTACACTTTATATGAATCTGCATACCAAAGACGATAGCTCTAGCTTCTATTAACTAAGATATATGCATAACATATATGGTGATTATGGAATACCCTACCTTTCATTTCAATGGCCTCTTTATTCAGCGTCACATGCTCACATGCACATACTATGCAAACAATTTTCCTTAAATTTTCTATTTTATCTCAGTTAACGTTTTCTTTCTCAATGCCTCTCCATGCTCCTGAATGCTCCTCCATGGTTACTTATTTTACAGTTACACTTTAATACTTGTTGGTCCTCATGTGGTTTTGGGGCCAACGCATTCACAGTTCCGCTTGTGATTCACATGATGAGTCCAGGCGAAGCTAAACGCACCCCAAACCGTTTCCCTCCGGCCCACAAGCCCAGTTCGCCTCGAACTCATAGAAACTTAAACCATTTCGTAGCCAAATTGAAATGTTTCAAGTTTTGCGGTCGCGTTGCGCCAAAAAGTTAAGCGAATGACATGAGATCTACATAGATGTTTATTTATGTAGATGGTAATGTTTCCCACAACATGTATATTTATAAGGCGCTGCCTTAAACTAAAAATGAGACAGAGAAAGAGACAGAGAGAGAGGGAGAGAGAGAGAGAAAAAGTCGCGAGATGAGCGCTAAAAGGCATGAGAAGTTTTATTTATTATTACTTGGAAAATCTCAAGGCTAGCCAAAAAATGGCAGCTGGAAAATGACGAATGCTAAAAAGCAGAAAGCAAAAAGCTAAAAAGCCAGCGACTAATTTGTCACTTTCGCTGGCACCTAGCAAAAATGTTAGCCTACTTTAAGGCGCGACTAAAGATGCGCTCGTGATTGCCATTAGAAATGTGCTTAGAGAACATGTTTATCGAAAGCCATTAGAAAATTCGTGCATATAAAAACTTCACCTGAAACAGAATTGTCAGACTCGAGGAATACCTCTAATGTGCTATATCTAAAATTGGACGTAGTTAAAATCTACAATTGGGAGAATGCTTTAAGTTATATTCCCATAATTTTTATTCCTAACATAATTTTATCCAATTTTATCTATTTTGTGAAATTCCAAGTAATAAATAATTTCTATTTTTTTAATTATTTATTATCTTATTTTCCATTATTTAATGTGGACTGTCTTCCTTAAGTGATATTCCATGTATTTGATTAATTTTGAACAATTTTCATTTAATTGTATTCCTTTTCAATTCTTGTTATTTGCTTTTTTGGCATTCTCTTGTATTTTGTTTTACTTTTTGCCCCTGTTTCTTTACGACACATCTCTTTGGGCGAAAAACGGGACGCAAAATACATTTCAACATGTTACCAGAGTCACCAGTTGCCAGAGTTTCCCGTCACCCGTCACCAGTTACCAGTCACCAGTCACCAGTTACCAGTTACCCGTCACCATTTAGCAGGCGGCAATGGTACAAAAGGTGGATTTTACGGCCTACCTCACATTTTGGGGTTCAGTTTTTGTCATGCTGTGGGCGCTTAATTAAAATTAATGAAGTACGTTGGCTTTTTATCCTTTCTGCCAGGCCGAAAGCTACAGTCACACCAGCATACTACCCCACCCACCCAGCCCCGACCCCGGTCCATCCGTTACACATTCTCCATTTACCCTAGCCAAGTATTTACCATTCTCCAGATGATGCCGTTGTAAATATTTGCGACTGACTTTATTTTAAGTCTGTTAATTGAGCGGCAGCTGTCGCGTTGGACTCTGTGTGTATTTTCTCTGTTTGTGTGTGTGTGTGTTGTGTGTGTGTGTTGTGTGTGTGCGTCTGTCATCTTGATAATGTAGTGCTTTTTGCAGTTAAGATGGACTCGCTTAATAAGGATTAAGCAAAAGAAAGACTGACCAACTTGCTGATCAATCCGATAAGATTGAACGCTTGAAAGAAAAAATTATAAATAAGCGGTGCAGAGTACTAGACAGAATGATTGACGAGCTGATTGACTGAGTGACAGGCAGACTGATTGACGAACTGATTGATCTCTCAGGTAACTCACTTACTGATTGACTGATTGATAGATGAATTAAATGACAAATAATTTGACTGATTGAATGAACCTGATTAATTGACGGATTGATTGACTAATTGATTGACAAATTGATTGACTGACTGATATATATACTGCATGACGGATAATTCAACTGACATAATGAACTTGATTGATTGACAGATTGATTGTCTGACTGTTTGACTGACTGATAGAATCACTAATAGATTGACTTAACTATTGACTGATTAACGTAGGGCTGATTAATAAATTGATTGGCAGACTTAATGGTTGACAATATCACAGATTGACAGAAGTTCAGTCTTTGAGCGTGCTACAGTTTTTTCAATATATCTTTCTTAACCTATTTTGTCTTCACTTCACTTTGAGCAATTTATCATAATTTAAAAGAAATTTAATTTCTTGTGCCATTTATATTGCGCTTTACTGTTTTCACCATCAAAATGGGCCGTACCCAGCTGCAAATGGAAATAAACAAAAATCTGTCTGCTCTCGTTTTACACCACGAATAAACTGAACGTTGAAATTGACCCGAAAAACGCATTCCATATGCACACACGTGCGGCTCCATGTGTGTGTGTGTAAGTGTGTATATGTGTTTGTCTCTTATCTTACTGTCGCAGTGATAACATATGAAATATGCATAACATTGTAGCTACACAAAATTTATGCATATTGGGCCAAGTTAAGTGCCCCGAGTGCTGGTAAACGAAATAAAGTTAAAAATACTTAAATTGATAAAAGTGCGAGAAAGAAATAGGATTAGGTACCCTGCTGGATATGTTATGTTAATGGAGCAGTTAAAACTTAATGAAAGTAATAATAAACTATCTATTTTATATAACAAATTAGCTCGATATTGTGTATCGGATATATATATATACATATATACATATGAGCTGGACTAATTGGAGGGAGATCATCGCAAAGCCCAAGCTGTAAGGCTTGGGGCTCGCTTGGGCGACTTTTGAACATTTACACCGTAAACTGTGGAAAATTGGTGGAAATCCGTTGTCTGATATTTTTGATGACCAATCGACTTCAAACTTTTTCTCAAAAAGCTTCGCGACGTGTTTCACGTTTTTTGCAAATTCCACGCCTTTTGAATGGAAAAAGCAAGTGAAAGTGCATTTGAATTTTCGGCTGTAAATGAGGATTTCAAGAAGACTTTGATTGCACTTCTTACTTTTCATCCGATTCGCTTTGAATATTATGAAAAGCTGAAAAAGTATTGTCTCAATTTCAAAGGAACAGCAACTTGAGCCTGGCAAAGCCGAGCAATATCTGCTGCTTGGTATATAGAACTTTGTAAAGTATCCAATATTCTCAGCCAATGCTTACTTCAGGCTTCTATTCAATTTGCTTAGCCCATTGTCAAATATGAGAACATAAATGAAAAGCCCGTGAAATATTATGATTAATTGAATCAAATTAATTGCAGGCAAAACTTGAAGCTCAACAAAGGGCTACACAATTATACGAATGGGAAAGTTTCGAGCTATAATTATACGAATGGGAAAGTTTCGAGCTATAATATAAAACAGATATTAGTCATAATATATAATGCCAAACTCCCTGCGAGTAAATTGTCCGAAAATGTGAACTTTACTTGACATTCAAATGCTTTTACTATGCCCCAGCTGCTGCACAATATCAAAAGTGGAATGTTAAAGATAGTGCCTAAAAACTCTATCCTTGGCCAGATACTTGCGTCACAAACATATAAAGCGAGAGGGTTACTGCCGCATTTAGTTGCAGCCAGCCGAAATGTATGCAACGTGGGGCACCTTTAAATATGCAAAATGCAGCCCGTTGCCCAAACCAAAAAACTTTGATATAAATGCCAACAACAGAAATAAAACTAAGAAATAACATTTTGCAATATTGCTGCATCAACTGCAACAACAACAGCAGCAGCAGCAGCAGCAGCAGCAACAAAAACAACAACAACAACAAAACTGTAGCTTGCTACAAAAATTTGAAGCAAATATGCGCTTAGAAATTGTTGCCAAACAAAGCCAAGAGCGTCAAATACTTTGCTGCATCTTTTCTTTGACTTCACCAAGTGTGCTGAGCTATGTGTGTTAGTGTGAGTCAGTGTGTGTGTGTGTGTGCATGTGTGTGTGTGTGTGTGTGTGTTAGTGTGTGTGTGTGTGCGTGTGTGAGTGGGTGTTGTGCTGTTTTGTGTGTGCTTACTGGCCTTTGCAAATGCCTCACACATTTCTGGCGCCTGGAAGAAATATTTGATGCCTGCAGCGAGCACGCTTTAGCCTTCAGCTCTCCGAAGCTACAATTTTCTTTTTTCTCGATTTTCCTTTACTTGCCTTACCTTATAAACTTGTGCTAATGTATTTCAAATCAAGACTGCAAACCGGGCTTTAATCGAACCGAAACGGAACAGGATAGACTTAGACTATTTACCATTAAAGAGCTTGTTTCAAATAAAACTGTTTTTCGAATATTTCAAAACATTGTTTTGAATTTTTTTACATTGCTTGAACAATATTTTCTCTGTAAAGGAAAAGTATTTGTTAACTATAATAATATATAAACAATAAAAATAATTTGAACTCTTTTATATAAATGTGACAAAGAAATGAGTGCTAAAAGCCAAACTCACAACCGAACCTTAAGTCAAGGCTTTGCTTTGAACTCTGAACTCTGAACCGAGCCAATCAGAAATTTAGTTTGCCCTGCAGATGCATTTTATATGATATAATACCTAAGAATACATCTGCTGATGTATTCCATGACAGACTTAATCATTTAATGGCTGGCATCAAATTCAAGTCCGAGCTTATAACATCTTTTATTATACTCTGAACCCATTAAAAATTGGTAAAAGGGTATAAAGTAATTGTTCAAGCGTATGTAACAGGCAGAAGGAATCATCTCCGATCCCATTAAGTATATATGTTCTTGATCAGCATCAATCGCCGAGTCGATCTAGACATGTCCGTCTTTCTGTCTGTCTGTCTGTCCGTCTGTCTGTCTGTCTGTCTGTCTGTCTGTCTGTATGTCTGTCTGTCTGTCTGTGCGTTTGTCTGTCTGTCTGTCTGTCTGCCTGTTTGTTCATCTATTCCTCCGTTTGTCCCTCAGTCTGTCCGTCCGTCTGTCCGTCCGTATATAAGAATACGTCGATCCCGAACCCCATAGCTTCTAGAATATTATGAACAGATCAAGTATCTTTCATATTATAGTTATCGAAGAAGGTTCAGGGCATCTCCTAGTCGGGCACTTCCGACAAGAGCTCTCATTCTTGTTGTGATTTGAACTTTAGGCTAATATGTGCATGCATTTTATTTATATATACACACATTTTCTTTACACACACACACACACATTGCCAAACACCAATACAAATGTGTGCTGGAGTATTTTCTCGTCAAGCTTTGCAGCAAAGCGTATTTTTGACTTTTAGTTTTCTCACAGATCTTGACAAGCAGCAGCTAGATGGGTTTTCTCTACAATCCCCACACTCAGACATTCACAACAAATGAAACTTTAAGTGAAATTGGCGTGTAAAAAACTTTGGCACGTTGACAACTTAATGCACAATTCTAAAATTATCCTTTAACAGACAACAATATTTCAATCGCACTCACATTTTAAGTGTGGCGACATCTAGCGGTGGAACATTTGCATACTTAGATGCATAATGAACTTTAACATTTGCTCTTTTAGTTAATTTGCTAAAAGCAAAATTATATTTATATATTGCCGTAATGCTTTTCAATTAATTTGCCCTGTCATATAAACGCCTCGATAAATAGATAAAAAGTTAATTTAAGTTAAGTTCGTTTTTACTCAAAAATTTGATGTGTTGAAATGTTGCTTTTTTTTTGTAGTATACAATAGCTTTGGTTTAAGGTAGCTTGGTTTAGATATTTAGTTAGTTCGTAGGTGGCTTATGTATATGCTTATTTTGTTTGTACTAGACTATTTTGTTCAGGGTCTGCATGCTACACTAAAGGCGTCGATCAAATGGGTCTGTAGGGTAGGTCCTTCTTCTTCGCCTCCTTAGCAGGCTTCTTGCCAAGCTCGCTGGAACCTGGAGCCTGTATCGCAACGCAGGTGCAAGGATTACCTTATAGATAAGGACCTTGTTTCAGAGCGAGAGACGTGAGTGCCTGTCTAGAGCATGCCCTGAACCCAGCGCCGAATTACAGCTGTGCTTCTTCTGCGCTTAGCCACACACCATATGAATAGCCTCGGTGTTTAAAGTCCGATCACTTTGAAATACATCGCCTCCATCTCCCATCTCCTGTTTTCGTGAGAATCTGAATAATATCTATATCTTTAAAACGTCGAAGATTAAAAACTCATGTAGACATATGAGTGCAGAGAAGCTCGTAAATGCTGAGTTTGAAAACAGAATATTTTTCCATACAAGAACCGACTTTTGGACTGATTTTTCCTATGGCCGCTATATGATATAGTAGTCCGATGTTGATAAGATTTTTCATATATACAAGGAGCATCGTGAAACTTGTAAATGCCAAGTTTGGTCCAGATATCTTAAAAAACAAAGAAGTTGTCCCTTCAAGAATCTACCTTACGACCGGCCGTTTTTATGGCAGATATAGTATGATATAGTTGTCCGATCCGACATGTATGTACGTACTGCCTGCAACAGAAAGACGAACCTTTGCTAAATTTAAACGCGACAGCTTTAAATCTGAGAAACAAGTTCGCATAGAAACAGACAGAAAGAACAACATACATGGTTATATCAACTCGGCTGTTGATGCTAATTTAGGGTATATATACTTTATGGGATCGAAGACGTCTAACTACAGAACTAAAGTACCCTCTACAAGGGTATAAAAACCTCTAACCAAAGACAAAGGACAGCAAAGGACAGTATTTGTCAGTATCAGCAAAAAGCATATGATTATCCTTTTCTCAAAATTGCCGTCGGCTGTGCAGAGCAGCTTAAGAAAAGCTTTTCATTTTTTTTTTTTTAAAACAGTTGCCTTTTACTCTAAACTATGTTTTCGATTGTTTTAGTGACATATATTTTTGAATATAAACATATATATTTAAAAAAAATTGTATATTATATATTTAATTTAATAATGTTCTTTTATCTTGTTTCATTTCAGCGACACGTGAGTAGCTCGAGAATATTTCGCCAAATTTGTCATTTAATTAGAATTAAAAAACTGAACTTAATGCCAGGTATTTGCACTTTAAGTTAATTAAAATGCCAACCAACGAATTTGTGGCCTGTTTAATAAATACGATATGTCCGCGAGGCCGGCCCGCAAATAATTCTATTTACTAAAAGCACATGGCAAATAACTGACAACGATTTTAATACTAATTTAACAATTACCATTATAATTAATTAAGCACCGTGCAAACAAACTTCATGAAAAATTCAAGCGTTTCATCCGAATAAAAGCTTACCTTTGCGGGCTCTAAATGCTCTTATTTTGGCCGGAAAAAGAAAGTTATTGATTTCTGATGACTAGAAAAGTTTTTACTTAACAAATCTCTGGTCTGATTTAATCTGTGATAGTTACTTTATATGTTATCTAAAACATTTCTCATGCGCAACAAAATAATTTAAATTTTATGAGTTAGATAAGTTAGATAAGTATCGAAAATAATCCAAAGCGGAGTAAAATCAATTTGATTTATTATATCTTGTATCTTACATATTTTTCATGTGAAAGAAGACAATTTGTTTTAAATGAGCATCGATAAGTATCGATATTAATCAACTGGGCTTATTATTTCTCATACCTAGTACATTTTTCATACGAAAGATGACAGAAGATTTGTTTTTAATGAGCATCGATAAGTATCGATAATAGTCCGATCAAATAGGAGTATATCTTGCATTTAGCATATTTTTCATGCAAAAGAAGACAATTTGTATTTTATGAGCATCGATAATACTCCGATCAAAGTTGAATATACTATATATACTCGTTTATACTATATTTATATAAATCTAGAAATAAGAGATCATAATACAAAATATCGGTAAAAGATTTAATCGATTTTTACGTTTACGAAAACTATGATTTGAAAAAGTAAATCGAGAAAATCGTTTAAAGCTCTTTTAGCATAGAATGTTAAATAAGTTTCGTGGGAAAAGTAAAATATTTGCCGTAAGAGTATACAATATGTGTTATATAAAGCAGCTATAAATTTCATGCATATATAATATATACCGTTATTAACATATATATACATATGTGCTCAAATTTTAGAGATTTATGTATATTTTTATTTATGCATACATACATTTAAAAACCATTATATATATTTAAAAACTAACAATACTAATATAGATATTTAAATAATTATATTTATGCGTAAGCTATATGTGCATAGATGTGAGCACATATGTATGCCTGCGTATGGAATCACGCGCGCACACAACGTGCAGCCCACCTTTTCCTTTTCACCTGGCTCGGCCGTTGTGTCAACCATTGTAATCATATTTCCCCCTTCACAATACAACAACAGCAACAACAACAACAACAATAACAACAACAACAATAACAACAACGTGCATAATGCGAAAGCGAAAAAGGCAGCTGGGATTGTGAGCAGAAAGATGTTTTGATTATGGTCTCCAAGTGGGTTTTGGTCATGAGAGTTGTAGATGGGGGCTTATGTATGTATGTGCGCCTTATAAAAATCTATAGATATTCAGCGGCAAATCGTTTGAATTTCTTTCTTTCCCCTTTTTTTTTTTTTTCGTTGCATGTGCCTCATATAAATGGGTAGCGTGTGTATGTGACCGTGTTTGCAATTTATGCGGGTCGATTCTGGCATCGAAAATATTAAATATGAATATAATAAATATCTTATTTTGGGCAACAATTGAACTCTTTGCTAATATAAATGTTGCTCTGAATTTTCGATTGAAATTTTTTTCACTTTCCAAGTTTTATGCAGCATGAATATTGCAAGAGTTAAGGTTTTAAGAGATTTCTAAACATTTTCGGGCTGAACAAAAGAAAAACTTTACTTAAGTAAAATAGGAAATTTTTTGTTTATTTGATTCAATCTATTTAATTATCCATGGCTTTATCAGATCAAATATTAAATTTCCTATAGAGTATGCATAGTTCGCATTGCCTCGCTTTCAATTTTTCTAGCCTTGGGTTACGCATACGCCTCGTTGTATTTGCGTCAGTTCTGTATTCTGGTTATTCTTTTTTTTTTTCTTTGTTCCGTTTGGCAATGCACAGGCAGAGCGCGTGGCCTGAAGACGCCTTAAAGCCAGTAAAATGTGTTACAGACAATGTCAATAAATTGTTTAGACCAAAAAACGTGAGCCAGTTACGTGGGGGAAATTGATATTATTGCATAAACACTGTTTCTGCCATTTCTGCGACCGCACAACATGTTGCAAAACATTGCTAAATGCGTCAGGCATCTTTTACCAGGAGTAGTTGTTATATGAGCTGCTTGCGTGATACGTTCCAAACATAGAACACACAGATATATGTACTTATATTATTCGAACGCAAAAGATTAAATATTCCCACAGGTGGGAAATGCGCATTGAGGCATTAAATTTAAAGCAAGAGTGCTCCAGTCGAAACTGCCAGACTAGGGAATACGCTGAGCCTTCTCCTAACGACACACAAACTGGAGGCTGGAAAGATACTTGATCTAGATATACTATTCTAGAAGCTAAATGTCAAGTTTGGTGAGTCTAGCTCTTAAAACCCAAGAGAACAGGATTTCGATATCAATTTTTATCGATTGCTTGGAAACGGAGCAAACTATCGATTATCGGACAAGCATAATCGTAGTGCTAGAAGGACCTACGTTCTAGGTTTCAAGTCTGAAGCTCTTTTAAGTTCTGCGGTACGACAAGTATTGACGCTGATCAAGAATATTTATACCTTTACATACGTTTGCACAAAAACGTGCTACCCTTATTAGCCATTTCCAATGGGTTTAGGCTTCAAACGAAATGTGGCCCGTGCAAAGCCGGACAATGGCCGCTAGTATGCACACATAGATTAGTATATGAGGCACTCGGGACATATGCAGATTTGATTCTAAAAATCGGAAAGAGCTTGCAGCTGTGCGAGGGAATTTGAAATTTCGCCGCTCGCCGGCTCGTTGCACGCATTTTCTGTTGACCTTGTCAGCGAGTTGTTTATCATCGTTGGAACCCATTGGATTTAAATTGCACCCCACCAACAATAACCAGTTAACTGGCGAAAGGCAATCAAAATATGTTGGCTGCCGGGCACTTGTTGTGGTTATGGTTGTTTTTTTTCCTGGTTTCTGTTTTCCTTTTTTTTTTTTTTTCGCATGTGCCGACAACACTTCGATGTTTTCCAGTTCATTTGATTAGTTCCGTGAAAACGAAAAGAAGAAGAGCAGGCGCTGCTGCTTCCTATGGAAGCTATATGATATAGTTGGGCGATCCGAACGGTCCCGATATATGTACTGCCTGTAACAAGAAGGCGAAGCTATGCCAAGTTTCAAGGCGATAGCTTTAGACTGAAGGACAGATGGACATGACTATATATAAGTATATCAACTTTATGGGATCGGAGCTGACGCCTTTTATGCGTTACATATTTCATGACAAACTTATGATACCCTCTTCAAGGGCTTGCAACGATAGCTGGCCGCTGCGCGTAGGGTATCCCCTAGTCGAGCGAGCCCAACGTCAGTGCTCTTACTTGTTTTTGTCCATGTTCTGTTGTTTTCTTGCTGCAGCTTCACGCAAGACTGGCAACAGTTGAGGGGCTTCTAATGCAATAGTTAAAGGCCACGTTGCATTTGTGCATTGCCTTCTCAAAAGCACATTCAAGAATGTTGATTGAAGCTTACGACGAGCATTATATTCAATAATAATGCCTTTTTGGCCATTGATAAGAGCCAGCCCTTGTTGCTTTGTCTGGCCAGCTAAGCAGCTGACTAAAATTTAATTATAAACTGAACAATGGAAAATTTGCAGAGAGCCACACAGTTAATTAGTCGGAATCACACTTAATGCCAATTTTGATAGGCTGCTTAAGATAACAAATTTCCCACAAAGGCTTATGTGGACATTGACGTTAATTTAAAATATGAATGGCGGGCCAATTTCGGGCAATTGTATTAGTTCAATAGGCGTGTGATTGATTTGCAAGTGGAAATTTCAAGTTCAGCAAAATTCAACTTGAACTAAACCGGTTCAAGTTCAAACACACACATAGTGTGCACATTTAGGCTAGTCAAATCATTAAGTTCTATTCGCTGGTTGCCATAGCAATTGATTTGGCCCGTTTAGGCTATTTTAGTTCAAGTTCAAGCAGCTTCATCGATTTGAAATTAATATAATTACAGTTCGTTAGCGAATTGAAATCTGATACGAATTAAGCCTAAGGCGCCCACGACTCGCACAATATTAATTACGATTCTTATGTCGATTCCGTGTGAAAATTTTGCGTGTTTCACGTGCTTGGCGTGCCCAGCATTGCGTATCTTCCACACATCTTCCACCCATCTTCCACACTCGCCGCCCATTCGGAGAGTTTGGGCTTGAGCATCAACTTAATCAAGCCCTTTGCTAACGGGTAGGCATTAAAAATGTAAGCGCCTTAAATATTTAATATTACGCATACGACATGTTGCGTCTGTTTTGTACGCTGCACTCCTGACATTTAAATGAATTTTCAATAATTTTCCAACGTTTTTCTTTTCTCTTTTCCTATACTCTTGTAGAGGGTTTTATTATTTTGTCATAAAATGTGTGAGGAGATAGATCCGACCCTATAAAGTTGATATATATATATAGATCAGCATAAACAGCCGAGTTGATATAACCATGTCCATCTGTCTCCCAGTCTAAAGCTATCGTCTTGAAACTTTGCATAGGTTCGTCTTTTTGTTGCGGGTGGTACATATGTCGGATCGGACAACTATATTATATAGCTTCCATAGGAACAATCGGTCGAAATATGGAAACTTTTTTGTTTATTAAGATATCTTGACCAAACTCGGCGTTTATAAGTTTTACCATGCTTCTTACATATACGCAAAATCTTAACAACATCGGAGCTCTATATCATATAGCTGCCATAGGAAAAATCAGTCGAAAACTAGGTACTTTTATGGACAAATATTCAGCTTTTAAAGATATTTTTATCAGACTTCACTATTCTCACACATCTGCAAAAGGCAAATAACTATAAGGGTATTAAATCTTCGGCGTGCCAAAGATATCCTTGTTTTGTACTTTGTGCTGGTCGTGCACAGCAGGCGATAGAGTTGGGCCAAGCACTTAACGCCTGGCAGGCGCCCAGGCGATAAGCGTCGGTAGGCGCTTGGGATAGTAAGGTCCTGACTGGTCCCAAAATGCCATTTGTGTAAATCTAATAAATAACAAACCGCATTAAATTCGACAACAACGACAAGCAGCAGCAGCAGCAGCAGCAAAATGAGCGCCAAAGGGCGCCTGACACGGCAGCTCGCACGTGTCAATGCGACTGGGTCACAAATTTCATTATGAAAAAAAAATTTAAGATAGAAAAACCCCCCAAAAAAAAAAAACTGTGATCTAGCCGAGAGTGTGCGTTTGGGCGTACCCTGTACATACACAACTTTCTGCTGCTTTTTAGTTCAGTTTTCGCCTGTAGAACTTCCTGGTTTACCTTCCGATTGTTGTCAAACTTATGTAGTTAAAAGATGTCGCTCTTTAGATAAAAGGATAGATTGGCGAACAGATCTAAAGGTATACGATATATATATATGCATGTATGTGTATAAACACCCTTTGGGCTCGTGTATCTAGTGCTCCGCCTGTCACATACGCTCGCACATTTGTACAGGGTATGCAATTTCGGGAAGCGTTGGCACATTGAAATCCTGAGCTAACTGGCGAATGTGTTACACGTTTCATCTTTTTGTTGTTGATATTATTATATATATATATATATCTATATATATATGTATATGTATATGCTTGGGGATTTTTACTGGCAACGGTCGCAGCGTGCAGCGTTGTGTAGTTTAGGCCAAATTAACATATCACACAAGCCGCAGTCGTTGTCGCAATCATTGCTGAGGCCAATCCTCGTGGCATGTCCTTGCTGGGGACGTCGCTCTGGCTTTTTGGCTCTGCTTGACTTGTCACTTTGAGGCAACGCCAAGGCAACCCAGATATGCATGCATTTACTGTATATAGGCCTAGGCTTGCTCTCAATGCTTATGCTTTCGCTTCTGGGCCATTGACTGGGCCACAGTCCACAGCCCCCGTAGCCCCCGCAGCCCCCACAGCCGCCAGGACCGAGCTACCACCCATTCAGCGCCGTGCCACGTCATGGCTCATATCACATTTTTGCTGCTTGCTGCTGTCTTATAACATGGAATGTCTTATGAATCTGTTGGGAATGGCAGCCGAAAGTCTTCTTAACGTCAAGTGCTTTTAAAGCAGAGTATCTGTGTACTACATTTTGCATATGACGCTCTTCTATTGCTTTTACATAGAACCAGTAATTTGTTCACATAATAGCTAAAAGCAAAAGTCAGTCAATTTGTTTCATTTTCCACAATTTCTGAAATCATGTAGTAAACGAGCTAAAGGTTGAACCAGTAAATGGACCAGTAAAACATGGCTGAAGCACTTAAAAACCTTTGACTTAATGCTGCAAAAGAAACGAACCGAACAAACAGATTCACAAGAATCGTAACGCATGTTTTTAGGTGACAAAAGCTCGAATTAAACTAAACTAGTTGCACTTACTATTGAAAGCGTTTTCATTAAAGCAATAGTAGGAGCAAAGTGCAATGCTCTCAATTGCAGTATGAATTGTACTCGAGTCATCAACTGCTTCAGCAAATCAGGCATCAAAGAGCTTGAAGATAAATGCAAACAATTTTCTTTATGTTCTCCATTGGTTCATAAACCGAATCTTTGGTTCAATGGCAGCAAAACGACAAATAATTTCTAATCAAATCTTTCCATCTCTGTACAAAAGTATCCACCCCCCCCCTCACTCCTCACTCACACTTACACTCATTCTCTCTATCTTTTTCTCTCTCAGCATTGTGTTTGTAACAAGGCATTGCATTGCTGGATCGTTCTCGCTTTTTTTTGCGTTCCTCTCGCTCTCTTTCTCTCGCTCACCCTACGCCAATGCTTTTTGTTTGTCTATCGTTATGTGTGTGTGTGTGTGTGTGTGTTTGTGTGCCGCACACATACACACATTACATTTTGACAGTCGCCGATAAGCGCACAACTTTCAGCTCGCACATCAGGCAATTCCTTGGCATTCTTTGTTGTCGGCTGCCTCTGCGCCCACTCCGCCCACGAGACCCACCTCATCCTGCTCTATCCTGTCAGCTGCGCTGTGTACGTTTTATATATGGTTGTGCGTGTTCAGTGGGTGTATGGGTGTGTGTGTGTGTGTGTGTGTGTGTGTGTGTGTGTGTGTGTGGGTGTGAATGTGTATATTAGTGTGCATGCCTTTTAACCAAGCAGATTAATGAAAATTGAAATTGCATTTACCGTCGATTGCTCAAAGACATCCAAACACTACACTTGCCATACTCTCCTCCTGCCCTTCCCCCGGCCTGCTCACTCCTCGGCGAATGTCGCGCCATTTTGCTGCCAATTCTTCTACGGGCAAGCCGCCCGTACCCCCGTACCCCCGTTGTCCCAGCTCCCACTCCATTTCTACTGCCCACACACACAAGCACACACACACACACACGCACGCACACATTTAAAACAAAGACCAAAATGATTCATTGTATTCTATGAATGCAGGTAATATTTTTTCACTTCTTCTTCCTCGCCGCCACTCTCCGCCTATCGCCATGCGCTCTGTCTCTCCTGCTCGTACTTCTTGTTTAGTTTGCATGTTGTATCATGTTGATTTGCTTGCGCTTTGTACACTTACAAACGGCCTTATAGTTATGTCACTAGTTTTGTAACGCATAGAAGTATATGTATGTATATATACCGACATATATATATTCATAAACCTTATAAACAGCCGCGTCGGTATAAACATAAAGCTCTGCCCGTTTCTACGCAAAGTTTTTAATTGAAAAATGTTGATAACATTGATATTAATGTGTGCCTGCAAGGATATTTGATCTTCGGCGTGCCATTGATAGCTGGTTATTTTTTGTTCTTTATTATAATTGTTATCATTTTTGTTGTTGCTGTTTGTTGTGGACAGACAATAAAAAGCATTTCATTTGAATAATGTGAAAACATTTTGTTAGACAACACCGTCGCCTTTGTCGCTGTTGCCGCCACTTCTTGCCACATTTTTAAACTGCTCAACCGACGTCTCTCTCTCTCTCTCTCTCTCTGTCTCTCTCTCTCTCTCGCTGTCTCTATATCTATCTCTTCCACTCACTGGTGTGCCTCACACCCGCATTGATTGCCCATTGATAGCAGTTCGACAAACGGACAGGCAGACAAACGGACAGACCAATGGACAGACAGCCACATGGATATTTAAATGACTTGGCCATTGTGCCATTAGCCTAGAGAGTTCTGTGACTGATGAAATTTTTAGGGGCTGTGACCGGCAGTGGAACAACCTAATGTTGGAAATGAACTAGATCATTTTCAATGCACATAACTTCAATCTAAGTAGTTTTGAGTATTGAGACTCGGCAAATAATAATAGTAAAGGACTTTCTTGTGATTATTCTAAAATATTAGAGACTTCCTAAGAAGGGTTATTTAAAGTAAAAATTTGTTCCACTAGCATATTAGTTTTCAGATCTAGGTGTAGAAAAGAAGATAGTTCCAGTTCTTCTCAAAATAAAAGTATAATATTTTGCATTTCTACATTCTTTTTATACACAAATATTTAAGGGAGGACACTTGAATCTCAAATCAAATCTTTCTAAGAAATTGACAAAGTTTTGTTTGTAAAATTGTATTAAAACCGAAATAATTTTCGAACATTCTGATTTGGTTTTGAAAGTTGAGAGAACAATAAGATTTCTAACGTCTTTCAAAACGAGAACTGATTGTAGGGATGGAAAATTTTGCACCTGAACATGTCTTTGAAACTGTTGTTGCATGGCTTTGTGGAGCAAGACAATTTAAATATATATTTTTTATTAGTCATTTTCGAATTGCTTTCGTTGCCCCCAAAAGTATGTCACAATTTCTGCTTACTTCTGGCTACATAAATAATATGCACCCCAACGTATGGATATTGTGTTGTATTCTATTGTATTCGTCAATTGGGAGCATATATGAATAATTTGTGCCGTGTTTAAGAGGAGGTAGGGAGGGGTAGGTAGAGGGGGGGGGGGGGGCGTGACTAAGCTGGTGCCAGAACAGGTCGTGCAGCAGTTAACCTAAAACAAATAATTACATTACTGTGGCTGGGGGAAGGGTAGGCTCTCAAATGGTCCTGCAATCGATTAGCTAAATAAATCATCGATAAATGTTGTCTAAATGGCACACAACGTGCATTCAAATACGTGCCACAGATAATTGCTAATTTTAAAAGTATGTCAAATTTGTGGAGAAGTATGCATAATAGCAGAACAAAAGGCGAATTAGAAAAAGCAAATTGGCAAACTACACCTTGCTTCGTTAATTGTGGTTTTATCGATTGCTATCGATATACATCAATATCAAATTTCATTAATAATCTGTAAAGATGCTATTAAGAAGGTAAGCATTCGTTTCTTTAAGAAAAATATCTATAAAATAACAACAGTAACTCTCAAATGTCTATCAACTTAAGAAAGCTGGCAAAGACAATGGCATTGTTATCGATAAGTTATCAAAAATAGGCATATTTGGCTATATCTGCAAATTGCGAACTAGTAGCATTTTGTTGTGAGCACATAAAGAAATCTATTTCAGTTTACTGAAGCTATCGTAGTCCATGTGACATCCAAAACAAGTGGCAAGAAAATGTGTATCGATAAGTTATCGAAAGCAGCCATTATTCGCTACATCTGCAAGCTAGGAGCTAGCAATATTTTGTTGTGAGCACACAAAGCAATCTTTTTCATTTACTAAGGCTTTCGTACTTCATATGACATCCGAAATATACCCAAAAATTGTTCACCCAACTAACATAAGAGACGCGACCACAAGATGGGCGAGAATCCCAATTTATTGGAGCAGCGTGAACGCATTGACAATGCGCTCATCAATGCCGTCGATGACATGGATCGGGAGCATTTGCGCAAGCTGCAGCTGACGATGCACGGATGTGCCAAGCGCTGCTGTGCCGATATGAATGCCAGCGCGGATGCAGTGCAGCGTTGCGTAGATCGCTGCCAAATGCCGCTGACGCGCGCCCGCTGCTTTGTGCAACAGGAGCTGGCCGAGTTCGAGTCCCAGCTGGAGGATTGTCTGCGCCAGTGTCAGTTGCCCGGCGAAGATGATATCTGTGGCGGGCGTGTCGAGCGCTGCTCCTTGGACTGTGTGGATAAGTATGTGGCGCTGTTGCCGGAATTGTTGAACGATATGCGAGGGGAACTAGAGAAGGGCCTATAAACGGGAGGGGAGGGCCAGACCAGACAACAAAACATATCTACGTTATATTCAGGAAATGCAAAAAAGTTAATTAAAATAGTTGTAAATAAATCAAAGCTTATCTTATGTCTGAACGCTGCCAAACATTGACAGCCAGCTAACAGTCTGTCTGTCTGTCTGTCTGTCGGTTTTGGCCTATAAGTAGCGATGACTTAGCCGAGAAGAGCACAGAAGTCGTTCCAACTGAAACGGGAAACTGCAAAAAAAAAAATGCGTTGCCTCTTCTTACTGCTGCTTTGCGTTATACTGGCCGCTGCCCAAAGCGATCGGTTGAAATTCCCAACTGATGCTGACATCGATGTCGAGGATAGCAACGAGCTGCGTCTGGCTACGAAGGATGGGGCTGCAGCCCAGCCCACCGATAAACCGGCAGCTACAAAGCCAACGCCAAAGCCGAACAGAAAGTTTGCCAGAAAGGTGCGACAAGTGCTGCGCCGTTTGGGACTGCTCGGGGATAGATTGGCCAAAACTGTGGTCAATGCGCTAGCAAGAGATAGATTGCAGCTGCTGCGCTTGGATGAACTGATGAACACCGCGGCGTTGGGGCAGAGGCGTCATGATAATGCTGACCGCTGGCGTCGGCTTAACGCGTAGGCTATGCTATGTTTGTTCGTGTATGTGTGCAATAAATGCAATAAATGAGCTTGCCATAAAGTGTATGGCAAGCCAGCAAAGCAAGCAACAACAAGTAGCTGCTGTAATGTGCCAACTGTTGAGTTTCCTTCCGCTTCCGCGAGGAGCGCCAGTCGCGCGCTCTCTTGCTGTCCCTCTCCCACACACACTCTCGCACTGTCATGCTATCGCTCTCGCAAGCAAAACACACGACTGTGCCGGCATTATAGCGGCAGCGACGCCGGCAGCGGTAGCGAACAAACCCGAACGCCGACGATGACTGCTTACAGGTGTTTATCATGCTTCGTGTATTGCGGCTGTGCATTCGTTCGTGCTCCACTGTGTAGGAGGCGTTGCGTTCGCTCCCCTCATTCGCCTCAGTCGCCACAGTCGCATCGTTCGTCTCGCTCGTCTCGTTCGTCTCGCTCGTTTCGTGCGCTCTTCGTTAGTGTGCGTTGGTTTTATGGCGCTCTTGTCGTGGGCGTGCTGGTTGCTTTATATTCCTGCGACTGTTGCGCTATCGCATCAGTATCATTTGAACGCTCGTCAGGGCGAGTTGTGCAGCAGCAGCTGAGCAGAACCATAACCAGAACATTTGAACATTCAAAAACTCAACACTTCAAACTTCAGTCAAATTTTCAAACGCTTCTGTTGCTCGCCAACAACAACAACATTCAGCAACTCGCTACCAACACTTTTTTTTTATTGTTTTTTTGTGCAAGTGCAGTGCTGAAGATTTCATAGCTCATTCAGAACAAAAAAAAAAAAATTAACTTCAAAAAATTCAAGATCTAGTTAAAAAATATATATTATTTGAAATTTGAGAGAAAAGAAAAGTAAAAAGTCGAAACTATTTGCATTTTTGGAGCTCAAACTTTAATTTGCACAACTTTTTGTGTTAGTTTTGTGTCTTCACTTTATTTTTTTATTGTTTGTTGTCTTTTTTTTTGGTTGTGTTTTCATATCATTATTAACTCTGCGGTGTAAGAATTGGTTGATTGCTTACGCACAAAATGTGCACAAAATTCTCACTGGACTCGAACGACTGAAAAGTGCGTCGTTCTCAGGACATTTTTCCAACAGTAAGTACCAAACCATAAATATTCGTTTATATTTGAAAACTTTTCCAAATACTTATGTGATGAATGTGGCGTTTATAGTTTTGAGAAAAACGCTTTTGGGGATTCATATTGTGCGTGTGCGTGTTTGTTTGTGTGTGTTTTAAGAACGTTTCTGAAAAAATGAGTGAAAAAGTTTTTTTTATTTTATTTGAGTTTTTTTTTTTTTGTGGCTTGCGTTTCCCAAGCTGGCAAAAGTTCAGTTTCAAAGCTCAAAGCATATTTGTGGTTCCATTTCCATTTTCCATCTTTTTGGCCATTTGATGTCCGAATGTTCAGTTTCAAATAAATATGCAAAAGTATTTAATTGAGACTGAAAGAATAACTTTAGTTTCATGGGATCAAAAGTTGGACTTGTTTTTTATTCTTTTGATTTTTTTCTCATTTCCCAGAAACGATATTTGATTGAAAAACGAAAAGTGTACTTTGGCTATTTTTTAACGAATTTTATTTGCATTAAAATGTATTTTAATTTCTTAAAAATGCAAATTGTATATTTATGATGTTTAATTGAATTCATTTTGAAAACTTAAACTAAAAATTTTATCCAAGTCGAACATCACGATACGCAAATTGCAAACTGCATGAAAATCGTTATAAAAATGCAATGGCAACACAATAAAAAAGAAAAAAAGTAAAAAATAAATAGAAAAAATAGAAAAAAGTAGAAAAAGACAAGAATTACATTGAAAATATGAAAGCATATTGCCAGGCACACAAAACTTTTTTGGGGCAGTTCAAGAATTACTTCAATATCGCGTAATTTTAATAAAAAAATTTGTGTACATTTTTTAAAAGGAAAGTGAGTGATTTCTTTTAAATAGTTTATTATAAAATTCTTTTAATTCATTTTTGTTTAAACTCGAATCATCCTTTTTCAAGTCAGCTTGTTAATGGAAGAGCAAGTTTCCACCTTTGCATAAAATACGAATTTTTTATATCCTTATCCTTATCGGACTCCATGATATATATAGTAGTATATAGTAATATATACCTAGATTAGCTGTCTTGGCAAATAGTCTCTTGGACTCTGATTGTTGGCAAATCTTCAGCACATACTCCAGTATATATGCTCCACAACAAATGTTAACCAGTTTTGCACGGTCTAAGCATATACTGGAATTTTCAAAATCGGTTTTCATACATTTGCCAAACGTGGCTTATTTTATCAACGTCAATCAATAACACGTTAGTTTTATAATTTGTTTCTAAACATATTTTAAGTTGCGTTTGAGTATGCAAAAGTTTTCAGTGCATTTTCCGACCTTAAAGAAAGACCAATACAACAGATTTGGCTTGGATCTTATGTTGATCCTCAATCGGGTCGGTTAGTCGGGATAAAATAAAATAATGTAAGTTATATAAATATAAGTTATATAAATTATAAAATATTTAAATATAAAAATAAACAAAATACATATTTTAATAAATATATAAATATATGTGTACATTTATGAATAAAAAGTTAAGAACAGATTGATTATTTATATATTATTTGTTCGTATTAAACTTGAGATATGGTTAGGAAAATCGTTTGCCTTGAATGATATGATAGGATAGGATAGGATAGGGCAGGATAATATAGGATATGATATGATATGATATGATATGATATGATATGAAATGATATGATATGATATGATATGATATGATATGATATGATATGATATGATATGATATGATATAATATGATATGATATGATATGATATGATATGATATGAAATGATATGATATGAAATGATATGAAATGATATGATATGATATGATATGATATGATATGATATGATATGATATGATATGATATGATATGATATGATATGATATGATATGATATGATATGATATGATATGATATGATATGATATGATATGATATGATATGATATGATATGATGATATGATATGATATGATATGATATGATATGATATGATATGATATGATATGAAATGATATGGTATGATATGATATGATATGATATGATATGAAATGATAAGATATGATATACCATACTGATAAAGAGATATATATCTGAGCATAGTTTAAGTTTTTACCATTCTGTAGGGGGTTTTTATTAAGAATCTGTCGGAACAGCCCTCGCAGCCACACGCAAATGTCATTTGGCAGCTTCTCAGGTTTGCCGCTGGTTTGCCTCGTTAACCGTTAAGTTTGCGCGCGTGTATGCGTTTGTGTGTGCGCGTGTCTCGGCGGAGTGTGCGTGTGTGTTGTTGTTGTTTATAAGCGTGCATCCTGTACGTGTCCTTTTGCTAATCGCTGAGTTCAAAGTGTTGCACGGCAAAGCTGCAGCGACGCTTTTCGCGCGTGACACCCAAAACTCGCGGCGAATATAGAGAAACAGCGGCACGGCGAGAGACAGCGACTGGGAGAGTGGAAAAGAGAGGGTAGGAGAGAGTGGGCGGTAGCGAGAATGCGATCTTTGATTTGGCATCAGGCGGCGGAAGTATGCGGCGCATACGTGCTGCGAGTTTTTATTGCGGGTCGCCACCTTTTGGCAGCAAACTTTTTAAGCTAGCAAACTGCTGCCACAATTTGTTGCGCTTTTTACATTTGTTGCATTCACAGCAGCTACTGCTTGTTGCGCTCTGCTGTCATTTGCCACTGCGGTTTTTTTCTCTCTGAAATATATAATTTTTCTTTTTCGTTGGTTTTTCTTTCTTTTATTCGCGTTTGTTTCGCCTGGCGCGAAAACTTGTTAAGCATCAGAACTCAGCGGCGCGTTAAACTCACCGAAAAAGGCAACATAAGTTCAACAAAATTAATTAATTACAGTTTTGAATAACGAAAACTGTCGTTTGTGCTTTTTAAAATAATATTACACATTTTTATTCAAACATAACCAAGAGTTGAAATACACTTGATTAAGGCCGTAAAAGTTGTCTTATCAATAACATGTTGGCAACAATGTTAGCCAAGGCTGTGCATATGCAGGTGATAACAGTCCGTTAAATAACATGTAAAGAATTTGCTGACAAGATTGTAAGAATACATATGAACTTAAACAAGTGATTGCAATAACAGTCTGTTAAATAACACTTGCTTAAATGTTGTCAAGAATGTTAGCAAAGACACGGGAATAAACAGTTGATAGCAATAACAGTCTGTTAAATAACATTTAAAATAAATGTTGAGAAGAGTTTTAGCATAGATATGCGCTTAAAAATGCGATTGCAATAACAGTCTCTTAAGTAACAGTTGTATAAATGTTTTCAAGAATGTTAGCAAAGATCTGCGCATAAACAGTTAACTGTAATAAACGTCTGTTAAATCACATTTTGTAGAATACATGTTGGCAAGAATGTAAGCAAAGATATGAGCATAACAGGCGATAACAGTATGTTAAAAAACATGTTTTATAAATGTTAAAAAGAATGCTGGCGAAGATCTGCACATAAATAGAGAAAGTTGTTATGTAAAAAAAACTTTTATAGGTAGTTTTATGTTCATAGTAAGAACATATTATTTTACATAACAGAGAAAAGTTTTCTTAATCGAGTAAACATTTATTTAAAACTGAAAAAAATGAAGAATTTAACATGAGCCTTCCTAGAAAAAGGTTTAACACGAGCAAATTGAAAAGACAAATATAAATAACTTAATTTGATTCACTTAAACGTGTTGACAGCTCGTCTAAATTGGCAATGAGAGTTAAAATGCCAGCAAAATGGAAACTATTTATTGAGAACTCTTGTCTTTGCTCTTTGCTCAAATGTCGCATATCCCAAAATAAATCTTATACTAACTAACAAATGCTACTAAATACAAAGAAAGCAAAAGCAAATAATTGGTTAATGGTCATTTTGATGCCCAATAAAAGGCTCGACAGGAAATAAAAAGATGCGGAAAATCCAGTCACGTAACCTTTAACAAAATGGTTATATAAAAAGCAAAAAAAGCTGAGACATTAATAGCTCATAATAATTAAATTAAAGTCGCATTCAAGCAGTTTATATGAAGAGAAATTGAAACGGGAAACAAAGTCGATTTTCGAGCACTTGTTTGATATTTAAAGATGCAAAAAAGCTTTCAACGAGCCCACTGATAGATTTTTTGCTGACCTACGACAATTTGGTTCCGGAATTCCACATATGTCTTTAGCTAAGATAATATTTAAAAACTTATTTCAGTTATTTCATCCAAATGCAATCCTAGAAAATGTTAATTAGTTGCTTTGCAGGCGCCAAGTTATTTTACTATTTATCACACAAAATTGTTGCGCCTAAAGTTTCAGACTGTTTGTTTTCTAGTTCTGTGCTCAAAAGATTGTACTTTAATCTTGAATCTGTATAACTTGAAGCTTAACGTGCTTTAAATGGGCAATAAGTTGTCTGCTCAGTGAGCCAAGTTCAAGACATGCAAAGGTTTGAAATATTTCTGCTCTAGTTTTTGTTTTTCTTTAATTGAAATACTTAAGCTTATCGCTTGGTTTAAAAATATGCTTGTGGCATTGCGGGCGGCTGTCAAGTCTTTACAAATGACACTGAGTTGGGCAAACTGTCTGGCAAATTATCAATATTATGAACATGTGCGCCTAATGGCTGGAACGCGTGCCCAAACATGCCAACAACTAGCAGCGGCTCCCACTCTTCGACACTAACCTTTTCTAGAGAAAACACATTGCGGTAGTGCCAACATTTGGCTGCAGCGCCCCAAAAGACAGTGCAACAGTTTCTTTAGCTGGTCAATAAGTGACACGATATCCAGAGTTTGCACAGCTTGACCCTTTGATGAGCATATACTGTTTCAATCTGGCCCGCACTCAACCTGCTATTAACAGGGCAGTCAATCAACGTCTGCCCAGCTCACTCAACCATTTTTATACCCTTGATCCATTGCAATGACGCTAAACGGGTATCTTAGTTTTCTGCATTCGCTTGTAACAGACAATAGCTAAATGCACATCATTTGAAATGTGGGTATTCGATTGGTATAATGTCGGAATGTAGGTGGAATGTAGGTTTTCGTATAAAGAAAATATCACATTTTAGAAATCTCCCTTGATTCTTCGCAAAGTCTGAATTTTAAAGGGAGAACCTTGTGCATTGGTATATACCCACTTTTCATAGATTTCATAAGACTTCAAAGTTGCATTAAGATCGGATTATAAATACCGAAGTTAATCAAGATTTAGTTCTACATATAATTTCAAAAAGTGTAATATAAACTTGCGAATTAGCTTTAAAATAAACATTTTTCGATTTGTTCTTTCGATAACGTAGCCAACTTCGTTTAGTCTAAGAATATCGATAGCTAGGACAATGGTATATCGATAAGAAAAACACTAGGAATATCGATTAACATGCTGCACTTCACTGCACTGACAGTTCGGAACGGGTTACAGGGTATTTGCTAGTCGTGCAGAGTCGGACTGAAATACTTTTGTTTTTAAGTTGAGTTCTGCAAAAATTCACATAAAATATTCAATTTCCATTTTTTACGTCCGCTCTAAAATCAAAAAAAAGAAAAAAAAGAATTTAATAAAAATACGCGCACACACTCGCACTCACCCACACACACCCACACACACACAGACACAGGCACACACACTCACACAAAGAGAATATGAAAAAAAAAAAGAAAATGAAAGAATATTCAAAACAAAACACAAAATTTTCGCTTGTTGCGTCCTGTGGGCGCCCGCCCTGAGGCGCAGCCATGACCATGGCGCATGTGAGGTGGTTGGTATGACGGGGAGAGGGGGAGATGGGGAGAGGGGGCGAGGTCCGCAGGAGAGCGTGTGGTGTGTGTGGGCGTGTGGGAGCGTGGGGGTGTTAACATTAAGATGCGTGACGAGCCGTAAAAACACATGCAGCGCATTTGATTGCAGATTGTGTTTCGTTGAATATGAAATCTATATATATATATATGTACATATATATTCAGTGTGTGTGTGTGTGTGTGTGCAACATGCATCGTTGCCAAAAGTTTACGTTGCAGAACATCTAAAAATTTTTCTTTTAGTGCACACAAAACATAACCAATTAATAGAAAAGGTAAAAAAAAAAAAACACCTTTCAAATGCAGCACGCAATGCCTTTAGATAATAGCCAGGGCATATGTTTGTGTGATAACAAGATTATACGCATTGAAAGTGGGAAAAAAGGGTAAACTGGTTTTTGTGCATCTTCTCACCCATAAAGTATATATATATATTCCTGTTCGGTATCAATCGACGAGTCGGTCTAGCTAGCTTATTTGTTTGTCTGTCCGTCCGTCTGCCTGTCCGCATGAATGAATACGTCGATCTTAGAACCTATGAGAGCTGGAGACTTAAAACTTTGAGCTTGTTTGTTCGATAGTCGATAACTTGCCCGTTCTCAAGCAATCGATAAAAATCGATATCGAACTCCTGTTTTTTGAGCTAATCTCTTAGGTTTAGGCTTAGCTAGAGCTACCAAATTTGGCATGTATCTTTGAGAATAGCATAAACAGATCGAGTATCTTTCACTTTAAAGCTAACCAGCGCCAGCTTCATCTGGTGTTGATAGAAGAAGAAGGTTCTGGGTATGCCCTAGTCGGGCACTTCCAACTTTTGTGCTTTTACTTGTTTTGTTGTTAGTTTGGTGGCTATTGTTATTATTGCCCCTGTTGTTCATTTTTATTGCCCGACTGCATCAATCATAATATGAAAGAACGATAAATGGCTTGGGGCTACCCAACTAGATAAATTTTATGCGGAATATGTACATATATATACATATATATATTTTTTATATAATTTAGCACAAATCGGTCAACCTTATGGCCGTTTAAGTGGAAAACAATGTTTTTTTTCCTTTTTTTTTCTGTTTTTGATAACACATCGATGAAACCCCTTGACAATGCTTATGTAATTAACGACTCGGCCAAGCTCCTCCCCCCCACACGAAAACTAAAAATAGATTAAAATTAGACTGATTTTGTGGCTTTCATAGCCGCATGCAAATCAATCAAAATAGTCCTAAAAGTTATACAAATTTGAATTCCTTTTGTTTTTCCAATTTTCCAATTAGTTGGAATTATTTTCGTATAAATTCCAATGAAAGTTTCGCTTTGTGTGCCAACAAATTTGCATTAATACACCTGTCGAGGGTACTTCAATTATGTCAGAAAAAGTGTAACGCGTAAAAGAAGACGTCGCCGAACCAAAAAGATATATCATACTATTATCTCGTATGTTTCCTCTAAAAACAAATGGTCAGAAATAAATATTTTGTAGAAATACTCCACTAGAAGTGTATTTAAACTTCGTCATGCCGTTTTATCTGTTTGTAATTGCCAATTTCAATTACTTAACAGAAAGTATTGATAAATATTTGATTAAAACAATGCGAAACACAGAGAGAACTATTTGTTTTATGTTTTTTGTTTTTTTATTTGTTTTTTCCCCCTATCAGTTAGGGACATGTTGTATGGTGTTCAGTGTGACCAGCTTAGCTAATGTAATGAACAAGTTCGTTGTTTATAATCTGAAAAATTAGTTCATTTTAGTTTGAGCAACAAATTGCGCAGAGTTCTTTATTGTATTTTTTATATACTTTGCTTCCACTTACTATGCTCAAGCATGTTGTCTACAAATCGACTGGACATTGTAAATAACTGAGTGCATTTGAGAGAACTTGCTTCGTAACTTTTGTGCGAGCCAACATTTATTTGAGCCGATAGTTAAATAATGTAACGGAAGAAGTTCTCGAAACAAAAGTAAATATCCAGGGCATATCTTTGGCTGGCTAGCTGAACTTTTTGCCAAAACTTTTATGCAGTTGGCTGCGGCACAAATTGAATTTGTATCGGCGTCGAGTCACAAATACTATTAACCTTATCCTCTACAAATATAACTCCATTGTTCATTCATTTCAATCAGTTAAGCCCACGGTCGAGTACTCTTCATGTTTTGTTGACTCTCGGATTCCAGAGACTGAAGTGTTGAACCAAGAGAACCAAACTTGGGCAAAAATGTGCCGAATTGCTGTTTTTATTATTATTTATTTCTCTTCTTTTTTTTTTTTTTTGTGTGCATATTTTGTTGTTTTTGAGCCGAGTTCGGCAGAGGGTAAAGTTAAGTGATTGCTGTTTTGGGGGTTAGTTGTTAGTTGTATTTGGCGTGGTTTTGCTTTCGCTATTTGGCACTGCCATGGCCCATGCTTTGGTGCGCTGTCAAGACTCGGGCTGGCGGCTGTTTGTGTATTGTTTTACTCTAGTTAAATATTTTTGTTGTTGCACATCACCCTAACACTTTCCTTCTTTGCTGCCACAAACGACACTGGGTCGGCCTTTGGGGGCCTGGGCTTATATTCACGCGCGACAAGCTAAAACATTTGCACCCACATTTTAGTCAAGTTCCAAACGTAAGAACCCATTCGCAAGGCTATTTATGCCCATGCCGGTGCACACATGGCGTATGCTTTATGTGCTCAACATTAAAGCGACAACGGCAACAAGAACGACAGAGAACAGCAAGAACAAGAGCAACAAGCACGACGGCAGGAACATTGGCAACCCAGTTATGAGCCTTTAACAGGCCATAGCAACAGCCAAGCAACCAAGTTGGCCTCCACGTAGCAACCGCTGCCCGTAATAACTAACGTAGTTTGCCTAAGCAATTTGGCACTTGTGTACGCTCTATGCTACGGGCTCTGCCACCACCACACTTATCCCTGACAAACTTCAATTTGCCAAGAACCCACCCAAACCATCCAAACGCACAATGCCAGGCACTGCTGCTGGTCCTGTCGCCGCTCCTGCAGCAGACAGTGGGCCAATCCTTTGATATGCATCGATGAAAATTTGGAAATCCCAGTTAAGGCAATTACAAAATGCTCCTCAGGCGCTTAAGTGTACAGTGGCACGAATGCCTTCAAATAGATGTCAAATAGTTGCTTATGACTGGCCTGGTTAAGAATTTAGGAAATATTATAACATTTTCTTTGAGTTTATTGAATTTTTATTTCGAATCTCTTCTATTACCCTCGTTAATAAGTCTAATTAAGAGTTTGTGATTAATATTTTGGAACATTATTTTTGGTCAACTCTCTGCCTACGCCTGGGATCAGTGTGTGGCAAGCAAATAACACACATATTTTACAAGCGGCATCAGCCCAGTTGCCAGCAGGATGTGCCACATGTAGCCTAACTGCAGATGTTGACATTGAATAGCTTGGGAGTTGGAGGAACGAAATGTTGTGTGCCGGGGCAGCGGGTGGCGGTATGGCAATGAATACTGGGCTTTTGAATGATTGACGTACTGATCTATTTGCATGAGAGAGTGTTGTAACAGCAGCCGTTGTAACTGCAGCTGGCCGACCGATAAATGCAAATGGACAGCCGGGTTGCATAACACAAATATTACGTATACGCCACGCAACGTTGAACACAATTTTCGAAACAAGGCAATAAGTGCCAAAAGTATGGGCTGATTAAACTTAATTCAACTATGCGTAGATGCCGTGTAATTGCCAAACGTTAATCGGCAATTGCTAAACGTTAATCGTTTATCGTTTATCGTTTATCGCATGACCCGTGCTCACATTTCGTTCGTTTGCCTCTGTCAAATACACAAAGCACATTTATTCAATAAACATAAACCCAAAAGTGGTGACAAATAGGAAAAATACACAAAAAAAAAAAAATGAGCGACAACAAATGCACAGACAAATGTTCCAGTTCATTGTGTGTGTGTGTGTAGTTGGTGTGTGTGTTTGATAACAACGACAACAACAAACGAAATAAGTCTGTGGGGATTCCGTCGCGTGGCCTTTTCATTGTTATAGCTGTGACCAACGCAGCCGATTGACAGAAATGTGTTACAATACCCTTCCTGAGAGTACTTAGAACTTCGTTACAGAGTGTGTAACGCATAATAAGACCCAAGAGACGAGACGAGATATGCGAAATTATTTTAATTTTTCTTCTGATTCTGCTGCAAATTAAAAAAAATCCAGCCAAAACATTGTTGATATATTTAGTTATATAATATACATATATAATATACTATAATATTAATATTGTTATTGTTCACAAAAAACGTTCAGCTTTTGACTGGCTGCCAACGGCAGGGGATGGGGTGGGGGGGTGTACTTAAAACTTGTTTTAAGCTTAAATTGTGCACTCATTTTAAATAGATTGACGGACGCTGCTTTTGTTTATTCTGCTTCTGTTGCTGTCGCTGTTAATTAAACTAGAGCCTTAACAAGCAGACAACAAACACTTCAGCTTATTTCTTGGCCAAATTGCAATTGTCTTCAAGTAGTCGGAAAGTTTTGCCTGGCAAACAGACTTTAAGTAGCTGCAAAAACTTTGCAAAGCGATAAAAAGCAGCTAATTGAAAGCATAATCTTAAACAATATGAAAATTTACCTTGTGCTTGCAGCACGCAAAATATCATAAAAGTATATATTTATGAACATCAATGTTTAGATTTTTAAACTAGGGAGAAAAAGCTTTTATAGAAAGCTGAGAAAGATGAGTATTTTTTAATAATTTATAATGTTATTTAAATTTGTTCTTATATTTTTGAGTTAAGTCAACATATTCGTTCAAGCTGCAACAAATCGTGGCTTAGAATAAGTTCTTTTGAGCATTGAAATTTATTCTGGACATCTTTTATGCCAACTTTACTTTGCCAATTGAAAAAACTGTGCAGAATTTAGCTCACCTGTTCTTCTCTCCTCTTAAACCTGAAGAACCCCTACATATTTTGAGGTTATAATTTCTTAATGATTAAAATGTCAGTTTGTGATTGATAAGAAGAATTTTGACTTTGAACTGGTTCCTGGAAACATTTGAATGAACTAGGATTTCAAAGCTTGGCATTGAACTGGTTATTTTGAACATTTACGCTTTTTGGTCTTCTTTCATTGCCAATTAGCAAACTATACAGAATTCAACTCCGGCTGCTGTGCTGGACTTCATTTTCGAGTGCCGAGTTCATTTTCAACGCAACGTCCATTGTATTATATGACTGTATGTTGCATATATATTTGTATATGTTGTGTATTTATGTGTGTAAATAGGTTGTTCTTGTTTCGTTTCTGTTTTTTTTTTTTTTCGCTCGTTTTTAAGCAGTCTATATGCAAATTTGATGAGCTGCCAACATTGCGATGACTTGTCTCATATTTAAGCCAAGTTTTTACGAGTGTGGCAGACACCTGCCCACACACACACACACACACACACATACATAGAGCCAAGGGCCAGAGTGGAGACTCTGATAGCCAGAGAAATGGCCTCGGACTTTATGTAGGCATTACGTGCTGAACACTTTTACTTCAATTATTCATGCGACAGTACAGTGGGGCAGTGGCAGGCACTGTGGAACAGAGGCTGTCGATGGCAGAGGTGAAAGGTCAACTGTGTGCGTATACAAATGTACGCATGCAAGTATGCATCTTGTATGAGACTATGCAATTAAGAAGCAGTGCAGGGCACAGACACAAAGTAGTAGACGGAGAAAGCGACACAAAAAGAGACAGAAACAGAGAAAGAGACAAATACAGCGACAGCGACAGGGAGATTGAGACAAAGATGTGTGCATATAAATTGCTTTGAGAAAGATATGCAAAGATCGACATGGACATCGTAAGTTGTTAACTAGCTGACACTGAGGATTTGGGGGGTAGACAAACACACTCACAAACAAACATACAATCTATGTGCACATACAATTTGGTTAAGTTTGCGCCAGTTCAGATACTGTACGACTGGAAGATACCCTGAAAGCAGCGTCAAGCTGTCGTTACCATTTTTTTCTTTGCTTCCTTTTATACATACACAACGAAAAGTTAAATACCAACATTTTTTGGCATTAGTTTTGATAACCTTCGAGATATGGTCAAAAGGATCAATTGTTATCGATAATGGGGATTATGAAATATGGCCGTCAATTGTTATCGATTATGGGATATGGTTATCAATTGTTATCTAATATGGGATATGGGAATCAATTATTTGCGTTTTCAAGGAAACGAGGAAAGTCAACGAAATTTTAAAGAAATGCGACTGCACCTGCAAGGTCCATCCCTACATAAGCTCCAATCTCTTTGGCACTTCAAGTCGCCATGATTGACAAGTTCATAAACAGAGACAGGCAGACACAGCTAGATGGACTCAGCGCTTGAGCTGCTCAAGTACATATATGCTTTATAAGGTGGCAAAAGCCTGCTTCTGCCAGTTACATACATTTGCAGCAAACTGTTAAACCCCTATTTTCTTGCCCATTTTCAATGGGTTTCAGGCATGAAAATATAGACACTCATTTCAGACGCTTGAGCTCGTTTATTTGTCACACACGCAGACCTAGTCGTTTATATATATTATCGTTTATATATAATTTAATATACAGTTGTTGCTCCATTTCAAGTAATAGTCTTCAAATGGAATTTTTATTTCCATCCATTAGTTTATTGATAAACCAAAAAGAGACGCAAAGGGCAACGATTTCAATGTCTGTCATCGGCAACTTATTGAACTTGTCAGTTAGTGTGTGTGTGCTAAGTGTGTGTTATAAGTGTGTGTGTGCTAAGTGTGTGTGTGTGTGTGTATATGTGTGGCAACAAATAACATTGAACTCTCGACCTCTTACTCAAACAAGTTGCTAGTTATAGACATATCAAATAATAACATTTAAAAGCATACATTTTAATTTTTGCTAAAACGTAAATAATGTGACCTTGCATTTATAATTCTGCAAATAAATTAGAATAATTTTGACAACAATGAATGCCTGTAATTCAATTACATCTAAACAGACAAATATTCAAATAAAAATCCCAGGAAAAGCTGTTTAATTAATCAAAGAATATAAATTTATATTGAAATATTTGTGTAGACAGTGTAAGCAATGCCTTTGTGAATAAATGTTTAGTTTTTGGAAAAGATTTGTTTGATTTATGTTCTTTGACAATATTCCTAAGAAATATATAAATATATGAAATATAAATGCAACACAATGTGATCATATTACAACAACCTAGTACAGGCATTCAGGCTTTAATATCAATACTGTTCAACACTGAAAGCGTGTGACCAAATTCGTATAAGAGTCGGGGCTTGTTTTCCAATAACATAACAGACGAATATTATAACTATTTAACAGTGTGACCATATCTTATGCTGCCAGCTACTGAAAAACGGTTTCTCAACAATTTAATTATGGCTACAAATTCAATTTATTCTACCCAGTATGGCAAAAAATTTGCCCACTGAAATGTTTGTGTAGACAGTGTAAGCAATGCCTTTGTGAATAAATGTTTAGTTTTTGGAAAAGATTTGTTTGATTTATGTTCTTTGACAATATTCCTAAGAAATATATAAATATATGAAATATAAATGCAACACAATGTGATCATATTACAACAACCTAGTACAGGCATTCAGGCTTTAATATCAATACTGTTCAACACTGAAAGCGTGTGACCAAATTCGTATAAGAGTCGGGGCTTGTTTTCCAATAACATAACAGACGAATATTATAACTATTTAACAGTGTGACCATATCTTATGCTGCCAGCTACTGAAAAACGGTTTCTCAACAATTTAATTATGGCTACAAATTCAATTTATTCTACCCAGTATGGCAAAAAATTTGCCCACTGTTGTAGCCATTCATCTTGTTTCGTACTTCAAATGCATTAAATTCGTTTACAATATTTAGTGCCAGGGCCAAAAAGGGGCACAAGCGCCCAGTTATATACATATATGTATTTATATATATACTGAGACATTTTTGTGATTTTCTTGGGTGCTCGCTTAGCTGGTTCGTAGGTTTTTGGGACCTCATTTCGGTAGAATTTCATTTTCGTTGCATTTTGGCCAATTGATGTTTGCTGCAGTTCATTTAAGTGTCAGATATAAGCAGCAGAAACTCAATTTTGTCATCGCCTCTGTTGTTATCCTTGTTGCTGTTGTTGTTATGGCATGGATTGCAGCTGCAGGCTTTGGCCAAAAATTGTTTGGCCAAGTGGTACAAAGCTTAAGTGGTTGCCAGTAAAATGGTTTAGCCATGCGCAACGCTCAAAACTTGGACCCAAAAAAAGTTAAAGCACATTTTGCCATTGCATGTCTATGCAATATTCAAGCTAACTGCTTTAATGCTCCTCTTTAAGCACACGGCATAACAGGTGCTCAACTAACTGATGCTTCTACTCCTAGACAATAATAAGGTCCAGATAGTTTTATTGGAAGCCATAATCTAGATAAGCATATTTTGATAAGCTTAGCTAATTACTATAATTACTATATATACTATATATTGTTTTAAGTCTAGAAATTGAATATTTTATGTTTTCGAAATCTTATTTAAATCAAAGCACTATAAAAGAAAGTTGTCTGGATAAACAGCGGCCTAAAAATGATTTCTATCTATCAAAATCGAGTATTTATAGAAAGTTATATGATGCATATGGCTCTAACCAACACTGAATTTTAAAAAGATTGGTGCAATATGCCCAGCAGTTCAGTGCTACACTATATAGAATACTTAGTTTTGGTTGAGTTGTTAAAGATACTAAAAAGTTTCCTTTCTTAATAGATCGAAAATTGATTTATATTTAACAAAGTTAATATGAATTTATATGGTGTCGAAGCCGTTAACCAACCCTAATATGACTCAGCATTACTTGGTATATATTGTTGTTGGTTAGCCAAATCAAAGCATTATATTAAAAAGTTTCCTTGATGCATAAGGCATTAAACGTCACGGAATTTTCAAATTCGTTGTATAATATGCCACAGCGGCACATATAGACATGGTATACATATATAGTTGTTGGTCAAGTTGAGCAAACTTCTTATCGTTTAGCTGTCATGAGTGCGAGTGTATCTCGAATTCGGCTAGCTAAGGTTTTTCGTATTCTTGTATGTATGTTAACGCCATTCGCTCTTTAAGCTATTCAGTTGTTTTGTCTACATTTGGTGGTGAACATCTGGATCTTAGCCGTGTAATGGCATCTGTATGTGTCTGTGTGTGTGTGTGCCTGTTTGTATTTCTCTTGATGTATTTGTTTTATCTGACACTATTTGATGGCTTGCCGGCATCTCACATACAATCGTAAACTCAACTAGATTAACGAGGCGTTGAACTGTGCGAGCAAGATGGCACAGCGATTGAAGGACTTTGTTTTTCTTTTTTCGCTTGTTTCTTCTTTTTTTTTTCGTCTTTATTGCATGACTAAAAAACGAACTCAAATGCAATTTATCAAAGTTAGTACAAGGCGAAAGCGGGAGAAAGGCAAGAGAATAAGTGTGTATAACTTTGCCAGACTTCGAGGTATCTCGCATGTTTGGGGACTTCCTAAAATATGACGGTTCTTTATGTTTCATTATCAGCATTAATCACGTTTATTGTCTTAAGTATTGCAATTTATTTAATAATAATAATTATAGTATAATTATTTTCTATTATTTTTTTATAGTCACTTATATTTATATTATTATTAAAATCTTAATTATTATAACAATCTCATTGATTTTATTTATGTTTATTTAATTTAATTTTGTTAATTCTTGGATCATCATGTCTTCCAAGGTCATTTGCATACCATATAACAAATATTTCCTGTGTGTTTTATATGGGTGCTCCAAAAGTTTTGTTCTTACTTTCAACTTTGTCATTTATAATTGTGTTCACCTAAATTATTCATAAGTTTCTCTACACTTTCCATACACTTGCCCTAACACACTGCGGAGTCGGTTGTTTCCACTAAAGTTTAGAAACTAACTTAAATGTGCCCGCATTGGTCACTTGGGTGCTTAGCTTCTCTTGCTAACATTGGTCTGGTCTTTCAATGGAATTGGCCTATGAATGCCTTCTATGGTGTCTACAACAGTTCGGCAAAGTCTCATCAGTCGTTTATACCCTTTTTTTTAATAAAAAATGTCTGACAATGCCAGTTGGGAGTCGTTTTGCCGCTGGCTGTCAACCAAAACGGATTCAAAAAAGGAAAGTGCTGCCAACTTGTGCGCTGTTGTTGTTGTTGTTGCTGTTGTTGTGGTTCGGTTTATAGTTGGGAGCAGCGGGCGGGCTGCTTTTAGCTGGCGTCACAAATATGTCCACGCCATTGAATGTCAATGTCAGCAGCAACAAGAACAACAACCAACAGACGACAGCAACAGCTACGCATGATGACAAATGTCTTTTTTATTTAAATGCGTGTAACATTTGGCGGCCGGCGCCATTGGCCCTATACTCTTCATTATCAACATCATCATCATCATCATCATCATTGTCATTGCCATTGTCATTGTCATTGTCATTGTCATTAACATCAGTTTGCATTAACCACAGCCATGGGTATCGCAAGAATATGTCTTATAACATAACGCATACGACACGTGTTGCACCTAGCAAAAGGTTATGCAAGTGAATCAACGTGAGTCGCAATTTTTAATTCCTTGCCATTTTATATAAGTTGATAAACTTGACACCAAATGCACCACACATATTTTATTTATTTTTGTAGTATGATTATTTCTTGCTTTTTAGTTTTTCTTTGACATTATTTAACATTTATTGCAGATTTCGTTGTGTCACATGTATAAATATGATCCATTCCGGGAAATTCGAGCTCTCGCTTTGCCCTGTATTTTGCAATTATGTGTGCATAACGGCCACTTTCATATTACTTTCAGTTGCAGTTAAAATAAATATCAGCGCAATTTTCACCAGAAACGCAATTTTCAATTTTCCCCCCATATTGCCAATTGAAAAGACCACGCATTTACCTCTGTTTCGTAACTCGTACAGGTATTTATTGCCAGCACTGTAACATAAAACCTTTATAAATGAATAAGTGCATGAGTGCGTCAGAGCTCGACTTGGAAGATATGCCGTTGACACGTGTCCAGTAAAGATGCAAGCACTCAAAGCATCCTCAAAATTTTAAGAAAATGGGATTTGTGCAGTTATTTATAATAACATTTAAAGAAGCTCTGCCTCTTGCTTTCTTCTCGTTTATTCTGAAAAAAGGTTTTAAAATCAAAAAACATGCTACCAAAATGAGTTTCAAGCCATACATTTTTTAAGCTCAAAACTGTTATCAAAATGTGCTAAAACTTAACTTAACTCATTTTCGTATTGAGGCATACCCTTAATGTCTGTTAATAGATGCATAGCTGAAGCAAGTGTGTGTGTGTGTTTGTGTGTGTGAGCATGTGAATGTGTGACTAAATGTTTGTACTTAGTTTATAATGCACCCTCCCCTTGTGGTAATTAGTTGTAATGATGGTTTTGGTGCGCCCAAAGTGGCTCAAGTGTTGCTCTTGAGATTTGTGGTTAAGCATTTGGTTGCGCTTCGTCAACAGTTTGTCTACCCCAATGCAGCACCCACATCTCTCTCTCTTCCTCTCCCTCTCCCTCTCCCTCTCTTGCTCTTTGCCTCTCTAACTCTGTTTGCATTCAGTGAGAAATAACACTCATAATATTGCTAAGCTAAACGTTTGATTCTCAATATATCTGCATACTCAATATGTGTTTGTGCACAAATAAAATACACACACACACACGCACACACATGCTCGCATGTAGCTGCTATATATGTATAGCTATATATATTTTTAGCTATTTGGATATTTATGGCCATATATTTGCGCTTTTGTTCGATGAAAATATTTTCAATTTCATTTCAACTAAAAATAAACTCAAAAGTTCTGCTGACGACAAAATGCCAATAAAAGGCCAAACAAAATATAGCTTTGAACATGAAATTAATAAGTCCAAACAGCAACAAATTGAAGGCAAAAAAGATATATATTTTTTAATCAAACTCGAAAAAGAGATTCCCAAAGCGGTCACCAAAAATGCTGCCAGGTGTTTAAATCGTGACGTGTTTGAATTAAGGTGGAACACATGACGCAGCAGCGGGCGGCCAATTTGCTAAATGGCAGCTAGATAAACACACACACACACACGCACACACACACATGCACACACACTCGCACACACACACACGCACACAATGCGAAACATGCCAATGTCTGGGGCTGTTGCGCTTCGATTGTTGCCACAGCTCTTGAAGATCGCACGGTTCGCTTTATTTATAGTCAAAACAATGCAGACAGATCGCTTCAATTGCGGCTAGAATGATGGATGATGAATTGTATTGGATGCCAAAGTGGGGTATACAATGGGCGCCGGCTGTCAGAGTGCAGTCTGTGGCAACGACTCGGCCGAGCCATAAACCTTGGGCCTAACAAACGTCTGGCCTGGGCTTGTGTCTGAGTGTGTGTGTGTGTCTGAGTGTGTGTGTGTGTGTGTGTTACTGGGGCGTTGTGCGTGGGGCGTGGTGTGAGGGCGGGGCGTGTTTCCCACATTAATTGAAGGCGCTTCAATTTGTTTGATACACACACGTGACGTCTTATGAGGCGGCAATAATTGGCCATTCGTGCTGTAATTAAACGGCAAATTCTCATTTCTCTCGTTTGTGGCCCACCACAAAATAAATAACCAATACAAAATGCTTTCAATTTATTGTGTCTCAAGTTGTGCAATGCGATTAAATTGAGATTACATTGTAAGCCTCATCAAAGGCATTATACACACATAGGCTTCTATAATTGTATATGATATTATTATTTTCTATTGACTTATTGTGCTCACCTGCAAAGCGTCTGATTAGCTGTGCAAATTATAAAGCTAAATGGCTAAAAGCTGGCAATTTTTTCATATGTTTTTATTGACAATTAAGTTCAATGTTATAGCTCTTAGAGTTTTCATAGGCTCTAGGAAGTAGATACAGATATTTTGCCCCCCAGTTGTTAACGTTTTTTGAATTCTGTTGAGTTCTTTTAAGCTCACTAATTTGGGCAGATTAATAAAATAACTTCGATTTTAAATCTTACGCCATGAATGTTGTCTCGTATTAGCCTGATAGCCTCATAGTAACAATATTTTCAAGCCTAATAACAAAAGGTATCAATTTAAGCTAATTGAGGCTATCTATTCAAAACCCCAGAAAATAAAGCTGAAGAATTTGTTTTAAAGCCTTCGTCTTTTTGGTTCCTAAGTGCGACTAACTAAAGTACTTTGGTTTGTAAATAACAGCAAGTTGGCTTTTGCAAATGCGCAGCAGCCGTTTTTAAAAACAACACTGCACAGCGAAATTGCTAAGCATTGTTGTTCTTTAGCTTCTTCTTCCACTTCTTCTTCTTCTTCTTCTTCTTTTTGTTGCTGTTGCTGTTGCTAATGCTGTCTGGAGTGCCAGACGATGTCATCAAAGCCACAAGCTTACTGTTAATCAGCAACACCAGAAGATAAACAGTTCTGAATGCAATAACTAAAATACTTAAGCACAACTGAGGCTGGACAGTGTGAGGGTTGGTTAGAAAATTGCATTTTGATATGTGCTTCGTTTCGCTCTCTGGGCATTACACGCTGTGTGTGTGTGTGTGTGTGTGGAGTTTAACTCTTGTTGCCTGTGTTGCCAATTCAGCGTTTTTCTATCTCAATTTAGCTGTTTTCAGAGCTAGTTAGCTGACAACTGTTAAAATTTGCAGTTGCCTGCACTTCTAGCTGTTTTTAAACTAGCTTTTTAGCCATTTTTTTGTTGCCTTTTTCGACTATTTGTTGCGCATTACAGTAAGATTTTTTTACTGCGTGAATTTTAACTAAAATTAACTTTAAATTATCTTCTTTTGTTCTGTGCATCATCGCAATGACAAGCATGAACAACCCTGTTTATCGTTTATCGATAGCGAAATTTTGCGTTTTTGTCATCACTAGCTCAACGTACACATCTTTTGCTGAAATTACGTTGTGTGTTGCGTTAATCTGCGAATATGAGCAAAAGCTGAGGCTGCTTTAGACCAAGCATTGCTTTCAAAATGTACTTTCTCTAAGTCTACAAGTTTAAAGGCAAGACAAAAAAAAAACGCAAGGAAAATTTTGGTTACATTGCCCAAACAAGCAATGTAACCTTTCCTATCTTTGTGGTTGCAACTTGCTAACTTAATTTGGCTATTTTTTACCTTCTCTTTAAACTATTCGCTTGGATTTAGTTAGTTTTTTTTGGGGCGACAGTCGGCAACACCTCTTGTTAGAAATATTTGCATCATCAGCTTTAGCCACAGCAATGGCGGCAATAAACCCAGCGCGAGAATGCGGCTTAAACGATAACCGCCAACAATAACAAGGACAATGCTAAAAATAACAAAGTGCTCGGCACTTGAGCCACAAATGGCCAACATTGAGATGAACGATGGGCCAACGGCCAACGCGTTGGCCATAACCAACGCTGGGCGACAGGACAACGACAGGACGTTGAACGGCTCTGGGCGTAAAGGACAACAAATGTCGCCGTTAAGTCGACGCTGACGAATGTTGAGCAAACGCTGACAACTTGAACGTCGCCGGATGTGGCAGCCACGGTTTCAGGCACTCCGGTTGCCGCCACACTGTCGCACTTGCAATTTAACTAACGCATCTGGCTTGGCCCGATAATTTATGTTACATAAATCGAACAATTACGGTGGCTTTTATAATGTTGCTAGGCAGTCTCGATTCCATGAATAATGCCAAGTCTTGATCAACCAACGAGCTGACACGTCCAACTGCGTATTTGTGCGTATCTGTTTGGGGTACGTCTCTTTGCTGCTGCCGGCAGAGATGGCGCTTCGATCGAAACACTATACAATATAGGATCATGGGAGCGATCGTTTGGTATTTAATTTGATCAAATTTAGAAATCATGAGCTTTGATCTTCACACTTTGTAGATATTATAGCAATAGATTATATTCGACTGAAAGGTAGAGTCGTTCTCATAAGAAAAACATTATGATTATTATTAGGAACAGATAGATAGCTCTTATATAGCTCAGATTATATAGCTCTTATGGGTACAATCTGTCAAAACTTGACTTTGCAGATCTGGTATAAAATATATATAGCTAAAAATATCAAGCAATCTTTTGGAAATAGCACTGATTACTATAGTCATCAGCTAAAAAAATACTACACCCATACACTACATAAGATATAGCTCTCATTCTATGAAACTTACAGCTTTTAACAAGTTGACGTTTTGCAATGGTAAACTTGAGTCTAGCTTCTTACATACTCATAAAAAAACATAATGTAAATCAAGCTTAACGCTGCTTAGACTTGAAGACTCGTATAAGTCAGATACAATCACTTTGGCGCCCAACGCAGGTCTCGATTTGAACAATGATTTTTCTAGCTAGCTTTTCTTTTGTTTCGAAAATCAATATTTGATTAGATATTAAGGTATTATATATTAAATAGCATAGCAATTTAATCAATATAAACGTCGCTTGGTGCAGACAAATCGGATTCAAAGACTTTGGCGTCCAATGTGGGCCACGATATTTACCATGATTTTCTTAAAATATAATCTGCATAAAATATTAATTACAGACGCGAAATGAAATGTTATTCAAATGCGTAGAGTATTTACAATTTGAAGCTGATTCCTTTGATGCCCATGTTTGGTGTCTTTGCCTTCGCTAAGCCATCTCTATGGCTGACTGGCTGACTGTTTGTCTGGCGCTCAGTCGGTTTGGCGCGGGGCTGTCAGCTGCCTTATCGCATGGCTTCTGGTGGTGGCGATGCTTCCCAGCCATTCGTTGCACGTCCTTTGCCGCTGTCAACTTGAGCGACTTATTTGCTTAAGGATGCAATTGCTTCAACGCGTCATACTTTCTCATGCTTCTTGGTCAGCGTTTAGTTGGCGGGCGGGCGGTCGGAAGAGTGTCTGGCTGGCTGGCAGCTTGGTTGACAATGTTGCACATCATTAAAAGTTGCAACGTGCCAACTAATTAAGAGACCTGCGAGTGCTTAGCATAACTTAAACGCAAGCGCTTTTTTTTTTTCATTTTCATTTTATTTTTATTCTATTTTATTTTATTTCATTTTATTTTTGTTGTCGTGCGTTAAAAACGCGCCTGGGTCTCAGTACTTTGGCCGGGCAGCTGCCCTTCAATTATAATTATTTTTTAATTTTTGCGAGTTAATTGCATTAAAAATATATACATATATTTATATATATTTAATACAAACAGGACGTGTGTTCAGTGCACAACTGGCAATTGCCAGGCCCAAAGGACGCGGGGCTGCCCCGCGGCTGTGAATATCAAATTAAACGGGCATTAAAACAGCGCGCAATTCGAGCGTTAATTAATTTTTAATGAATATGTATCGAAAATGCATTAAAAATTTGCGGCCTTAGGGGGCGTGACCACACGCCACATCGTTGACTGTGAAAATACCTGTGTAATGAAGATATTATGATTACAATTTCTTAATTTTATTCTATAACTATAAGATATCTTGACGGCAGGGCAAAGTAGAAAGCAGTTGCTAGATTAAAAGCTAGTTAAACTCTTAGCATTCGCAGTTACAGGGCATCATCTAGTCGGTACAGCTGACGCTATTAGTTTTTTGCTTTCCATTTTGTAGCCATGTTAAAATAAAAAGTAGCAAAAAGCTTCGATGAAAAAAATACGAATCACGCTCGGGGCGTGTTGCACTTGAGCAGCGGCTGATGGGCGTTTAGAAGACGGGAACACAGACTTTGGGATTTGAGAAAAGAAAAAAAAAATCATAAAATAGAAAAAACTGTGGTATGGGGGGGGGGGGGGGGCAAAGTAACGCCTAAGTAGCTGCTAGAAGCCATGTGATGTGCCCAGCTGAATGACAATTACTATGCGAACAAATTGGTTGCGATGGCAACGTGAACCTAAACTCTAATTTATAATTGATAAGTCTTTTAATGAAATATATATTGGCAAAACATTTGTTTTGTTTTAAAACGCGGTGTCAGAATGTGTTAAATGTCTTTGAAGTGTTGGCAAAAGCAGCAAATTTTGGTGAGCATTGTTTCACAAAAAGGTCAAGAAAATATTGCACTTATCTGGCTTTACGCAGCTTAAAAATATTTGCAAATTCAAAATCAAGTTGAAGCTAAAAAATATATATTTAAAATAATCATAAAATGCGTTCATACGTTGGAGTTGTAAATGCTGTTTACAACACTACTTTCATTAGATTACATTACACAATACTACAGAATGACGTGCCATGCAAGCTGACAAGCCAAGTTTTTCACAATAGAATTATTTTTATCCATATTTTTTTGTTTTATTAACATAATTATTAGTATTGTTTTGATTTTTATTGATATCGCCATTTATTTATTTATAGAAAGGAGGGAGGCTGCTTCAGGCAAAGAAATGTCAAATGCTGCCATACAATTCACAATAGTTCATCATTAATAGATTGCAGAGCAATATATATTCGCTGTTTGTTCGCATTTATAAACAATTTTTATTATTGTTGCGATTTTCTTTGTTTTTCATTTCCGTTGTACGTTTTTTTTTTCGTGCTCAATTGTTGCTGTCAGCGTCACGTTGTCGTTGCCATTTTGTTTGTTTCGTTGTTGGCTTTGTTTGCTTATATTGTTGTTGTTGTTTTTTTTTAGCTCTTGGCTTGTTGTTATTGTTATTGTTCTTGTTATTGCTGTTGCTGCCTCAGCTGCGAGCATCTTAGCTCAGCTCAGTTCAGCTCAGTTGGGTTCAGCTCGCGCCTCACTTTTGCCCACATTTGCAAGTCAAATGAAATTATTTTGTGTGTGCGTCTGCGTGTGTGCGTGCGTGTGTGTATAGCTTGTGCAAAATATGACAAAATATGTACAGGGCATATTATAAATAAGCAATATTCTGGCATATACTTAGATATGCAGACAAGCGCAAGTCACATGCCCAAGCAGTGGGTGGGGACTGCCATCAAGCCCTGCGGGTTGGGTTGGCTGCCATCAAGGCGCTGGGCAAATGCAAATTCCAAATGCTCGGCTAATTAGAGTGGGCGGTGGCCACAAGATGCTCCAGTCAAATGCATTACGCAGCAGCTGCCTGAGCAGACGACGGGCGGGTGTACTCAGCAGCTCAGGAGTTGATCATAAGCACTTTTGGCACTTAAAGACAACAACAACAATAGCAGCAACACCAAAAGAGTTGGCAACAACGTGGTTAACAGTGTTGGAGCAGGATTGCTTTACCCTGGGGATTCTAAATGTACATTTGCTGCATTACATTTTATGATGGCTGTTTGGCATTTCCGTTTTAAGTTTTCCATTTCCGTTGCACAGCAGCAACAGATTTGTGCATTTAATTATTGTACACACCAACACCAACACACACACATTTACTTCGAGCGTGTGTTCTGTGTTGTGTGTGGACACAAAGCCCTTAATCTGCACCCTTCGCTCCAGCTTTTGCATATGCAACAGAAATAACCAAAATGCATTAACAATTTGTGGTGAGCTGAGCAAAAAAAATTGAAAATGTCATTTTGCATGCAATAACAATCGGGCCATTACGAGATCTTGAAACATACACATATATGAAATAAATTTTAAAAAATTTAAAAATGTTGCGAAAATCGAGGCTGAAGGCCAAGAGCGAGTAAATAAGAGAGAGAGAGAGAAAGACAAAGAGAGAAAAACAGCGGTTGAGATAGAAAGCTAGGACATGACCGAACAATACAACGAGAGAGATATAGTTGCAGAGTGAGCAAGAGATATTTACAGCCAGAATAGATGATTTAGTGAGCTAGTGCTAGTAAGTAAGAGAGAGAGAGAGAGAGAGAGAGAGCGAGAGAGAAAGAAAAAAGAGAGAGGGGGAGACAGCTTAAGAAAATTGCTGGTATAGCTGATCATCTGGCTCTCAAGCATGTTTGTTATGGAAAGAAAACACACTTTGATATTAAATGTCACAAATCTGTTGGTCACACACAGTGGACACACGCCACACACACGTAGACACACGCAACACACACGTACACACACGTACACACACGTACACACACGTTCACGCACGCAACACACATGCACAGAGTCGTTTAGCCTGCCAGTTAAAGTGTCAGCTAGCGAAAAGTCCCAAGCGGCAGATGGCAAAGCCTTCAAACCAGTTGCCTTTGGCAGAAGGAAATCTTTTGGTCGTCATGTTGCGCATTAAATAATTCACATGCAGCTGCGCGTGTGGCCTATAGCCAGTTTAATACTCTATTCAATATACCGTACACTAATAAAAAGTCAAATGAAAGCTAAGGTATGCCTGTCGGCTAGACTTAAAAAATGAGTTATATTTATTATATATGTCTTCTCTTAAAGTAAATCAAAACTTTTGGACACAGACAAAAGTTGTAAATCCTATTATAGTTGACTGGAAATCTTGGTCCAGGGTATATTCTAGTTAAGTTTGACGCAAAACTTGACAATTTTCACTTCATATTTTGCCTCTTTTGTTTCTTGACAATATTACCTGCTTGATTATAATGTTTATGTGTATAACGCATACTCCGCATGTGACAACGCTGGGATTCGTGGCGTTATGTTGACAATGATGAGCGGCACTCAAGTCAAAATTTTGCTAATTAAGTGTTAAATCATGCCGAAAATCTGCCCATTCAGCGTTGGGCGCTCAATTTGAAAGACACACGCAGCAAACACGTGTGTGTGTGTGTGTGCATAGGCTATGTAAAACGCGGGTACTCATTCATATGAAAACGAGTACTCATATAGCTGCCTGATTGCCTGACAGGCTGACTCACAGGCAGTCTTTAAGCCACGCCCAAGTAGCACGCACTTTATGCGCAAATGAACACGCATTCACACTCATACGCACACACGCACACACACACACGCACACACACGCACACACACGCACACACACGCACACAGTGTAGCAACAGGAACTCATTTATGAATATGCTGCCTCATGTCATGTGTGCACAGTAATTTTTTTGTTTATTCCTCGGTTTTTTTTTTTGGGTTTTTTTTCCCTGTTTATAGTGCACTGACAGGAATAATAAGGGTATCAAGGGTTGTAAATAAGCTTTGTTTACATTTTCAATCGCTTCATTAATGATTTATTGTTCGAATTCTGAATGTTACAATAATTAATATGCGGAAAAGTATTCGCGCCCTAATTGAACTATAGTATAGTTCAAATTATGAGACTTCATTTATTTTTTTGACAAATATTTTGCCCAATTTTGATGTGAAGCGTTGTGCATATTTTAATCAAAAGAAAAAAACAAACAAAAATGTTTTCTTTCACCAAATTAAAAGTTATAATAAACAAAGTTTAGATTTTTATTTAATTTTTTTTTATTCAATTTTGTGGGAAGAAAAAGATTGTTAGTGTGTTTTTTTTTTTGTTTTTGGGCAAAAAACTATGTTTGATGCTTTTCAATGTATGTACTTTACTTTAATGTTATGAATAAACCTAACTCATTTTCTGCACATGTTTTCTAATTTGCTGCAAATGCTTAAATCTTAATTTCATTTTGGCTGCAGCTCCGACTCTATCAACAGGTATTAGCTATTTATGGAGCAGCTTGTATATGTTCGTACATAAATATTGTTACAGAATGACTTTTAGTTAGCCATAAGGGCAAGAGCATTTCGTTTTCGTCTTGCAGTCGTTGCTTTATGTGTGTTAGGACTTTGCTTTCGAAAGATATAATAGTTGTTGTTGTTGTAGCTGTTGTTGTTGTTGTTGTTGTTGTTGTAGATGTGTGCCTGCTGCTTGCTGCCTGCTTACGCTTTTATGGCCAATTTGAAACTCATTTTATTACGCGGCCTCAGTAGCAGCAGCGGTAACGGCAGCAACAGCAGCAGCAGCAGCAGCAAAAACAAAACAGGAAGCGCAAAAACATGTTGCCTACTTTTTTGGGCAAACATTTTCCCGCCAGTTGCCAGCGCATTTTGCCTTCGTCTCTATGTGTGTGTGCACGTGTTGTTGTGTGCGTGTGTGTGTGTGTGTGTGTGTGTACGCGCGTGTGTATTTAGCAGCGCATCATTAACATTTGGCCCAGCAAAGTCTGTGGCGTCTTTTGTCTTTTTGTGCGCTGCTTAAGTGAAATCTACCTAATACGTTGTTAACAACTCATATGGGGTTTAGGCCCTTTAGCAATTTCTATTTTACCTTCATCTGCTTTTGTCGTTCGGTTTCTTGTTTATACTTAGCTGCTGTGTGTTTTGCCACTAACTATAGCGAAAAAATTCATGTTCAATCCTTAGCCCACTTTTCACCCGTCACTTTTGGCTTACTAGCGTAAATTATGTATAGAGCATTTTCTACCACCCCTCTCTGTACCCTCTCTCTGCCCCTCACTAAACCAAATTGCTGCCTGCTGCGTCAAGTGGCAAATCTGCGTTGTAATGTGCATATATAATTTTCCATACCATGTATAAACTTTTCTTTTTTCTTCATTTTCTTTGCGTTTAACGCTTGAATGAATATTGTGTAAGTATATATTGTGTGTGGGTTTTTGGAGCATTTGCAAAATTCGTGCCTGAAAATTCCGAAATTAAGTTGTCTAACAATTTTTTTAAATCGTTGCCAAATTATATAGTATGACAGGAATTCTGTTAGTTTTTAGCTTGAAACCATAAATAAAATATCATGACAATAGCTTTAAACACTTTATGGCGATTATTGCCAGGCTCTTTATTTAGTTATTCAAATTAAGATTTAGTTGCAGCGTGGTTGTATTTAAGAGAAACATGCTTATCGAACAAAGAAATAAATGAACTTTATTAACAATTTCCATGACTCTGCGTCTCAGAATTAGCTTTGATTGCAAGGCATGCGAGGCTTCTTAGAAGCCAAATACTTACAAGATTTGAGGGCCTTGGCTCCTAATTATTCTGAGCGTGGACCATGCTTTGAGCACATATCAGTTTGTTTTCACTTACTATGCTCTCCGAATAGTCTTTTAGTAGCCATATAGCAAACTTTATAGCTTTGGCTTCTCAATTAAAGTTTAAAGTAGCTAAATGTGGGTCCAATTTATAGGTGCCTTTATATTTCCGAGAATTTCTGAGATGATAAATTTGTTCGGAATTTTGAAACCAAATCGTTTTCAGGCCAAGATTTTAACGATTTTGCTCTAACATGAACTGAACAATCAAATCTAAACCTAAAGCGAAGCTTATTTTGGCGAAATTTGAATTAGTTCAAAGTAAATTATTTGTTTCTCCAAAGTAATCTGGCAAAACTTGACATTGCGTCAACGAAAATTCTTAGAAATTTGTCAGGGCTCGAATCCAAAACTGGGCTCACAATTGTGTAGAGCCAGCCTTTTTAGGCTTGCAAACATGATGAAAACTACATGCCAAATTGTAAAACGCTACGACAAAGAGTATAAATGTAGAGGAGTCCACATATACTCCAATGTGAGTGTATTCAGTTTTTGTTTTTGTTATTTTGGTTTATGGGCTCCGCTTACTTCCTACATATTTTGTCGCTTATTGTGCATTTCATTTGCTTTCATACACAAACACGAACACGCACTCACACACGCACACACATGGTGTGAGAATTTTGTAGGCGCCTTAAACTATGCAACGGCTACAAACGGAACGTGGAAAAAGCGTGAGGGGCGGCAGACAATAAACAGCCGGCAGTAGCAACTTTTTCTACTCTCTCTCACTCTAACTCTCACTCACTCTCATTTTTTATATATGTATGTCTATGCGTCTGTGCATACATATATTTATGAATGTAGCTTGTGTTAAAGTATTTGCTGCCGTCAGCTGTCTGCTGTCTTTATTAAAATTATTAAAACCCTGCCAAAATTGTGCGCGCTGTTGCACTCTGCTTGCTTTTTCGACGTCTTTGATTTGATATTAAAGCAAATACATTAAGCTAGCGGCTGATGTGGGCGGTTCTATATTGCCCCGCCCGAAAATTGTGACGCTGTTGAATTTTTAATGTGGCAACCGAAATAAATTTACAGAAAATGTCGAAAACTCATCATCGTCAGCAGCAGCAGCAGCAGCAGCATTAAGTGTAGTTGGTTGAGTATTTGGTTGGGATTCGGAAGCAACGCTTAGCGTAGCTGATGGCTGTTTAATCATCAATGATTGAAATGGATTTTAGCAACCGGAAATGTGGCGCACATTTTGATTATGGCGCATACGACGCGTTGCACAAGCCAAGCCCATGGCGCCTCGCACACACTCACACACACACACACCGCACACACACGCTACCGTGTACGTGCCAAGTGCAGCTCCGACGAGCGAAACGTGTGCCACGCGTAGTAGGTCAAAAAGCGCATTCACCCGACTAAAAGGCTAAAAGGCTATAGAGCAAGGCTTAAGCCGCAAGCCCCAAAAAAACAAAATATAAACCAACAAGCAACCCAAGCCACACCCCCAGCTGTCAGACGCCTTGAGTGCAGTACTAAAACTTGCGCTTGACTTGAAATACTTGCAATTATTTGTGTAAGTAAATGGATTTTTGCCGACTGCAATTAGCAGCTTTTTAAATGCTTTTGTGCTGCCAGCCAAGCGCTTGCCAATTAGGCAAAAGTTTTTGGCCAGTCTCAAAATGTTGCCTGCTGCAATTGTATTGCAGACTTGCCAGCCACATAAATTGACCCAAATCTTCGCTATGTTTCGCATGGTATGTGCAACTATTTGACAAATGAAGTGAGCTTTAAGTTTTACACTCGCTCTGTGGCAACATACTTCTATACTGGCAATTCGACACGTGATTCGAATTGTGACCAGTTTTGTAAAATTCTGCCACTTTCATGCTCTATATATGCCCACTTAGTCCATGGTCGGGGCCAATGTGCTTTATGTGCGTTGTTTGCAATGTGCAAATCGCATCATAAATCAACCAGAAATAGACGTGAGTGTGTTGGCGTGTGTGTGTGTGTGTGTGCGAATGTGCGTAATGCAATGACTTATTCGCTGCTCTGATCCGCAACTGAATAAGTCACGTATTTTTGCGCCACACTATTCAGCTCTTATAAGCACATATCTTTATATATATATATATATATATGATATGATAATCTATTCTTCTTTTTTACCTGTCATCTGCGCGTTGCAGCGTTTTTTTAATCTCAACACCTTTCAGATTGGTAGAAGGGATATTAAAGTCTTGTGAAAATGTGTGTAACAGGCAGACTAAATTAATGATATATATTTCTGATCAACACGATGAGCTGAGCCATCTCCATCTCTCCGTCTGTCGGAACGCTTCGATCCCGGAGATGACAAAAGTTGGAGACTTAAGACTTAATATATATAAGCAGCATGATCTTGCTATTTATTTAGATATCCTGACATTTAGTATTGTAGATAAACCTAAATCATTTTTTGAATACCTCATCCTCATCTGTCCAAAAATGGGCAAAAATCATTTGTAAGAGGGGAAGAAGAAGCTAGCCACTGCTTTAAAGCGCAGCTTGGCGATAGATTCAGGGTATCTTCTAATCGTTCACCCTCGACTGGGACACTCTTAGTTCTTTTTTATATATCTAACATTAGTTGCACTTAAATAGACGAAACGTGAAATGCTTCCGCGTTGATTGATCAGATGGGCGCTCAACGTGGGGCGGGCATCAAAAAAATTGCTGTCACGAAATGTGTGTAATGCTTTGTAGTTGACAAACGCTGACCCATTAAGATGCTTAACTGCTGCATTTGTTCTGTAGTTGCTTATTTAACTCACTAAGCTGTACTTACACACATATAACATTTGAATGAACATGCTGCTGCACGCTGGCTTAACTTTTACATGTTCGACTTAATGTTGTATTTTTTTGTTATTTGTAGCGAATTAAATAGCAAAACTAAAATAAAAACTTTCGTTTGGTGAGCAACTTTCAGCTCTGGCAGTATTTCCACAACACTTTTCAGTTCTGTTTGTGTTTCGGGTTTTGTCGTTAGTTAGCTGTTCACCCTTTGTATACTCTAGCAGGGGGCATAGCTCGTTAATGCTCGTGTGCAATCTGTAATGCGTTGAGAAGAGTAAATCTATATATATAAAATTGTTTGTCCAGGATGATTTACTGTTTGATTGACTGATGGGCTGTCTGACTGACTGACTGACTGACTGACTGACTGATTGCACAGCCCAAAATCCAAGAAGAAAGCTGATGTTTTCACTTTAGTTACCTTATGTGATGTAAATGCACGCGGTTTTTGAAATTTTCACCTTGTAGTGTGGAAATTTGGTGGAAAAGTGGTCAAAGCTCTTTACTATTAATTCATTGTGAATGTGTTTCAGTCTATGCGAAATATTCAGGGCCTCCTCCTTATTGATATATTAGGCTTCCCCGCTAGCTTTTATCTGATTATGATGATCTTGAGACTTGACATAGTATATTTTTCCTATGCTGCGCTTGAATATAGACGATCGATATTGGACGAATCTGCTGACTATATTATTCAGCTGCCAGTCAGGATGCTACTGTTTGATGTTACTTCTAAGATTTTGGCAATAGCTTATCAACATAATATAGCTTAAAGATCTTACAGTTTATTGCAGTGTATTCGATAGGGTATTACAATTTGGATATGCCAGAGAGCAGAGCTGTTGCTCTTTTGTTCAGTTTAAGTGGGGTTTGCCCGTATTTATCGCAACAAATGCGACATAAGGGCTTACGATATTTAATAGCTGACCATTTTGTTTATTTTTTTTTGCTGTTTATTTTTTTTTGGGCTAAAGCTGCGGGCAAATCACGTTCAATGCAAAGAAAAATGAAGAGGAGAGAAAAACGCATAAATTTTGCTGTTGTGTTTTTTTTTTTCCAGGTGTGCTGGTTGTGTATCAGTAAATGTATCTTTATCTGTAGATGTGTCTGCATTGTCTGGCATTTGCCATTAAATCGGGAGCTTTCTGTTGTTTGCGTTGTGTTGAATTGTTTATGCTGCAAGTCGCATGTGAGGCCCGGGGCTAAACCCTTTTGCTAATGGCATGCAAACAGTGCCAGGGGCAGCGGCAGTGGCAGAGGCAGCAGAAGTAACAGTGTAAACAGGCATAAACTAATACTGTCTGCGCGCTTGTGTGTGTGTGTGTGTGTGTGTGTGTGTGGCATAAAAATGCTGCCACTTTGTCTTGTTTTGCAATTTAGAAGTCATTCACTTTGGCCTCTGCGCCAAATGAGCAACGAACTCTCAACTCAGCTAGACAAACAAACACAGCAACAACAACGACAACCAGAACAATGGTAATCAATGCCAGGAACACACGCAGACACACACACCCAGTAGCTGCTACTGTTTGTGTGTGTGCGCACAGTTCGTTGTCTATTTTATTGTATTTTAATTTTTGTTATTTACGCCAAACAAAGTCACTGTACTATATCGCTTACCAACTCTCTCTCTATCTCTTACTGTGTCTCTCTCTCTCTGTCTCTGTCGAACTCACTCTCTCTGTCTGGCCTGGCATCGTCACAGCTGCGGTTAGTGTCACCCAAAGGGATTTGTACTTTAATTTCTTTGCTAATGCCAAAGACCGCCCACAGCAGCCGCCGCGTCGCAGCGTCTCAACTTGAAACGGGTCTTGAATCCGCTCCTGAGTTTCTTTTTTTTTTCACTTTTTTTTTGGCTAAGGTCTCGTCTTATCCACGTTTGTGCTCGCGTGTCAGCGCCATAAATAAAGCTCGTTAACGGCCTGTAAATTGGGCGCTGCGGCGCATTTTAATGTAAATACTTTTAAGGCGAACAGGTTTTCACACTTTTCAGGCCACTTTCGAAAACTTAGCTCTGTGTGTGGCTCACAGCCAAAGGTAGCTTAATAAACGCTGTCATTAAATGTTGTCTTAACTGTTCTGTATTACGTTTGCACACACACAAGCAAAGCGTCAACAATCCGTTCAAGTAGTAAATCTAGTTAGGGGTTGTTGATTTTTGAGCTTACTTACTCAGGATAGGCACTTATTGAACGACATCCGCTTTTATTATTTAGTGAGCTATTAAATACGTAACTAAATAAAGAAGGGCTGCGAGTCCAAAAGATATTTCTTGGCTGCCTTGAAATTTGGTTCATGAACCTGGCTTTTCAGTTCATGAGCTGAGGCTTCGGTTAATGTATATAGATTATAAAAGTTTTACCACAACTTTTCAAAAGAAATCGAGCCTCTTTTCGGGCTTCAGTTTGTTAAATTTTGGTAAGATTTGGTTCATGCTTAAAATTGATTTTAATTTGGAGCTTGATCAAGTTCGGCTAAAAACCATTATGAGCTACGTGAATGTGTAAGCCTAGCCTTTAAGTATGTTGTACTTGCGATTAATGCTTGAAACGTGGAACTAATAATTGTTATTCTAATATTCTTTGTTCATTATTTACTAGTTGGCCATAAAAAGCTCATTACAAATTTTTTGTATACATTGTGAGTTATCAAAGCGCATGCAAGCTTTAAGCGTGGCCCATGTTTTTTGATTAAAGCTCTTTATTCAACCGAATATCGTTAAGCAAAAGCTCTGTCAAGCTTTTGAAATGCGCTTTTATATATAATCCGAAAGCTTAAGTAGCTCGCATTGAGCTTCAAGTGGCTTATTTAAAAAGAAAAAAACAAACATTTAAAAACTGGAATAGCAAACCATCTCAATTTCAAGCATGACTTAATTTTAGCTGTAGACAGTCCACAAAATTGCATGAACTTTTCAACTGTTCGCACAAAAGCAAGCTTACAGTTTGAAAATGAAGCACAGTTTGAGTTTTAAGAATAACAAATCTGTTGTCAAATATTTATCCCAGCCGAGTAACGTTTCCTTAGTTTTCTGCAAGAATAATTCAGGTTCTGTAACTCTTACAAAATCTGAAAACGAGTACTGTAGCGTTTGAAATCTGTTCACAAGGTGTGAACATTTATTTGAAAGCCAGAGCTTAATGCATACGCATCAATTGTTTTGTTGAATATGCTCTAAAATAGTTTTCCTTTTTCTCTCTTTTTTGTTGTTGATTGGGTTGCTTTTTGTGATATTTATTTTTATTTTATTTATTTTGTGCTCCTGCTGCATTTGGTTTTAGGCAACGCTCCGGTGTCACAATTACAGAGAGCGTGCGGCAGCTGCGGAAAGTGGATTTTCCACATTTTCACATTTCCATTTCAAAGTGAATGCCGGCAGCAATCGGCCATCAGCCCAACGAAGGGTGAACCACATCCTGTGCGTCGCCAACAATCTGGTTGCTGCATCTTCTTTTTTCTGGCTGCATATCAAAATGCTCTAACAATGATGTTTAACGTGGGACAAGGAGGGCGAATAAATTTTATAATGCTACTTTATGCTAGCCCTCAACATTCAAAATGCAATGTTTTTTGCAAGAAACTCTTTGATTATCAAGCATTCAACTTTGAATTATACGATATTCTTTTCATTTAGCATTTGTTGTCAATAAATGTAAACGAGTTGACAGCGCTTCAATCAGGCATACTTTCGATTCGTTTAGCAAATTGGTGCCACATTTTTGCAATAAGTGGGTAGCGTCAGTTTTTGGCTGGCAGGCACGCAAGCCGTTGTGACATGCAGGCATATAACAATTTTTTCATTTCCATCAACTTTTTTCAATAAGTTCTTGGCTTCCTTTTCAGGCAGGCTGGCAAACTTGACTTAAACAACTGCCAATGAATTGACAGTGCGTGCTCGACTCATGAGTTACTTTAGCATTTGGCTTATTAGAGTAAAAGTTGGGTAAACAATGCTTCTTATCACGCCCACAAGCCCAACAAACGAACTTTGTAGCATGTTCTTTCCCACAATTAGTAAACTTCTCGTAATCAGAGTACTTCAAATATAACAAACCCATTTCTGACAAATGTTTAGGTTTGCTTGCAAAATATTGAAGTTGCCTTGTTGTACCTTGAAGTCGCATCAGTTTTTTAAGCTATTAACTTTTCTAACTATAAGTTGGCAGCCTCTGTGTATTTTAATTGCTTCACAGACTCTTACTCTATTCATTTAAACTCAATTGACAGCGTCTTTTTGCCGTGCATACAATTGCTTGGACTTTTGGAGCTCAGGTTGGCAGCGCTTTTGTGTCCGCAATTGCTATTGAGTTGGCATGTTTTGTTGTTTTGTGCTGTGATGAGAAACGCTTCAATCTGGCAGCGAGCCAACATTTTCTATAGTCGGGCAGAGCTTTTGAATTATTTCAGCTGCTTGACAAACTAACTGCTGCTACTTCACTTTATTGCCCCCGAAAAAATGAAATTCTAAATACAAATATTTTCGCTCTACTCAACTGTCACAACCTTTAAGCTCTCTGGTGCCCACTCTGACCGAGGACAGAGACATTGCCAGTCGCCTCTCTCTCTCACTCTCTTTCTCTCTCTCTCTCTCTCTCTCTCTCTCTCTCTGTCTGTCTTTCTCTTTTGCTCTGTCTGGCACTTCACGGTTCTGGCTGGCATTGTGAGCACCTTTGGGCTTCTGTCAGACTTTTTAATAACTTTGGACTGTTGCATAACACGACGCGTTCTGCGCATTGTTGGTTGCTGCAGAAGGGGGGCCGAGGGGCTTAGCGGGGCCGGAAAGATTGAAAGGTTTTGGGATCTGGGGTGAGTTGCATTGCAAATGTGTGTGGCTCAACTTCAAATTGTGTTGCCGAAAATGTTGGCTCTAATTTTTCAACTAAAGTTGGGGCCTTAATAATGCAGGTTGACTTTAAAAGAAACAACAAGAACAACAAAAACCACAGCAGCAGCAACAACAAAAACAACATTCGCTGCGACAAAAGTCAACGCAACAAGCGGCAAAAAGTTTTTTAAATTAGAAATATGTTGCGGCCCCGCCTGCCCCCCAAAAAAGTGACAGGGAAACAGCATAAAATGAACGGTAAATAAAAGCGGCCAAAAAGCAGCAGCCAGAACATAAAAAACGACCAAGCCGTGCATATTATGAACTTTTGCTTACACTAACCATAGAATAGGGCGCTTTGATAAATTTTACAAAATATCTACAAAATATAAATAAATATATATGAATAATAATATAATAATATATATATATGAAAAAAAAAAAATTAGCATCAAGAATGTAATATAAAATTATTTACAGCAAAATGAGAATGAAATATTTTTTCTAATTATTTTAAAAATATTTTTGTCACATATGAAAGTAATTACTTTCTTTTTTTTAACATTTTCATAATTTAGTAAAATACATAAACATAAAAAATTATTATTGAAATATAAGAAAAATATCAAAATGAAAGCTTTTTATAAATACCAAAAAAAACAACAGCAAAAAAATTACAAAATCCCTACGAAATTATTCAAAAATGTAAAAAAAAAAATCACCTCAAAAATAATTAAGTATTGAATAAACTTATACGTGAAAAAAACACTCAAATATTTCTTTTATAAAAATTTAAATCATAAAGATTATTCAACTGAGACTAACTAAATACCAAAAAAGAAGCCTACCTTAAAATTTAATATAAAAAGCTTGCTTTTTGTAACAACATTAAAGTTTCTACAATTCTGCGATTCTGATTCTTTGCAGCTAAGGCCTAAATGGTATTGTGTCTGGGACAAGTTTGAATTATTTGACACTACAAGTACTTTGCTTTTTATTATGTGAACCATAGTTAAATGAAGTAGCAACAACATCTAAGTTGATAATCTTCCCAAATGCTTGGCACAAACTTCAACTGGATGCCGTTGAGTTTTCGTTCATTGTTGAGAGTATCACAAAGTTGTGACTATCCATGTGACTTTTGTCACACGTACAAAAGCCAAAAATGCCTGCGAGCAAAATAACAAGACGGAGCATAAAAGTTGGTTGGCAGCCAATGTTTACCGCCTGGCTTGGGCTTACCTGGCTGAGGCAATTCCGTTCCCGTTCAGGGCCCACTTTTATACAGCATGTCGGTTAGTTTGCGTTTCTGTGTGTATGTGTGTGTGTGTGTGGGTGAGTATTGCTCTGTTGCGATGGGCGGTGGAGTTGTAGTTGTTTATGTTATGCTGGTCGCGCCTACTACGAGTAGGCTAGTCAGTGCAACACGCCTACTAACAGCAAGCCCTGAGCTGGAGGAGAGAGAGAGAGAGGGAGAGAGGGAGAGTCTGTGCGGTGCAAACAGATGGACTTTAACATTCCGCTGGCGGCCAAAAAAGGCCACTAATTTGGCCATTATGGCAACGCTTGTCGCTGTTGCCGTTGTTGTTGTGGGCGTGGGCGTGGGCGTGACTCTCGCACCTGTTGCGGTCGGTTAAACTTTTAACTTGATTTTCCGTGTACATTTTTTTTGGTGTTGCCCTGCCTGGTGCTACGGTAATGAAACAATTTTCGGTTGTTGTTGTTCCTCTGCTTGTTTATTTACTTTTTACCCCCCAAGCTGTATAAAACGAGCATGACAGAGCTGTGCATAAGTATGTAACACTCAAAAGAATACATCTCCGAGCCCATACAGTCTATATATTTATAAGCTGGACGTTTGTCTCTTAATATGAATGCCAGCTGAATGAAATATAATTTGTATATAAATTCCCTTTGCCAAACGATATGTTAATTGAAATTATTTCACTTTTTGGTAGTCTTCTCGTGCTTCGCGGAAAAGTAAAGCGAAGGCACATTTTTCAATATAATTATTCTTTGAATTTTTTATGACCCCAGGTGCGGAACTTAATGTATTTATAGTGATGCATATAAATAAAATAGAGGCTTTTAATGTTTTCCTTTCGCACAGCCTGCCCACCGTCGTTTCTGCCTGTTCCCTCTTTAGCTCAAAGCTCCCTAGCACAGCGCCTCTCTATGCGATTCGTGTGAGCTCAACTAAAGCAGACATTCATTTTTTTGTTTCTTTAAGCTGGAAATTGAAAGTTTTGTTTTCATAACATAATATACTCGTGCTCTTATTTTAGTTGCTTTGCTCTCGGTTTCTTGCTTTGCTCTCTCTCCCTTTCTCTCTTTAATGGTTCAGCCTTTCATGCGATTCTCATGGGCCTAAAATGCATTAGATACGTCTTTATTTCATATGTAACTAAACTTTGGGTACATTTTTCAACTGTAATTTCTATCAATATATATACCCAAAGTGATTACGACTGCGTACAGGATATTTCCGAGCTTGGCAATTTAACTGGAGCATTTTTTGTTGTAAATTTTGGTCTTTTAGGTGTTGTGTTGTGTGCACACAAAGCATTCGTGTTGGGCATATTAAAAGAGCATAAGCTGCAAAGTATGCTATGAAATTTTGTGCGCGTCCAGATAATTGATAAATTATGCAAAAAACTTGCGCGTTGCGGAAATTATGTCCAGGCCAACAAGAGTTTGCAAATTTATATCACTGCGCGCGCTTGTGTGTGTGTGCGGGTGTGTGGGTGTGTGTTTGTGTTTCTGACACACATAAATCGAAACATTTTGATGGCATCAAGAGTGCCATGAAACTGAAATCGAATTATGATTATGCCCCACTGCTCCTAACTCTCTGCCTCTATCCCTTTTGCTCTCTCTCTCTCCCTCTCTCTCTTTCTCTCTCGCTCTGTATGTGGCAGGAACCGCATATCCTCGGGGGCGTCATAAATACAGTTGCTTCATCGCAGCTTAAACACTCTCATATATGTATTGAACATACATATGTATAGGTTTTGTTTTTTTTTTACTGCATATGAACGGATTGCAAAATGCCCATAAAAAGTGAGATTTATAATTTATGGCATTTGTTTTCATATCGCATTGGAATATCATAACCCAACTATGATATATGCATAACTTGCTTTGTTGTAAAATCGTTTTCAATTGCAGATAGCGAATGTGCGCAATGACATTTAAGGATTTGTTTTCTTTAGTTGAGTCTATCAAATTTATCTAAATATGTAAAACAGCTTTAATTGAATATTGTTTCATTCATTGATCCTTCTGATTTCTACCAAGCGAATGATTGTGAGAAGAGAGTATTTTAACAAGTATGTAGCTCACATTATACTAACATTGAGGAGTTATTTACAATGAAGAGATATTTACAATGAAAGACATTGCGTAATACCATGAGGTATTAAGATGATTTGTCTCATGGGTAAGTCGCAGGGGTGTAACCTTTGGAGGCGCCTCTCTCTGATGGGGTCAGCCAGGACCCTGGTGACCTGGTGACAAGGAAAGATATTGCTATGCATGTTTCGAATGGATTTTATTATAATTAAATTATAGCTAATCATTCATTCGATAAGCTGCATTCCATATCTCACTCATGGATTCTTCAAGATCTATAAAGTAGTTGAAGTTGCGTATGCAAATTTATTCACTCCAATTAAATGCTTTTAAGAATCGATTAAAAGGGTTTTTTTTTTATTTTATAGACGGATAGAATTGATTGTCAGATTATTAAAAATGTAAGAATAACAATTATAATGAAATTTAAATTGTCATGCAGCTCGGAATTAAAAAAAAAATACTTTTTGGATAACAATGCAGCTTATATTGCTATTTAACTTCTTGAACAGACTTCAGCCTTGCCAATTCACTCTTCAGCTTATTCTCTTTCCCTCTCTCTCGCTCTCTCTCTCTCTCTCTCTCTCTCTCTCTCTCTCTCTCTCTCTCTCTCTCTCTCTCTCGGTCTCCCGCTCTGTGTATGCTGTTTTAATGATATGATTTTAATACGCGCCGAAACCACATCAACCGACAACACAAGAAGCTTCACTTTGTGCGCTATTTAAATGAATTAAATGTTGGCATGACACAGACAAAAAAAAAACACAAGAGAAAAATAAATCAGAAATGAACGGCTATCTGCGGCACGCCGAAAATCAAATACCCTTAAAGTCATATGGCTTTTACAGAAGAGTTTCGTTTTCGACTGTTAGCATAACCTTTTGTTTCATGAAGATAGCTTCAAAACTAAGAGTTCAATGCAAACTACATAGAAAAAGGCAGAAGGACAGAGGAAGAGACGGAGCTGTATGCACATATCGTAAAATATGAACAAAATGGGCTGCGGGATTTCCTTCTACAGGCGTTATGGATTTCATGACAATATGAATACTTCCACTAGGGTATGCAAGAGATCGGTCAACTGGTAATTGATTGAAAAGTTAAAGTATAAAAAACCTTAAAAGCCCCCAAAACAAAAAAAGAGGAAAAAGAGGAAAAATGAAAAATGAAAAATGCGAGCCGGGAGCATTCTAGTGGGGCGACTCAAGTGCTGGGCGTGGCACTGGCACTCATCTTCAAAAATGGCAGATACATTCGCTTTGTAGTGGTTTCGCTACTCATTGGCCTCACCGGCAATTTAATTTGCTGTGCAGCGTTGCTTTTTAATATGCAAAGGCAATCGCTTTATTTTAATTGCCCAGCACTTGCACTTGGCATACACACACACACACACCCAGGCATATACACACACAGCTACACAGACACACACACGAGCACACAGCGTGGGAGATAGAGAATCGGTCGGAAAATGAGCGAGTTTTGGGAAAGCTGCAGGAACATTTTCGCCCAACTGTTGCCCCAAGTGTGGCTCAGCTTGCATAAAATGAAAAGTGTGAGCGCCTTTTTAGCCTAGTTAGGTAAAAGTTGTTAGCTTCTTAACAATTTGTACAAATTTTTTTACATATAGTCTTAAAGGTTCCGTAAGCTTGTTAGTTTTGATGCTTAGGATACTCGCTATTGAAATTTGTTCAGCTTTTATTATAATTCATATTTTTCAGCAGTGCAGCTCAAGTATAAAAGCTTAAGTAGCCAGCACAACTTGCGGACAATACCTCTTTATGCCCTTATGTGTAGCGCAAAGAAGGAAGGTCGTTCACGACCCCATAAAGTACATTTATTAAAGATCAGCATCAATAGATGAGTTGATATAACCATTTCAATCTGTCTGTCTGTTTCTAAGTGAACTAGACTCTCAGTTTTAAAGCTTCCGTCTTGAAACTTTGCATAGTTCCATCTTACTGTTGCAGGCAGTACATATGTCGGAACCGGCCCGATGGGACCACTATATCATATAGCTGAGTAAGTTCGGGAGCAAATTCTGTTTTTTCCTTATGTTTACAACCGCAAAGCAAAAGTCTACAAGGTCTAAATATTCTTTAAACAGTGCCTCTTTGTAAAAATGCTAAAATGTTTTAATTTTGCTGCACCTTTTCTTGAGCAACCCAATCTGCACCCAATTTTTACTTGGCGCTTTTGAAATTAGAGGCTCACAAATTTGGAGTCTGTAAGACTCGTGTTGCTTCAGAAGAGATTTTGAAATTGTTTTGGACACACTCTAAGACTTCGCTGGAAATTCTATATAAATTTATTTAACTTTTCCATGGTTATGGTTGTTTTTGCACTTTTACTTTGCAACAAAAGCAAGAAAATTTTCGGCAAAAATATTTCGCCTTCGAAAGAATTTGTCAGCCACTTTTTTAAGGTTTTATTTGGGCTCTTATTGTCAGCTCTTCTTTTCCTATATTTTTTTTAGCATTCAATATACTCAAATTGCAGAAAATATTTGCGTGTATTTAAATATATATGTATGTTGTATTTTGTATATATAGTTATTTTGAAGCGTTTGCAAAGTGCGTAATTGAATTGTTGAAATTTGTGGGATTTCGGCGCCTGTTATTAAGGAATTTGCGTTGAGTTACATGCGTTTACAGCTCATTAGCGATTATTTGTTTGTATTGGCCGATGGGCGCATTCAATTTCATTTGACACGCCCAGCTGCACACAGGCACATGTGGACTCGCACTTCCGTTGTTTGCCTAGTTAATTAATGCAAAATGCAATTGGACCGAACTTTGGGCCCCAATTAGGTTTGGCTTTAGCTGCACAAACTAAGTATTTAATTGCTTTCCAGCTGGGGGTTAAAACACAAACAATTTACGGCGATAAACTCAAACTAATTGGCAATTGTAGCTCAAAGTAAAGGTTAAGAACGTAAGCCGAGACATAAAACTGCATAAGTCTATTATTTGACGATTCCCAATTAACATGGAATATGCAAACATTTCACTCAAAACAACCAGCAACTAAACCAAACAAGTCAATGAAAACAACAACAGCAGCAACAAATACGAGTATTCGTACGTTTCGCTGTCAGAAGTGGCAAACAGGCCAACACTGTGGTCGGCCAACTTCTATTTAGCAGTCATTTGAGCTTCTACTTAGGCTTCTATTTGGTTTGGTCCGGCCGTGCCGTGCCGGGCCGGGCCGGGTGTCTGGTGTGAGCTGCTGTCGGCGCTGTGTAATTAATTTCAACGCCTTGTAATAATAAATACGCTGACGTGCACCAATAATTAATGACAAAATTTCCAAGCGTTACGCATTTCGCTAAATTACATTTTCATTTTCAATTAGTTTTGTTGTCGTCGCTTCTGCTGTTCGGGCAATCTGGCGTATACGCAATTTTCGACTAGATATCAAATTAATAAATGCACATTAAAAATAACAAGCGCCAACTGTCAGCTTTTATTTGCCGAACTATAAATACCCTTACACATACTTTCATAGTATTTTCCGAACATATGGGTGCTATATAATCTAGAAAATCGATTCGTTTCAGATCGACTTTATTCAGGGTTTTTTCAGGTTCTTACAGTTTATTTTAAATTTAAATTCTACTAGATTTTCGTTCGAAACTTGTTTCCAGACACTTTTCCAGTTTTAAATAGGACAGATCAGCTTAATATATTATATTTTTATATTTCAGTTTCAACAACTAGTTAATTTTGTATACATACTTTTAATCATTGGAAATAAAGTTGGCTTTCAACCAAAACAAATAACGAAAGTAAATACTTGGTTTCTGGTCAGTTATTCATCTAAATAATTCGGTTTGAGGCTCGTTTCATGTCAAAGCAAATATTTGAAATTCGTGCTCGGTCTAAATTCCAGTCAATATTATAAATGATATAGCCAAGCTCTTTAAAAGAGCCGCATATCAAATATAATTGATATGGTATTTGCCTTATATTATCTAAAAATAAAGAAAGAAATCATTGTTTTTGATATAAGGTAACGCCAAATTATTATTCAATACCCAATTACCAATTGCCTGGATAATTTTAGAAGTAAGCACTTGAGCACGAAGGATTCTACAAATTGCGTTGCGCATAAGCTTGGGCATTTCAGAGTCGCGCCCAACCCCCTTAAATAAAATGTTAGAAAAGAACTTTCACAATTGCTCAACTTATCAACACGAGTGTCAATAGCGTTCAAGTAATGGACATGGGAGTAAGAGCCCAAATGTAGCCGAAGCGGCATTCTATCCGAGGAAGGGGGACTTCTGTTGGCTTGTAGAAGAGTGGGTGTGGCATTGGGGCAATGGTTGGCAATGGCTTCATAAGTGACACGCAATCGAGTCGAAAGAAATGGCCTGCAAAACCGCAGCTATGTAGCAAAAGCAAGGGCAGGGGAAAATAGTTGTTGAAAATAGCCCCAGTACCCGCTAGTCGCCCCACCGCAAGACCCTGTCTATGGCAGTGTTTCATTACCCGTTGCGTGTCAGTGAACTTTTGCAATGGCGCCAAGAACATCCGGATGAACAATTTAGTGGGCCGCCACATTGACAGCCTAGCCGAGTGTGTGTGTGTGTGTGTGTGTGTGTGTGTTGGCCATGTCATTGCAATTGAATTTGCAATTGTTTTGGGTCTGTCCCCATGTACATGGCTTATTGAAATCTATAATTGACCACTTTGCTGGTAAATCAATTTGAATTACATTGCGCATACATTTGGCCCATTTCATAATCAAGCACAATTTCACTAATTGCTTATAGAAGAAGCGATACGCAGATGGAGATTGAGGTGGGGCAGATAAGGGGGAAAATAAAAGGTTAAGATAGCACACAAAGTTCGATGCGCTGCCGATTTGGCTATAGCCATGACCTTCTTCAGCCCCTTAACTGCTTGGCTGGAGGGGCTTATTCTCAAATTAACTCAGGCTGCTTCAAGCGAAAGACGAGCAGCAAGGGCAAGGGAAACAGGCAGGCAGCCAACCCTTTCGGGCTAGGCCTCATTTTTGTTATTTTATAATTGCCGTTGTGTGTGCCTTGTGTGTGTGTGTGTGTGTGTGTGTGTGTGTGTGTTTGTCTGTACTTGTGCATTTGTTGTTGTTAAAGCTGTTGCCAGTGGCTGCTGCTCATTTCACTGCCTGCTCTTTGTAAGTCCTTCGCCTTTTGTTTAACTAGACCAGACCACATCATACCACATCAGAGACGAGCCCAGACCAAACCAGACTCGACCAGGCCCGACCCGACCCAGCCAGACCAGACCAAGCCAGTTCAGACCCCATCAGAGCCATCAACAATCCATCCCCAGCCCATTTGGCAGGCTCTTTGCGACTGCGTTGCTTCTTTTTGGCCAAAGCTGAAAAGTTCACAGTCACAGGGCATGTGGTGGGTGGTGGGGGGTGTGGAACGCAGGGCGGACAGGTGTATGAGGGGTGGGTGGATAATTATGCTTTAAAAGCATAACAAAGGGCATAAAAGAAACCAAGTATTGCCGATTTGTTAGGCCATGCTGAGAGATACCGCGCATGTACTCTAAAACCCCACAAAGTATGCAATAGAAATTTTGGAAAGTAAAAAATTTGATCCGACATAAAATATTAAGGATAACTACTAATGAGCTAAAAATAATCATTTACTTGCCAAAAAATTACGCCTTATAGCATATAATATTTTATGAAAGTCAACCATGCCTTTATACCACGTCAACACACTGTACAGGGTATAAGACGAGCTCAACTCAACTGAAGTCTACGCAGAAACAAACGCATTAATATTTAATGAAATATAAATAATATATTGAAACAACTGACAGTGGGTTAAAGGAAAGTGAGTTGAGCAGCAGCAGGAGCAGCAGCACAAGGAGCAGTTGAATCTAGGGCTGTGCCTGGTTGGTTAAGAAAAAGAGCCGCATTCGGTCCTCTGACCACTTTTAAAGCAGCACCAACACAGGCAGCAGAAACAGCTCATCCTCAGCGATGTGGAAGCCATTGTTGTTCTTGGCCATTTGCTTTATTTTCTTTTTTGGTATGCACTAAACGAAAATTAAATGAAATATCGTATCGATTTGTATTGAATCAAAAGAGAGGTATTTACATTCTACTCAAGTTTAATTAGGTCGATTAGGGTCCAACAAGAAATGAAAGCCCTTAAAGAAATGCCTGAATATAATCACATATTGCAAATGTTCTATGAAATTGTTAAGTATACCGTCTTTATGTCTGCAAAATGTATTCACCGTATAGCCAGAACTCGACTTCGGTATATTGCTTTCTTGGCTGAAATTCTTTGTCCTACCTTCAGTTAATGTTGTGCAAAAGTGAGCATCCGTCTTACTAACCAAATTTACTTCGTTTCCCTCCTGGCAGCCTTCTATCTGTATTTACTTCGATGTGACGGGCGGTTCAGAATTTCATTAGCTAAATGGAAAGGCCGCTAGCTAATAGTAAGACAGCATCGCATTGCGAACTTTTTGCATCTGACTCGAGCATTAAGGCGGACGCATAAATCTGTAAAAAGGGCGCTTGTTACTGGGCTTAAAACGGACTGTCAATTGACAACTTTGCTAAACCGCAATTTTTAATTTCTTAAATGCAGGTTCTGTCAATTCGTTGTCTGCGAGCGAGCTGCTGATTTGTCGCAACCTAGAGCTTATAGAAATAGTGACTGTTACATTAACAGTCATTGTCAAAATTGCAATGCTAACAGAAAAAGCAGGAGCAGTAACTGTAAGAGTCAGGACAGGTGTGAACAGTAACAGTAACAGTGACAGCAACAGTAACAGTAACAGTAACAGTAACAGTAACAGTAACAGTAACAGTAACAGTAACAGTAACAGTAACAGTAACAGTAACAGTAACAGTAACAGTAACAGTAACAGTAACAGTAACAGTAACAGTAACAGTAACAGTAACAGTAACAGTAACAGTAACAGTAACAGTAACAGTAACAGTAACAGTAACAGTAACAGTAACAGTAACAGTAACAGTAACAGTAACAGTAACAGTAACAGTAACAGTAACAGTAACAGGAACAGTAACAGTAACAGTAACAGTAACAGTAACAGTAACAGTAACAGTAACAGTAACAGTAACAGTAACAGTAACAGTAACAGTAACAGTAACAGTAACAGAAGTAACAGAAGTAACAAGTAAGTCAATGTAACACAATACGGTCAGCATTAAGGGTCTTAGTTATAGTAAGAGCAACAGTGTGGCATGCAGTCTAAAGACCCACAAAAGTGTGCAATAAAAATCAAATGTCTCTTTGCGGTCATGCATGTGTGTGTGTGCGATGAATTTGTGCTTGTGCGACATGTTCTGCTTTATTTGTTTGCTAATGTGAATTGGGAAATTACATGCCATTGAAATTTACTTTTGTCCATTCGATGATTGCAACGTTAATCTATTAGTCAAAGTGCTCGTCAAGGAGAAAAAGAGAGAGACAGAAAAAACAATGAAAACAAATGCAAAAATTTTGCATGTCATTTGAAAATGTTGCTTAATTTGTTTGCATGACTTGCACAAGATGTACATACACATACGCACTTACACAGACACACACACACACATTTATTTGATACAGCTCAATCAATTGTTATTACACACGCAGATATGTGTGTATCATTTTTGGCAGATAAATGCAAATATTACAAAGCTCTGTTTACATTTTTGTAAAGCTAGTTAAAGTTAAGGCTTAAGTAATTGTCAGCATATGTATACATATATCTAGAAAGGCAATTTTCATTTGCTCGGTCGACTGGCCAATTGCGCCCAAATCAAAATATTCTTCATGATTTATGGCTAATTTTATAAATGGTGGACATTTGGCTTGGCATTTGCTTTCAGTTTGAATAATTTACATACGTTCCCGTCAAACTTGACAGCCAACAAACTGGCTCTCGTTGCAGCCGTTGCTCAATTTAACCTACCTGTTAACATTGTAGCAGGGAAATTAAATTTCATTGACTTTAGATTGTAGCACGGAGAATGTTCGTAAACATGAATCAGACAAGTTCAAATAAGCTTAAACACTTTGTTAACTTATTGACATGCCCTTACCACAACTGCTCAGCATGAAAATTTAAACTAATATCAACTTTGACAGGAAGTTTGGCAAGCGCGCTGTCATTGTTGACAAGAGCCATTAGATAGCAAAACGTAATAAAAGCTCTAGTCAAATTTCGATTTTCAAATGAGTTTTTTTGTTGTTATCTTTTACAATTTGAAATTTATTGAAATCATTGAACCCCATATCTTATAAAAAGAAGCACTCCCAAAGTGGCCATCATGTCAAATAACGAGCAACAAAAATGTTCAGCACACTCTTAATAGGGTAATTCCCGCCCCTAGCTACTACTTACCCCTGCCCGACCGCACCCTTCAACGTCGACCGTTTAATGAGCATTGGCTAGAGGGAAGCGTCCGCAATTCAGGCACTTTTGCATTGCGATAGGGCCAGTTATCAAAACTGTTTACTTGATGAACTGCTTAAGTGCACTTGCTCTCTCTCTCTCTCTCTCTCTCTCTCTCTCTCTCTCTCTCTCTCTCTCTCTCTCGCTTTTTTTCTCTCGTTTTTCTCGTTTGTCGCTTTCTTTTTATCTTAATCTCCTATTCTTGCTCTTATTTGCTGTCTTGCCCTTTTCTGAGAGTTATCCAACCAGCGGGCTGAAGAAACTGGAAGAGCAGCGATTGCCTGACACTCAAGTTGAATTATTGAATGGCATTCACAACACTCACAGTTTGTGATTTGTAAATGCGAATGTGAATGAATGATTGCGCGTCATTTGAATTGTAAAATGTGCATTCGATTCGGTGAGTCGCACGATTGAAAATTGTTATACTTATCGCTTAAACAACGGCCACGCCGTCAGCTCGGGCAAGACAAGTAAGATTCGAGTGAATCGAACGTGGCTGAGTGGCAGATACCCTGTTCTTGCCTGTTCTTACAAGAATAACAAGAAAAGATTCAAGAATATAGATTCTGCTCAAATGATTCTTGAAGAACTACTCTGTTTGTTATTCGATTGTCAAAATATTTGAAAAACTTATGAAAAACCATAATGTTCCAAATTAAAGTCGTATATCTTCTGAGGCAGAATCAATATTACTTTAACAATTCAGCTCGTCCCCTCAATCAAGCACCTATATACTTAATGGGCTATCTTTTTGTTTGTATTATACACAGGGTATTCAAAGGAGCATTCGGCTTCTGATGTCCATAAACATGCGACATGAGCCTGCGGCGCTGATGTTTTCTATTTGCATTGATTTTATTTCTCTTTTTGATTTGCTTGATTTACCTTATTGGCTGCCAAAAATACGCCAAAACGAAATAATTTTATTTGGAATTTGATTTTTTTTTATTTTTCTTTTCTTTTCTGTATCTCTGTGTACTTTTTTGATGCTGTATTTTTGTTTGTACGTAATTGTTCCTGTTTGTGTTTTGCTTTCTGCAATGCTTCAGATGCTGATGTTGATGGCAGGTCCCCGGGCATGCACAGTGGTCAAAGGAGACAGACGGTAGCTGACGGGGCGTGGAGGGGGTGTGTGGCGTGCGGACAGGGCACTTCAAATGCCTTTGCGTCGCTCGTGCATGATTGCCAGACGCCCAAGCAACTTTGGGGACATTGCTCATACGACGCCTTCTTCTTGTTGTCCTGTGACTGAAGTCAAATAAGAAAACTAATTCTATTGCCCGACGGCGGCGGCAGCGGCAGCGGCTGCAGGTGGCTAAAAGTCTCAATGGCCCCGCCTATTAAATAGCCCCTGTTTTTGATTTATGGCTGCCAATGAACTTGTAGACGCGCCCGCCCACCGCAGCTGCTGCTGCTCTTTTCTTTTGTATGGTTTTTGCTTTGACATTGGCCAATTTGTAAGTTTATTTGCTTATGCGGGTCCACAGGAGCGCACAGCTCGCAAATTCTTGTATGCCCTGGACATTTAACCCCGCTAAAGCAGCAAAGCAACAACAACAATAACAGCAAATATAACAACAGCAAATAATATTCATTGAAAACTAATGATGTAGAAAATAGAAAAATTGCCTGCAGTTAGCTGCCATAACAGAGGGCAACATTCAGTGGGGGAATCAGAATTGAGTTGAGATTAAGAGCGGTTAAGAAGTTTTCATTTACTCTGCTCTCAGCATATTATTCTTTTATACCCTTGTGTATATGTACCCTCTATCTCTATTTATATCTACGTCCCTTCCTCTCGCTCACGCACTCAACACAAATACACAGACAAGCTCTTTGTAAGCACAGAAATTGAAGTATTTCAAAGTCAGCTGCCGCCTGTGTTGCCCCTTTTTATTTCGAGTGTGGACAAATTGAAGCTGGCCAAAGCAGTTACAGGCAATTGTTGACATGGATAAAGTCTTTTTTGTAGTTTTCATAGAATTGTTACACCATTTAAGTGAAGCCTGACTGGACAAACAAGTAGATTACAAGTGCAGGACTTACCCACTAGCTACAAAGTAATAAGTACTTGCAACGTTTATATTATACATTCGTTGAAAGTGTGTGTTATTTATTTAAAGCTGCTGAGATAAGTAAATGAATATTGTAGCAGACTTAAATGCTATTCAGTCGAATAGCGAATTAGACAAAGCGTAGTTCTTTGTATCTCTTTATTGTTCGCACTCCGATAGACTACTTAACCTTCTCAGTTACTTTCTTACTGCCTTTATATCTTCCCAGCGATGTATAGCTTTTAAGATGTATTCTTATCGCTATTCTATCTTCCTAGCGATATATAGCTTTAAAGTTATACTATTACAGCCACTCTATTTTCCCATCGATATATCTTTTTAACTATATTTCCCATGATTGAGTTTTCAAATCAGTTTAGCTACTTAAGCATGTATGCAAGACATTAGGACCATGTGGAATTCCCATTCTCAAGTGTAAGTAGTTTCATATTTAAAACAAAACAAAACAAAAAAAAAACCAAGAAACGCATTGGCAATTTTGGCACTTGATGTTTCGCCCATTAGGCACAAAGTGTTTCCTCGTGCCTGGAAAATGAACAAATAAACAAAACTTCAGTCAATGTGCCCCAACGATTCTGTTTTGCTGATTGATTTTCAAATGTGCGCAATCAATAAAACAAAAAGCAACGCGCAAAAAAAAAAAACCGTAATGAAAATAACATAAAAAATTTAATATATAACAAAAGCTCTGATTCAGTTCCGGGTTAGCCAAAAAACGTATACGGCCCAATCCGTGACGTCAAATGAATTGAAAATTTATACATATGCATATGAAAAATCATCGATAATTCCCGATTATGTGACTTATATAAATAAATATAACCAGCAACAGCTGTGCCTTTGCGCTACTTTAGCTAATTTCTGTCTAAGTGTTTTTTTTTTAGATTCTGGGTTGACTGACCCAAATATTTGGGCTCCTCAATGGATCAACAAATGCCGCAGATTTATTTCTTGCTTTCGCTCACAATTTCTCTTGTAATATAATCAATTTTGATTCAATTCATTCGATTCACATTGAATTCGTTTGACTGTCAATAGCTATTTAAGTATAACAAAGACATTGATAAAGCCTTGCAGCAAGTTTTGGCTGTCAACTCCTTTTGCTTTTATTTGGCGAGTCTTTTGAATCCGTCGAGCTGCTTAACTGAATGATTGGGCCATATTTTGACTTAATGCTCCAGATTTTGTATAATGTTTAAGATATGCACACACTTTTATACCCTATATGTATGGGCAACAATAATTTGCTGCAATTATTGCTGCGGTGGCCTTAACGTTCAATTTTTGTTGGCAGCCAAAGCATATATCACTCTTAACAGATTATTGACTATGCGTCTCATTGTTGAGGCTTGATAATAGTTAAGCGTAAGTTTTGTCATTGCAATGTGTTGGGCGTAAGGTCCATGGCCATGTATATTTAATTTATTTAGTGATATAAATTCTTATTATTTCATCTTTTTTGTTATATAAGACGCACTGAATGCGCTTAACAAACACTTTACGTTCTCCATGTTCACTTTATTGAACATATTTCTGCACCTAACATGCATACTGCAACTGTCCTCTGTTGTCCTCCATTGTCACTTAACGTGCAGGCACATTTTTCAATTCATTGATATCTGTATAAAAGCATTCCCGTTCTTATCAGGCCAGCTTATCAGCTTGTCATCATTTGACAATAATTCAATATAGCTATAATAAATGGTGCTTACGGACTTATGCCAGATTAAATCTAGTCATCACACATCAATCTTACTTATCTGCCATATAATTATGTTAGTATCAATCAGAAAAAATATATGTATATATCACTTAAAGCTTATCTAATCGCCCATCATAACTTGTGTTATTATATTATTTACTGTCTTTTTATTATCTATCAATTAGCCGCGTCTGCTGGCTGCGTTGGCAGCTATTTTCCTATCAGTTCTCAATCAAAAATTTCCTTTTATACATTTTTATCGTTTTTTTTAATCTGTGGAAACTTGTCCTTAACTAGTTTTTCAATTTTTAATGAGCTTCAGTGCTGAACATTTGCGAGACCAATTTTCGTAATTAAAAGTACATATTTTTTTCGTAGTTGTCTTCACTTAAGCTTAGCTAGAAAATAGCGCTTTCTTTTCCTTTGATATACCCTGTATCCATTGAAATGGGTTTAATTCCCTTGTTGATAACATCGCCCATTCCTCAAAGTGTAAGAAGCTCATTTTTAAGAGCAGATCCTTGAGCTTTATTATTAACACACTGTAAACCAATTAAAAGCAGTTAAAGTTGCATTTAGTTCGGACTTTAACCAACGAGCTTAGAATACATTTCCCATTCAGGGTATCTTATAGTCGTGCACTTCTGACAAGTGATCTGTAACTGTCGTTAATTGTACCAACTGCTGGAATTGCGATTTAAAATATTAATGCGAGTACATATTTCACTCAGTGTCGCTGCTCACACTTGACTTATTCATTCAGTAAATCGCAATTAGCTGACTTGAAGTACTTTAACTGGCGAGTGTCAAAAACTTTTGCACTTTGACAATTTTATCGACAAGTCAAGAAACTCATCCTATTATTAGAAATTACGAACTTTTTAACAAGTTTGGACATTGCTTCAATGCCTAGTTGCCGACAATTCCCAGCACACTCCAACACTGTTGTGCATTAAAGGGTTGGGCTTTTACTTCTGGCAAGCGAAATCTGTTGTGCGAACATTAAGCCTGAATGATGTGCCACAAGAGTTAACAAAGTACTCAAAACGAAAGAAAAAACTGGTCCTGTTGCTGAGCTTTGGCTTCCTGGAAGCCCCAGTTATTGATTCCTGACAACAATTCAAAACACACTCCTTGAGCCATTTGACAGTGCCTGCAACTGTTGAAAGGCCGACTGCAAAGAGTCTGAATTCATTTGCCAGTTAACAAGTTCCTTCTTTCGCATCTTCAGGTGCAATAGCAAGAAAGCAAAAAATAAAAAACAACACATAGAAGAGGGAAAGTGAAATGGGCCTTGTATGGGCCTATAGGCAATCGTTTAAGCCTCAAAAATGACATGCACTCGTTAGTGTTGCAGCAAAGCTGAGACATCAACCCAAACCCTGCGCCTTGCCTGGCCAGGCTAGGCAGAATATCTAGCTGCTGCTGGGCGTTGCTCTGTGGGCGTGGCATTGAGAGTCACTTGACAAGACTTGAAAGTGCGTTGGCTTGTGGTACACGAGCCGCACAGACAGTGCCAGCCATTGTTCTACTCCTTTTTTACCCCTCACCAATTGAAAATGGGCTTGAAAATAAAGGGTATCATTTTTTCTTTTCAAGTGCTTGTAAGTGGCAAAAGGAGGCTGCTTGCTAGCCGTCGACCTAGCCAAGTCCATCGCAGAGAGTATTAAAGCCAGATCCTTTATATTTGGAATGCAGCTATTCATATTAAGACCAGGTCATATTTTCGATATATATCGATTTTTATGTTAAGTCTTTTGAGCATTTATCAAATTTCATTAGAGCCAAGTCTGTCGCAGAAACAGTTAAAGCTAGGGCTTCAAAATTTGTAATGTAGCGACAAATATCGCTTTTTATGTAATTTTTTTTGAGCATGACTCGAAATTTGTAAGAGCTGGAATCACCAAATTTGGTGTTAAGGATCTTCTCTCTTCTGAGCTAAAATATGTATTGAAATAGACATTGCCTTTGGGCTTCGTATTCGCACAAATATATCACAATAATTTGACATTGGACAGCGAAGATAATCAAGTGTCTTTGTGTGAATGCATGCCAGCTCTTCACTATCTACAGGGTAGCACTCAGTCGGACAGAGCCGAAGTACTTTCTTTTTTTTATTGCTCGCCTATTTTTTCGCATTTCCTCCATTTTTTTGTTTGCCCAGGCTGTGGGTTGTATCTTGCGAATACGTTGCCTGATGTTGACAGCTTCATTGCACCTGAATAGTTTGCTTGCGTTTTTCGATTTAACGAGCCGCAACACCAAGCGCGTAGGCTGGGGATATGTGGATACGGGGATATGGGGGCGTATGTGTAATGTTGATTATATGATATTTACAGAACGCGACGTATGCGCTATTTTAATTACTGTACGCAACGCAAGCGAGCACAGAAATTAAATGCCAAACTCAAGCTGTAAATTTGTTTGCCAAACAAACTGTGGCACATAAATAGATTTTGTTGCAAATGTTGGAATGTGCTTGCAACAAGTCAACAGCGCACAGAATGGAAAACACAAAGCATTGTCAGCAAACGGGATGCAGCAGCAACAGCAGCAACCGACACTTTACTAATAGTGTTGCAAATTTATTATATTTAAAAGATGACGCCATTGTCTGGCAGGCTGCAGGTGGTATATATATATACATATATATATATGTATATACAGTGAGAGAGAGCTGCGGAAACGGAAGCCGACTCGTTCTGCAGCAACACTCGTTGCATTTCTTTTGCCTTGCTGCCAGCAGAGCACACCTGTGTGGGTGTCTGTCTCTGTGTGTGTGACTAAGTAAGCTGCTTAGACTAGAAGCCGCAGACGCATATGCAATTTAATAAATGTGTCTCGGATTAAAGCACTGCTCTGATTTCAGTGCTCTTCGTCTGTTCGAGATGCACATTAAATACAGCACATTGTATGTAATGTTAATTAAGCATACCTGTGCTTACATGTACGTAACGATACGACAGTAAGTTGTATTTCAAAACAATTGACTCTAGAAAGTTCGAGTTTGGTAAACCTTGTTTTTATTTTAATAAGATTTTCTTGCGTTGGCCAAGACTAGTCTGGATTTTCCATTTTGTAAGCTAACTTTTTTTTCAGTATATTTTGATTTCCCTCAAAAGTCGCCTTCATCTCCTGCATCTCCTCAGCTGTTGAGTGCTATTAAAAGGAAACTAAAAAGTTAATCCAACACCTAGAGCTGAACTTATATGCCTATTTACCATATGTTCAAATGCACATAATCTTTGCTTTTCCAACCGACCAAAGTGAACGATAAAACGTTTACATATGCTTAAATTACATTTGCTCACATTCGGTGCGAAAGCCCTAACACATTAACAGCTTCAATTTAAGTACAATCTTTGCCTATTTGCATTTGTTGGCTGCCCGCTTGTGGGCGTGGACTCTGGAAAGTTATTGGTACCTCATAAAACACGATGAAAGCCAGCTTGACGAACATGAAAGTACGTCAAAAAAAAACTTTTCATTGCCTTGGCTGAAACTTGGCCAACATAGTACATAAGTACTTATTAGAACGTGGGTGGGGAAAAACTTTGATGTTAACGTGGGACAGAAAGTGGAAGCTCTCTGAGGGCTCACTTAACTTATGAGCGGCTGATACACTCAGAGCAATGTATTTTCTTCGAAACTAGAAAATCGGCATAAAATTGAATTATTTAGAATTTTTTATTCTGTTAACTCTCCCATAAAAATATTAATATACATATATTTTTAGAAAATATTTTGTTAAATTAAGCAAAGTATTTTTTTAATGTTGATTATTTAAATGTTGCACACATTTTTTTTTTGAGTGTCGTTGACAATAAAGGCGAACTCCAAGCGTATGCTGTCTTGCTGTTGCTTTTCATTGAAAATGAATGAAACTTGCAAGTGCTTAGGTCTTGTAATGACAACAAGAAAGAAAGCCTTTTACATAAATGCTCTATTTCCGAGCAATTGATCTTTTTAGCGAGCGATATATATTTTTAGAAGTTTCGAGCTGTTACGGTGCTTGGGAAATAGTTGTTGAGTCAAGGTGTTTTGAAAATACAATTTGTTGGCAAAACAAAACTGGCATATGCAGTTGTATGACATAGAAGTCCGATGTTCATATAATTTTGCTCAATTTGCTTTGAAGAACAAAGTGAAGCTTTTAATTGCTAAGTTTGGTCAAAGTAGCTTGAGAGGGAAACAATATGCGAGGATTTGAATGCGGAAGGTCGCAACAGAATAAACGTTAGCCTAATATTATATTAATTTATGATGCAGTGTGTAACTTGATAATATTATTTCAAAGCTACTTTTCCTGCATTTTCCTCAATCAGAATTTAATTGTATCAAATAATAAGCAATATGCAAAACAAATAAGACAGATTTTGCTCTTGTTAAAATCATTTTAGTTTTGCGCAAATTACAATGAGCTATATGAATGCATCTCTCAAAAAGCCTTTAATTAATAAATGCTTAGGCAATTATTTTAAAGCAAGTTGGCATTTCGACTGCGTTTGTAACTCAAGTTCAAGGTTGAGTGAAATTTAATACAAAACACGTGTCGTTGTTGCACATTTGGCCGTGAAGTGGGAATGCCCACACACTAGAGTCCACAATTGTGACTTTGCATTAATGCGGCATGGAACAAGAAATTCGCATAATAAGCCCCATTCCTACCCAGAGCTGTACATCAGCAATAACAACTGAAGCCCCAATGTGTAATAGCTTTTGCTCATATGCATGGGGCAGACCGAATGTTGCATTATTCACTTGAAATATTTGCGGCAACATGGATGGGTTTTTTTTTGCACACATCTCCATTTGATTGCCACCCAAATTTCGAGCGAAGCCCAAATAATGTTGTTGTGAATTTTGAGCCCGAATAGCATTAAGGCCAGATGCTGAACTGATTCAATTGTTTTGCCAAAAATGCACATTTAAAGCGACAACAAGCTGGGCACGGAAAGTTCCTCAAATTATGACAAAACCAATTTCGACAACTATCAAAAAATGAAATACATTGCTGTATTGATTTCCAATTAACTTTTGACAAATTGAACTTCGCTGACAAAAATTGTTATATGCTTTATTGTTATCACAAGTGGCTGACAAACTCCAGACATTGTTTAAAATTGTGCATTGATTTGCTCTGCCTAAATCCGAGTTTTATTATTTGTCCAAATATCAAACTCAATTAGTGCATACCCTTAGCGCATTAAAATATTATGTGTCGATGACAAACACTGTGGATTTGTTTGTTTGGAAATCAGGTGAATCGTTGCAGTTAGTTGGCTTCATTATGCAAATGCTTGAAAATCTTTGCCGTCAATTTGGCCAATTGTCAATGTTTTTCTTCATGATTCCAAATTCCATGTGAGTCAGCCGACTCTTGTTTGCATTGTACGCAAATTTGTACAATTTGATTATGTTTCATAACATTTAAGTGCTTGGCAGCGAGACTTCGAGTTAGTCGAGAGAAATAGAGGGAGAGAGAGACAGAGAGAGAGAGAGAGAGAGAGAGAGAGAAAGTGAAGCCGCCCTGCTGCTGCTTGCCTAAATGGCTGCTATGTTTGTTTGCCAAATTTCTAGCCACTTCCTTTGTTTTACTTGGCCCAATTAAACCATCAAAGCGAGTTTTCATTTCGTTTAGTTATAATATTTGGCCTGCCAAAGACGAAAACCCTTGCACACATGCAGGTCTATAGACAGCAAGCATTGCATTGCTTGCATTTTATTCCATATAGAGTAGATTAAGTGCGCAAAAGGTTAACAAACGTTTTCGGAGTTTTGGTTTGCATTTAAGGCCAATGCCTGTCTTACATTTCCACTCTGAAGGTTTTTCTTTAAAACTTAGCTCGTCAAATTTCAGCCAATTTTCAAATAGAAATATTCAAATGTAGTTTATAGAGTATTTCAATTGGGGACTATTAATAATGATGTGATATTAACACTTTGGGCTTTGTAGACATAGCCTAAAAGTGAAACGAATTTACATAATCTCTCTGCAATTTCAGAACAGCGATCGTCTGTTTCTTTTTCAGTTAGCAAATTTATAGCATACATTTTAGCTAAATCATATTTTTATTACTATATTGACGACTGTTTTTGATTTAGTTGAAGGTTCGCTTCTTGGTAAATTGAAAAACTGGAAATCCGAGTTGAGGTCGCCTTGACATTTCTAAATATCAACCATTCTTCACATCTGCCTCCATCCATGCATTACACATTGCTCGGTAAAGTTTTCGTTTCCTTTTAATGAACACATAAGTGTGTGGGAGTAATTAATTAACATTATCAGTTGAGATTTTGTGCTTGTTAGCAATCAGGCTATTTATAAAGTGCATAGAAAAGGAAAATGTAAAAGTTGTGCAGGTGTCGAACAGTTCCAGAGCGTTGGCAAAAGCGATGCAATTGCTTGTTAGTTCGCTGTAAATGTAGAGCTTGGTCCCCAGCTCGCGATGAATTCCACGAACTGTCAAAGCAGCTTAGCTCCAACAGCAATCTGAAGTGTGGAAATATATCCTTGCGCAATAAATGTGCATGTTTGACCTTTAAGAAACTTAGTTGCAAAACTTTGCGAAAAGAGATATACATATACATAAATAAATAGTCTACATATGTTTTATTATTTATAGCTTTGCTTCACATAATTTGCTGACGCATTTCGATAAATTTTTGTGCAGCACTTGCAACTTGTCAATTAAGCTTATTTCATTATAAAGCGGAACATGTATATACATATACCTATGTGTTTTACACTTGAACTTTGTCCGTGTCCTTTATAATTTGCCATCACATTCAAAGGATTATATTTAAGTGCTGACTATCAACTGGTTGCCGCTGCCTGTGATCAAAGCAATTCACGCTCAATGACACAAACACAATAGCCAAAGATATTAGTTCAATTGAAAAATGTTCTGGCAGCTAACCCGTTTCATAAACTTCTTGACAGGCAGCTCCAAAGGACAGCATTTTATGCCATCTAGCGAATACTTTTCATGGCAAACGTAGCCAAATAATTTGTATATTAGTTTTTGCATATTTTCGGCAACAACAGCACAACCGGAAAATTCCCATATCTAATCAAGCAAGTGCTCATTTCTAAAGCAAAACCTCCTATGGCAAGTGCCTACACGCACACAGCCCGCAGTCCGCAGCCCTCAGTCGACAGTCGACAGCCCACCAAGCTAGGCCCTTCTTCCTGTCGTGTAGTGTGCTAAAAGCATTTTAAGATCGTAAACCAATTTTGTAGTAGCTAAAGCAATTGCATACCCTGCTGCACTTTTCGGCTGATAAACATACAAAAAATGCTCCACAGACAATTCTTGGCTAATCGAAGTGCTTGGATAAAACAGTTTTGAGTTCATACTTATGTGCCTTAACAAGATTAGCGTCAATTGAGCTTAGTGCAACTTACATATTTACAGCAAGCTTAAAAGAGCTTACAAATTTTAAGTGAACTTAATCTTAAGCGAAAGCTTTTTTAGTTAAGGTTTGCACTAAATTTAATTGGACGAGCATAGTAGGGCGAGCCTAAAGCTTTGTGATATGTCAAAATTGCCTAATCTTAAACAGTTTTATTGATTGCTTGAATGAAAGGAAATGAAATGAAAGAAGTGGCATTTAGTTTTATGTTACGCAATACATTTACGCTAAAGCTTTTTCATTAGCTGCTTGACGAGATTAATCCATAGCTTGCTCGTAAAGCAGCTTGGCCTTTTTAAGTGTAACTTAAAGCTTTGTGCATGCTTTAAAGCTCAAGTCATGCTGAATGCCTGGCTCATATGTTAGTTTAAGGTTTGATATTCACTTGCTTTCAACTTACACTAGCTTTAACTTCGATAACTTTTCTTACGAAAAACTAATGTGCCATCTGATCCCAAATGCAAGTGCCATTTGATTTAGTTAACTATAGTTTCGTTTTCTTTTTAAATTGTATTGCATATTATATTATTTTCTCGTTGTATTTCACTCAGAGGCAGAGGCAGAGGCAGAGAGCATTTCTGTGGTCTGTTTCGGCAATGCTGCGTAATTTTCTGCTTGTCATAAAAGCGCTAGAAAATTCAATTTCCTTTTAGTACTTATTTATTAATTTTTTTTTTATTTTTGTAATTTTTGCTGCCCTTGCAAGTGCTCAAGCAGCGCTGTTCCCTTCCTAACTGTTGTCGTGTTCAAACGACAGTGGCGACATTCAAGGTATGTGGTATGCGTGTGCATGTGTGTGTGTTTTGTGTGTGTGTGCATGTGTGTGCCGTCATTCGGTACTTAGTTGTCGATAGCAGCAAGCGCAACTGAAATGCTTCATTGCACTCAGCTGCACTGGCCAGCAGCTCGTCCTGCCTGCCAAATTGCTTAAAAATGCCGATGCACATAGAGCCAAGCAAACACCCACGCACACACAAAACACACACACACACACACACATACACACGGATTTTGTGTATAGCCCGGGGCCGCAACCCAACAACGTTTGACCACTAAGATACGGGCCATGTGCCAAACAAAGTGCTCCACACAACGTCGTGCAATATTCTGGACTACACCTGACATATGGTTGCATGGCCGAAACAGAGGCGCCTTTGGATTTTGGCTCCTAGGCGGAGGTAACATCTTTGCCAGCAAAGTTGCTTGTGGTCTTTATACTAGCCTCTAACTGCTGCATAAAATCATATAAGTCGCATGTAAGCACGCCCACGTGTTTCAATTCAATTCAATTACGTTTCACAGAAATCAGAATGTTGTTTTAAATGCTTTTGAAATTGCGCAAATGACATATTTTCTTGGAATAGATTGTTAGAGAAATCAAGAACAAATATGATTTGTTTATGAGGTGCATTTCCACAGAAATAACAATTATAAAAATATTTACAATTTATGCTTTACAAGCTTGTTGCCAGAAGAATTCTGTCAAATGTGTTATTGAAATATAAATTGGTTTTAATTCGATTTGTGGAAATTTGTCAAATGCCTTGCGTAAAGTCAAATTCTGGTAAAGTTACTTCCGCGCACACATACAATACATATGTAACCAAAACTTTTAATTATTATAATTAAATATTTATAACGTAGTGTTCCATTAATAAATCTTAATTGATATATGCCAGAGCTGTGGTAAGAACTTTCGCCTGGAAATTGCTTTTAATTATCTTCATTTGCAATGTGAAAGTAAATTTCTGAAGAAGTTGCCGCTACGGAAAATTCAACAAGCACTTCAGTACTTTGGGCAAATATAACCAAAACTTTTAATGAATGAAATGTACAGTCGATCCAGCTCTTAACTCTTGTAATTAATCTGAGCAGGATATATAAAGTTTGCGTTAATTTCAATTTATTGGCACAGATATTGTTATGGCAAACTTTTAGTCGGGCCACATAACTGCGCCTGCATATAAAATGGCATTTATTAATGTAAGTGCGTATGTTTTGGACTATTCTAGCTCTGAGAGTTGCTTGAACATATATATGTATATGTATTTAAAAGCTGGTTCATACGCTGCGCGAAGTGTTGCATGCAATTTTGGCTGTAGAGAGAGGGAGTGGAGGTGTGGGCTGCGTTGTTGTCAAAAGTTTGTCCTGTATGACATTTGTCATATATTTAATTAAAACAAAATGCCGGAAATAAGTGAAGTGAAGTGAAGTGCAGAGCTGCGGCTGACAAAACTTGTCTAACTGGGTGCCTGACAGACACATAGACAGAAGGACGACAGCCGTGAGACAGACAGACAGCTGCCTCATGGGGCTTAAAACAACACAGCTGCAAAGTTCGTAGGCAGGCTACCCAACCCGATCTCTTGCCCTCATTCACTCCCAATCCCCAACAGATATTACACACACACACACACAAAAGGATTGCCCATGTGGGTGATAGGAGTAGCAGAGCAGAAAAAAAGGATTGCCCTGCCCTGGCATGCGCTGTCATTAAAAGGTTCGAAAAAAAAATTTGCGTATTCCGCCGTAGTCGAAGAATGTGTATGAAAAACACCAACAGGAAACTCACAAACAAACAAAATATTAGACAAAAAAATTATATGTACATGCAAAAAAAAAGTAAAGGAAACAAAATGCTGAGGCAAATGTGATTTAGTATTAAGATCTCAACTTTGCGCTGCGCGAATGTTGCAAATTTGTTAATTAAACAATGTCTCGTTGAAGCTCGTAAAGCCCATGAGCAACAAACTGAGTAACAAATCGTGTCGAGACCAGGCTCGACTTTATGTCTCGTTTGTAGACCTCCGAGTCCTTGAAATAAAGTAAACGACGCAGCTTTTCCAATTATAAATATTAATACCTTTGTTGAGTAAATTTTTATATTAATACGACTTTATTTATTTACTATCCATTTGTCTAGTCTATAAAATGCAAGAACCTTAGGTGTACCCTTTGACTGATGCATTGCAACAATAATGCCCAAAGCTGGACTGAGAACTCGAAACGCTTTTTTTTCAGTTAACTAAATGCCACTTACTGAAATGAATAATATAATGAATGTTAATATAGTAGCACACTATTAACTAATCTTGTTAAAAAACGTTGGCAGCAATTGCTGTCGGCTTCGACAATGTTACATGCATACGTAATGGATTCGAACCCGTGTTCTACTGCAAATATTATTATAATTATTCAGTTTAGCTTTGAGTAAGAACCTATAGATCCAAATTACTAACAGCTCTGGCTATTAAGTATAGCTAATTAGCTCAAAGCGGCCTTCGAACTCGAACCCCACTCGTGTGGTTGCCTTAATAGCTTGTTGGGGGCTGCACAGTATACGCTCTATATGATACTGGAACTAGCTAGAGTATTGTGTGTGAAAAATAGTAGCTTATTGGCAACTGCCAGTTCTAATGAACTCGTTCGGTGCAACTTGTTTGCCAGTTCACTTCAAAAGGCTCTTTGCGGCAAGTGAATTATCCAGCAAAAGCCTTTCACGAAATCTGACATGTGTTCCTAACAAGTCAATTTCATAACTCTAGGTCAAGCTAATTGAAATATCGATTGGCCTTGCAATGAAAACGTAAACGAACCGCAAGGTGTTTGCGGAAGGGAAATAATGACATGCGGCCGATGGGCTGTGAATTGGTGGGTGAACCGCACAGTTGAGTGGTTTAGAGGTTTCAATAACTGTACCACAGTCAGTTATTAATTTATAAAACTGAATTATTTATTTAGCGTTGTTGTTAAACTGTAACGGCCAATAATAACAACAACAATAATCATAACAATTACAATATAAAATGATATGAGAATAAAGACCAAAGGCCCACAATAAAAGTAAACTCCATGTAAGTTAGTTCGTGTGCTGTGTGTGTGTGTGCGTGTGCGTGTGCTGTGTGTGTGCGTGTGCTGTGTGTGTGCGTGTGCGTCGAGTCGTTGCGTTCATTTGATTGTTATTAGGTGTTGAATACATTCCCGTAACAACAACAACAACAACAACAACACGAATAACAACCAACTACAACAACTTAAAACTCGTGCGTACTTCATAGCGCTTATCAGTACCATTCCCCAACAGCCCGAAGCGTTATCTCCTGCACCTGGGCATGCGGCGGCGTGGAGAGAGCGTAGAGCACCGCTTGGGCCACATCGTCGGCCTGTAATATCACATCGCCCAGCTGCGTTTTGGTTTCGTCGGGCACTATCTCAGTGGATACCCAGCCGGGATTAATGCTCTGCAATAGAAATAATTGATTAACAATTTTATTTTTGTTAATTGATTTGAATTTGAAATTTTGATTTATCTGTGTCCCCCAATCTTCCCATGTTTTTCAATATTCTATACTTGATCGTACTGAATACTTGTGAACGAAGCTTAGCGGAATATTCGGAAGAAATTTGTTGAGAGTTTCGCCCACTTATAGATTGAGTTAAGGTGTTGCGAGCCAAAAGATGCTCTGGTACACCTGATAAAGAAGCTTTAAGCTTGTGTTAAGAGCTCCTAAATCTGTGCACTGCTGGGAAAGTATGCCTCGCCAATTTAATATTACTTTGCCCGGATCTTTAGCTTACCGTGGTCTTGATTTTCAATTTCTGTGTGATTAACTCCTGTCGGCAAATCTCATGCACTGCGGTCAGCGCAAACTTGCTGGGCGTGTACACGTTCAGGCTGGGATCGTCCGGTCCGGGATTATAGCCAGCCAGGCCGGCGGTGCTGTTGATGAAGAACAGATGGCCGGCCATCTGGCGGCGGCGCATGCTGTTGGCCGCCAGTTTGGTGCAGTAGATGCTGCCCATCAGATTGGTCTGCAGCACATCGCTGATATCCTTGACAGGCATGTCCAGCAGATGGCCATCGCGCAGGATGCCCGCATTGTTGATCAGCACATCGATGCCGCCCAGCTGCTGTTCGATCCACTCGAAGGCGCTGTTTACCTGCGCCTCGGCAGAGACATCGCAGCTGCGCTGATGGAAGCGCTGACGCTGATCCGCGGGTAGCGATTGACGCAGCTGGTCCAGACGCTCGGTGCGACGCGCAAGGCCAACAACCTGCAAGCCGGCGGCCACCAGCAGCTTGGCACAAGCAGCTCCGATGCCTGAACTGGCGCCCGTTACGACCGCAACACGATTATGCCAGCGCTCCATGATATCTGACAACTGCTGAATGTGCCGATGCCGGCAGAGCGGGCTGTTTATATAGACGCCGCTTATCAGTCGCTCTTTTTATGGCACATCAGGCGGGCCGAAGTGAGTGTGAGAAAGAGGTAGACATGACCTCTTTCTCACTGTGGCTCTCGCTCTCCTGCTCTACCGCTCTCCCAGCTCGGTGGCATGACGTGTCGCTCGCTCACTGCTCTGCTCTTAGGAACATGCCACCCCAACACAACAGCTGTTCTCAGGTTCAGGTTCACTGTGCTGATCCGACTCCAGGGGCCTGTTTATTTGTCAGCTCTTTAGCTCTTATCAGCTAGCGCTCCGTCCGGCTGGTGATAAGCCCCACTAGGCTAAGGGCTTTATAAATATATAATTCATTATTTCTCTTTTGACTGCGCTTTTTTGCTACCATTTACAGGGTATATTTGCATCTGACCTTCTACACCAAGAATGGTTCCTGTATGTGCAGAAATTTGATTGGAAACGTCTCCTTTCATGGGTTACACGCTTCGTGAGATTCTTTACAAGGGTTGTGAATCGATGTTAAGTACAATATCAGCAAGGGAATATGAAGTATCTGGCTGGATTTAGCTGCTTCGTTTGGACTGGAATTTTAGTCCTGCTCCCAAAATGTTTTTTTGTAAAAACAATTAAGTTTTATTCAAATTTTAGTTGTCTTGCCTTTAAAAAACTGCGGCCCCACTTTGGCTTTGGGTTTAAGGTCTACTTTCAAATTAGCTGCTTGGCAAATGGGTTAATAAGGCTGCCGGGGATATAAACAACAGCCGCTCACAAAGACACACACAGACACAGTGGGTTAGCATGTACATATATGCTATATACATATGAATATATATGGGCTATTAAAAAAGCCAACAAGCAGTGCTGTTAAACGGCGCCTTAAGTAATGCCCAACCCAGCCAGAGATACACAAACGCACACCTACCACTACAGTTACACCTACAGACACACACACACACACACACACACATACCCACACTTTAAATGGTATATGGCAGCCATATGTTGTCGGAGGATCTACTTGGGTCTTTCTGCTTTATCGCCGTTTTTCCTTTTTTATGAAACGCTCGTAACATTCAAGAGATGCTTAAATGGGAAACAATAAAAGCTCGATGAGTGGAGGAGAGTGTGTTGGTAGGGTGGTGGGGGTATGCGGGGTGTGGGCATTGGAGAGCAGCTGAGCGGAGCGGAGTAAAAACACTTGGGCAGGCTTAAGGCCAAATGGGTGCAGCTTCACACGAGTTTCTAACGAGCAAGCCTTTTTATAGCCACTCTCTCTCTCTCTCTCTCTCCCTCTCTCTCTTTCTCTCTCTCTCTCTCTTTTGCTGGCTTTCAACATATCTCTCATTTGTGCAAGTGTTGCAACATGTTGCAAGTGTGTGGCCATGTTCATCAAATCACGGCCGTCACTTTGCAGCACTTTATCATGCAATTACAAGTGCAAAACGTTCGCAGGAGCCACTTAAAAAATAGTCGTTACACGCAACAACAACAACAACAATAACAACAGCAGCAACAACAACAACAATGTGCCCGGCATATCGATACACAAATTGCTACGCATTCTATCAATCATGTTGCCCCATCTGATTAACACTTAGCATTCCCAAGCATTCTATTGTTCTTGGTGCTATCGCCAGCTGCAAGATCCAGGCTCTTGGCCCAGGCATGAAAGAGATGAAAGAGCATTTTTACTACCGCATGCCGCAGCTTTAATACCCTTAGATACACAGTTCACACAGAATTCGTAAGCTGTTCAAAATATTTGTCTATGCATTTGTGGAAGCCCAATGAAGCTCCTAGCAAATGAGTTGACTGCGACTTACCAGGCGATAAGTGGAGCTTTTATCCAAAAGTGAGTTTTAACCCGAGCGAAGGGTAAAGCAAAAGATATCCTACAACAATTGTCCACAAATTTTATGCACTAGGGTGTGATATAGTATATATAATAGGCATGTAATATATAATTAATGTGCTTGAAGTCGCATCTCAATTTAATATGCCCATTGGAAGTGTATACAAAATGTGTCCCGCTAAGCTGCGCTCATCAATAATTTGATGGCAATTTCTCGCATCTCATATTAATGCATGGCAATTTGTATAGATTTTCCTGGTATTCAAGCTGATGGCAAACGCATCGCTATCGTTGGCCAAGATTCAAACTATGCCGCACCCGCCTCCAGCCCTGCCCAGCGGTCCACCTTTGGCTCGGCGCCTCAATACCTGCCACGCCTTAAACGGATGTTGTTTTTGTTCTTTTGTTTAACTTCCTTTGTCTTAACGGCTTCTCGTTTGCGTTTGTAAACGTGTCAATAGACCAGGGCTTAAGTCTGGCCCCTGCCCGAAGCTCTTGAGCGCCAAACTTTTCCTTTTTTGCGTAAGGAAAATTTGACTAAAAACAATAACGAGAAAAATGCTGTAGCCTCAGGCAGCGACTGCTTTAAAGAAGAAACAAAATGGCGATATCCAAGGGCAGTTTTGTAGCTATCGAAACTCGGAGTTGTCTGTGTTTTTTTTTAACTTATCTCATATTATTTTATTTTATACTATTTGGCTTTCATTTATTTGCATGCCACAGACACACACACGAGCACTCACACCCACACTCGTGAGGTACAAGAAAACAACAAAAATTGACAGCTGGAAAAAAGAAGAAAAGCATTTTAACAGCACAACACATAGGACACGCGAGACAGACAGAGGGTAAGAGCTCATGGGAGAAACAGGTTGAGAATTATAAAAACAAGTAAAGAACATAGTGAAAACTTCAGCTAAACGAAGCTGAAACACTCTAGAAAAGGAAAGTACTATATGATATACATACATATATCAATCTATTGCTAGGAAAATGTCAATAGGTGTTTATCTCAAAACTTTCATAGGAACGATCGGTGGCAAGTAAAGTTCATGTATGAAAATCATTCCTGTTTATCAAGATAGCTTGATAACTCACTGTTATGTATATTATGTGATAACATTGTTTAAATATTAATCATAGGGTAAAGAATAATTCATTTAAATACAAGTGCATAATAGATACAGCCAAATTTCTTGTATATAGATTAGTTTATAGACATCCAAAAATAATATAGGAAAAAGATTATGTTTTTATATTTATGCATAACATAGAAAAATTGTGGCTCAAAAAACTAAAATGCTTTCGCTGCCAGAGGTTATTTGAGTTCGTGAAAATTAATGCTTAAAACTTCGACAAATGGATGAAAATTCTCGGAATTCTTGAAAATGAGAATTTTATATTCAAGGTGTCAGTTGCATGGAAAATGACAAAATTTCAATTGCCAGAAAATTCAATTTGACAGAGGTGAAAGCGACCTGTCAAAGCAGTCTCAAAATAAAAAGCCATCGATTAAAATACAACAAAATAAAAAACAATTTAAATAGGAAAACGCATAAATAAGTAGCTGCTAATGGGGATTACAGGGATGACAACACGCGCCGAATATAAATAAATCTAATTTATGGTGGCTATACAAATGTAATTGGAGTTTAAAATTCTTTCGATTAGCTAGTTGTGCGGTCAACCCGATGTTTAATGCGGGTTCAAAACAATTTAGCGGTGTGTGCGCGCGTGTGTGTGTGTGTGTGTGTGTGTGTGTGTATCCATGTGTGTGTGCGTGCCTGTGGTGCAGCGAAAATCTGCATAAATTAGCTGGGGGCCAGGTGCCAGCGAAGCTATGGCGTAATTTTATGTAAATTTAATTTAAAAACTGTTCTACAAATGCAAAACAACAACAAGTGGCATGTGGCACGAGGCAACCTGTAAGACCCGCATATACACACACACACACACACGCATACATGTGCACACATGTGCATGTGTTAATGTGGCAGACATTATCTATGCATATGCCTGTGCTGGCGTGTGCGTGTGCTGTGTGTGTGCTGTGTGTGTGCGTGTGTGTCTCTGAATGTGTGTAATTGCCGGCTTACAGCTGTTTATCAACAGGAAAAGCAAAGCACAATTAAAATCACTTGTCTGCTTGTTGTGATTTGCACTCTCTCCCTCTCTTTCCCACCCACTCCCCTTCTCCCTCTCCCTCTCTCTCTCTCTCTCTCTCTCCCTCTCGCACGACTCAGCATCTCGAGCTTATGCTTTCTCGCTCTTTTGTGAAATTTCGCATGAATTTTTGCTATATATTTTTTAAATATACCCAGACACAATCACAACAGAATCTTTTTGCGCCCTACCCCTGCTGCTGCATGCCCCCATATCTTGTATTGCCTCTTGCCACTTGCAGCTGCCACATTGTCGTCTCATTTTGAATTGTCCTTAACAACAAATTGTTTTTCCTTTTTTGTCCTCGCCTTCGATTGGCTGCCACCAATAAAGTCTTCTGCGCTTCGGCATTCGCATTCGTTTTGCCCTTGAAAGCGTGGCAAGATGATGACAGGGGCCTTAATGCTTATTCCAGGCACAAGGATGATTATATCCTGGCGCAAGGATAACGTTGGCTAGCCTGGCTGGGCTGGCATTAAACGGCGCTGACAACACAACAATGTGAGCTGCCGCGACACCCAAATACTTGGAATACTTCGATATAAATAGTTGCATGATGTATATTTTTTGTCTAGTTTGTGCATCTACTTTCGACGCCAAGTTTTTGTTTCTATTTCACAATATAGCTGTAATTAATTTTTCCAACGAACTTATCTATCTGAAAATCACGCACTAACGAACCGAAAAAGGTCGGATCTTGATGAATTCTTGAAAATTGCGCCCCTAGTTTTAATTTATACCCTTGCTGTAATTAGAATGAAATCTGCTTTGACGTAAACTGGTTTTTACGCGAACCCGATTTGAATCCATTCGAATGGGTTTCGATAGAAATACATTTCGGTTTAAAAAAGCTATGTTGTTTTTGCTAAAAAAATATTTCCACTCGGCATTTTGTTGCGGCTTATTCGCTACAACATGCATCAATTGCGCTTATAGAACACTGAGGTTGACGTGATTACATATGATCCATATTTATTTGAGCTTGAACTCTTGGTCTAAATAGTGCTGGTAATTCATATGCTATTCACTCACGCAATTGTTTCGAGAGTTTATCAGCATTTAATTCAATTTTAACTTCATTTAGACTTATGCACAAATTAATGCTAATTTTAAAAATTGTGTGAGCCAACTCTCTGCAGGGATTTTCCACTTCTTGCAGCTGGTTTTTCACCTCCACAAGCCTAGGCTTTAATTCAAAGCATGCTTCAAAGCTGGCTTTTTTATCAAAAAATTATATCTGAAAGGAGACTATTTTTTTCGAAAACAATGTGCCTTATTTGGATTTCAGTTCGAATGCTTTTTGAGCAACTGATTTGGTTAATGGTTCGATTCCTGGTGAAATATACGTTTGAATTTCGGTTTCGATTTGCAGCCTTGACTTGAACTTCTTGATTCGTCTGCAAATATGCACATTGCTTTCAAGTAAGCATTGCTTAAGTGTTGAGTGTATATGTATTGAGCATATAGATATATTTATAAGTATTTGTTGGTTAAAACAAACAACGTTATATCCGTTAACTAGTCTATTAGCTTATAAAACTTGCAACAACATTGCTCATCTGCTGGAATTGGCTCAATCAAACTACATTTACTCCGAGTGTATAACATTTAAAGACTGCTGCCAAAAGGATTCGATGAAAATGAAGTAGCAGCAGGAGAGCTGTCTCTACCAACCCTCCCCTCTGCGCAGTGACAATCTCCATTTGGGGCTAGAAAAGTTTACACTTGCAATTCTTAAGCGCACATTGACAAAATGGTTGCTACGGCTGGCATTGTATGGCTGGGTGGGGGGTTTAGGAAGTATTTAAAGCAAACAACAGCGGAAAGAAAACCAGTTATAAAGCAGGTGGCACAGCAAGAACAACAATGTGTGGTGGAAGGTGGGCAGCAGAAGGAGCTGCACATAAAAGCACCAGCAAATTTTTTAAAAGCGCCGCAAAGTAACTTTTCCTCTTTTTTTTTCTGCTACTGACAATACAATGTGGCAGCAGGAGGGATTGATGGGCAAAATGGTGAGAAGGATGTGAGGGAGGAGGGCGAAGGGGGGCTGGAGTAGATCAAGCGTGTGTGTGTGTGTGTGTGTGTGTGTGTGTGCGTGGGTGGGTGTGTACTGCGCACTTTTCAAATTGTTGTTCTTGGCCGTTTGCCATTTGTTACGCATACAAAACGGCCATCATTTGGTGCTTTAGTTTGCAGGCTCTATAAAAAAAAGATCACAAATGAGGCAAGCAGCGGCAACAATGTAAGCGGTTAGTAACCAGCTACCTCCCCCTCCACCCAGCAACTTCGCTGACCTCTCTGTAATGAAGTAAAATGAAGCCAACAATAACAGGAAATCGCTTTTACCGGATGAGACCATAAAAACGCATTTTCTGCACAGTTCTGGTGGTTGCTGTTGTTCCTCTTGTTTGTGTGGCTGTCATTAAAAAGTTTTCATTAATTAGGCACCGAGCAGCGGGGTTAATAATCTGTATTATATTTGTCCTTGCTAGCCCGCAGGCCAAAATGCATCATTTCACATTTGTTGCATTCGCCATCAAGGCTGGAAGCCAGCCTCGAACCGGAATTTCTAAAAATTATATGTATTTTGCATAAAGCAAACCTAATACAGAACTGATATGAATACTTACCTTAACTGTAATATATATAAATGTTATTTTCGTAAAATTGATTGGAAAATAGTTCCATATAATACATCTTTATATATATCAAATTTTTCCACAAAATGTGGCGAATCGAGGTACGAGCCAACGCCAGGGCCCATAAAAGTTGGTACAGCTACCAATGAATTATGAAATGCTTAATTCATAAGGTACATTTTTTTCTGGTCTGCATTTACTGAACTCGCCATAAAAGTACTTAAAGCTAACACAGTCATGAGTACTTAGCAGCTTTTTATTTTTTGCAGTGAGTGCGAAAAGTACTCGTTTGGGAATTAACAGACTTAAACGAAGCTTTCTTTTCGATTTAATGCAGCTCGTTAATATCAGCTGGCAGGGCCATTAACTGTTTCATATTTATGCGCAATTGAATGCGGCTTGAAGTGCGGCAAAAACAATGTTAGCCCACTTAATGAATTTGTGGCCAGCACAACTAACTGGCTGGCAATCAGTGTGCGCAGAGCGGAGCGTTAAAACGTATATCACTGCCAGCTAAAAAGCTAATCAGCTATTAGTGCGCCCCACAAAATATTACACATACGCCCCCAAGGCGCATTGGCAAAGACAAGCGTTTGTCTCTCCACGCCTCTTCGCGTACCGACAACCGCTCAGCCGCTTGCTGGCCCAACTGTGGGCTTGGCACTTTTTACACTTAACTCAATTTGCTGTTCCGCAGAAAGCTCACCAAGCCCAGTGGCCAGTGTATAGATGTGGCACTAGCAGCTTTGCTTGGCCAGTTTGCACCTTGATAGGGGGCACAAATGCCAAGGGACCTGCTGCTGGACTGAAAAGGTATAGAAAATTATTGCTCAACGGAAAACAATTATTTCGTGCCGGTTTCTGGCATACCATTAAAGTGAGACCAGACCGTGGGGCCATGTGGGGGTGGCAATGGGGCCCACAGGAGTGTGTCTCTCCTCCCTTCTCTCTCTCTCTTTTCTGTGTGTGTTTGCGCCCGGGGCCCCGTGTCGTGTAATCTGAATATTGCCGTGACTCGTTGCAATGCTCGCTGCTTGCTATTAAATTGCATTTGCCTGGGGCAGCTATTTGGGTTATCGACACGACTCGCCTAGACTCAGCTAGCAAAGAGTGCTTAAACTGATAGGTAGAAAAAACTATTTATAAATATACACATAAATATGCATGGAGATATCAACATGGGGCACAAACATATATTATACACATATATATTATGTATAGTATATGTGTGTGTGTGTATTTGCCACATCTAAATTCAATTTGTAGCTTGGTTTGGCCGCTTCAAGTGCTTTATATGCTGTGTGTGTGTGTGTTGGGTGTAGGGTGTGCAGGTATTATTTAAATCGCATTACACATGTTCATGTCATTGAACCTAAGCCATAAAGTCCTGAAAAAACTAGACAGCTCCATGGAGTGTGATGGAATCCATTTTGTTGATAGCAAAAAAAAAATTGAGATGGACTTAAAGTAAAGCGCTAAAATCGATTGCACGACAACATATATATAATTTATGTGAATACAGTTGTAACAGTTTTCTTCGCTCTAACTTAACTTATATTATAAATAGATGTGTAGACACCATAGATAAATAGCTATACAGGTGTGTCTGCCTTCGTTTAGGCTAAAAAAACAGTCCACAAATGTAGGTTTTGGCTTAGACAATTGAAGCCTGGTTTATTTAGCTTGTTTTACCTAATAGTTCCCATATCGTAGATTTATGAGGGGCATATAAATATTAGAACGCAGAAGCACTTTGTAATTTTAGTGTGTTAGGGTACTTTATCGTCGGCGAATGAAATGTGCCACGTTTTTATTTATTTCTTTTTTATAGTGATTTAGCTTAGCTGGGATTTTTGTTAGCTGTGAAACCGTTGGCCACATGGCGTATGTGTGATATTTGGTAATGGCCTGTAATTAAACATCACGTTCCTCCTGCTGCTGCATGTTGTTTTTGCTATGCTCCTTCTCCTCCTTCTTTTGCTGCTCCTCCTTCTCCTGCTGTTGTTGCCAACGCCTGCAAGCGACTTCCGCTTGTTGTTTGGTTGGGAAACATGAAACTCTAATTACCAGGAAAAGAGGCTACCGAAAACACAAAAAAATAAAAAAAATAAAAAAATATATACATATATATATACATATAAATATATTTATGTATATGTGTGACCGTGTGTAACATAAGTTACACACACCCGGCCAGGATTTCAGAGGGCCAAACACGTGGGTCGTCATTATGCAAAGAAAACTGCGCAGAAGTTGAACAGGAGTAGGAGCCGAAGACAGGCAACTGGATAGCAGTTAAGTAGGAGCAGTTGTGGTAGCAAGAACTTAGGAGGCAGGGCCGTGTAGAAGAGGAGGCAGTGGGGTGTTCAATTATATGGCTTTGGTTGTCATTACAATTTGCCTAATGTGCCGTCTACAAATCTCTCTTGGGAGCTGTGTAAAAATCATAGAGCCCCAGCATTGGCCAGATCATTTAAGGGTGGAGGATAATTTTTTGCCATAAGCACGCGTACGTATGCATAAGAATGTTCGTAAATGTTTAATGTGCATTTAGTTTGCCCCACTAATGTCTAATGACGCCTATATTATGTATGTGTGTGTGAGCGGGTGTGTGTGTGTGTGTGTGAGAGAGAGTGTGTTGTGGACAGCGGCAAAACGAAGGGAATTGCTAAAGGGTTAAGAAGCAGCTACCTGGCATAAAATATGCCACAGGGAAATTAAATGTAATGGTTGCCTTTTGGGCGTTTATTTTATTTTTTTTTAGGGCGTGGCAATGCCATGTCACTCACACTCACTGACAATTATTTGTGCCGTTTGTAACCCTTTTAATGACGGTTGCTGCACATTATTCATACGCCACTTGGCCGAGCCGAACTCGAACCCATCATAAAATCCATCTGAGCTCTAGACAACCAAACGCCGGCCGGACATTACGACTCGGTCGAGCTGTAAGGAACAAGCAGAGGCAAAGTTCCACACTTAATCAGTGTCGTTTGCATACATTTACTTTCGAATACTACAACAAAGCTTTAACTGTGATTAAACTTAAAACTTGATTTGAGGCTGAGCTTCAAGCTTGAGCTAAATATGACACGCGCTTTAAGTAGAAAATTGGAACCCATCTGAATGTGGCTCGACTTTATCTATATTTAAGTTGATGTCTGTCTGAGCCAATTGCTGTCCTTATTTAGTTGCAACACCCAAATCTATGTTGCTTAAAGCTCAGCTTAGATTTGCTTGAAATAAGTTTCAGTTTTAAGACATGTCAGCAAACAAATATCAGAGAATTAGGCTTTAAGAGGAGTAAGCTCAGGTAAGCTTTATTTGACAAGACACCGATTAAAAATGCGTTTCTTGTGATTTTAAATGGAATAGAGCATATTAAAAGATGAAAATATATAAAAGAGTTATTTCCAATATTAAAAAAACTTTCCACATGCGAAACTCGTAGAAAAAATCTAAAGCTGACAGCTGAAGGTTTTCACAACTGACAGCCAACTGTTTCAAATGGGCAATATTTGACACTCATTTCGAATATAATTTACATATATTAAAATATAAATTAAACAGAATATTATTATGCTCATATTAATGTGTCACATTGCATTATTTATACTAAGTAAATGCTTTATTATAAGTCGTTTCCTTTGAACTAGCCGAAAGCTTAAAAAAATATGCTAGTGCTTTGTTCCCCCTCTTTTTTTGTGTGCATTTGTGAATGGTCAAATCCTGTTGCGCAAATTCCACGTAAACGAAACTAATTTAACAGTTCTTCAGTTGAATAGGCTTGAATTAGGCTTATTATTCAGTGCAAAAGCTTGTGGGTGATATTTTCATATGAATTGTAATCCGTTTTTAATTAGTTCGTTGAAATGCATTGAAGTGAAAACATGTGGGAAATGAGAAAAGCTGTTTATTATATGTTATTCTATTTTTTTTGTTTTTATGCCGCTGTTGAGTCTGTTTCCTGGAATCGCGTAGTTTCTTGGATACGAGAGTCATAAATGCTGGCGCAGCTTTTTTACCCCTATGGCGTGTGTGTGTGGGTGTGTGCGTGTGTGGGTGTGTGCGTGTGCCAACTTTGAAATTATCCTGATTTATGTGTTCATTTCGCAGCTTCACTTAGTTTATACATATTTTTATTATTTTTTTTCCCTGAAAGCTCTGCCGCTTCTGTCTGCCCACGTACTTATTTATTTTTGCCCTTTAGATTGCATTCCATTCACGTTGCGGTTTTTATTGTAAATTTTATTTTTGCCTTTCTGCGCTCTGACCATAAAAAAAAAACGTTAAGCGATGTATATGAAAGTTGTGCAAAATTTTTGCCACAACCAAAAGGATACCATCAAGTATACGCATAGTGGAGTCGACTTAGCCATATTTGTCCCGTTGACCCTGCGTCTGTAGCGTCGATCTCTTCAAACATTTACCATTTGAAAGTAATATCAATTGTTCTTACTGGAGAAATCACCTCAAACGATAAATATCAATATTGCATTAACTAACTAAACTCTGTAAAAGTCATTGAAACAAATAGAAATGACAGTTTAAACAACTGCCAACTGTCTAAAGGGCATCTGTAAGTCGTGTAAGCTCGACCAAAGCACCCCTTTTTCTATGGTTTTCTATTGGTTTGTTTGCGCTGGAACTCCTGCTCATGGCATCCGCAGGATAATTAAAAATACGCGCGTAGGAGTATTAAAAAAATATGCAGCATGCATTTAGGCGGAATCGTATGCTAAATAGTTGTTTGTCTCTTGTTGTTGTTGTGCCTGTTGCTGTTGGCAGCTGTGCCCTTGGTCAGCCAATTTGAGCAGCTTAAGTGGGGATTTGTGCAGTGCCTTTGCCAAGAAAAAAAAACAAAAGGGGAAACATGTTTTTGTGTGGCAAGTGCATGGCAAAAGGGGCTGCGTAAACGAAATGAAACGTTGTGTGGGCGACAAGCCGCTGACGTATTCATCACATCGTGGACACATCGGCGACTTCAAAGCTCCATGGAATTAGTTGGAAATTCTTTGAACATGTCCCCCACATTTTGTGCTCAGCGCTTTTACAAAGTCATTTAATTCCATGAAGTACGTGCACGCAAATGAAAAAAATAAATCGCTTACTCTCCCACTATTACTATACAATGTAAGCTAAGCTTCAAACTTAATAGACCCCTTTTTATTCATTTCAAAACAACATTTTTTTTAAGTCAAAGCGAAAAACATCCTTTTAATTATAGCGATTTTTTCTTTTCTTTATATAATTGACTCATTGACCATAATGCATGCTTGTGTCATTTAGAATTTATTATGATATTTAATAACATAATGACTTTGAACTTGACTTCCACAAAGGAGCTGAAAGATTTAAGAGAGTAGACATTTGCCTCACGTTCTTACAGATATATAAGAATAGTAGCTTGGTGAAAAATCTTGGAAATATAATATATTTTGTCATACAACAAGATACATTTTGACTGATCGCTTCTATGGCAGCTATATGATCTACGGATTCGATGTTGATTAGATTTTACATAAATATGAAGAGCAAAATGAAACTTAGAAACGCCAACAACAATAACAAATATATACTTAATTATGCGTTACACACTTAATGACACAATTAAAATGCCCTCTACAAAAGTATAATACAAGAATAACATTAATAAGTATCACTATTATTATCATAACAAGTGCAGAATATGTTTGCAAACTATTGAACATACTTAGTTAATATGACTTCAGACAAGACAATGTATGTACTGGCTGCTCGTACGCAGATGCTCGTTGCACAAAATACACTAGGAAGTCATATTTGGCCATCTAACTACCCTATTAAATGCTATTTGCTGGCTAACTCACAAACGTGTCTAATGCATTGCTGTCGAGTTTATCAGGACTTTATCAGCCTCCAGGTATCCAATGGCAATTATTGCGCAGCAATCATGTTGGGTCATAAGCCGACTGTTTTCGAAATCACAATATCTACAATTCAAGCCAAGCAGCTATTGGGATTCTGCTTTTGGACATGGACACCAAATTAGAGGCACCTCTTGTGGCGCTTTCTGTTATTCCAATATCCGGCTGACCTGCTGCTTGTGCCATATCCTGTATCCTGTGGGTGTTCGACCGAAGCAGCTGCTGCTGCTGTCTGTGTGGTTTCTCTCTACACGGAAATTTTAGCTGCAGGCCACAGCTACTTTTCATGGCAACTGCATTGTTAAGTTTCCACTGCAGGCCAAGCTAGAAAGGGGTAAAATTTGACATTAGCTACGACAAACGGATGCTTGTGACACCGCCCTCTGTCTCCCTCTCTGTCTCTCCATCTCTCCATCTCGCCCTCTCTTTTTTGCCAGGCATTGTTTTTAATCCAATTTGGGTTTGTTTTCTTCATTAGGAACTGGCATTTATTACTTGCCGCATGCAGACATATTTCAGTTTAACTTTTTTTTGCAGATTTGCGTATTGTCCAACACAGGTTGCTTTTGGACAGATTAACACTCGCTTACAACGATTTCCACTAGTTGTGCCAGGCTAAAGCTCAGCTCACATCCGCCTCATAAATAAACGAAGAGAGCCCAAGTTAATGCTCTTTATTATGCCCCTACCGAGAATATTATAATTTTCCTTGAGTTGAATAAGGGCATCGATATCTGGCAAGATATATCAAGCAAACTCAGCAAATGCGAGCTTTGGTTTCCCCTCTCATCTATTTACCTTTTCTGCTAGTTCTCCTTATGTTTCAGTTCGTAAACTTGGTTCTTCACATCTGTGAATCCAGGCTTTTCTGCGAACCGCTCGCTTCGTCGGATTCCCGGTTGTAAATGCGGCTTAAGGTAAATAAAATATTCTAATTGCGGGTACAATGCGGTTCGTCTTTAACATATAGGCGAGCTCTTGTCCTCATCGCATTAATACTACATAAAGTTGGCATAGAAAGGCTTAGTTGAGAAACACAAATCATATGGCTCGGTTCAGCATATTATATGCTGCATTCCAAAGGTATTTCTTCTGGAGCACAGTCAAAGACAAAAGTACTTTGTTGTCTTATGTGTTAACTTCCTTAAAGTCGAGTTACACGTGCTCACATTGAGCCCGTCGACTATACATAAACATAAACTTTGATATATTTTTATATATATGTATATGTATATGTACTGACACGCATTTATATATTGAAGTGGCCCAAATGGGCGTGGCTTTGGCGTCTGCTTGAGTCGCTTAGCTTTGCGGCTTGCATGCAAATTTTATGTTTTAATAACAAGTCTCTGGCATGCAAGCGGCGCATATTTTATGCCAATTGCCGTGCCACGCTCCAGGCTAAAAAAAAAGGAAGAAAAGAGCCACAACAGTTTTGCCAAAGTTCGCATGGGCACCCCACCCCTACGCCCACTTCAAGCTACCATTTCGGCCTCAGGGATTTCGCTTTGTCTTTGTTTTACGGTTTCACCTTTGTGCTTGACTCTGTGTGCACGTGTGCCCGGCTACGCGCGTGTGTGTGTGTGTGTGTGTGTGTGTGTGTGTGTTTGCAACTTGCCCCAAAGCTGCTTATTTTTTAACCCAATTGTTGTTTGGGTCCTGTAAATCAGTCACGCCCATATTTGCAAACCCGCACCCTTCGCCCGCCCACTTCCACTGACTTGTTAAGCAAACAATTTTCTTAGCTTTTTGCTAATTGCGTTTTATTGGGTCGCATTATTGCAACTTTCATTTTATAATAGCAAAGCAAGCAGCACACTTCTGGGTAATATTTTATATTTAAATTTGCATTTTATAAATATATATACATATATATATACCTAACGACTAGGTTAATAGATCACGCAAATCGTGCGCTGCGTGTCGCATGCGTGTTGAATGCAAAGCGAATGCAAATGCAAATGCTGCATAAAATATGATTGCCGCAATTATATGTGTCCAGCTAGCGACAATGTTGCAAGTGCCACATTCATTCGTCAGCCATTGCGATTGTGTACAGCTCCTTCTGACACAATGGACTGTGGCAGTTGTTAAGCTACTCATGATTACAATTTCAACAGTCAAGTCGGGATTTTCTCTTTATGCATTCCTATTTATTCATAAATGTGAAGAGTAAGAAAGGGAGTACTCGAATAGCAGCTACTCTACGACTAGTTGGGGAGCCTAACTAGAGCTAAAGTCCAAGTTATGTCGAACCCAATATACATATATTTGTCCGTGCCATGTCTCTAATTGAATTGTTGTTTAAATGGACGCAAGGTTGTTAATTCCGTTTACCAACACTGTGCGTTGCTGTCAGGTGGCAACATAGGTCCTCTATCTGCTTGGCTTAGCTAAAGCATACCTAGATACATTATCATAACCTTGTTTTAATGCAAAATTATTTGATTTCTTTTCTCGAAAAGCCTTTGTTAGCTTTTAAGTATTCCAGGAATTTCGCTAGCTCACAGCTTTTGCTGCCGTTTGCTATGCTTGTGCCCACTGTGCGTTCGGGCATAAAGATTTAACTAAGATTTCTGTTTTCATTGCAATTTTTGTTTCATTCTTGTTTTTATCATTTTTCTTGCTGCTGCATATTGTGTGTGTTCCGCAGTTTTTGCTGGCCGCGTAGATTTTCCGTTTTATTTCGCACTTAATTAAAAATATTTTGCTGACGTGTGACACGCACATAGATGGGTGTGGCCTCAGCTGCAAGCCACCCACCAGGCCACCCACCCACTCCGCGACTTGCTGCCTTTCCGCCAACTGCACTGACAACATAACACTGCATTTTATTTTCATTTTTCAAGCTGTCTTCTTTAATTGCAGCTTTTAGAACTAGTTTAAAAAAAGGCAAAAAAAAAAATAAAGGTAGAGAAGCAATATAATTTGATTACTTGCTGCAAAAATTTGGCATGGTGGTCAGCAGTTCTTGGAGATGGTGGTATTCACCTCGTAATAGCAAATGGCCTTCTTGACGCCGTCCTTCGGATTCAGGGAGTAAACGGTGCCGTGCACCGTGTACACTGTATTCGCCTGATACATGAACTTCAAGATGGACGTATCGGGCGGCACCTGAATGATGTTCATCACATAGATGCCCTGCTTGAGCGGGCAGGCGAGGCTCATGTTGCTGCCGCCGCCCGATAGCATGAGTTTTGCCGCCGTATTCCAGGCGCTAACACGTCGTATATATTTCCAAAAATCGCACGTCTTCACCGTCGCATTGTAGAGCGTACGCGGCGGATCTGGTCGCAGGGCGCCGCGTCGCTTGCTCGGATGCTGGACGAGCACCAAGTGCCACAGCGGTATGGCCACATCCTGATGCACATACGTGATCGATGAGAGTGAATTGTTTCGCTCGTGCATTTTCATCACCAGCCGATATTTGGGCGTGTCCCAGGTGCTAAAGTTCAGCGGCCTCATTAAATAGCAGTACTGCGAAATGAACATACAAATCAGAAGTTGAACAAAGACAAATACTTGAAATTGAATCGAATTTTGATAAAACTTTATGCAAATATATCAGTTTAATCAGCGAACTAGCTCTAGTTTAAATAGATTGCTTGAATATATATAGAATATTTTTCACACACAGAGAAAAATTCCGTTCAAAAAATAATAGCTAATAACTAAAATGCGTATAGTTTTTTTATTAACAACCCTTTTTTTTTTAATATTTTAAAAAGAATCTCAAATCAGAAGAGCATAGCTAAAGCGACGTAGGCCTTCAGGTTATTTATTCTTAAATTAAATAAAACAAATTTTAGACTTTAAAATTATTTCTTTGATTTCATTTTGTTTGATTATTCACTTTATATTTCTTCAGAATCTGATCAGGTCGTGTGTAAGAAATTGAAGGAGACATCATCTATTCAATAGACAATATGCTATATGGCTGCTGGCTCTCTCAATCTCTATTTGTCTCTTTCTCCCCCTCTCCCCCTCTCCCCCTCTCAGTCGCTCTTGCAATGCACTCACCTGCTTGGCCAGCTGCACAAGTGCGAGCATTGTCAGGGCTCGGAGCACACGTCTTTTGTAGTTCATAATGTGAAACCAAATGTTAAAATTGTTTACCAAAATTGATTCGTAGCCAGGTTTTTGTTCGCTTGTCTAATGATTATTTAATTGATTTTTGATAACGCTTTTTTATTGTGAGGCACACATATTGTTTTAATGGCTCACTTAAATAAAAATAAATAAATAAAGATAACAAAAAATTAAATTAAAATAAAAGTAAATAAAAATTAACATATATATGCCGCACACATAAAAAAAAAACACAAACAACGCTGTAAAATGTAATTATAATGTTTAACCTTTCACATAATGCGCCCAGATCTCTGGGCAGATTGGCTGCCGGGCTTATTTACTTGGGCCTTCAGTCAACAACAACAATCAAGCAGTAACTGAGACGGCATTGAGGGTGTTGGCAACATTTTAGATTGTGTGGAATTGTTTACTTATCAACATCAACATCATCATCATCATCATCATCATCATCATCATCATCATCATCATCAGCAGCATCATCTTCATCATCGTCGTCATCATCATTAGTTGCTTTATGGTTGGCATCACAGTTTTGCAACAGTAATTGTTAAACTTTTATTGTTGACTTAGCTAATTAGCTTTCGCTTACAAAAGTTGGCTTTACAGTTTTGATGGCGCCTCTGAAGCAGATATCCGTAACAGTTACATTTAGCTCACATACATATCCGTAAAGCCCTTTCCGGTTTCCGGTTGCCGTTTCTGCTTCTGTTGCCCAGCTTCTTGCAGCTCGCATTGAACATGCAAAGTGTCGGCTGCTGTGACACCGCAACAAAAGCAGGCAACAACAATCAGAACAACCATAACAACAATGACCGCTGCCAGCCTTGCAAAGTCCTTTGTTAACACACACACACCAACACACTCACACTCATACACACACACACTCCCGACACACTTGAATACATCTCATATTTACTCACGGGTTATTTTCCAGCAAATATTTGCATTGCTTACCAGCAGCTTCTACTATGACATTGGCTTTTCCACAATTTACATTTTACCCATTTTCACATCACACTCTTGCCAATTTTCCATTTCCCTAGCCTACTTTGCGGCTGCTTCTTGACTTTGTTGTAGCTGTCGCGTTATTCTGATGCACAACAAAAAAAATTACGCGTCTCCCCCTCTCTCTTTCTCGCTCTGTCGTTCTCACTTTCTCTGTTGATTTATAATACAAAGCAACATCATAAAACTGCTTCACTCAATTTTCAATTTTCACACAAACACACACACACACACACAATGAGGGGTGTGTAGGAGACAGCGGCATCTGCAGTTTTCCTTACCCCCCACCAAACAACAACAATGACAAAAGCAACAAAAGCAACAACGGCAACAAAAGCAACAACAATGGCTGCCAATGCAAATGGCCGTCGTTTCGTTTGTCTGTTGGTTGTCTGGTTGTCTGGTTGTCTGGTTTGTTGGCCCAGATGATTGGACTCTGCCTCGTTGTTGTTGCTGCTGGTGTTGTTTTGTAGATCTTGGTTTTTTGGGTTGGGTTACTTTTGCCATTTGTTTCGTTGCCCTGGCTACAATTGTGCCAAAGAGTTGAGCGAGCGACTTGCGAGATTTCAGCTGAAAATTGGATGTTTAATGTGAAGAATAATGGAATCAATTTAATTTTGCATTTCCTCACAGCTCTTGTTAGGTAGTAATGTTTATGTTTACATATTTCAGTCTTCCTTCGTCAATACTATATATTCTCCAGCTCTTTACTGCAAAACAGTTTTATATACCGAAGGGTTATAGAAATCAATCGATGGTTTGATAAAGTAGAGCTTTTACCTGTAGTACATTATATTCGTTTCGAGTTTTCTTGTGCTTTTAACGCACTTTTTGCTAGTATCATCAAATGGCTTTCATGTGCTTGCAGCACGCGTTGAGCTTTCACGTGCTTTTGAAGCGCTTTCAGTAGAAATCAGTTTTGACTAAATATCTGAAAGACTTCAAATGCACTCGGAAATTACTTCCCCTTCTCTTTTCCCCTTTTTGTTTTTAAATTAAATTACAATAGTAAACGTTTATTTTTTAAGAGTATCTCCATTGTGACCTTAGCTCAATCAGCGTCGAACAGCCCTCTCCGTCTCTATATTTCTTTCCCCCACTCTTTCTCTCTCCCTCTCTCTCTCTCTCTTTCTGATCCCACTGTGGACGTTCCTTTGGTTTTTGTCTATTACTTGGATTTGATGGTCTACAGCTATATTAGAGCTGCGGAAAGAGCTCCACACCCCGAGCGCCATTCTTTTTTGAGTGTAAAATTTATCTATTGGGGTTGCTTTTATATCACATTTTGGGCAGCTTGTTGTTTGTTTGTTTTCGTAGTCGTTGTTGTTGCTGTTGCTCTTGTTTTTGATTTGTTTCAATAAGCTTTTATGGGCTTTTAGTTGGTCGATTGGTGGCTCAAATTGTTGTTATGTGTTTATTTTGTTGATTTGCCTGCGCTTTGGCCAACAAAATGTCACAAGACCAACAAACGGCAAATTATGTCAATATATTCAAAATTCCATTTGAGTATCGAGCGGGGGCCAATACGCCCAAAAGTATGCCACATAAGTGCCAACTTTAATGCACATTCAGTTGGTAAAAGGGTTGTGGATTGACAGACAGACAGACGGCCGGGAACTCGTTTGCCGGGAACTCGTCGCTTCTCTCTGCTCGCTTCTCGCTTGCCGTTACCCGCTGCTCACATTTTTGCTTATCGCTGCACAGCACGGGGGCCTTGAACGTTTTATGATTGCACTTTTCAGCAATAAAATAAAGCACACACTTGCACAAGCACACACAACACACACACACCACCCAGTCACACACATACACACAGATGAGACGCTGCTTACGTCGCCGCCATCATCAGCAGCAGCCGCAGGCAATGAGTCTTGACACCAATGCTGAAACTTTAATAACCTCAGACAGTGCCGCTGCCCAGCACATGCAATAAAATGTCTGCTGGCTCATGAAAACCAACATACTAATACCCACACCTCATGCATATATGATACACACACGCCCCCTATTCCCTATGCCCGTATTTTGCAAAAATGGAAGCTGCATGTTCATGGTTACAAAAACAACAAGAAATACATCAAAAACTAAAACAGCAAAACTAAAAACAATATGCTGCTGCCTATCGAAGACCGAATACACTTTTAGAGAAAAAAAGGATGCATCTATTGAAAGAAAGCATTTTGTGCTGACTGATTAACTGATTGACTGACTGGCAACGTGCACTCGAGATCCCCACAGCCTTTTTTCACTGTATTTCACAGGACCAGGAAAAACTCCATCCGCAACTGTGGATATTTGCTGGAAAACTTAGATATGCAACTTTTTGTTTTATGTTAAACGTAGCTTTCAAAGATCTTTGTACACATTTTCGGAAAAAATATGCGTCCCGGGCGAAAAATGAAGGTCAAGGTTGTGTAAGCGAAAGTTTGAATTCCGGCTACCGACTCATTTTAAAAGCTTTTCATTAGCTCGAATTTTCAGTTTAGCTCATTAGAGAAAACCGGGCGAAAGAAAACGGTGCGATATGGCCGTCAAACTGTTGTCTTAAACTTGGAGCAAATAACTCGGAGCGGGGTTAGCCGGGTAATACCGTGATATCAGCTCAGAATCTTTATAGGCTTAATATATATATTAGATTATATACTTGATCAGTATGTCGTTGCAGCCCAACACATTGCCTGGCTTAATATATACATATATCTAAATCGACAAGCAGACCTGGCTCATACACTTTAATTTCGCAAGCGCATGCTTTAAATCGTAACACAATCGCCTATTAAATCTGCATACCCTAAAGCTAAGGGTATTAACATATATAGAACCAACGGCATGTCGAGTCACGGGGTCAGTGGAGCGGGTGCCGCTGTCAGCTGTCAGCGCGACGCCATTGCAGCTCATAAACATGAGGGTCGTCCGTACAGCAACACCCAGTTCCATCAGCCCGCCGGCGCCCAGAGCCCACTATGTTTCCATAGCTCTCGCAGTTTGTCAGCGCTAGCTTGTTGCCCACAGGGCCGTCTGTCACTTGCTGTTTGGACCAATCGCGTCATATTTATTTCCAGTCATACGAATGCTTTGACATTGCCTGCATCGTTCGGGCTTATCGGGCGTGTTCTCGAATGCAATATCGCTGCACATATCGCAAATTTTATTCGATATGTGTATATAATAACGAATATTGCCTACATATACCTACATATACTGTTCTAAATATCGTACACATATTTATTGACCATTTTCTTAACAGGTTTCTAAAACGATTTCCCAATAATTCTCTATATACATATTTTTTCCATATATATTCAAATTGTGATTGGTTTTGGGAACACCTTGCAATTGCCTGGATAATTACAAGCTAAAATCATCGCACTGACTCCCTGTGTGACGGTTTCAGTCCACATTTGTTGCTCATCCATGCCAAGTGCTTAATTGCATATATGCAGCATGCCAATGAATGCTCATCTACTCATCTATGCTGGACCCGTCTAGTTGGTCCTGCCACTGCCGACCATTATCCCATCATTGGGCTGGCTACGTGCTATACCAGAACCACGTATGTGTGTGTGTGTGCGTGTGTGTGTCTCTCTGTGAGTGTTGGCAACTATATGCATATCACGCATTCGCCACGTACGCCACTTCATTACATCAGCCTGTTATTGTTATGGCTGCTGTTGCCGTTGTTCTGCTGTAGTTGTTGTAGTTATTGTAGTTGTTGCTGCTGCTGTTGTTAAATTCCCGCGTTGCCGTCAAGACAAAACATGGCCCATCAATCTCTGACAGCGCCTATGCAAAACTCTCTGTCTGTGTGTGAGTGTCTGGCGGTGCCGCCTTCAGGTTCTCGAGGGGCAGCGCATAGGGCACTCGTAAATTTCATTTAATCACTCGAACCTTCGACTTTGATGTAGTACGTAAAAATATTAAAGTCCAAACTGTCGGACTTGGCCATTTAATGGCCTGGCCCCTTGCCACCAGAGAGGGTGAGACAGAGGGAGGCTCACAATTTATTGGCAGCGCCGCTGCTCATGAGCCAGGTGAAAAATTGGGTCACTTCAGTGGCAGCATTGCTTAAGTTAAGCTCGGCCACTCAACAGAGCTGCCCCAGCACAAGGTCAAATCCGGCTGGCAGGCTCGTTCGACCGCCGGCTCGCATACTCGCTGGCTCGCTGGCCTGTTGCTGTTGCGAGTGCAAATTTATGTTTAGATTAATTGCAGCACAGCCATTGCAAAATGTGGCATAAACCAAAAGCTGTAGTTAACAACAGACGTTCAGAGCTCACATGGCAAAAATCCGCGTGCTCCTCTCCCTCAGCCAACTATGCATTGCGCCAGCATCTACACATGCTAAGCGCCAATCGGCTCGCGGCTGGGCTGCAACATAAAGCTGGCATTTTCCCAGCGCCAATCGTTCGCAATTCACAATTTTCATAAATTTTCCAATGAAATGAAATTCGCTGCAGCCATTGATAAATCTGATCTGAGTGCGTGCAGTTGAAACACTGACTTCAGCAAATGACTTCCTTTCGGGTTTCCAATTTGATGTTTGTTAAGTTTAATTTCGCATTGCATCCAATCAAACCGAACCCTGAGCACAGTTCAGTGCTCTGCACTCGACAATTCGATAATCAACCAGCTCCCTTATGTATGCTTCTTATGCCTTGCTTGGCTTGGAATCTAAGCAAAGTTGGAACAACAGAAACCAAACGCTGACACACATTGTACCAAGTTCTGTTTATAAGCAAGTCTAAACACCTTTATTTGATTTTATGGCTTGACAATCTAGGCAATGCTCTCCGAACAGAATTTAATTATGCACTCTTCACAACCCCTCAATTCATATTAAGATTGAACCAAATCTTATCGATGCTGGCACAAACAGATTTCTAATCAAACCAAATTTATTTATTATTCCGTGCTAAATGTCGGAGTGAGGCTCGAACATTTCCCAGAAAAATGCGAACCGCTTCAAACGATCAGTAAGAGCACTTGCCTCTCTATTAACAATTATAATAATAAATCGTTTCTAACCAAATGCAATAGCTGCACATAAAAAGACCGCAGACCACTTAACATTTGCTGGCATTTGCCAATCGCTCATCGATGATTGCAAAATTAAAAAGATTTCCTAATGAGTTTTGCGACCCACCGCATTTTTGTCAACGATGCAAACTCATTACGAGTCCAATATGAATTACAGCCGGGTCATATGCCCATTGAAATGGTGCATGGAGAGTATCATGGTTTTGCGCAAATGACGTGTAATATGCAGAAAAACGCAGCGACCACATGGGGTATACATGTTTGTATATATATACATACATTCTCGATCAGGATGACATGCTGACTCGATCAAGCCATGCCCGTCTATTCGACTGTCCGTTTTCATTTATATTCGAAAGGCATACTCTAGCTATGAAAATTTCATAAAGATAGGACAACAAGCACCGACGTTAATCAGAAATGCATTTCCCATAGTGTGAGGCTTAGGAAAGAGGAAGCACAGCTGCTGTGTGTGTATATATATGTTTTTGAGTATAGCATGTATGCATAGAATGTATGCATAGAATGTATGTATAGCGTATAGTGTAGAATGAATGTATAGAAAGAAGCTAGAATGTTTTTATCGGCAGCTTGGCACTGTTTACAGGGCATCTTGTGGTCGGTTATTGGTTATCTATTGGAACTTGTAACATTTGATCAACTAATTGAATTGAACATGTGCACTAAAATACAACTGTAGGCTGTCAAGCTCGGGCCGAATCGCTGCCTGTGCCATCATGTCAAATGCACCCTATTCTGAGGCTAGCTGCCATTTGAGTGCATTCACAATTTACAGCTGTCCGTGGCGCGTGTGTTCATTCAATATTCATTATAATTATTATTCACACGCACACGCACACACACACACATAGCAAAGCCGCATACCTTACGAATTGCGCGCCCTGAAACGAGCTTTTAATGTGCAAAATTAATATTGCATACTGTTGTGCGTTGCACATTAACAGCAGCAGCTAGGTGTGTGTGTGTGTGTGTGTGTGTGTGTGTGTGTGGTTGGGTGTGAAGTGCTGCCATTCGTGCAAAAAGTTTTGTTTTGTTTTTTTAACGAAAAAACAACCACACGCTTTTAGGCAGATTTCAGCGAATTAACTAATAAGATATTGTAATGCACTCATGTTTTTTTGATCGCATTGATAGGCTTTTAATATGTTCTGACATAATTTCCACATATGAGCTAATTAAAAAACACATGTGTTTTTTGTGTTGCTTTTTATTGAAACAATGTTAAGCTTTTAATACATTTGGACAGTTGCGTATGCATTCAATACCATGCATACTTTAAAACCTTAAACAATTCAAAGCTCTTAAATGCGTAGCCACTTGCTTCTCGCTTCTGCTCCACACACGCACACTTCTCTTTCTGCGTTTATTACCCAATTGTTCTGAGTTTTCTCGCTTAGCTGGAATAACATGCTAGTGCGTGCAAGGAATACCAATTGAGTTGCTTTAATTGTGATTGTAATGGGTTTATCGATTTGCGTAGCAGCTTCTAAAAAAAAAAGACAAAAGAATTCGCATTTGGTCCGGAAATGTCTTGTTTTGCCCGGCACACAGATTTTGCCCAGCTTTTTTACATAGATTTTTAAGCATTTTTGCACTTTTTATGGCTTGCGCATCCCAAATAAGCAGTCTTGACTGATTAATCTGCTGTACGAATAATAATAATCGATACAAAGCAGTTCGCTGCTTTAATAGAAATCTATAGTTATCGAATGTAGTAACTTTTTTTACTAATTTTAATTATTTTACTTTTTAAACTTCTGTCAATGGCAAGTATGATCCAAAATAGACAATTCGCTGTTTCGATAGAAATCGACATTTATCGAAGAGGTTCACACAAGAGTGTTGAGTTTGCTTTTACGATGTTGATTTCGATTTCGATAGTTATCGATCATTTTATTTTTCCAAACTTCTTTCAACGCACAATTCTGGCTAAATGGATCAAGAATGGACAATGTCCTGTCGATATCAATCTATTACTGCCTCTGGCTATACACATCCGGCGGATAAGCCCCAATTCTAGGCATATCAATGCTGCAGCAGCAGCCCAAAGTTTTTGCAATTACTGTGCAAAAGTGCTGTCCACTTTAAGCCAACGCCCATAAATCTGCAGTTATGCAGAATGTAAAATGGATAAGTTACAAATAACCAAAAACTGCAATTGCAACAAATGGCAAACAAATTGTAAATGAATTGAAAGTTTTGGCACCTTTAATGTACGAATTTATTGAAATATTTTTTGCAGCTGCACTTTCATTCAGAAAGAATAAAACAAACAATGCATCCATAAATCCATTTAAAATGTGCATAAATCTCGAGAAACTTTATTGCCCAGCCAACAAAGTACAGATTGAAAACGCAAAAAAAAAACAACATCGAGACAAAGAAAATAGTGAGCAGGGCAAAAACTTTTAATCAGTCGCCGACAAAATGGGCTAGCCCAGTGCTGGCAAGTGTGCTTGAATGCGAAATGCTTACGTTGCCAACACTGTGACGCATAATTTGCAATTAGTTTGCGGCCGGGGACCATCCTGTGCCACAGCGCCTACCTCTGCTGTTGTTTATGTTTATGGAAATTATTTTCCATCCCACTATCCGTCACGCCGTCCCGCCCCGACCCGCCCCGTGCCGCTCGTGCAACCAACATCGTCTGCGTCATGCCACAGTGTCCACACAAACGTGCCCCTTCGGCAGGATTATCCTCATTTTATGCGCTTAATTGTTGTCTTTGACTTTGTTGGCTTTACCCGCCTACTTTAGTTGTTGTTTATTTTTATTTAGTTTTTCTTCTGTCTTTTTTTTTTGTTTTGTGTGTGCATATGAGAGCTTGATGGCCAACTAGGCATATGGCAGGTCGAAGTTGGAATACTCTAGATGGAGTTCTTCTCCTTCTGGTATTTCTGGGAGGACTTGGAAAGTATTTCTTTGGTTCAGTTCATGGAACCAGTTCCCTGCCTTTCAACTTAGTTTTGAGCCTGGTTTTCTAAATCCGCGCAGTCAAGTTTTTTTGAGCAAAACAAATTGCTTTTTTTTATTTATGTGCATGTATATCTTAGCACGCCTTAAGATAATCAAAGTAAACTTAGGTTTTTAATAAGTATTACAGTGCGAGCTCTTTTTACGGACACTTTTTTTACGCAGGCTCTTTGCTTGGGCAGGAGTTTTTCTCTCAAGCTATTGTGAATCAGGCTCTGCCCATTCCCCTCTATTGAGCGAACAAACATCACCCGGCGATCGCTGTCCGCTCAACGGGGCTTTTACTTTTACTCTGGCAGTCAAAATAATTTCTGGATGATCCGGTCTTATATTTATTTATAGCTTTGTTTTTCTGGCAGCGGCTATTATGGCTTATAAGCTTCGCAAGCTCTGATTTTTCCAGATTTTCACAAACCACGCAGATTTTCTACTTTTGTGTATGTGTGTGTGTCTTTTGTTGCATCTTCTATAGTCATTTTTATTGAACCCTTTAGCTTACATAGATCTACTCAGAACCAAAAATTTCGCTTATTTCGGCCAAACTCAAACATTAAGTTATACAGCTTTATAAAGTTATTAAGTGTGTGTGAGTGTGTGTGTGTGTTTGTTGAGGGTGTATATACATGTATATTTCGTTTAAGCCAAAACTCAATGCAACCAAAGAGCTCATTATTGCACAATATAAAATCATCTACATGCATGTAAATGTACATTAACACACGCACATGTGTGTGTCTGTCTGTCTGTGTGTATGTGGTTTTGTGTTTTTTCCATTTTGTTTGCATTGTTGGTTCTTTTGTTTGTTAATGGAAAAAGTGCCTGTTGCTGATTGCATAAAAGTTTAGCTTTCCAATAGATATCATAATAAAGTAGAGCTCATTGTTGTCAGCTCGCCTCGATTACGAGTTCTCCTCTCCAAGTTTGGCCAACTTTGGCCAATGCAAACCCACATATTTCCATCTGTTTCCAGTAACTTTTCAGTGTGGAACAACAGTTGTATAATAATTACACACAATTTGAAAGCTGGCAACAAGTTTTGCTGCTGCACAATTGAAAAGCTGAAAATAGTTTCCATTGAATTTGTATTACGTCTTGTACTTGCTGCCAGTCAGAAACCATACAAATACCTGCACGCACATGCACCAAGCAAAGCTCTTAATGAGTTGGCTTCGTAGCAAATTAATGGGAATCGGGCAATGGCAATACTTAGCCGCAACCTGTTAACGCATTGCCGAACCCAACTTGAGTACTAGCTATCGACAATTTGAATAGATTCCAATGAAATTCAGGTTTGAGCTAAGGCGATTAAGGAACCGTAAACTGAAATTAATGGAAATGTCTGCTCTGTCTGCTGAATTCTCTTAAATGTTGTAGCTTTCATTTCTACGAATTGATTCAGCTTCAGAGAATTTGGAACATGCATGTGTATAACATTGAAGCCTAAATTAGATAGATTTAAGCTCGACGCATTCCAAATTATTTGATTGCATTGAAAAGCTTTTCATTGCGTTCAGTTAATGGATTATAAAAGAACTTTCAAATTTTATGATTCTCGGAATCTTTTTTAGAAGATGTAATGCGTGTGATTGGATATTTCATGCTTTTCATACTTTCATGCTTTTAATATTGAATAATATGTAAAAAGGGAAATTTATGATTTACCATTTAACATTATTTGATTTTTGTCAGAGCTGACATTTAAAGTTAATAATTGAATAAGCTATTGACAACATGGCAACCTTTTTAAACCATTAAACCGATAACCGTCGACCGATAAGTACATCTATATATGTAATCGATAACAAGATATACGAGATGTTTGTTTACTTGATTTCAACAGGTCAATTTGTTGTCGATATTATTCACTTAAATAAACAAAGGACAGACTAGAAGAGAGACTTATAGCTTTAAGGCTTTAGAGGAGAGCTTCTTCTAGTTTTAAGATCAAAATGAAAAATCACAAGCATATTAGATGATACAACTAGAAGATTTTTAAAAGAATCTTGTTTTCCGTGAATTAAGCTGACACCAAAATAAAAAAAGAATCAAGCAAAAGAAATTGGAAAATATTGAGAAAAAAAAAGAAAAAGAACAAAAATATACAACTCAAATTAATGGAGAACTTTTAATGAATCTTCTTTTTCCATGAATTGAGCTGAAACCATAAAAATGAATAACATATTTTTGAAAACAGATTTCAATTATTTTTAAAAAAAATGTGTAATATGTATATCTCTACTTTATAGAGAATTATCCTTGTTATCATCTTATTTTTTCTTTTTTCTAAACATTTATTTTTTATTTTACTTTATTTTGATTTATTTATATATTTTTGACACCACCATTGAGAATCATTTGCAGGCACTCGTTGCTTTTGTCAAATGAATGCAATTGACTAGATGAGGCATAGCCGCTGTTCTCAATAAAAATACACAAAATAGAAATTCTGGATTTATGATTTTGTGCTCTCAGCTATTCCGACATCTTGCCAAGTTCATTATTTGTTTATATTTATATATATACATATATATGCCGCAAATGGTTTTGCCAGGACTTTCCAGTTAAACAGTCACAGGCACTTAAAGCACTTGAAAAAAATAACGTTATGTGTGTGTATGAGTGTATGTGTGTGTGTGTGTGTGTGTGTGTTGGGGTGTCGCCTCGAACCGCTCGAGTTGAAAATTGCCGCACAACTGAACCGAATTGCAGCCAAGTCAATGGAAATTCGTTTCAACGATTTGTTTGCCTTTGCTTGTTGTTTTATATTTTTTTTTATTCTCTCTAATTTTTTTTCCATTGCGTGAATTGGCTGCTTTCCTTAGCCAAAGTGCTTGTGTTGTTGTTGCTTTACATAAACATTGACTGGCATGTTATTGTTGCTGCCGCTGCTTAAAAATTTATTAACACTTTGCCTATAACAAGTCTCAAATTACCAAAAGGCGTCTAACTGACGTTCAGCTGCGATTTGGCTGCCAACTCGCAGTTCCACTTAGCTGCCTGGCTTGTTGGTATGTGCACAACAATTTAGCACCTGTGCTAGCCAGGTGTGTGTGTGTGTGTAATTCTTGGCTTGTTAAAGAATTTCTATTGAATGTTTCTGGTTTTCTGGCCACTCGATTTAATGGCCTCTCAATGCCACTTGTCAGCGTCTATTGCCCCAACTATTTAACATATTTTCAACAATTTGTATACACTTCTGACATAGACAAAAGGGGTATATTTGGTTGTTTCCTTAACTGACATTATTTAAGCTGTACTAACCAGGGCTGCAAGAGCAACAAATGTGGGGCTCACGCCTTTAACTGACCATGTTAATCAGCAATTGTTTAGGTCCGATCAGCTTTAAAAGATATTGATATGCATATTTTAACGTCCACGTCCAGTAACACCCCATTTGACAGAGAGCATCTAACAATGATTAGTTTCAAGCTTTGGGCCTGTTTTCGCCTAGGGTTCATTATTATTATTTTCATTTCATTTGCCAGCCGCATGCTAAATGCCCTAATTTCCAGACCACTTTGGCCCTGTGGTCGCTGACGTCGCGCTGTCAGCTGCTTGTTTAGCACCTCGGTGCGAGCTGCCAACTTGTTTGTGCTACACTCCAGACTTCGTGCTGATGCGATGTGTTGTGTATTAGCCCTGTCTGTCACGCCCACGCGCCCAACATTCGATGGCCTCTTGGCCGACGCATTCATAATTGCAAGTGGCTCTCGCACCAGCTACAGATTGAGATGAAGCTGATGCAGAAGCAGAAGCAGGAGCAGCAGCAGCAGCAGCAGGAGAAGAAGCAGGAGCATCAGGATTTGAACCTAATGCTGGCCTAATATACTGTCACTTGAGAGGCTGCCAGACGCAGAATATGGAATATAAGGATATATATATATATATGGGTGTAGCAATGCGCCTAATGTGCGCAAATCATCAAGGTTGTCAAACACAAGCACACCAGGGTCTCACTTACACACACACGCACACACACGCTTAGCTAAGTAGATACACACGCTGAGACCTGCATGTGCGTACTCATATATGAGTTGATACGAGTGTCGCGTGTGACATATGCCTGAGTACTCAGCAACTCATCCGCTTATGAACTTCAGCAATGCACACGTCACATTTAATCCAGCAAATATCATTGCAAAGTACAATTCGAGCAGCGGCTAAAGAAAATGCGCCACTTGAAAAATGTAGAAAAATGCTTAGCCAACTTTCGATACGTAATTTCTAGTCAACAGATTCTTTTTATGCCCCCCCCACCCTTGACATAGATTGCCAATTTGCAGTTAAGTATTTGGGTCGATCCTAATCCGCTTATTATTCAACTATCGCACAACTCTTCAGCCTTTCCGTCGAGTGGCTCGAAATGCTTCATCACAGAACGTCTTCGTGCATTGCTGGCGCAGCGTGGGAGGATTGCCCCCTCCACTTGAGCTGAAACAAATGCATTTTTAATAGCAACAAATTGTTATAATCCCATTACTATGAATTTTCTTTAAAAGCATTAACGAAGCCTCAAAGCTCAAGAGCTTTATGCTTAGTGCGCAAATCAAGGATAATCATTTCGAGCCACTTGTTTTGGATTTCAGCGCGGACGGTGAAATACTTCAAGTTTGGCTTGGCTAAGTTCTTGTTATTTTTCGATAGCTGCTCCAAAATTATGGCTTAAAGGGTTGAAGTAAAGCTAGAGATTACAATCAAGCAACAAACGCAAACATCTTCCATAGGGAAACTCCCATGGCCATATTTATAGGCACATATTGATGCGATATAGCACGCATTTTCTGCTAGATGCAGGGTATTCCCTAGTCGATCGGCCGATATCAGCTCAAAATCAAACAAGTCCTGCCCCAAATTGTAAGTCTTGTATCTTATGTAAAGTCCCAAATAGTCGATAAAAAAAATAAGGGGTAAAAGGTTTCAATAAAATGTTGTTAAATATTTAAAAGGAAATTTTGTTGCCGTCGCCAACCCTGCCGCTTTCCCTTTCCCGGCCGCACCCCTTGCCACCTGGCTGATGCGTGCTTGTCGATGCTTAGGAAATAGCAAACACGAAATTCATAAGGCAAACAAAATGAAATGTCGGTCAGCAGCTGCCAAGGATGTGAACCCGGGCAACTTTAGGTTAACTTCTGGGGCCAGCACGACAATGCCCCATAGCATACATTCAGGCGGACAGGCGGACAGGCGGACAGGCGGACCTGCAAAAAAACTATAACAAAACTTTTCAAAATGGAGCAAACCGAAAGAGACAGCCGATTGTGACAGGGAATGTCAATTCGGCGCTATAAAGGGGCGAAACAAAAAAAACGTAAAAATGCATTCGAAAATAGTCATTAATAAAATGTCAAATATTTGTGTCGGGTCAACTGTCAAATTGTCCGCCAATGCAGAAATACATATGTACATTCATAAATATCTGAACACCCAGTACAATATATCGCAAGACTTGGTCGTTTGTATGTAAGAAGTTGAAGTTGATCTAAGATATGATGAAATTTCGAATCTTTTGCTAAAAAAATTTAATTTTATTCACAAATCTTTTGCGAATAACAAGTGAAAAAACAGTTGGAAAAAGTTAGCCAGTGTTGGTAAACTCAAACTTGTGCACTATTGTTGCAAGGCTATCGATGAATTCTATAGTCAATAGTCTGGCGCACAGATTCTAGCATAAATGCAATCTGTGGTTTTATTTTCTTATTTATTTCATTTTTATTTGAGGTGCATCTTTTGATGGGAAACTTCTCAGCTGCTTGTGGAGAAACTGCCAATCAAATACTTCAGGCTACCTTCTATTATGGGCTTGCAGTCAGCTTCAATAATTGTAAAACGCAAATGAAACGCAACCTTTCGCTTGGCTGCCCCTTTGTGGAATACACAAATCGATGGCGACACAAAAATTTCACACTTAACCTGCTCCACTAGCAGGCAACAACAACTAGAATAATAAGAGCCACAACACGAACAACAACAACTTGGCATCGATTCACTCGATTGAAGCCTTTGGCCGGTCTTCAAGTGTGTGGATGCCTTTGTGGCATACGGCATACGGCATACGGCATGCTTCATGCGGCATGTGGCATGCACCCCTTGGGCCGTTTGCTTTGGCTTTTGTTTGAGCATGCAACCTCCGACTCTTGAATACAGGCAAACCTTTCATACGATTCGCACACTTCGATAGCTCTAGTGTTGTAAAGGTGAATTTGGTGCGGTCCAATTGTGTACAGCCAGGTTCAGTGGCATATGCATGCAGTACTTTAACTGTGCTAAGCAAACAGAAAGGCGGTCAAGAACGAGTGCGAGTGCTCAAATGGGAATCCATGTGTAGCCACAGATATTCGAACTATGTCCAGGCATACGACAATGCACAGCCAAAAATTCCAATTTATGAAATTGACTCTAAGTACGAAATTCTATTTCGTAAGTGTAATTTAAGCATCTTAAAACCTGACAAGGTGGTAACTCTTTGGGCGGAACACTTAACAGCTGATCATGATGCTTCAAAGGAAGTAGTCCAATTTATGAAATTGCCTGTCTTTAAGCCTGACAAGTTGGCAACACTTAACCGCTGGTCATGAGTTAAGCAATTTAGCGTTGCCACATCTCTTAAAGTTCCTAGAATATCTTTTCATTTTGCTCGGAATATGTTAATTGGGAAGGTGAAGAAGGTGAGTCTGCTCGATAATCAAGCCTTAAAATATTTCTGTGGCATGCCACATATCATGCTCAGGCAATCATATATTTATGTTAAGAACATTTTAAGCCCAGGCTTAAGCTCTTCAACCAGCTTTACGTAAAGCTTTACCCATCCAAGCGCTGAGACACTTCAGTGCAACAACTGCCTAAATATATGCAATCAATTTGTGATCATGCTTCATAAAGGCACACAGCAAACATTTTTCTCTGGAGGCTAATTTCTTGCTTGTTTTCTTTTTGGTCTTTTTTGTTTTGTTGACATTTCTGGTGAGTTGTCACCCTCTTGGCCGTGCAGTTTCTCTCGCTTGCTGAGGTTTTATGGCTCTGCGTTCATTCATTGATAAAATGAAAAGCGGAAAAATTGTTGCCATCGTTGTTGTTGTTGTTATTGTTGTTGTTATTTTACTGTTGTCTTTTGCACGTTCAAGCTCTCGACACGTGTCCACGTGGCCCGCGTTGGAATCAAAAAGGCAAAGGGAAAACTTTTCTCATTCGCTTTCGGGCCTTTCGCCGAATTATTTCATTTCCAAGTTTGTTTTCAAGCCTGTGCGTGTGTGTGTGTCTGTGTGTGTGTGTGTGTTGCCTTTTGGTGACTTTCCTGACTACTGTCTGAAGTTTTCTCAGCTTCTACGCAACTTTCTCCCTGTCTCTCAGCCCAAATATCTGGCACAATGTTTTGCATTTAAATATTTTTGCCGATTCCAATAGCATTAGCACTCAGTTTAACTTGTCCCGCTGCCAACTGTCATCTTCCCCTCCCCCTCTCAATCGCTCTGGCTAACCTTCATCGTTTTCTTCACTTTTGCTTATATTTTCATTTATAATTTTCTACTCTGTTCTCAAAACGTTTCGTGTTTAATAATTTCCCCAACAGCTATTAGCTGCAACAAACCATTTTTGGCAGCGACAAATGGCGGCAAATTATGAAGTTCCAGTTCTAGACCCACTAGCCCCCGCCTCAGCCCAGGCGCCAGTCCCAGCCGCAGCCCCAAACCGGAAATGACCCAGCGCCAAAACAGTTCAAAAAGTTTCGCGCCCAACTCACACACAAAAAAAAAACTTTTTGGGCAATTTCTTTTTTTAGCTACGCGCCAGCAATTAATTGAAATTAACATATTTCTCTTTTATTTAAGGCAAGTTATCAGGCGAACGCCCAGACTTTCAACCATTTCAACCCAACCTTTTTCCACCACAAGCCCCGCCCCGTCGCCGCACTCTTGCCGCGTCCTCATATTTCAGCTGCCAAGTTGATTTCCATGCCTGAATTTCTCTGCAGCGCAAAGTTTTCATTTTTCTGGCCAAGTTCTGGGCATACTTTTCACACAGGCGTCAACTTTGCAGCCAACAGACCAGCTAACCCCGCGGCCCCTTACGCAGTCCTTAGCCTAGTCTTGGGGGCTGGTTTGGGGCTTTGGGCAACCAATTCATATGCTGTGTGGGCGGGGCAACCGTTACGCCTATCTGTCTGACATAAGCTACTTCAAGCTGTTGGCCATGGGAACCGGCTTTAAAGGGGATCAGTTCCTAAACAGCTGCAATTGAATATCGAATTAAATTATAGATAAAAAGCGAAACGATAAATATCAAATTAAATCAGTAACAAAATGGGCAGTAATATTAAAAATAAAAAAAATCAATATATATTTCATACGACTTTAAAAGTCAGCTCATATACTTTTGAAGTTTTGAAACAGTTTTCCTTCGGATCGCCCAAACATAAATTAATTCGTACCTAAGGCTTGTATGCGCTTCTTAAGTTCAATACATATGGCTTTAGCTGATAAAACAGCTTTAGTTGATATCTCTCTCGAAACTATTATATGATATTAAAGCTCAAAGCACAAGCTTTCAGATCTAAACATAGCTTAAGTCTAAATCGCCTAAATACATTTCATCACACTTAAAGCTTTTATGTTGTTTAAAAGTTTAACATGTAAGCTTTAAGCCTTTTCACAGCTTAAGTTTAGATCGCTCAACAAAATTGAATCACACTTAAAGCTTCAATTTGCTTTTTAAGTTGAGTGACCACAGTGTTGTTCTAATACAGTTGTAGTTGCGTGATGACAAGAGTTTTTACTTAAAAGCAACAATATTTACACTATACAATGAGCTTTCGTTTTGTTAAGCCTTTTGTAGAAACTCGCTTAAAACTGTTGAATACACTTTGTAAATTTATTTCTTCACAAACTCGCAAACAAAAGCGATAATTTTGTGTCTTTGCAAAAGCCTAGTTTTGAATGCAATTCACCAAATACATCGAGCACCTTCTGCACCCTTCTTGGAATTGGTTTTCGCTTCAGTTCGGACTGAGATTCAACCCACTCAAATCACAATTCCCCGGCCAGACGCTAAACAAACCAGACGCCAGTTTCACAGGCTCGCCCAACTCCCCGGTCTGAGGACTGGGGCGCATAATATGGACATTGCTCATACGCCACCGATTCCCCAGTTGCCTTGTTTGTTGTGCTTCGGAGCTTTGAGAGCTCTGTTGCCTTTGTAGTTCCCATTTAGTTGGCATTATTGTTTGCCCTGTTGCTGTTGTTGTTGCTGTTTCCCTTTATGAAAAATTATACAAAACTTTTTACTTAGTGCTCGCGGATCTGAACAATTACGAGGCCACTGCCGCATAACCCGCATGCGGGTTAAAGGCGGGCTGGCAAAGGTTTTGCATGGCGGCTCAATGCCCAATGCGGCTGCTGGTCTATGTTAAAGTTGCCTGGCGGGTGGAGAAAGAAGGGGCATGACCCCACAGCTAATAAATTATATGTACTATGTTTGTTATAAGTGCGCCTTCTGCACGCTGAGTATTTGATTTGCTTTGTAAGCGATGCTGCTCAACGCTGCCGGCGGGCAGGGCGAGGATCTGCGGCAGGAGCTCGATTACACAAAACACAGCGAATCGGGTTAAGAAGTGGAGGCCAATGATTCAATTAGTGAAAACAATCATTTTAAATCGCAACTTGTTGAAAATTCAATTGTGCATTTGCATAATTTGAAAACTGCATCGAAATGAGGCAAATGGTTGAGACTGGCAAAGAGCTTGCAACATTTTTAGCAGTGTATTTTGCGGCCGTTTTGTGCTCTAACAAAAAAGAAGATAGAGCTCGACTTTGTTATAGTATATTTTTTTTATAATGAGAATAAATAAAATAAATATGCAGTACTTCAAATCAAATCTCGTCAAAAAGTTCCACGAATAGAGCTGATAACTTTCATCATAATTTGTTATTTTATTAGTTATTATATTGTGATTATTTATTATATTAGTTAATATGTTATTATATCATTTGTTGCCATAGATTGAGACTCTTAACTTCTGCTGTTACACATTAGCCATAACTTTTGATTCTTTGTAATGGATATTTCTAAGAAGCCTTACAAGCCGCAATCTTTTGTAATTGCTGCTATCCGAAAGTCTAACAATTTTTGTTTAGAGGCACAAACGACCTCTAACTAATGCCGCCTGAAAGTAGGCAATGATTTTGTGTTGTTCGAGTCTTGCTTTAAGAGATGAAACCAATCTCTGCCCTTGCTGTCTGGCCAGGTATTTAAACGTGATAATTACGTGCTGCTCAAGTTCCGTGCCGCTAACCACTCCCCCACGCCCTCCTTTCCCGCCGCCCACGTTCCCCACGCATTGGTAACAGCGAGTGGGGCACACGGTTTTCTATGAGTACTGCGCGTTGGTTGAACTTTCGGCATTTCTGGGGAATTCAATTTCAAAGCTATATCATTTTCATTTAATTTCACGCTTTCAATTTGCCAACCGAGCGACGACAACACACACACACACACACACACAGCCATGATGAAGGGTCTTGTGGGTTGTCCAGGTGCTGCATCCCTTTTGACTTGCGCTCACAGCTGTCTACCTAGCCGCCCTCCCCCTTTGTCGTGCTGCTTTGTGTATGTGTGTGTGTGTGTCTAGTTGACCTCGTCAGTGCCTTGCCAAAGGTATTCCATAATAGATTTTTGCACCTATTGTCTGTAAAATAAAACCAAAACGGCTGCTGCGTTGCCCCAGTTCGCTTTTCTTCTTTTTTGTTTGTATTCCTGTTTTCTTTTATTAAAATCGAATGGTATCGAAAACCGGTAGGTTTCTGTGCTCTATCGAGCTACTTGAATCGCAGATACCCTTCAAAATAGTTTGGTTTACATTTGATTTAGATGCTGGCAATGCTGGCATTTATTCTTGATATGGATATACATATACGTTCAACACTCCACCAATTGCTGTGTAAGTGTATATTAAAACTCTGCACCAATATACTCGGCTGTTACATTTTTACAGGGTATAGCCACTGCATCGAATGCTGTGCATTGCATGATTGGCTGCTCTTTTGATTAGATTCCTGTTTTCGTATGTGCATTGATCGTAAATAGATCCAATCAAGCTTAGCTCAAATTTGCGGCATTCAAATTTTGTTTTTGTGCTAACAATTTGTACATTTTACATCTTACTCGACAAATATTTATTTTGCCAAAGTTGAATTCAAAGTTTGCGAAAAGTCTTCTAAGTATTCGCAAAAATTATGTTTATTTTCTTCCTTTTATTTGATGTTTGGCTTTTCAATGACAAAATTAAATAACTTGTTTATTATCATTTTAAGTAAATTGAATTTGAAAACCTTCATTTTGCAGTCGTTTATAAATGCAAAGCTGCGTGTGCATGCGTGTGTGTGTGTGTGTGTGTGTGTGTGTGTGTGTGTGTGTGTGTGCTACCAACTTTTGTGGTTAGTTGGGGTTTGGGATAGGGTGAATGATGAAAACTTAAATGCTTTATATCATGAAAAACTAACGTAATCAATTCTTGCTTTCTCTCTCTCTCCCCCTTTCTCTTTCTCTTTCTCTTTTTTACCCGCACTTTGGTTAATTACAATGTATAGCAAAAACTTTGATTAATTAAAAGTAAAGGCAAAAACAATAAGAGGCAACAATAACAACAGCTCGTGCCACAAAACCAGCTAGATGTCGAGCGCTGGCGGCGCCCGGCCAACGCTCTGAGCGACAACAGCAACAAAAACAACAACAACAACAAAAACAACAACAACAACAACAACAATAACGAGAAGGACAGGCAAAACTTTGTGGTCTTTTTGTGCGTTTGGCCAAGGTTCGCCAGGAAAAGCACAAAACAAACTATAACTCAAATAAAGAACAAAGAATAAAAAAAAAAATAAACAAAAAAGAAAAGTAACAATTTTCAGCAAATCATCGAAATGGAATTAACCATCGGAATTGCCAAGCATTTAGCGAGCTTTACCAACAGCAGCAGCAGCAGCTACCAGAAATTAATAGAAGAATATGAGGAAACGGTTTTTACTAACAGCTGCGAAAAAGACAACGACAAACAGCAGAAGAAGCCAAAAACCCAAAAGAGCAACAAGATTGACAAATGCGAATACATGAACTGCATCGACGATAGCTCACTGATTCCGATATCAATTACAACAGCAGTATTAACTTTGGCAGCGGTCATAATTAGCCAGATAAACAACAAAACAACAAAAACAACAGTCAAGAGACACGGAACATCAACATCAACTGCAGTAGCAACATCTAGAAATTTTAGAGCTGCAAGGACCGTCCAGAGAGCAGCCATCAGCCCACTCAACAGCCAGGTTGTTAAGAGGAACAACAACTAAACCGGCATTATAAACAACAACAAAAAACAACCAAGCACAACCGTCAATAGAGACAGCCCAGCAACTGCAACGACAACAACAACAGCTGACTGGCAACAATAATTAAAACAACTAAGGAAACAACAACATTAACTATCAACAAGAAAGAACAACCACTAATTGTGACAACCGAACAATATCAACGACAACCAACTTAGCAAAAACAACTAAACCGGATATAGAGGAACAACAACCAAGAACAATAGTGGCAACCACCAAAAGTGACAACCGGATATAGAGGAACAACAACCAAGAACAACGACCAATTGTGACAACCACCAAAAGTGACAACTACCAAAAGCGTAGTCCATAAATATTGACAACCGAGCAACACCTACGACAACCAATTACCAACAACAACTAAACCGGCTATAGAATTAAAAGCAGCCAAGAACAACAACGAATAGTGACAACCCAGCAAGAACTAACTAGCAACATCAACAACCAAGAACAACCACCAATAGTGACAACCTCCAAAAGTGACAACTACCAAAAGCGTCGACAACCAATTTTGACAACCAAACAATACCAACAACAACTAACTTGCAACAACAACTAAACCGGATATAGAGTAACAACAACCAAGAACAACCACGAATAGTGACAACCCAGCAAGAACTGACTAGAAACAACAACCAATAGTGACAACTTCCAAAAGTGACAACTACCAAAAGCGTCGTCCAAATATAGAGACAACCGAACAACGACAACCAAGAAGCAAAAACAACTAAACCGAATATAGTGTAACAACAACCAAGAACAACCACGAATAGTGACAACCCAGCAAGAACTAACTAGGAACAACAACAACCAACGTGAAGTAACCGGCTATAAAAACAACAGCAGCCAACAACTAATAGTGACAATTACCAAAAGTGACAACCGGAAATAGTGACAACTGAACAACGGCAACAACCAACTAGCAAAAACAACTAATCCGGCTAAAGAGCAACAGCCACGAATAGTGACAACCCAACAAGAACTTGCAACAACAACAACAGCAACCGGCACTTCAAATCTACAAAAATGCAGCGTCTACGTACAACATTTACGCGCTCGCGCACACCAACTGGCGCCGAAATGAAAATGCAGAATAGCCTCGAGGTTCCCAAGCAGGTACAATGTGCATTGGCGTTTAGTTATCGAAAAGTAATCGTTCATTTATCGAAAAAATATCGTTTATTTCTCGATCAATTGTCGATGGTGTTTGATCAGTTATCGACAATTTATCGATAAATTGTCGACCAGTTATATATAATGTATAACTTAATGTGTATCCATACGATATACAATTTACATCGATAACCTGCTGATATTTTATCGATATATTGATGTTGCACTATCGATAGTTTAGTTGTTGTTTTAGTTGTATAATCAATGACTTATCCATCTGCTATCGATAATACATTAGCAGCTTGTCACCTGGACGTGTATATCATATGATATGCAATTCTTATCAAATAACTGCTGATATATTATCGATACTTTGTTTTTTTTTGTTGCCACAAACTTATCGATAATCTGCAGCGTACTAGTCATATGCAATAACAACGCTGCATCTTCGATAATTTATCGTTTCTGTTTGAATGTTTTTTGAATGCTTTTGCTTTTGTTTTGTTGTTGACTCTTGTTTCTTTGGGGCATGGTTATTGTCCCGGCTTTTGTGTTGTACCCGCATGAACTCAACGTGAACTCCCAATTTTCCTCTCTTTAACTCTTTTGTTCTCCCTTTGTTGTCTCCGTCTGTCTTTGAGTGGTGACGCGTGTGAGCAGCTACGTTATTCGCTCTCTTTCTCTCTCTCTCTTCCTGTCTATGTTGGATTTAGGTGCGCTCCGCCTCGTTTGATGAGATGCAGTTGGAGGCGCAGCGCTCGTCCGCGCATCTGCTGAAACAGCAGTCATCCTCGTCGGCTGACGAGAGATCGTCGGAGGGCGGATATTTGCAGGTACCGCAGGCGGCCCATGCCCAACGCTCGCACAGCTTTGACTCGGCGGCTGCCTCGGTGGGCAGCGATGATTCTGGCGCCTTCCTAGAGGTGCCGCGCCGTCTAAAGGCTCGACGTAGCTCATCGACAAAGACACCGCCGCCGTGCATCCATTGCTACTACCTGGAGCAGTACGAGAAGCAAATGAGCGCTGAGCAGCGCTACTTCATTGATCATCGCGAGCTAACAACTCTCAGCTGCAGCAACACCAGCTCTGAGGAAAGTGATGATGAGGACATCTCCGGGGCGCTTGAGGACGAAGAAGATGATGGGGCGGCTGCCCGCGCAGAAGCTGGTGCCGCTACTGATGCGGTTGCAGCTGCGCAGGCGCAGGCGGATGCCGTTGCTGATCCGGAGACCCATGCGGAGGTGAATGTGAATGTCTGTAGCGAACCGGACGCCAGCGGCGGCACTGAGCTGGACGACGATGCTGCCGTCGAGATGGACATACGCATGTCCAATCTGAGCATGGGCATGAGCACGAGCAGCAGCATTGAGGAGTCGCGAGCGCGCCTACCGCGCCAGATGCGTCGCCACACTATTGGCAGCTCGGTGACCACCTCCGAGGATGAGGGTCTGGAGAGTTCCGATCATGGCTCACCGCACTATGGCAACACGCTGCTGCCACCTCAGCCGACCACGCCATGCGGCATAACGTTCACCCTGTCGCCGACCAATGGCGATTATCCACCATTTCCGACCTATGCGTTCCCCATTGATCCCGGCTCACCGCCCATGTCGCCTATGCCCGTCGCACGGGCCAGCCCATTGCTGGAGCTGCCGCCAACTGCAACTGGACATCAGCAGTTGGGCGCCACTGCGGCCGCTGCCGCAGCAGCGCTGACTCTGCCGGCTATTGCCACCAGCGGTGCGGCCAGTTGCGTCAGCGCCGATGCCGAAGATGCTGGCGCCGCCATGGGCGTGCCAATGGGGCGGGCCAGACGTCGCTCCATTTCGCGACAGGAAGCCATCTTTGTGGAGCCCACTGGCAGCTCGCTGGAGAATGTGTCGCACGAGGAGGTGGACACTACCAAGTCATCGGTAGACACCGCCGATTCGCTCGAGGAAGCCTCCGCTATGGCCACCTGCGGCTCTCCGACGGCAGCCGCTGCTGCTGCTGCTCATCATGCAGCATTTGTGGTGCGTGACATTTATCTAACTGTGCCCGATCTGAAGCGCGACCGGGCCGCCTCGGTAGACTCGTGCTTCTCGAAGCTCTCATCTGGCGGCAAGACCGAGGAGCTTCAGCCTTCCGAAGACGGTTGTTTCCTCGCCGTGCCCAATGTCAATGCAACGCGCTCCCGATCCGTGGACATTGTCCTGCCCACCGACGAGCAGGCTCGCTACAAGGCGCTCGCCATGACAGGAAGTGGAGCAGCCGGTGGCCTCTATGCTGATGGGTATGTTCAGCCTTAAGTCTCTTTCACTCTGTTTCTGTTAAGCTTCAGTTCACGTTTGTTTTCTCGTCTTGTGTTTTGTTCCTTTACGTTTGGCTTCTGTCTGCGCGAGGGTTGCCACTAAGATTTGGCGATTCAAGCTGCCTAAAGCGCGCCTGAATATGCCTTGAACATTTTTATACTTATTTATAACCAGTTTTATTTATGATTTAGCTTAAGTAATTGCAACAACAAGCTTTTAAAGCTAATGCAAATGGCTTTCTATGTGCTTTCGTAAGCACGCGAAATCTATAACAAACTGCTCGTGAGGTAAAACTAACCAATTGAGAAGTATTTGATATTTAAAATGAACAATATATGTTTTAAGATTGAAACTTGCATATACATATTTCGTGAAAAGTCAAAATAGGAACATGGAAGTTATCAATAGTTATCGCTGTCGGCGATTTTAAATCTTGTTAACTTCAGAGTAGTAAATCGATCGATTATTATCGCTGTCGATAACTATTGAGGTCCGCAAGCAAGCAGTCCGTTTTAAAGAAGATTAGAAACATTTTGTACTTTAGGGATTGAAAACTCTTGATAGTCCTCGCAAGCAAGCAAACAGCCGCAAATAATTCATATTTTGTTGGCATAAGATTTCAAAATAAATAAATCGAAATTTGTTACTATCGCGTACACACTGAGGTCCGCAAACAAGCAGTGCTGGAGCTTGTCGTGATTGTGTTTTGCTAACTGCAGGATTAAAAAATTAATCGATATTTATCGATAAAAGGTTAACGATTAAAGAGCAACAAACCAGAAGTGGGCACACAATTTAATTTAAGGGTTCTCAATCGTGAAGTTTCAAGACCATCGATAGCTATTATATCGATTTGAGGTTTTTTTTAATAGCGAATATATAAAAAGGTATCGCTATCGATATATTCCCAACCAATTAGATTTTTGCTGAGCTTCCTCTCATCCGATGCGGCGGTCGTGCCATCATCCTTGACACGTGCTCGCCAAGTGGAGCGACATTTGATGCCACCGATAGGGAGGTAAGGACAAGGAGAAGATGGCTCGCGGCTTAAGCCTAATTAGAAAAGAAGTCCGACTAGCTGGAAGCCCAAAGTTTGAGCAGCAGTTCATAATTCACAGGCAGCACACGGTCGTTGACTGGAAGGGCTAGGACTGTGGTATGGGAGGGAATCCACTCGGACTCGGAGAAGCCCCCAATCCAAACCATTCACAGGGTGTTTCGGCGTATGCATAAATTATGGCGGCCGTTGTTGAAAAAGCGGCTCAGCCAAGCGATTTTCTTGAATTACAACAAAAGTAGCTCATAAATAACATTCAAACAAAGTGTCCTGTTGCCCAAACTGACAGCTAAACGAACGGACGGACCGAACGGACAGCCAGACGGACGGATTAAAGGACAGCCGGACAGCGGCATAGCCGTATAGCCAGATAGCCGGACAGCAGCCGCTTCACTCAAGAGTGTGTCGCCTGAGTGTGGCCAATTGTGGGCAATTTGTAAGCGGCCCATTGCGGAGTTTGGGGCGTGGTTTCCAAATATGGTTAAGCCGTTGTACAAAACTTGCTTAGATAGATTGATGATTATGAGTTTTGCGACAGGCATGCAAGTTAATCAGCCTGAAAAAGACACAACTTTCCTGATGGATAGCCAAGTTAAGCGGCTAGTTTTTATTTTCTTTATGTTTTTTCCTTCTTGCGTGTCTCCTGCTATCTCTTGGACTCAAAAGTTTGAGGAGTATAGATTTTGACTAAGTTTCAGTTATCATATTAAATCACAGCTGCCTTGAGTAAGGGCAAAATAGCTTTAAGTGAGATTAATTGTGTTCCGATTTGCAAATTTAAAGCTGAAGTTGCTTCCTTTTCAATTGTTAGACTGAAATCTTAAATCAGTATGCGGAATAGCGATAAGCTTTTGTTCAGTCAAGTGATTTTGAAAGCTGTAAATTTGATTAATCTAAAGTGTGCTATTCAATTTAAAATAAAGAAGCAATTAAACTATTATTCAAATTTTAAAATTGTACTTTAAAAGTTATATTACATAGAAAGCTCATTAAACTTATATCTATACATTTTTATGCCTACTGACACACAATCTAAAAAGCTCTTTCTCGGTAAAAGCTCATAAAAAGATCGCATTCAACATAAACTATGGAACGCCAAAAGCTGTTTAACTTAGTATGGAGCTTAAGATAGAAATAAGGAAAATTTCGACAGACTGCTTCATTCAAGATTTTTAATGCTTTAAGGCAGGTCAAGCAAAACAACTTAAAAATGCGCTTTTAAGTTTAACTAAAGAAAATGAGTATGTTGTTTTACTTGAATCATACAAAAGCTCAAATACAGCTTGCGATCAAAGAGCTTTTGAATGAAAAAGCTTTCCAATGAAATGCTTTATTTAATCAACAGCAAAGCTCATTGAAGCTCTAGTGCAGGTTCTCCGAATACGTTTTTTTATGATTTCAACATTTTTTACGCTTTTGTTGCACATCGTTTTCCGTCAACTGTCACTATGTTAAATTACAACATATATTGAAAAAAACTCACCAAAACTTATATCCGAGAAAAAAATGTGCACAAGAATTATATATTTTGTAATGTTACATCAGTGTTTGCTAAATTTACTAAGTTTATGCTTTTATTTCTATTACAGGTATGTACAAGCTGGTCAAATAAGTAATTATTACTGCCCAAAGCCCAACCCAGACGCAATTTGCGCAGATAAGTACGAAACTGTTAGCTTTAAGCCAGGTTCGGGAAAAGAGAATGCCAAAAGAGGATGCCACTCGCTATTGTATTTACACACGAGAGATTTCCTTTTTAATTTCCGATTCATGTGGTTACGTGCCGTGAGCTCGTCTAAGGGAGGATGTTCATTTATGAGCGGACTTCTATATACATATATATATATATTTGATTTTTTTTGGTTGAATTTTGATTCCTTTTGTTGGGTCTATTAGCAGGCGGCTCGGCATTCGGTTTGCGCCCCGAAGCGGACGAAGCCAATGGCCATCATAAAGTTGATTTTTGATTTACGATGCCAGAGCGTGACATGTTATTGTCTATCGGCACACAGCACACATAATACGGCTTACAGCTCTTATCGGGACACGGTATGGGGTCTGTGGGGCCAATGATATGTTTATTTTTTTGACCTTTTGCTCAATAAAATGGAAAATATTATAAAATCATTCAATCATGCGCTGCATGTCGGCATTGCAGACATTCAACCAAACAGGCAGCCAGTCGGCCAGCCTCAGTTTCACAGCTTTCCTTTTTTCGGGGCTATATGCGGCTCATTCATGCGATTGCCACGGCCATTATTGTGGCTTCTTTTTTGTTGTTTTCGGCTTCGGGTTCGGCTTCGGCTTCCCTTGGGCTGTTCAAACAACTACAATAACAATAATAATAACAATAACAGCAACAACAGTTGCAAACACAAAGTTAACTTCACTTTTATGACAATAGCGAAAATAATTTTATGAAAACTCTCCCCAGAGGCGCAAAGAATTGCACACATCTAAATTACCATAAATGCCAGCGGCGTCTCCCAGAAGGGAGCATTCCAATTGGTCGGGAGGGGGTTAGCCACAGCTGATTGTTACGGCTGTAAAGGGAGGCGTTTACAGCTGAGACTTTGCCACAGTCCACAATTGAGTTGCCACCATGTTAATCATACGCCATGTGGCACTTACTAACATGCAACAGCTGCAAGCAGAGAGAAGCCAAGGATAAGCGAGACGAGAGTTAACTTTTACTATTGAGCTGTTGGCAATAAAACAAGGCAGAAGCTAGTTTCAGCTTAAATCTAGTTCAGCTTAAATCAAGTTTAAATTATTCAAACAAGTCAAAGAAAATTGTGCTGATTTATTTATAGGACGTTTTGTATAGAAGTCATTAACAATTGTCAAATTTTGTGACAAAAGCTTAAAGCCCACCTCTGAGCAGTATATCTCCAATAGGTTTTATAAAGCAAACAGTTTGCACGGTCGAATTGCAGCTATTGATGCCTATAATTGTGCAAATACCAAACATTATTGATAATCTATATAGGCACATATGTATATACTCATATCTATATATTTCGATCATAACATTATTCGCTTCAGTTGAGCGATCCCTGAAATGTTTTCCATTTCATCAAATATTTAATAATAACGCAAATGGTTGCGCCTGAGCTGTGAGAGAGATCATGTGATCGTAAATAAATTACATATATTCGAATAACATTCGCATTAAAATCAAATCAAGGAATGTTTCAGCCTCAGCGACTAACGATCCAATATATATATTTTTTATACATTCATATATATATATATATATATATATATATACTTATTTGTATAGATTGCCACAATATGTTTGATCCGTCATAAATTTATATGTGTATCTAATGATTGGCATGAATTTTGAATATTTGCAAATCCTTGATCGATTACCATATTAGTTTTTGGCGTAAAATTCGAAGAGCTGTTGTCTAGACTCTTGTTTTAGATAAGTTTCGACAAATTCTTATTGCATTCCAATTAGAATATGACATGAGTCAAGTGTTTTTCTAGAATGCGTACATGCATAGCTGCAACCTGATTGACTTCCGATGGCCACTTAATTTTTCGGCTAGATCATAAAAATGTCTACCATAATGCTGTCGATGTTGTTGTTGTTGTTGTCAGTAGTGTCCAGGGCAGGGCAGCTGCTGCTGGAGTTCCAGTTCCGGATTGCTGACGCACACCGTAAACAAGCAGCGCAACAAGAGGCAGCTAAAACAACAAGCAGATTTCTGTTTTCTTGCTTGCCGACACCCTAGTTAGATGGTGTATCGAATTGTACAATAATAGATAAAAGAGATAGAGAAACACTATTTGATAATATATTAAATGTTGTCGTATATATATATATATATATTGCTTCCATTGTCTAGCTAATGCCAAATATATGTAGCGATCGTACAAATGACAGACTTAGGGTATTTCTTAGCCTGGCAGTCTTCCGTTCGCGCTCACTCTGACTAGTCTGGCAACTACGTCATGAACACTCGTCAATCGACGGGCCGTCGGTTTTTTTGTTTGCGCGCGGGGGTGGAGCCGGTACCGTTGGCGGGTGCGGGGCACTCATAAGACAACGCCAACAACAAAGGCAACAAAATTGAAATGCAAATTGAAGGCACAAAGCGAAAAATGCCAGTGAACAATCAAAGCGAGACAAAAGCAGCGCGCGGGCAGAGCTAAAAATGTCACCATGGAAATATGAAAGCAGCAGCCGCAAGAGATCTTTACGCCCCACCAAATTTGTAACCCACTCGCACTCACACAGAAGAGAACGTCACACAAAACTCACCACAAGGCTGAGGTGACAAAGCGCACAGCTTGCCGATCTGCTGACGCTGACGTCAACGCCGACGCCGACGCCGACTGCTGCTCGACGCCTGCTGCTGCTGCTCGGCGGCCGATCGCTGCTTCAGTTGCCGTGTGTGGTTGGACGCCGCCAGCTAGCAAAAAGAACGTGAACGTGAACCGTAAAGAGTCGCAGCATACGAATCGAAACGAAATAACGCGCGCACGCACGCACGCACGCACGCCCGTGCCGGCACACAATATAACGCAAGCGTTGAGTAGTCTCAAAAAATAGAAGAAGAAAAAAAAACGTCAAAAAGTCTATACGAAATACCATGGAAAATTCGTAGCGGGAAATTTACAAAGTGTGTGCACGAGCTGGAAAAATCAATCAAAGTTTTTCCTCTCAATTTTCGGATACAATTTTTTTTGTTTTTGTGCTGTCTCTTTGACTGGGACTTTGTCTGTGTGTGTGTGTGTTGTGTGTGGCCAGGCAGAGGATCTGTGAAACAGAGCAAAATTAGATAAAATTTATGGCTATTGTTATCTTTGTTGCCAGCCGGCCAATGTGCAAAATGTCAAATGAAAACAACAAATACGTAAAAAGGAAATGTCAAAAGATGCCGCACCATGTGCCGTGTGTGTGGGATCGGGCAGTAGGTAGGAGGGTATATTGACTGTGGGTTAATTGACAGTTGCAACATTTGATATTCCACAGAGCATTCGCACAATTGACGGGGCAATGTTTAATTCAACTGATCGATGAACTTGAAAACAAAGAACATACAAATTAAATGAGACGAACACACGCACACCCAACACAAACACGCACGCACACTAACAAGTCAACCGACTGAGACTGAGACATGTAAACAAACCGTTGCAGTGTTGTAAAGTGCCAGCTCTTGATGCTTTAGCGATGTGGCAGCATTGTCCATATCAAAAGTTGTTTTCATTGTCTTATGAAATCATTAGCGAATGTATAAAGTATATAATCAATTATGCTGATTCTTAACAGCAAATAGTGTAGTAGTAGTAATATTAAGAGTATGTGTTAAGCTTTCTGGAAGATTTGCAGGCAAGCCCGAGTCTAACCTTAATGCAGACCGAAAAGGATATTCCTTGTTGTTTTTTATGTATATATCTCTAAATGTAAAACTGTTTGTCTTGACCGACTGTAGTTACATTGTTTGATGGAGGTGCTCGCTTTGGGAAATTTCACCCGCAAGTGTGGAAAAATCGTGAAAAAGGGTCGCTTGAAACCATTTTGTTTACCATCCGATCGGCGCTAAGCCCATTTTCAAAGAACTTTGTTAAAATTCATTTGAGGCGTGTCTCACACTTTTTGGAAAATGTATCCCTACTTGGTGGAGATGGCTTCATTTCGGGCTCAAAACCATTTCTAAGAAGCTATGTCAAAATTCATTTGAGACGTGTTGCACACTTTCAGCAGAATCCAAGCTTCCTCAAAGATTTTTGGGGCGGAGTTTAAAGCCTTGCAATTTATATAGCTTTTTACTATAATAAAGCTTAAAGTGAATCATACTCTTGAGAAATGTTCTAACAGCACAAAAATGTTCAAATTACTTGTGCATTTACATAAATTATCTAAAAAGTAAACTAATATTTCCTTTTACGGCCATTCGCAGTGGTTGATTCCATGTTAAAAAAAAAATACATGAATCATTATTTATAGACGCTGGTTTTTTAAAGTGAGCCTCAGCTAACTTTTTATATGCTTGTCCAATTTTCTAAAATTCTATCACTCTGTGCAAACATGCGCAACGCATGGAAATATGCATAACTACGAAGCACAGCCGCAAAGCAAAGCAACATATTTGGCTTATAATTCCCAAGCAGTTCTAGCGCTGACCTGGTGACAACAGCAGAAACAACCTTTTGATCAATCGTCAGACGGAAGAATGGAAATTAATTTTGTTACTCACTAGCCACAAATAAACTAAACAATTTCAATTTCAATTTCAATTTCAATTGTTTAGTTAATTGTTGTGGCCGCGTGTGCAACAGTGTGTTGCATGTGTCGCAATGTTGCCAGCGTCGCAATAGTTTTTGGGCTTTGGGCGTGATCTGAGTTTGGGTGTGGCATGTGAACCAAAAGGCTAACTGCCAGCCATGACATTTCGAGAATTTCGCACTCATTTAAACGAGCGCAGCAGCAATTACAACAACAGCAACAACAACAACAACAACAATAACAATAAGAACAATAACAACAACGTCGCGTTTCGTCTATTTTCTTTGATTTATTGTATAATTTTGTTGTTTTGGCGCTCGCTGTTGCCGTTGCTGTTGCCGTTGTTGTTGCTGTTGTTGCTGTTGTTGTTGTTGTTCGACTAGCTTTTGCCTGATGGCAGCTGCGCCAAGAAAACATCACGGGGCAGCCAGCCAAGTCAAGCACGCCTCCCGTGCTGAGGAGCGGCAGCCAACCGGCATATTGCGCATACGCCCAGTGAGCCAAATATTGTAAATGTGCAATTTATGACCAACTAATATCCAGTGGCAATTTATGACTGCATCAAATTGTTCATTTTAATCAAAAGAGCGCTCGTTTCGGCATTTCAGCATTTTTAGCCCGCGGCATCAGGCGCGAGGCACGTTTCCACCTGCCGGCAACAAAAAGTCCACAAAAAGAAAGAAAGCAGAAAAAAAAACACATAGAAAACCAAAAAAAAAAAAATCAAAAGAAAACAAATTTGAGAATACAATAACACAACTATACTGAATATTATGTTAAAAATAAATATCAAGTCACACACATGTTTTAGATTTGAAACGTTCGACTTGTTGTTGCTGTTGTTGTTGTTGTTGCAGTTGATGTTGTTGTTGTTGTTCTTGTCGCTGGTGTTGCTTATAATTAACTTAAGTATTTTTAGCAAAAGAAATTAACAACAACAGCGACAGCGACAGCAGCAGCAGCCGCAGCAGCGACAACGACAACACAGACAGCAGCACAAAATACACAACAACAACAGCAACAACAACAGCAACAACAACAACAACAGCAACAACAACAACAACAACAACAACATACCGCAAAAGGCAAATAAAGTATTTCAATTAAAATACGAAAAACGTAAATTAAAATAAAGTCAAGCAAAGCAGCAGAAAAAAAAACAAAACGAGCAACAAGAAAGAATTACTTGCTTCGGCACGCCGCATTTTAAATACCCTTGCAAGACTTTTGGCAAGGAATTTGTTGCTTAAGACAAAAGCTTGAATAACGCTACAAGCGATAAATTGAATCGATTGTTCCTACAGCATTCATATAATGCAATAGTCCAATTCGATGCAACTACGAAGATATGTTGGAGGCAGAGTGAAGCTCGTAGTTGCAGGGTATGTGGACTCGGCTGCCACTGAAATATATGCATATATATACCAAATCCGATCGGATCTCTTCTATTGCGTTACACATTTTCTGGCAAAATTTGAATGCCCTACGCGAGGGTGTAAAACAGAAAACAACTTTTTTTTTTGTGCACAACGTCGCCAACAATTTTGCAAAACGCGCCAAAAAAAATTATTTATACAAACACACACACACACTCTTACACACACAATCACACACACATACACATCGGTTTACCATATGTGTGCGGCAAATAATTTACTTAGTTGTTGTTGCTTTTGTTGCAGCTGCCGTCGCCGTCGAGCATTGTGCAACTTCTGCCTCTCCTTTGATCCTGCTGCCGTTGCCGCTACCCCGCCCCCGTCCCCGTCCGCCAGCCATCACATTGCGCCACTTTCCGCGACCCGCCCCCACCCCTATTCCATAGTCTGTTTGTGCTTGTTGTTATTTGATTTGTTTGCTCGCCGCTTAAAATTCATTCATAAATTTTCCAGTCTCTATGATAAAAATTCATTGTGCAATAGATTAGAAAACTGTTTCCATGTTGACTTTTCAGTTTGTACACACACACACACACACAAGCACAGTTTAAACAAATTTGAACCAAAAATAGCTAGATTAGGTTTTTGGGGTTCTCTTATTAGTATGTTTCATCTGAAGGGCACACAACGAAGTTTCTCTTTTGTGTGCGTAATCCCAAAATATTCCGAAATGATTCTATGCAAGGTTATTAATAAAGTTTTGTGTATCTCTTTCTTTTAGTAATATATATTACTATCTAGATATACCCATTCTTAGCCAAAGATGATAAGAGTAATAAATGTTGGCAACTTGAAAGAACGAGACAGAGATAGAGCTATGGATAAAAAGGGGGTAGAGATGGAGCAAAAGAAGAGGTTTCTAGATACAGATACAGATATAGATACAGATCCAGATCCAGATACAGATACAGATACAGATACAGATACAGATACAGATACAGATACAGATACAGATACAGATACAGATACAGATACAGATACAGATACAGATACAGATACAGATACAGATACAGATACAGATACAGATACAGATACAGATACAGATACAGATACAGATACAGATACAGATACAGATACAGATACAGATACAGATACAGATACAGATACAGATACAGATACAGATACATTTACGATTTGGTCTGCTTTGTTGTTGTCAATCTCATCAGTGCGATTCAGTTATTCGCTTTTGGCTATGTTGGGCTTTTCCGACTATTCGAATCGTTTACTTTTACATTTTCCAATTTTCCTCAAGTCCTGCTAATTATTGGCACAACAACAAGGAGAACAAACAAAATTGGAATGCAAAATCAAAGCTTTGCCTTCGCCTCCTGAGCTGCTTCTGCTCCTTGCACTCCGACCTACACCCGGTCTGAGCACCTGTGTCCTGCTTGGTCTCCCTATCGCCCCGCCCGCTCGGCTTCTTGGTTTGTCGCCAACGTCGTCAGCTGCGCCTCAACAGTTGGCTCTTCAGGTTGTCTGCAAACTTTGGCTGAATTCTGGGAAACGTTCGACTTGCTGTACGCTTGTGCCACTCGAGCCACGCCCACCGCAACTGGCCTTGCCTCGTGCCAGTTGATAGCCACTGAAGGGAGAGAAATCCTCCAGCCATCCGCTTAGACGCCAACGCAAATTTCCGTATTTCTTATTGAAATGTCTGCTGCTCGTCCTTGGACTCGCTCGTCCCGGCTCGTGCTGGCCGTTTCATTTTCAAATGCTTTGCCAGCCAAAACGCTTAATGCCAATTAAGAATATTAATGTCATTGGCAGCGATGCTCGTTTATTGTTGTGTGTGTGCCTCCTCCCACTCCTCCCACTCCCTCTGTTCTCTCTTCCTCTCTCTGCAATCTGTGGGCGAGCCCATGCAACCCCCCCAACTGCTCAGCTTTGCTGCCGGATTTGCAGCTGCATTGAACGAATCCCTGAAACCCATCCAGCTCGAGCACCAGTTTTCAAGCTTTTCCAGCTACTCGTCAGCATTGTTAATATTCATTAGCTCAAAATCCTTGCTCGAGTGCGAAAGCTTATAGCTCAAGTTGCCAGTTGCCAGTTGCCAGTTATCAGTTGCCAGGACCTCGCTTGCCCACTCCTTTTGCCGACTGCCACCAATTGAATTTACCAGGCACCATTAATCGCAATCACAAACGAGAAGACGTGCAGATAATTTTTCATTTTGCGCAGCTCGAGCGGATTTTGCATTGGCCAAAGCGCACAAGCCGAATAAATTATATGCACATATAAATATGTTTATATATAAATGATGTCTTTATATATATATATATATATATAAATATATTTTTGTCTATATCGTTTTATTTATAAGTCTAGAGGCTATTTACTTTGGGCTTGTGGCCTGTTATTAATAGCAGTCTCTGCTTCAATTTCAATATGAGAAGATGAGCCAAGCCAAACTCACCGCAAAGCTGGCAAAAAAGACTCCGAGCTGTTGCCTGCTCAACGCGGCGTATACATTATTTTATTAATTGCGATAGCCAGCAAGTCTCAGTGAGAGGGAACGAAAGGGGGTGAGCGTGGGAGAGCGAGAAAGGCTGAACAGAGCCAACTTTAATTAGCTTGTTTTATACAAGCTGAGAACTTGCACCTCATTTAATTCCTTTTATTGTCCGTGTCAAAGGTAAAAGCTCTAACTCCAACACATTGTCTTATGCCCTTGCAGAAGTTACCATCATTATGTCTCGGAATGTGCAAAGCTTAGCAGAAGACATCATCGACTATTGATCAGTATCCACAGCCGAGTTGATTAAGTCATGTCCGTCTGTTTCTATGAAAGCAAGTCTCCTCTTTATAACGCAGAAGTATATATATTGCAGGAGTATATATCACCGAAGTATATGCATCGAAGGAGTATATATCGTAGGAGTATAGATATTGAGTAGTATATATCGTACGAATAAATATCGTTTGAGTATCAAAATATCTCGACCAAACTGGGGCATTTAAGAGCCTCACTTTGATTCGTACAACGCAGACTTTCTTGTCACAGGGCTTCTATCAGAACAATCCCTCGAAAATGTGCCTTTTGCCAGTCATATATCTAGCCAGGCATTCAATCTATCTTGTTATTTGCTTATATTCAATTTCATATGAGGACCGTGAATGCTTCCGTAGATATAATATTTGCGCAAATTTGGATTTGAGCAACAAATTCACGAGTCTTGTGCAACGTTCCCATTGCAAAAATGTGTTTGGTTTAGTTTGACGAAAGGCAAGAAGCGTAACTGAAATGCAAATACATTTAGATATATGCACACGTATGTGCGAATCTTGCAACAAAGTCACAATATTATTGGCCAAATGTCGAGATATGCCCGCAAGAAATTCTTTACTCGATCAGTTTGTCTGCGGACTGCGGAGAGCTGACGATAATAATAATAATATTTTTATGATGTCGCAAAAGTAGCTCAGTGCTCAAATTCGAGAGCTGGGTGAATTCCTAGGCCGAGTAAAACGTAAATGCAAATTTGTGAATTGCAAAGTGTCATTTATTGAAAAGTGTATAAAAATATTTTCAAGGTTTTTATTGATTTTGTCAGTGTGTAGCGGGGAGAGTGGAAAGGAGGGTGCGTTTATGTGCGAATGGGGGCAATATTGAGTTTAGCTGCCCGAATGACAAAAATCATGGTGGCATTGAATGCGATGCGATGCGGTCTGCCATCCATTAGCCAGCTCATCTCCCTACTCCACCTAATCACCTGACCCGGACCCGGACCCAGACCCGGACCTGGTGACGGACCTATGGCCAGCTCCATTATCCATTATCCATTCCCATATTCAGATTCAGATTCAGCTACTTATTTGCATTTAGCCTTGTCCGTTCTGCCAGCTTCAAAGGCGAACAACAAAATTTAATCGCATTTGAATTGAAATTGCGTTTCATGTTTTGCGACCAGCCCATGTTTGGCCCAATGGCTAATGATTGCGGCCAAAATTCTCAGTTGGCTGCTTGTTATTTGTCAATTGCCTGCGTTTATACTGTGAGTCGCTAGCAAAATGTTTAGATAGGGTGTGCTGGCATTGAAAATCTGTTTGCAACGGCCCGAAAATTGTCTTCACATAATAGATCCGATCGATCTTCAATTTTATGAGTATTTAGCTAAGTTAAAAACTGCTTTTTACTAGTGCTGTGTAATTAACTTAAGCTAAACGAATTTTTAAATGTCGCCTTACTATGCGATTCTCATTCTAATGTTATTGTTTGCGTATGTTTGAATGCAAGAAAATAAAAGCATGTATCTGCCTACAGCTTGCCTTCGTCTCCAATCCAGCTTTATTGCTAGCTACTAAGTTTTCTTTTCTGCCAGTAAATGTCTCAAATCCAAAGCCAAATAGTGTTCTTATGCCACATCTTGTGGCTCTCTAAACAATCTAAAGCTTATTACTAACTCAGCCAATTAACTGACTATTAAATTTGTTAAGCTCTGCCCCCTTATGAATACGGTCAGCTTTTTAACAGTCCTTTTTGTAATCCTGAGGCACTCATGTGTTGCTCTTGTGTGTGTGTGTGTGTGTGTGTGCTTTGACATAATTACAAAAGTGCTAAAAATATCTACTCGACACAGCAATTGCATCAAAAGCCATAAAATTCCAAACAAACTGCGACGGCCAATCTAAACTTAGGCTGCTACGTGGCTAGTCACGCCAGGGGAGATGGGTGGAGGGGTGGAGGGGCGGACAGGGAACGGTACAGTGGGGCAGGTCATGGGCATAGCCGACGTCAATTGCAAAAACACTCACACCCACACTCACACGAATGCACGCAACGTTTAGACGCTAAATCAAACAGAGTTGCCACCTTCCAAAAAAAAAAAAAAAAACGGTATGGCACGCGTCAAAAACAGCGACTAAAATCGCAGCCGCAGGCGACAAGCTGAACACACAACTAGGCGAGCGATGAGGGACATTCGCACTCACACACACACACACACATATACACCCACGCACATACACATGCATATTGATCAGCTGACAACGAACAGCGAATGGACACGGCACATTGTCGAAGGGTGTTGAAGCGCCCTAAATGCTGACAATTGACATGCAAATCCAAGCAACAACCAGCAATTTGCCTGGCCAATATCAACAGTAGCAAACAACAACAACAACAACCAGGGTAGGGCTACGCTTACTTAGTTGCCTCGCCTTTATAAAACAGACAGACAAGAGCGAGTGAGACAGAGAGAGAGAGGATGAGGATGAGGATGAGAATGAGAGAGAGGGAGGGAGGAAGAGACAGAGTAGCATTGTTTTTATTATTTTCATCTTCTTGCCCTGTTTTTTTTTGCTTTTATTTTGTTTTTCATCTGAATCTGATAAGAATTTAATTACAATGCATACAATATACAAAATGTATACAAATGTATTAAGCACACGCACACACACACGCACTCTCACACACACCGCACACACACCGCACACACACGCACACAGACTAGATACAACAGCACCCAGAACACGCAGAGACTAGCCTCAACGCTCGTGCTCTGCATAGCGGCAGGTGGAGAAGGCAGAGGAAACTCGAGTCACACGAATCCGCAATACGCTTGCTATACAAAAATAGGGAAAAGGAGAAAGTACAGCTCTCAACGACAAAAAGAAGATTTAAGACCCTTGTAGACATTTGTCTTGCGGTTTTCCAAATATGTGCGATGTTATGAAAAGCTCGTAAATGACAAGTTTATTGAAAATATTTATTTTTCAACAGATTCTGCCTTTAGAACAGGAACTTAATTTTCGCCCGATCGTTTCTATGACAGCTATATGATAAAGCGACCATTTCCAGCCGATTCCAAAGAGTAAAAGACTTAAATTCGACTTACAAATTTAGGCATGCAATATTTTATATCTTAGATATTTTTGTGTGCCTACTTTATTAGTTTACTTGGTACTACAAAAGAGTCATTGCGGCAACAATTTATATCAAATTTTCTATATTTTCTATAAATGAAAATGTTCTCACATTGCAACCGCAATGTTACATTATCCTCAAAACAGGGTTTTAGCTTGTAAATGAAATATTTGTAGCCACTTATTAAATGTTCGTCTTCCATTGTTGCCACGTCTTGTGATATTTTTGGATATTCCGTCTGATTAGATCTGTAAATGTTTAATGTTCCAATTCCGTCATTCCTATTTTTGCGTCAATTGGTATTATTAGCGAGCTGTCAAACACACGGTACGCTGGAATTGAGCCTTAATTATATATTTAGGCATTTGATTGATTGGCCGAAAAGCCTTAAAGGTCCTTGAGCTAAGTGTAAGTCCTTTGTGCCCCGTTTCGCCTTGCACTTCTGCCCCTTCTGCCACAGGGAATATACTATATATGTATATTACATACAATCACCTCTATGTTCGTGAATACCACGTTACAGTTGTTTCTTTGCGGTATATCTTAAGGCGACATAATGATAACAAGAGCCTCTGTCATTGGCACAGGCCAACTCGCAGCCGCAGTCGCAGTCGCAGTCGCCTTTGGTGTTGCCGTCGAAGCGGGTTAGCTAGCACAAACTAGGCGACAATGTGGTCCAAAAAAAACTACACGCAGCTAAAACTCTACGCAATGCCAAGGGCAAAAGCACAAGCAAACGCAAAAGCAAAAGCAAGTGCAAAAGCAAAAGCAAAATCAAGTGCCAAATCAAATACAAACTCAAATGCGAAATCGAATGTGTAATGAAGTCAAGTGAAGTGAAGTGAAATGAATTCGTAGACGGAGAGCGCGCGGGGGCAGCAGTTGACGGTTTGCCATGTTCATATCTTATTTGCACTGTGACAGCGACAACAACAGCAACAACAGCAACAACATCAGCAGCAGCAGCAGCAGCAGTAGCAGCAGCAGCAGCAGCACTGCGAGCGTGGCGACGCCGACGTCCACGCCAGCGTCGACACCAACGTCGACGCCAACGTCAACGCCGCTGCTGAACATGGAGCGTTTGCTGCATGCGGTGCGCGAGGAATTCCAAACAGAAGATGAGTACCTAGAGGAGGAAGCTGACGCCAGCAGCAGTAGCAGCAGCATCAGCAGCAGCGTCGCGTTGACGTCAGCGTCGAATCAGCAGAGCGAACTCTTTGCCGCAACGCCTGCAGGCACTGGGGTAATGGGTGCAGGCGCGGTCGGGGGCACGGCAGCGGGAACTGTGCGTCGCTTTCGACGCTCCTCGATTGGCATGCAACGCAAGTCGGCATTTCGCCAAAGGAAACTCGACTCGCTGGGGGCGTGGCGGCGCAAGAGGTGAGTCTCAGCCGCTGCAAGGGGCGCGCCCTAATGGAAATGTGGGAAACTGGCAAAGCAAACCCCCCGCTCCAAAGAACAAAGAACAGCAGTGCCAAACGGCGCAAAATGAATAACAAATACTCAAATCTCATTTGCGAATGTACTCGTAAATATGCGAGTGTATCAAGTACTTACTCAAACACTCATTAGTAAATTTAATCGCAACTGTGCGAGGGTTGCTCCAGAACTAGCCGATAATCGGCATTGAGAAGCTGAACGATATTGTCAAATTAACATGTTTTGAATTTATTAATTATAATTTTTTGCTTAATGTTTACTGACTCGGTAAACACTCGATATCCATGATAATACTCCTGAAGTATCAAGCTATAGTTATAGAACGATAGATGCCATAGTTATATCCCAATAATTCAATGCCTGATGCCCGACATTTGATATACTATAAGAATATGATCTATGATATCATATATACTAATCATATATATAATCTTATGTAAAATCATTATCGTCTCTTCCTGTTTTAAAATATACTCTTCTCCTTTTGCTCTTCACATACGACATAGACGTACGGCCTCTTCGAGCAATGCCCGTAGGCCGATACGCATTGTGCCGGACTGGACGGAGAATGCGGTGCAGGGCGAGCATTACTGGAAGCCCACTTCGGCCTCGGGTGATCTCTGCTGCCTCAACGAGGAGTGCATTGTAAGTATCACACGCAAACACACACACGCACACACGCACACACTGACATTCGTTGGCACAGTTGGGATTTGGGCTTACGATATTGGACTGAGTTTTTTTGGGGTTTACTTCTAATTCAATTACCGCGAGGAGCACAAAAAGCGAAAAGCGCCAAGTAGAATGAAACTTCATGTAATCGTGTAATTTATTTATTGCGTGCTTGTCCGACATGTACGAGTACATATATATGTATATACATATATATATCTTTATATATATATAACTTGTTCATATGTATAATTTGCTGCACACGCAATCCGTTGAGGGACCGTGGCGGGGCCTGGGCAAATGGCTCCTCTCTTTTACATCCAGAAACACAACGCTTGCTGTCAGAAGTTACAAGTAGTTTGTCATTAGGTGATGTAAAGGTAAACTTTGGCACAGGCAGCAGCGGCTGATTAACTAAATGAAAGTACGAATGTTGATTATCTGCATGTGTGGAAAGCCCAGTCACGACATGGTTCCGATAAATTATATTGGATGGAGAACATATATTATTGAAGCTACTTGAAAGGACGCCTACAGCATTGGCTGTCCAAATTTGAGGGAATTTAACGCTCTGACAGAAAGCTTGCGGGTGGAGTGCGAGAGAGAGAGAGAGATAAAGATCAAGCTAAGCAATACTAAAGCCTTACAACAACATACAACAGTAAAAGCAAATAATGCAAGCGAAGCATATTTCATAGCTGAGTGTGGTTTAGCTTTACGCTCAGGTGAGCTTTATTTTTGGTAGCAGGGAAAAAAAGCTGCGAACTAGTTGAGAAAAAGTCGCTTAAAGCTTTCATATGCTTCAACAGCTGCTCTCACGACTATTAAAGCTTCTTAAAACGTGCTTTAAGGGAGGCTAATTGTTGGCTTTCAGTTCTTCCAGCTTCCCCTTTTCAAGCCGCTTGCAGATTCTTTTAAGTATTTTCAAAGCTGTTCTCACAACTATAAAAGCTTTTTCGAGCATGTTATAAGCAGTATAGAGAGAGTTTTAAGTGAGCTTTATTGCTGGCGTTCAGTACGATACATGCTTCTCACAACAACAAAAGCTACTTTCAAGCTTGTTATCTGTTAGTTGAGGAGAGCTTTAAGGGAGGCTTATTGCTGCCCTTCAAAGCCTGGAGCCTTTTTTGAAGTGACACCAAAGCTTTCTAAAGTGTGCGATAAGTTAGTTAGAGGAGAGCTTTAAGGGAGCTTTATTGTTGTCGTTAAATACAAAACGTGTCTCTGGCACCCTACCTTTCCAAGACACATGCAGCTCCTGTCATTTTGAATTAAAGCAACACGACAGGTTTCTGCGTGTGACAGAGTGACAGACGTACAGCTTGAGTGGAAAATAATTGCAAAAGTTTATTTCAAGACAAGTAGCTAGTAGCAGATAGCTGCTCAATGGCCCAGTGGGCGGCTGTCAGCTTAGTTGGCCAACTGGCCAATTGAATGAGACAAACTGCGTTTATGCGTTTCTAATGTACACACCTTCCCCCTGTCCTCTGTGTGGCTGTCTGATTGCGTTTGTGTACTTGCAGAAGAGCGGACAGCGAATGAAGTGCTCGGCTTGTCAGCTGATTGCACATCAGAATTGCATTCCAATAGTGAATGAGAAGTCTCTGCTAGCGTGTAAGCCAACCTATCGGGATGTCGGCATCAGGCAGTACCGGGAGCAGACAACCACTCACCACCACTGGGTACACCGCAAGCTGGAGAAGGGCAAGTGCAAGCACTGCGGCAAGGTGGGTAGCAGCGCATATTGTAAAAGCCGATTTTAGTACTCACCCCCACCACCATCCGAACCGAATCTTCTCTTGTTGCAGGCGGTGCAGAGTAAGCTCTTTGGATTGAAGGAAATTGTCGCCCTATCCTGTGCATGGTGCCACGAGATTTACCATAATAAGGAGTCGTGCTTCAATCAGGCCAAGATTGGCGAGGAATGCCGCCTGGGTGAGTTCAGACATTCAGACATTGTCCTCATCGATGCCCGTCCAGGCTCCACAAGAGCCTCCCACCCAGCCGTCCCATTGTCCATTCTCCGTTCTCCATTCTCCATTGTGTTCTCTCTGATTAATTACGTGACGCGAATGCAAATAAATTGCGGCCCGTTAACTTAATTAAAATTTGTGCATTAAAACGGCCAAACCCCCACCCCGTACCCCCTACCCGCCCCTTTCACCATCCCCTGCCCAAGCCCATTTGTCCGCAAGGTAGATTGTGACACACCTCTCAACCCTTTTAACTCATTACCATTGCCCGCTCGCTCACTGTCTCACTTATTGTCTTCATTTACAACAGCCACTAGTAGTTGTCTTTTTTTCATTTGTGTGGGCTATACCCTAGCCATAGGGTATATTAGCCTTCAATTATACCAAGTATTTTAAAAGCAAAAATGTTTGCATTTCAAAAAGTTAATCCTTTATATTAATCGATTCAAAGTTAATTCAAAAATAATAATATCTGAATGGGTTTGAACTGGTCATGTTTGAGTTGAATTCTAATAAAATCAACCCTGAGTACCCCTATTCAATATATATGTATTTATTTAATTTTATTTTTTTCGTACTCTTTTTCTTTTCCGGGAACCTTGTCTGCCCCCAAGAGCATTTTCCCTTTGGTCAATCTCTTTTTCACTCTTGCGTCTACTCATTTCGCATCTGTCTTCGCTTTTGGGTCAAGTTTTAAGGTCATTAGCATTTGTTTCGCGAAATCGTCAATTTGTCAAGTTCCTGGTCCCGGCACAAAGTCAATAGTTGAGCCCAATACGTGGCCGATGAGAGTTTGGAAAGTACTCGTGACGTCACAGCGGACCGTAATTAGGAAACGGGCCGTCTCTTGATTTTGACTTATTTAATTGAAATGCAAAACACACACACACACACACACACACACACACACGACACACACACTGACACACAGGCGCACAGCAGCCTATGGTTTCGCACAATCAAATCAGGCTGATTGGAGAGTTGAATTGCCTGCGGCCTACATTGACGGCCAGTTTGGGAAATATTTTAAGAAAATTTAATTTAACAGTCTTTATATAATTTAATTGAAAAGCGCAGCGAAAACTGCACAAAACCCCCCAACCAAAACTCGATGTGATGGGTTTTTCTATTGTTCGCCAAAAAGCAATTTGCATATTGGGGCTTTGGCATAACGTTTTCTATTAATTGCGATGTCCGCCATCGATTCCAAATAGAGCTCTTAGGGCTCTTAATGAAATAGAAAAGTTATATCTAAAGTTGAACTGAAAGAAGACAACAAATAATAAGGGGGTACATTTTGAAGCTATGAATCTATGAATCTATGTAAGGGAGTACGTACTAAAATAGGTGCCTTTAGCTATTTTCAGCTTCAAGATATAAAAAGTATTTCGATATTGATTTCGTGTCTCTGGATCTTCCAGTCCGAGCGAGACAATTTAAAGTGTTCAGCGAAGAAGTATTGTGCCTTCGACATACATTGGCCTAGCAGCCATAGACCTCTTAAAGCCAATTACAATGTTAGCCCCGTTGTGGCTTAGCTCGTTGTCTTAAGAGCTCAAATTTCGAGTCTGCTGTCGCATTGCAAATACATGTTTTTAACCGCATTTTGCATTTTTCCATTCTGTTGGTCATCTCATCATTGCAAAGGTTGCCTGCAGCAGTTAGTATTAAACTGCCAAAACTTGTAGAGGCCAGATAGACGCTTCTGCTGACTGCTCTGCATGTGGCTGCAACAAAAGGAAATCCCAACCATTGACCATGGTGAAGAGGAGGCAGCTGGGTTGGTGGGCTGGTGTTGGAGCTCTGCCTGTGCATGGCTGAGGCTGTAAATGCTTTTTATAAAGTGTCTCAATGAGCGTCTTGTTAACACACTCTCCAGCATCGCATTACACACAGACGACACACACGCACACGCGCACACACACAATGACATTGAGACAATGAGGATGCCACAGGACAACGAAATAAAGCGCAAAATACAATTACAGGCGACCATTCGTATGGCCTCACCCCACGTACATCCCCCGCACACACACACACACCCACCCACCCCTCTGCTGCCAGCTATTGCAATGCGTAGCTCAGTTTGGCTGCCGCCCTTTGCCTGTCTGCAAGTCCTGGCCTGGCCTGGCCTGGCCTGGCTAACCGCCTGCCCGTCTGGCTGTCCCGCTGCCCGTCTGTCTCTGCGCCAGTTTGTCCTGTTCCGTAGCGTCTGCCTTGCGAGCGCTCTTCCACCTGCCGCTCACTCGACAATCTCGCTTGCTTCTGTTGTGGTATTCATAATTGCGCCTTGAGTTGGGCAAGGAAGGACCTTGGTATGTCGACTTGGTGCGTGGCAGCATGCGGCTTCATCTCAATTTCTTTTGTTTGTCAGTGGCTCGTGACTGACTTCTGGCATATTTTCTATGCTATTAACTTGTCTTTGTTGTTGTTGCTCTTGGTGGTTGCTGCTTGTGATTGCTTTGCAGGTGGCAAGTGGAATTTGCTGCTCCTTGGCATTTCTGGCTGTCCGCAGTCGAGCTCTCAATTAGCTGCCCTGGAAATGAGTTGGTCAGCTGCCAATGTTGACACGCATCTTAAACGCAATTCGACCATTTATGAGCATTACACCCGCACCCATCCCTCTCTCTCTCTCTCTCTTTCTCTTTCTCCCTCTCTCTGTCTATTCCAATCTAACATTTTGTGCTTGCAGGCAACTATGCGCCCATCATCGTGCCACCGTCATGGATTGTCAAGCTACCGAATAAGGGCAACTTCAAGTCCTCGATACGTGTGAGCAACAAGACCAGCTCGGCTGGTGGTGCAGCTGGCGGTGGCGCTGGTGGCAAGATTAAGAAGAGCACCCAGAAACGCCAGAAGGGCAAGGAGGAGAAAAAGGAGCCGCGCGCATTCATTGTAAAGCCCATTCCATCGCCGGATGTAATACCGGTTATTGTCTTTATCAATCCAAAATCTGGTGGCAATCAGGGCGTCAAGCTATTGGGCAAGTTCCAACACCTGCTCAATCCACGCCAGGTATTCGATCTGACACAAGGTGGTCCCAAAATGGGGTAAGTGTTGGCCTTAAATGGCTAGAGAACAAATAATTTTTAAACGCTTTCCAAAATAGTTTATTCAAATTCGATTATGTGTATAGTTGCCACAATATGAACTAGTACACACTACTAGTTCCAATAGTTTGGTTAATCCACATTATAGTAAAAGAGTTCTGCTTAGGTGAACTAGTTTTTATCATCCATCATTATCTCGCTTTCCAGTCTGGAAATGTACCGTAAGGCTCCGAATTTACGCGTTTTGGCCTGCGGCGGCGATGGCACCGTCGGTTGGGTGCTATCCGTACTGGATCAGATCCATCCACCGCTGATGCCGGTGCCGGCGGTGGGCGTCTTGCCACTGGGCACCGGCAATGATCTCGCCCGATCGCTCGGCTGGGGCGGCGTAAGTATAGTTATTGGATTTCAATTTCGATCTCGGATTCATTTGTTGCTAAATTCTCTATCTGCCACAGGGCTATACGGATGAGCCCATTGGCAAGATACTGCGTGAGATTGGCATGTCGCAGTGCGTCCTAATGGATCGCTGGAGTGTCAAGGTGACGCCCAACGAGGATGTGACCGATGACCATGTTGATCGCAGCCAGTCGAATGTTCCGCTGAATGTGATCAACAATTACTTCAGCTTTGGCGTGGATGCGCACATTGCGCTGGAATTCCATGAGGCACGCGAGGCTCATCCGGAGCGCTTCAATTCACGTCTCCGCAACAAGATGTACTACGGCCAGATGGGCGGCAAGGATCTGATTCTGCGCCAATATCGCAATCTCTCGCAGTGGGTGACCCTCGAGTGCGATGGCCAAGATTATACAAGCAAACTACGCGATGCCGGCTGCCATGCTGTGCTCTTTCTCAACATACCCAGGTGAGCCCTTTCCCCCCCTCTCTCTCGCTCTCTCTCGCTCTCTCTTGCTCCTTCAATAGATTGCTAACATTTACCATCCACAGCTATGGCGGCGGCACACATCCCTGGAACGACTCTTTTGGTCAGACTAAGCCCAACATTGATGACGGTCTCATGGAGGTCGTGGGCCTGACCACCTATCAGCTGCCCATGCTGCAGGCGGGCATGCACGGTACCTGCATCTGCCAGTGCCGCAAGGCCCGCATCATCACCAGACGTACCATTCCCATGCAAGTCGATGGCGAGGCCTGCCGCGTCAAGCCATCCATTATTGAGATCGAGCTGCTGAACCAGGCGCTTATGTTGTCCAAGCGCAAGCACGGACGCGGGGATGTCCAGTGAGTATGGATGTACCAAGAGCCTGAACTCTAACCCAACCTAACCCAAGCACTGAACACACACCCGCAGCTCAACTGACCAAAAGCCGCTCAAATACAGCGAGTTTAATTCTTACAGCAAGTTTGAGAGCGATTTTTTGATGATGCAGTTGTAGACGATCCATGCAGTCGATCTATCCTTTGCAAAACAACAAAAAAAATAAATGCGCTTTTCGGTTGAGAATGGAAAGGATTTAGAAAATGAAACGTTTTTATGTCAATCAATCGGGATAAAAAATCAATCGGTGCAATCGGTGATCTTAATACGGAGCTCTTGACTAGACCGGCAATTCGAAATGATACATACCCTACAGTTTATATAACCGCCGTTATTGTGATACTTGTGCAAGGCCGATCCTCCAGTTAAATAATTATTCCAGAGATCTTCCGTTGCTCATTTAAATTACACTTACCACATGTTGTCACATGTTGGAACAGTTCCAAATTTGTTTGTTCGACGCGTTTTACCATTATAAAGCAAAAAGGCCTAGGTCGAGCGTACCTCGACTTGGGATCAAAAAACAAAATGAAATTTTTATTCAACGAATTTCAGTTGTAGTTACAAATATATGTGAAATCGCATGTGAAATGGGAAGTGGTTTCCATGTGTTTCCTATACATCCGTGGTTTTAGTCTGAGTTAATCGGCTATCGATCAAGCATCAGGCTCTATATTTGAAGATGTATAAATTCAGCAAAGAAAGAGGAATTTAAATAAATTTTCATCTATCTTCATCCTATCGTCTCGCATCCATCTTCAACGGATCTTCTGCTGTTCTGCTTCTTGCTTAACTAATCTCACAAATTAAGACCGTAGCTGTTCTTTTTCCTTTTTCGTCTTTCCAAATCTCTTTCCATCTCTCCCACAATCTTTCCGATCGAACTGAAAATTGAAAAAAAAAAAAAAAACCACCCCGTAGCGAGTGCCTTTACTTTATATTTTGTATTTGTATTTCTCGTGCGCACAGAGTCTATCCGCTGGAGAAGATGCAGCTGGGAATTTTAAGAGTAACCATGCAGCAATACGAGCAATACCACTACGACAAGGAAATGTTACGCAAGCTGGCCAACAAGCTGGGACAGATTGAGATTGAATCGCAGTGCGATTTGGAGCATGTGCGCAGCATGCTGAATGCCAAGTTCGAGGAGTCTATATCGTATCCTAAGGTCTCGCAGGACTGGTGCTTCATTGATTGTAAGTTGGTGGCATGCCACGTCCGCTGCCGTTGCTGCAGCTGCTGCCAACTAACCCACTTGCCACTCCATCCCATCCATCCACAGCGTGCACTGCTGAACATTACTTTCGCATTGATCGGGCGCAGGAACATCTGCATTATATCTGTGACATTGCCATCGACGAACTGTATATACTGGATCATGAGGCGGCTACTATGCCACAGACACCGGATCAGGAGCGCTCGTTCGCGGCATTTTCGCAGCGTCAGGCGCAGAACGAACGGCGACAGATGGATCAGACACAGGGCCGCGACACCGGCGATGGCACTGGCAACGGCACCGGCAACGGCACCGGCAACGGCACCGGCAACGGCACCGGCAGCACGGGTAGGCTTCTGTTAGCTGGCTGTTGGCACCGCTCGGCGCAACCACCGTCGCCGGCCACCGAGCTGCCGCTGCAGCAGCGTCTGCAGCTCTACCAGCAGCAGGTGGCCCAGCAGCTGCCCTACATAGATAGGCGCATGTTTTGTCACCTGCATTATCGCAAGAAGCGCATCGAGCTTTAAGCGATGTTGTGTGTGTCCATATCCAGCCAAACCTCCATTCCTTTCCCAAACACATACCGCAACCAACCAGGCTAATCTTTCAGTGTTACTCAGCGTTGTTTTGTTTCCATTTTCGTTTCCGTTTCCGTTTGGTGTTTAGCATTTTTTATTTTCGCATGTTTAGCAACTAACTGAAACACACACATACACACACGCGCACACACAACACACACACACTCACACACATATTAAGTGCGGGAGCGAATACAGCTTAGTCCTTGCCACGCCCACATGTAAGTAGAGCATTCAATATGAGTATTTTGTATGTACTTATGTTTATGTATGTATAAGGTATATAATGGTATATAATCGCCGCTTACGTTAACAGTTACTCGTAACAGCGACAAGGGCTAAACCGTATTCCGTTCTCGTCCAAAACCCACACCAACCAATAAACCAATCAATCAATCAGCCAATCAACCAATCAACCAATCAGCCAAAACTCAATTCCAAACAACACACAAATTCAGACCACAAAGTGTTCAAATTGCAATCCAAAACACAGCGACGGGTAGGTTTGCCTCAGTGGTTAAGCAGTTAAACACTGATTAACTAATTAACCAATTAACTGATTAAATGCATAAGCCTTTATTGTTTTTGTTTTTCATTCGTTATCGTTTTATATGTGTATTTATTTACTGCTTATTGAAAATAACTTTATGCAAATGGCGTACTAACAATTTGTTAAACTCTCTTAAACCAACACGCATACACACACACACACAAACACATATACACACAATACAAAGATGAGGACTTGCAAATTGGCAACAAGCCCATTAAAGTGATCAAGTGGAAGAGGTAAAACCCCACAAACAACAACAATAACAACACCAACAGCTTGTTTCCCAACAAAAACAAACTCATTCCACATTCCACATGACGAAATTCTAGGCAAAAACACAAGCTACAAATAGACAATCGAAAGCTGTTTGCTATGTCACTGCATAGCTATAACAGTCTGGCAGCTCTGGCACCTAATAAATTGGCTGTCTCGCTCTCACTCACTGACTCACCATCACACTCTATACTCTCGCTTTCACACTCACTCTTGCCGCATCTCTCTTTTAACTCTTTTGCCTCTCTCTTTATTTATTAACATTAACTCTTTGTTTTGCTTCTGTTGTTGTTCAATGCATGCAGCTGCAAAGATCGTTTATTCAGTTTTAACGAAGATGTTTTTGGTTATGGATTCAGGTACTCAGGTGTATAAAAGCCTATCACACTATCTCTGTCTATCTCTTTATATATATAACTGTCTATCTCTCTCTATCTATCTCTCTCTTTCTCTCGCTAACTGTTACAGAGATCGCGACCATTTTAGTTCTATAAGACAAATGGAACTTCTCGAATCAAAACTGATGCTTGAACTTTTCTTTTTATTTCTCTACTTTTCTATGCACACACCCACACACACACACACACACACACATCTATCTATGCACATTTACTTCACACACACACACACACACACGCGCGCACAAATAACAGCCCTATACTGGAGCAAACTTCCGATGCCATACTACTAGCGGCCCAGAGCGGCGATCTGAATATGGTAGCTTTAACTTTTCCGTTTATTTTTTTCTTCTATGATATACTATGTATTTAGTCTGATTTTTTTGTTTTTGTTTATGTTCATGTGTGACAAGCGCGCTTTGTAGTTGTGTATAAGAAAAAAGCAGAAGAAAGGCTAGCTCTCTTGCTCTGTTACTGTTTTGTCCGATGTCTCTCTCTCGCCCTCTCTCCCTCTCTCTCTCTCTCATTCTCTCTGTCTCGTTTTTCTCATGCCGTATGCGTGCTTATTCTTTGCAGTTACGTGCACTACATGAACAAGGATACTCATTACAATCAGTGAACAAGAACGGGCAGACGGCGCTGCACTTTGCGTGCAAATACAACCATAAGGACATAGTTAAATATATCATCTCATGTGCCACACGCCGGGTCATCAACATGGCGGACATGGAGCGGTAGGCAGAAACTCTTGCTCTCTCTCTTTCTCTCTCTCTCTTTGACCACAACTCTCTCCTCTCTCTCTCTCTCTCTCACTCTCGTAGCGGTCAGACAGCTTTGCACATTGCTGCAGAGCAAAATCGCCGCGACATTTGCGTCATGTTGGTGGCAGCTGGCGCCAATTTACAGACACGCGACGCAGGCGGCAACACGGCCATGATGGTGGCATTCAACAAGAATGCCACCGAAATAGCCACCTATTTGGAAAGTAAGCTGCGCGCACAGCTGATCCATCATCAATGTTAACACCAATGCCAAATAGCCGGCCGCCAAATTCCATGTAGTGCTCGCATAGAACATCATCATTTTAATTCCCAGCTGCAAAAAAAAAAACATGTCCCGAATCCTTGTGGTTACTTATCTAATGTGCACGATTTTCCCCCCATTGCTGCCAACAAATGGAAAATGTCTGCTCCAACAACTTGATTCAACTGAAATACTTGCAAATGAAAACTCAACCAACAATTAAAACTCAACTGAACAAACAACTCAACGTGAATTAAAACATTCCAATTCCAAATGCGACAAATTAAACTTACCTAAGGTCAAGAACGTTTCATGCATTTGGAGCTGCAAACCAGAATTTAAAGCCAAATTCAATTGAAAACAACAACAACAAGAACAACAACAAAAACAACAGGAAAAACGACAAGAAGAAAAACAGCATAATTTGCAAAATTAGTTTTAAAGACAAAAAAATTGTTGCCTACTTAAGGGCGCGCAGAATTAAGCTTCATATTTTGAAAGTTTTGTTGCTAGATTCTTGCTATATTTTGAGCATATGTTTTATGCATATGTATATATACGAAAACATATATATATATATATATATATATATGTGTGTACCATATATACATATGCATGAAATTTGTTGTGTCTATAGCAGATAATGGCAAAATGCATAGCTGCATTATAAACTTGAAACAAAATGAATTCAAATATAATTAATTTTAAATGTAAGCAAAGTGAAAAAATATAATTACAATTCTCAACACAAAAGGACGTTGCTTCAGCAATTAAGTGACAATTTATTAATGCAAAACTCAAAAACAATTAGATGCACTCATACACACACACCACACACACACACACCACACACACACACACACACACACACACACACACACACACACACACACACACACACACACACAATCAGCTGACAGGCTGTTGCGTGTTTTCAAGAAATATTGTTTTAAATTCTTTGGCAAACAAAATTAAAAGATGATTAAATTGTGATATATAAATTTAATTATACTAATCCCTACAACGAACACACATACACACACACACACACACACACACAAACAACAAAAAACTTGATTAATTTATTGGACTTGAACATAACGCAAAATGAGCCACGCGGCGTATAATTGATATATTGATATTGGCCAAGGCATTTGCTCTCCATACAAATACCAGAAATAGACACAAAAATGACAACAACAAATACAGCAACAACAACAACCACAGAAAAAACAACAACAACAACAGCAAGAAAAGCATACTTATTCGCAAATAGATTATATAGAAGCACATACCTATACGTATATTACAATATATATATATATATATAGAGAGTTTTTTTTTTGGAAAGTTAAATCTACTTAAGTGCATAAAAAAAAAGTAAAAATATATAATAATGTTGAAAACTGTTGTAAATTGCAAACTATACCAAAAGCAGAGCAGCAGCAGCAGCAGATGCTATGAATAGTTATATGCAGACAGGCATAAAGTATACTAAATATATATAATTACCCAATATATGAATATGTCTCACACACACACAGGTATACACACTCACACACACACTCAAACACACATAGAGCCCCATGCGCACACTCAATTTAAGCTATGCACAACCCAGAAAAAGTTCCGTATCTTCAAGTCTTTCGGTTCTCTGGCTATACAACTCTTCTCCTCACATCCTTCCACTCTCTCAATATATATATATATATATGCATCAACAAATGTATATATATATATATATATATATGTATCTCGATGTGTTTCAAATTCAATCAAAGACTTTCACAGAGACTTAAGTGCCCGTCCTCACCCGCCCAACCCTCAGGCTTTATAGAGCCCAACTATCCTACGATCAAAGCAAACCAACAACAAATACAAGAACAAAAATATACTTATACCCATAGATATACCTATATATATATATTGTATGCATACATATGAGTATTTATTAAGACAATTCGGGAAATCTAAGCGACTTTCGAACACAATTAACTACGACAACAACAAAAAGAAACGGGACGCGACTACAGCAACAACTATAACAACAACTTTAACTATAACAACAACAAGAACAATGAACAACAGGAATAGCAAATTATATACATATATATAAATATATAGAGAACTATATCTATAAGAAAATATACATAAACATATATATATTTAAAAAGAAAAAAAATATATATATATACAGCTAAACTATTTTATCAAATATAAAATGAAACACATTTGCATAATAAATATTCTGACAAAACTTATGGATTCAAAGTTAAAACTTATCTAATCGAAACTTATCTAATCGTATGTCACATATATGTGTATATATATGGATATACATATAAATATATATCTAGCCTAGTTGGGATACATTTTTTTTCATTAGATCACATTTGAATAGTGCTTTTAACTGTTAAACGCGCTAAAGTCAATTACGTTTCAAAATTTTGCAACCCAATTGGTTTAAGATATTGTGAAAACAAAAACTTAAATAAAAAAAAAACAACACGAATATAACACAACACAACACAACACAAAGAACAAGAACAAGAACAAAAAGAAAATCTCACTATTGAACATAAGACAACGTAATTAACTAAGCAAATGAAAACCTTAACTACTCTTAACTATTGTAAACCATAAGCTTAAGCAAATATATTATGTCATTTCAACCATACACTTAAATCAAAGCCAAGCGCGCTGCAAAAACTCACGCTGTCGTTTAGTCTGCTGAGCTCTTGGCTCGAGCAAATTGTTGGGCTCGGAACGACAGCGTTTGTTTTTGCCAGTGTATTATGTTTTGGATTTCATGCATGCATAAAGATACACTATATATACATAGATATATACAAATATATATAATATAATATACGTGTTTATATATATATATGCTAAACATTTGCATATGTGTATGGCATTCGAAGTGCGATTTCTCTGTAGGCAATGTGTGACAGCGCTTTGGGGCATGCAGCTAAATGCCCCGCAGATGTGCGCCCAAAGTCTGCCACAAATTGTGTCGCATCAGATGCCAATGCAACAACATCAACAACATCAACAACAGCAACAACAAACACTAAGTTTAATTAGCAAACGGAAATTTAGTGGATTTGGGAAATAAAGCTAAGCGTTTGCTAATTAAACACACACACACACACACACACACACACAGAATATATACAAATACATATAAACACACTTACATATTATATACATATATGTCTATATATACATATAGATCATCTAAGCTTAAGAACAAAACTCAAATAAATTAAGAATTCCAACACATTTATATTTATTTTTTTATTTTGATTTTTGTTTAACCTCTCAAAAAACATAATCGAATTGTAATTGAGAAACTTTCCGCTTTGCTATCGCTTAACAATCTGATCAAATATTGAAATTGTAGTTTGAGGATTATTGAGAAGAACAAGTGCAATGTGAACAGTGTTGCCAAGCGTTACAAAATATTGTAGAGCAACGCTCTGTAAGTGGGTTAAATATACACCTGTTCGGAGAACAACCGGGTCCAAGACAAACTAAGGAATATATTTTCGTGTATTTTGTACAAATAACGAAGCAAGTCACAAACATATGACATCAAATACTTATTTTAACTACATCCGATGCCTTGACAACTCTAAAAACACACACAAAGACACACAGACACAGTCACACACACACACAGATACACACAGGTATATACACATACATATTTACCACAGACCCAGCACGCATATAACCTGATGAATGTTCTACATTTAAGCAAAAAATATATAAATTGTTATGTATATATGTGTGTAGAAGCGGGCATATATATATATGTATATATATATATATACATACATATATACATATATACATATATAGATATATATTTATATACTTATATACCTATATAGATGCTAGACACATGCATACATAGCATATTTACAAATATATAAATATATTTTTTTCTATGCATATAAGGGAATTGTTGAACAAATGGAAAACAACATGAAACGCAAGTCTTATGAAAACCTAGAAACTAAGGCAACAGAAATTGTAAAGGAAGTATCTGCAACAACAACAACAACAACAAGAACAAGAACAAGAACAATACCATTTATTGGTTTGTGAAGAAGAAGAAAACTTATATACTATATACTATATAGCTACAAATGTGTGCATACTAACAAACATAAATTGCGTCTAGTTTATACCCAATTATAACTCTATTTTTTTTTATTTTATGCTTTAAGCTAGAAAAGAAGAAGGGGAGAAGAAGAAGAAGAAGAAGAAAAGAACACACACACACACCCAGACCATCACACACAACAACCATACACATACACTGAGAGAATAAATATGGTTTATTTTCAAAAATATTTCAATTGTTTTTAAAGCATGTTTTCGATTTCAGTGTGTACATATTTGATTTTCTTTAATACGTTTTATTTTCGTTTCGTTCTTTAACTTTTATTCCATGATCAATTTGAGTTTTCTTTTATCTTTCAGAATTTCTTTTCAGTTTATATTCAGCTTGATTAAAACCAAAGACAACTGTTTTTGATTAAAACATATACTATTTACTTTAAAATTAATTGAAATGAATGATTAAAGTATAAACTTACGCAAGTCTGAAAGTATTTCTATCGAAGAGTTCTAAACTGCTTAACTGTAAATTGTATATAACTAAAGAATGTACAACAACTGAGCGCTATATGCTACACACACACACACACACACACACACACACATATATATATATATGTGTTTATATCTATATGTGTATATGCTCTACGCATTGTAAGATAATACACAGACATAATATATACTATATATATTCTATACACATAATAATGAACTACATATGATATATAATACAAGAAAAATAAATAATATGTATACATATATATGTATATATATATATATATATTACTATATGTTTACACTTATATACTATAAATGGTTAAAAATTTTTTGGTAGCTCTTAAGTTAAACATTAAACAGACAAAGGCAAACCGAAAACATCTAAGTACGATATGCACTGCAAGCACTGAGGAATTTGATTCAATTTTACTTAAGATAAACGAAAAGAGAAATTGAAGTAGCATTAAAATTTAAATTTAAATTTAAATTATGGCATTACAATTATGGATTACAAATTGACAAACTAAAAAAAAAAGTAAAAATTAAATTTTTGAACGATTTCGAGAACCAACCTGAATGAATGAAAATGTTAGACCAAAAACAACATCAAATGGCAATGGGCAAGTTGCGAATGAGCCAACATACATGCACACACTTGCAGATGTATTGATGTACAGATGTATGGATGTACAGATGTAAGGATGTATGTATGTTACACAGAACGGATTTGTTATGCAGCACGTGGCTACGGCCAAATACAAATGTTACTGGCACACACCTTAACACACACACACACACACGCACACTCACACGACACACACAACACACACACAACACACACACAACACAACACACGACACGCACACACACAAATACTCCGTATTAATGTAGTTTCTTGAGCTTCAGCTGCATTCAAGCGTTATTTCTTAGATGTTGCGCACACACACACACAAACACACACACACACTCGCGTTATTATCGTATAGTATCTCCGGCACATAATTAGCAAAATATCGAAAAAAAAAAAAAAATAATAATACGAAACACAAACAAAAAAAACAACAGCTAATTAATTACAACTAAAAATTAGCAAGCTTAACTTAATTAAAGTTCAATTTTTTGCCCAGACGCTAGCTACATTTTCAACACAACCTCTTATCGTCTCCTATTTGAAAACAAAGTTAAATATATTATTATATGAAATATGTATGGAAAAGTTACTCACAATATTTGACAGCCAAAAAAAATATCATCAATAACAAAATGCTATTCAATTAATTTTCGGTCACTCTACTATAAACAAAATAAAATTTTTTTTTTGGTATTTCAAACTCAAAGCAAACCGTTTTCTCATTGTGTCTTCTGGGCTGGTTAATAATATCTGATCTTGGGTTGCATTATATGACTTTGTCTGAATATGAACGAAAATCAGGCGATTTGTTTTCTGTCTCACAGTTTCTTTCAGATAATCAGTTATTGGGACTATCTGAACTTAAAACAGGTTGGCTTTCCTTAAAAAGATTCGAGCTTTTGGTTACTAAGCAAGTGAACTTGATGAGAGCAGTCTTGCAAATCTATTACTTAAATAGTTATAAAACAAACTGGAATATTCTTTATGTTTGATGCACTTTGTCAATGTATATCGGCGTTATCATTATGAACCACAAGCTCAGATAGTAGGAGAACAAGCTAATAATACTATTTAGACAGACTTTTGTTTGATTATAGATATTTGCATAGATAGCACGAAGAAGAAAGAACGAGAGGCAATAAGAGAGAAAGAGAGAGAGAGAGAGAGGGATAGAGAGAGAGAGAGAGAGAGAGAGAGAGAGAGAGAGAGAGAGAGAGAGAGAGAGAGAGAGAGAGAGAGAGAGAGAGAGAGAGAGACAGAGACAGCCACAGCGAGAGTGAAAAAGAGAGAGCTGCAACAAAATTCGTGTATTGCAGCTTAAAGTATTTCTAGTTTAAATATGTTTTGCATATCTCATATTTAATAATATTTAAATATACATACCCTATAGAAAAGTCGATTGATAAGCGCCTTAATTGCGCCGTTTTTGCCAGACTAAGATTCAAAGTCTGGTTATCAGCTGATATGCGAAGCATGCCCCAAAGTAACCGCTGCTAAGGCCGCAAAGGTACTACCCGCAGGTGCTTGAACTAAGCCCACCTGAGGTTTGTGCCTGTATTGGTACAATTGATGGGTAGATAGGTAGATAGATAGGCGACTCGATAAATGGTTGGAACTGCCTGAGCATTATTAAGTTATTTCTGTTATCGGTAGCCAAGACCATGGCACACTATATAAAGGCCCGATGCGTGGCACAGTCCAAGGAAATAGCATTCGAAGACCTCAACATGAAGTTCACATTATTTGCCCTGTTCGCAGCCGTCTGCGTGCTCAGTGTAAGTACTTGACCAGGTTTCAAGCTCATGGGTGAGATTAACGATTAACGTTTCGTTTGGTCCAAACAGGTCAACGCTGGCACCTGGCAACCGTTGATGATGGCGCCGGACACCGGCTTACAATATGAGCCCAGCGATTTCGCTGATATCGATGGGGAGACCTTCGATCCGGAGGTGTTTGGCATCTTCTCGGCCACGTGGTGGGCCATTAAGGCAGCCCTGCGCAGCGTTAAGGGCTTCAATTGCATACTCAAGTGGGTTGTGGGCATAAAGGCAAGCGCTCTGCAGTACAATGCCGATATCATTGCCTGCGGCGTCGATGCCAGCCAGGCTGTGACCAATCTGATCAATGCCAACCTGAAAATCATCAGCACCGCCAACAACATCATCAACCTGAAGTCGAACATTTGCGCCAGCGCCGAGGAGCCCGAGGAGCAGAAGATCACCAACAGCTGTGCCGTCAAGACTTTGGCCCAGGTCTTCAGCCTGTACAGGCAGGTGAAGAACGCCATCGCCCTGGCCAAGAAGATACCCCAGACTGGCCCCAATGCCATCTCCTGTGTCACCAATGCCACCAACAACCTGACCAGCTACTACACACAGTTCCCCGCCAACATAAAGGCCTGCTCCAAGCTGACCAGCTCCTAGGCAGCCAGCAGTCTGTCCGTTTTTTTTTTGTTCACTATATACCCATAAGAAGAGTAAATAAAAATGCATAAGTCAATTGGTTTTGGCCATTTGATTAAATCGCTTGGCTCTTAACTTAACGATAACAACTGCACAGCTGCAAACGCTTTAGGAACTGATAAAAAATAATAATAGAGCTCTTGAGCTGAGAAATCTTCTTGTGCATATCGTAAATCCAGAAGCTTTTTTCTACAGAAGATAACGATATAGAAAAGCCAAAACATTTTGAGCTTGCATTTTTTGTATTCTATAACGCAATTAATGGAATTATTTGAAAACTATCAAATACTTACATGACTATTACTAGCGGGTGTTGCCCGGCCCTGCCCGGGCACGTGCGTTAATCACCAATCTGTCAGCCAGTCAGAGCAAACTGTTTTATGTATACTTAGTTTATATGTACTCAATTATGATTATATAGTTTTTGGCTCAATCTACTCTCAACAACATCCCCGCGAATTCGAGTACGCAAACTTATTTGCCAGCCCATCCATTATACGATGCCAGACACAATAATACGTACAGAACAGTCTTAATACAATTATGTACATGTATTTATCTAAAGATGTGTATTTGTTTCTATGTCCATTTGTGTGTTATTATGTATATGTGCATAGTTTGAAATAAAAAACGTAGACCAATTTAACCTTTCGCTGCGTTGAAAATTAAATTAAAATGTATTTTTGCAATATTACCCTACTATGCGATTCTCATGTTGTTATGTATGTATGCATATATGAGTGGATGTATTTATTTTTGTATGTGTGCATCAAGAATATGTGTCTGATTGAAGTAATGTATGTTTTAATGTAAATATGTAAGTGTGTTAAATTGTAAGTATGTAAGTATGCATGTATTTTTGTATGTCTGTATGTGCTTTGTTTGTGTATCTATTCGTTTATATGTTTGTGTGTATGTGTTCATGTATGTTTGTATGTAACACCCCCTGCGCTTCGAATGAAAAAACGTAAGGTTGCTCACGTATTTAGATTATTTACTCATATTGTAAACAAATTTTGTAGTAGTTTTTTTTTAAAGCATAAATGTTCTTTATAATTTTGAGATACGATTACATTTGATCGACGCAAGTGTTGATATTGGGCAAGAAATTGTTAAAGCTGATCTTAACATCGTTTGTTGCATCGAGAAAACAGGAGCTGGTATCGGAGGGCAACTTGGCGATCTGCTTCAGGGTGGTGTTGATCTTTCTGGTTAGCCTCATGACAGCCTTGAACAACTGCCAGAAGCACTTCTTGGAGGACATCTGGTTGGAATCGGGATCATCGGTGGTGCACAGCTTGCTGTTCAGATTGATGATATCGTTGCAAATGGAGATGATGGTCTTGCAGGAATTAACAATGGCGGCCACATCCTTGGGCACGGCTGTGCCGCAGGCATCAATAGCATCCACATAGTTGGTGGCCGCGGACAATACCTCAATGACCTCCTTAATGGTGCAGTTGACGCCGCGCACTGTTTTCAGCGCCTTCTTGAGGGCCTTGCGCACCGACCTGATGAAGCCAAACTCCTCCACATCCACATAATCGCCCTCTAGCTCATCAATCAGTGCATCCAAATCCACATCCTCGAAGTTAATTGAATCGTCAACCGTTGCCTTGGCCTAAAAGAGCGCAATTCGTATATAGTAACTTTTGTTCCAATTGCCTAACGCCAGCTGTTTACTTACGTTCGTGCTGATCAGGCAGCTGGCCGAAACGAGCAGCAAAAGACAGAGTGTAATGGTTCTCATAGTGTTTTGGCTATCTGAACTGTGGTTGCAGAATGATCGACTAGACTGACGGCTCTTCATTTTTATAAAGATTGCCCTCTTGGCCCTATCGCTGTGAAGTGCTCACGCTTGAAGTGGTTCCATTGTTTGCCCCGATTTATCTATGGCCATTTGTATACCTATAAATATTTCGTATACTATATACCTGTTTATACTAACTTGAAACAGTTATTCTTTTATCAATAGAACATTGCATATACGTACGGGCTTGCCGTCTTAATTAATCACTTAAAGTCTACCAAGTTAATGAATACAAATTTAATTTTAACCAATTCGAAGTGTGCTCTCATATATCAATAATGGACAATTGACTTTATCATGACTAAGTTTTTCCCAACTAAATAAAGTAGATACTTTTAGTGCTTGCAAGCATTTGACTGAGAACGCTTGTAATTAATCCAAACACACATTTCGTCAAGGTCTCTACGGAAAGCATTAACGAAAACGCTGTCTTTATTTCAAGAGCCAGCTTCGAAAGGAACCAAAAATGGTTTAGTTTTTAATTGCAAATTTATTGATTTTAATATCTATTACGAATAAAACAAGATCGATTTTGGAATGTTATACCTCTTTGAACTGGTTCGGAGCCCGACATTTAAAACACCACAAATTTGTCAAAAATTTGATCGATTTTGAAAAATGGTATCTTTTATATGTATAATTTTATTTTAATCATATTATTGAGCCAAGTATAAAAACAAATAACAATGATATAAAAAAAAAAAAAAATGGAAGCTTAAATAAGTAATTATGATTCAAGTCGATAGTTAGATGATATCGTTAATGTATAATAATAATCGATAGTCGAATAATCGAGATTCGCACAACACCAAATTGGAATTTACTGCAAGTTTAAATAATAATGAATATTAATGCAAACCGATTGATTTTTCATAACATAGGAATAACAATAATAAAAAAAAAAATATATATATCCGTACAATAATTTCTACATAGTACATACACAATATATCAATCGTATATTCATTCATTTTCTTTCGGTTTTTTTTCTTTTTACTTTTTTGGGTCTAAAGCTTGCCTTGGATCTCGAGCTGGTTCGGCGAAACGCTTGCCACTCCTCTGGAGCACGCGGATGCGTTTAACACAATACAAATATGGATTACTTAAGATTATAATATATATAAATATATATATATATATATGTGTGTGTATATGTATGTGTGTAGTTCACTCGCATATCGAAATATATATCATTTGATATAATTGCACATTCGTTAAGTTAAATATATTCGTATTAAAGAAAAAAAAAATGAACAAAAAAAATGCACTACAAGAGACTTAAGCGCGGAGACGGCCAACTCAGATCAAGCTCAAGCGACTGTTGGTCTTGCGGAGCTGTGCACGCCAGGGAATGATGTTGTCGCTGTCATCCTGTTCGTCCTCGCCCTGATCCAGTGCATCCTGTGGTTGCTGCTGCTGCTGCTGCTGCTGCTGCAGTGGTGGCTCGCAATCGCCGGCCTTGGCTGCTGTAGAGCCCTCGCTGTGGTTCTCCTTGTTGCCCTGTGGATGCGCCTGCTGCGCCTGCTGCTGGAGCAGCTGCAGCTGCTGATAGTGCTGCTCGACATTGAGGCCGCCGTTGGCGCTGCAGGTGGCCAGATTGATGTTATCGATGGACATGGCGCGATTCTTGAGGCGCCAGGTGTCCGCAACGCGATTGTTCTCCTCCACTTTGGGCGTATAGATGGCCGCTCTGCAAAATGGCACAGACAGCGAGCACAGGTCAGAGAGAGGATTCCGCCAGCTGCGCCACCTTATGCCCACACAACCCAGCACTTACTTCAGCTTGTTTTCAGTTTCTTCGCGACGCGCCAGCAAGTCGCGTTTCCATTGGGGTATCTGCGATAGACGACGCGACTCCGCCTCCTGGGCCATGCGATCCTCAAAGTCCTTTTTGGCCCGCTCGGCTGCCTTCTTTGCCATCATCTGGCGCTTCCAGTCGGGTATGGCATTGCCGGCCTGATCCTTTTCTGGTATCTGTAAGTAGATCTTTGATACGCATGATAATCCAGTTCGCAGCCCCCATCCCGCAGCCCGCTCCATCGGCATGGCGACCTTGTGACTCACCTGATCAACATAGTTGTTGGCCGTAAACTGTTTGGTTATCTCCATATAATGCTCAGAGTCCATGCGATTGGCCATCTGCTGTTCGACCTTCATCTTCTTGATGCCGGGTATATCCTTCGAGATCTTCAGCTCGGCTATCAGATCCGTCTTCAGATATGTGTCCGTGCTGGTCGTCAGGCACTGCATGCTCAGACTGCGTGCCGGCATCTGGTAGGGCTTCGGCACCTTCTGTGTGTCAGTGCGTCGCAACTGCATGGGATCAGGGATTGAGTTAGTGATCGAATGCCTTTCTAAGTTTCCTGCTGTCGCTAAAACTATGATACTTGGGACATATCAAAAAGCTTATCCTCGCTGACTGACTGGCTGACTGACTGACAGACTGACCACCCTAACAGCTAGAAAGCTGAATGCTTGAAAAATTCCACCTGCAACTGTGGAAAATTGGTGAAAAACGAATACATGAAACCATTCGACTTACCCTGCGATAAAACTCAAACTAGTTTTCAAATATCTTTTTTGAAATGTTATCTAGATCTTATTAAAATCCGAAATGTGTGTTACACATTTCAAAAATCCACCGCCTATGGTGAAATTGCGTGTGAAAGATGGGCGAATGTTCAAGAAGATTTCGATAGTTAACTGTTTTGAAAAGGTTTTTAACAAAAACTACGTGTAGATCCGTTTGGTTTCAAGTTTCGAAGATCCGTATAAGAAAATTCCCAATCGGTAGTTTAACCGAAAGTTTAATTTTCATTAAATCGGATTTAAACTTACTTTGCAAACTTTAAATAACCCGCTAGTCAGGTATAACCATTCAATCTGGTCATTCTATCTGGGATACTACTCACCTGTACACTGTTCAGATCCTGTATGGAAATTGCGGACAGCGGCTGATGCTGCTTGCGCGTGGCCGTATCCTGGCTGCTGGGCCCAGCTGATCCGTGCGGCTTCTTGGGCTTCTGTGACTTGCTGGTGGCATCGCCAGCCATGGGCGCCAGCATCATTGGCATTGGGGGCGGCATCATATGCGGCAACGGGGGCGGCGGTGGCGGCAAAGGCGGCTGCTCGCCCACGCCCAGAGCATGTGAATGATGCTGATGCTGGTGCGGATGCTGGTGCGAATGCTGATGATGATGATGCTGCTGCTGTGCGATCTGGATTTGCATGTAGTCCTCCGTGTCCGTGGAGCTGCAAGGATTGACAAATATTCGATGAAAAGGTGTCTGGGTGTGTATCAGTGTGTGTGTGTGTGTGTGTGTGGCATAATATGGGATGTGGGCCGGACCTGCGCCAGGCGTGTCGTGTGCGCAGTATCATCTTTGGATTGCAACTGATCGGAGCGAGGCGAACCAGTTGGCAAAAGTGGCCTGGCATGCAGCACGCATAAAATTTCATGCACTCTTGAGCCGCTGAGGAAGTGTGGCCGACTCGCGACTAGCGACTCGCGAGTGCTGCTGTTAATTGCCCCCATCCCGCAGCCAGCCCGCAGCCATCCCCCAGCCAGCGATCGGCGTGAGCATGCGCTGGCATTGTCTGCAGCTTAATTAAGGCAACTGTACTTCTGCCACTTTTGGTGGTAATTACTTATGTTGCCGCCGCACGAGATGTGCAGCCAAATTAAAAAAAAAACAACAAAAACAAAAACTAAATAAATAACAGCTACAACTGCATCTCAACTCTCTGATGTATCTGGGAGCTAGAGCTGCAGCTGGAGCTGGAGCTGGCATGGCTTTCTTAACTTACCGGGCCGAGGATGGACACGAACGCTTATCGCTTATGCTCTTTAGATACTCCGACGGCTTGATGAGATGCGTGACGCCGTCTTGTGATTTGTTGGGAAAACTAGGCGGCACAAACGGCAGCACCAGCTGCTTGTTGACCAAATTGGGGCCACCGGAGCGCACGCCAACGCCGGCCCCCTCCCCATTATAGCTGCCGCCATACTGCGACTGCTGCAGCTCGTAGTGATCCTCGGCGGATGAACCCACACCATAGATGCTGGGCGCATAGACCGACTGTTGCTGCTGGTGATAGTGCGAGGGCTGATAGCTGCTGCTGCTGTTGCTGCCGCTGCGTTGCTTGCCCTCCGCATAGCCATACATGCTGCCATTGGAATGCTGATAGTGCCCCTCCCCGTTGCCAGCTGTGGCAGCGACTGCTGCGTCAACGGAGGCGCCTCCATTACCGTTGCCGTTGCTGTTGCTGTTGCTGTTGCCGTTGGCGTTGCCATTGCCATTGAGGAGCTTGGCTTTCTTGTTCGCTGGAATTGAACAAATTTATTTATGAGATTTAAGTCTTGTCTGCGTTAACTACTTATTGTGGGTTAGCAGTTATCCCAGCTCTTTGGTCACGCTAACTTGCGCCACAACAACACACACACACACACACACACTCACACGCACGCACACACAGCACACTCTCAAGACTCAACTCATTGCGTATGCAGCCTGTGACGACGCCTTTCACCAAAACTGCAGAATGGCGTTAATGGATTTCGACTACATCTTAATCAAATGCAGACCTCTTAAATGCAGTGGTTGCCAAACTATCTAGCTTAGGGTGAAGCGAGGCAGATTATAAATGGCCATAAGTGGTTGCAAAGTCGCAAGTCTTGGTATAGAGTTGCCAAATTCAGCCAAATCAAACAAAGTTTCAATCGAGGTTCTAAGAAAGCAGGACAGCTTATTGAACCGATTCGAACACGGCATTATACTAGATTTTTTACTAAAGAAATTTGTAGTGTGGCAACGCCATTTTCATAAGTTGGCAACCATGCAACCAGAAGTTGGCTGTGTGACTGACTCATGTAATTATTGGACTAATATTTAACTGACAATTAACAGTTGCTGTTTGCTTATAAACATTGCTTGTTGCTGCCAAATGTGCTAAGCATAGCAATGTGGCAACATTGTTGATGGTAAATATTAACAAACAGACAAACTGCCTGTTAACTCTTGACACATTGGTCAGCTCTTAAGAGCATGACATGGCAATATGGAATTAAACGACAAGTAAATGTGTCTTTTAACTTTGACAGCAGAATGAATGAATATAGCTTGTAGTTTATTTAATTATTATTATGATTGCTTTTATACCCTGAACCTTTTAAAAATATGTAAAAGGCGTATAAAGTATTTGTGCAAATGTATGTAACAGGCAGAAGGAAGCATCTCGGACCCCATCAAGTATATATATTGTTGATCAGCATCAATAGCCAAGTCGATCTAGTCATATCCGCCTGTCTGACCATCCGTCCGTCTGGCCATCCGTCTGTCTGGCCGTCCGTCTGTCCTAGATAACTATTATATATCAAGTATCTCTAATTTTTAAGAAATATTCTATAGCACAATGAGATCTACTGTTGTAGCGGCAGCTAGCGCAAATTGCAAGAATTTCTGTATGCATGTACACACAATTCTATCAACAGTTTTTTTTCGGTTGTTGGTTTGGCTGTTGGGTAGAGGAGGCGGCAAAAAGCATGGTCTGTTGCGAGTTCGAGTTCTATTGAGGGAACTATTTTTTATTATTATTATTTAATATTTTTATTAATGCTAAAGCAAACGAGCGCGTATCAGGGTATCCCCTAATCGGGAACTCCCGACTAGAGCCACTTGTGTAATTTAGATAAACTGCAGATTTCTGCTGTGGCAGAACTTAACAATAGCAATCGAAGGAAAAAGTCCGAAATTTAACATGATAGAACTGCGTGTTTTTCTTATTGTGTCCTACTCAAAGATCAACGTTTTAAGAGGTTAAATGTTTCGACTAAATGTAAAAAGATGAATTAGAAAAAAAACAGGCAACCCCAGAAAAATGACAGTTCAAATGATAAACGGCCAACAAAGCGAGTGGTACACATGTTCCCAGTTAATTGGACACCAGGCGCTGCGTCTCCTTCTCTTTGTTGTCATGAGTCCTCGACATTGCAACTTTCACGGCTCCGTGAACGCAAGTTTGCCAACTCGTTTCGTCGTTTCGACTTGGGGGCAGAACTGGAAAGCTGCATTGGCGAACGCGGCTTCCATTACGTCGATGTTAGATGGCATTGTATATGGTCAGATCGGGTCTAGCCAGTTTGGGCCATTGATTTGGTGGCCAAACGAAAAATATAACAAAAACAACGTCAACTGACAAACGATTTCAGCAATTGCCAACAGTTTTCAACATTTTATCAATTTCCAGAGCAGTTTAACTGGATGTGACACCGTCTGCATTTGGAAATGGATTGCAATTGGTTCGGTCAGGTTTGAGCCTGCCAACGGGTTCCATTTTCATGGTGAAATTGAAAATGTAGATCGTAAAGTGCCAGCAAGTTGCCAAACTGGAGAAGGGATACGGCAAAGGTAGGAAAATGTAAATAGAGGGGAAGTGAGAAAAATATCAACGATTTTTTTCATTTGTTTTTTTTTTTTTTGAGAAAATGAAAACAAAGGGAAAAATCAGATTAATAAATATGTTGTGAATGTTTTTCCTATATCGTAGGATTAAAACAGCTTAAGATCCTTTATAAGGTAAACATTTCGTATGTCCGTTTATAATTATTTATATTAATATCTTTGTAACACATATGCCAAAATCACGCTTCACGAATGTGTAACTGTTATTAATTCAACAAAAATAAAACAAAAATGTTTATACAAATATAATTATGCATTGTTTTTATGGCTACTCGAACGGATCGCACTTACACCGAAATATATCGAAACGCTGAAAGCTGAGCGTAAAATAATTCCGCCGCGTATTCTTATGAATCTTCATCGAGCCCGACATGTTCATACCGTATAAACTTCAACTTTGAACCGAATTTTTATTGAATGATTGGGGGCGAGAACACAATGCACTGCGCTAACAAATCACATGCTCAATGGTATATTCATATATATATACAAATACGAATCTGAAGTCAAAACCCGTGAATATTCAGCTTTCAGCTGGGCTGTGGACGTTGACGATGTTGACTGGGCGAGCGTCGCTGGCAGCCTGATGCGAGTTCAAGCGATCGCCAAAGTTATTCACCCAAAACGACAACAGCAACAGCCACAATAACAACAACATGCAACAACAACAACGAGTCCGCGAGTCGTGTCGACTCCGAGCTGTGGCATCGTGAAGTCTTGTCAAATGCCTGTGCGAAAAACACGTTCACTTTCATTGGGTAAAAGTTTTGCAGCGCAGGCAGCGCGGGTGGATTGGCTGCTACAACCCACATGCAGCCCAGGCCATAATTGGTGGCATTGTGGTGCATGCAGCAGACGGGAGGGAAGGGGAGGGGAGCGTCGCAGTGGCAGCAGCAGCAGCCAGAGGTGCCCGTCAATTTGCTGAACATATGCACTTCCGCCTGGGCCAATGACAGCGCCAAAGGATCCATGCGCTTCTGATCTGCAACCTGTCCGGTGGCAAGCAGCAAGTGGCAAGTGGCATACGGTGACTACTGTATTGGGTTTCACTCAATTTTATGCCCATTTGAAGCTGGTCACTTGAATGCATTTGCAAACGCATTCAATGACAACGAAGTCTGTTTCTCTGCCCCCCCCCTTTAACTACCCACCACCCATCGAACCTCAGCGGCCAACCCACCTGTAATATTTACCCACGTTGCTTTAAACTTCCACTTCATTGTTTGGCCACATAGCTTTTCCTGCTACAGTTTTTGCCCAATGTTAACGTGTGAATTTCGCTCGAATGTCTATTTCATTTTGTATGCATACAACTAGTTCTCTGGCAAAGACATGCCTAGTGCGAGTGCATAGACCATTTACGAATGAATATGGCGAGTCAATGCATGTCAAATAGCTGGCATTCATTGTCTTCGGTCAGGTTAATACACTCGCTACTCTCTAAACTGTCAGTTTGCCGAGACTTCAATTTCTATACGGCCATAGAGCTAAGATATTTACAAGAAACCGTTTGATTCAACTGATCTGTGATTTAGTTTATTTTTAAAGGATCTTATGTGTTTAGCTGCTGATTGCAATAATGCATTGTTAATAATACTAATGAGATACATTCGCTACTACTCAACTATTACCTTTATCTAAACACATTTGTTAGCTGCCACAACTTAAGGGCAGGAAGCTAGTTCAAACCCCAAAACTAAGAGCGACCATAAATATGGCATAGCCCGCCTTTCTTTGTGATGCTAGTCACATTAATATTCAAATCCATATGAACAATTCTTCGGCTATGCTGCATCTGTCCTCGTGGGTTAACCCCACTTGGCATCAAAACAAGTTTAATACGCTTGATATCATTTAGTATATTGCCCATTGCCTGCCATACATTAGGTGAGATTCTTATTACTGCATAACATAACAGTCTCCAATACCAACATAACGCAACATTTTCAGTTTCCGCTTAAACTACTTGGGAATTGTAAAATTGATCTGTTGTTAATTTCAATTGGTGTAGCTGCTGCTGTTGCGTGTATTTTTTGTTGTTGTCCATTTAAACGCTCCTCTGGTCAACTGCAGCCAATTTGCCAAATGGCTAACAAAATGTTGACCAAAGTTGTTTAGTTGGCGTCTGGTTGTTGGGCAATTCCAGTTTAAGCCAACTTTGTGCTGCTAATTGATCAATCAATTTGACTGGCAGCGTTTTTTGCTCGCCCCCCGTTCCCCCGTTTCTCTTTGGCAATAATGTCAAAGACCCCGTCAATGGTCTGTGAGTGGGTTCAAGAGTTGATGATTGAGGCGTGCAATAGGGCGACGCTCGGTTTTACTGATCAGACGAAAAAGAAACTATAGTACAAATTGTGTAAGCTATGTGTAAGTAAGAAGTGTGGGCAATGGCAACTGTTGAATGGACTTGGAACTACTTGTAATGCAACTTGGTGCGCTTCTTCTTGCCCAGCTTATTGATGCACTTCATTTTCGAGTGGCATCTGCGACTCATCATGGACGCGGAAGCGGCCGCTGAGCTGGTGCAGGGCACATCACCATTGGCCACGTTGCGCATGCCCATGGTGAGAACGTCGGGATTGGGCCAGAGCGGTTCCTCTGGGTCGGCGATCTTGACGTCCAGCAAATGGCGATCGAGCAGCTCCAGCTGATGATCTGTGGCAAATTTGGGGTCCAGCGAGCTCATAAAGAGCGTCGCATTGCCAACGCTGTAAATGACGTAGGTATCCTTAACATTCAGATTCTCTGGCAGCTTATCTGTCAAATCATCCAGGCTGGGCGCCGTCGGCTCCTCGGTGAGCAGCGTTCTGCTTATCTGTGTCATCGCCGGCGTTTGTTTTGGCGACATGTGAACGGTCGTTGTTTCATCGGAGCTGCTGCTTAGCGGCCTGCTATCCAGCAGATCCGACCAGCCCAGGCTCGAACCATCGGTGCTCATGGCTCACAACTCCCGCCGATATTGTGTCTGTTTTTTGTTGAGTTTTTTGTTGTTTTATTGTCGAATTTCGGAATTTGTGATTTGTACGTTTTTGTTTACCAAAATTATGTTGTGTGGCCGAAATTTTGATTCGAAATGCCTGACCTGGCATAATGCCGGAGCACACTTGACTAGGTGTATAAAGTGAGCTATTGATCTAACACTCAGGGGGGCCCTAAAACCGTGCTTCTAATACTTCAGCCCATTATCCAATACAATTTATAACATTTACTTAAAGTGTAGCTATTACTTAGAAACGAGTTGGGCCACATACCTGATATGGTGGACATGGTGCGATTGTGATTGCCACGCACCAGTTCCGAGGGACGCAGACTGGGCTCCTCGACAACCTCCAGACCGGAGTCCGAATCCACGGCGTCATGTCCGGCTGCAGAGGCAACAGTTGTTGTGGTTGTCGCTTGTGTTGTTGTCGCTGTTGCGGGTGGCGGTGTGTTGCCAAAGTGGTTCTTCTTATAGATGTTGTTACTGTTGTTTGAGTTGTTGTTGTTGTTGCTGATATTGTTGGAGTGTTCGCCATTCAAGTTGTTGCGCTGCACGGGAGCACGCAGTGGGGGCGGCAGGGGCGGCGGCGGAGGTCCATTAACTAAAGGGCGAGAGATAAGGACCAGAGACTGAGAGTTAGTGGCACTCGTTTACCAAGAATAAGGTATCCTTAAAGACATATATGACAATAGTGAGTATTACCCGGCTTTGCACGACCCAAGATTTCCCTACATCTGTTCGTAATTATGCAGCGACTGTGCTGCTTTGCTCCATATCACGTATGGGAAATGCATTCATGAATAACTTCGATGCTTAAAGCCCGTTTTTCTTAAATTATCAGGAAATGAACATGGCATAGAAAAGTATATTTGAACCAAAGCGCAACGGTATACTTTTAAAAAAAGGTTTCTTTCAACTTGTGGGAGTATTGGGTGAGTTACCCAAAAATTTAAACATTTTTAATCTGTGTATACGAAACGAGAACTTAGATAACCAACTCAATAATTCATGCTCTTCAAATCGTTTAGGTTTGCTTTAAAAAACATGTCTTAAAATCAATATTTAAACTGACTTGCAAAACATGATAAATATAAATGTACTTAATGGGGTCGGAGATGCTGCCTTCTGCCTGTTACATGCATTTGCACGGAATCAATATACCCTTTTTACTCATTTGCAAAATAGCAATGATTCTTATATGCTCAGACTTACCCACGGCTAGATTCTGCATGGGCGGCGCCGAGGAGACGCGTTTCAAATTCCTGTTCATGTTGTTGTTGTTGTTGGTGTTGTTGCTGTTGTTAATGCCGTTTTGATTGATGCTGCTGCTGCTGTCGCTGTTGCTGTTGTGGATATTACCATTGCTGCTACTGTTGTTGTTGTTGTGCATAGATATGTTGGGATTGCTGCTAAGCATGCCAGCATCCGCCAAGTTGTTGCGTATCATGGAGTTCTTGTGCGACTGCTTGGTGCGCTCGGCAACATCCTCGGGCGGGCAGACGCTCTCGTAGGTGTCGCTCTTGATGCCGCCATTCAGGAGCTGATTCTTCAGATTTAGATTTATGTTCTTGCCGCTATAGTTATCCTTGATGCTTGAATCGTATTTGCTGCTGTGCAAACCAATCATTGAATGCGACTTATTGCGATTCAGTAGGCTTATGTTGTTGTTGTTGTTTATGTTGTTGCTGCTGCTGCTGTTGTTGTTATTGTTGCTGCCGTTGTTGCTGCCGCTGTTGTTATAGTTGTTGCGCTTGTTGTTCAAATGCTGTAACAGGAGTAGACAGAAAGAAAGTGAGACGAGGAGCTTAAATTCAAGGCACAAATCACCCTGTTTGCTGCTACTCACATGGTTGCTGTACTGCAGCACCACATCTGTGCTGCGCGTGGAGCTGGCGCTGGCGGATCGGGAATGTGAGCCACTGTCGCGGGAGCGTGATCTGCCCACACTATATTTGTGCAACTGTTGTTGCTGCTGCTGCTGCTGCTGCTGCTGCTGTTGCTGTTGCTGCTGCTGTTGCAGCAGCTGCTGCTGCTGTTGCTGCTGTTGCTGCTGCTGTTGTTGCTGATGTTGATGTTGATGCTGGTGTTGCTTGCGTGACTCCTCGCGTACCAAATATATATCCTCGTAGTCATGATCACCGTTCTGATTGCCATTGTTGCTGATGTTGCTGCTGCTGCTCTTATGTTGCTTGAAGCTGCTGTTGTTGTTGTTCTTATTATTATTGTTGCTGCTGCTGCTGCCGCTGCTGTTGTTGTTCTTAATGTTGCTGCTGCTGCTGATATTGCTTGTGCTGCCATGCCGATTGAAGCTCTGACTGCGCAGCTGGTGCGGATGCTGGTGATGACTGTTACTGTGACTGTGATTATTACTGTGATGATGACTGCTGCTCTTTGGCGAGTTGAAGCTGGACGAGATGGAAACGGACTCATCGGAGCCGCTGCCTGCGCCGCTGGAGCTGGAATGGACATCCGCCTGAATAGTCATGATGGCATTGCTGGCCTTCGATTGCATCGAGTGCAATGGATGCGGCATCTGGTGCTGCTTCACGCTACTGCAGTCCGAGTCGACGAACAAATCACGCACCCGATTGTAGATGATCTCCTGGGGATCGTGCAGAAAGAACGACTCGCCCGATATGCTTCCGTTCGGCGAGGGCGTGGCATACATGCCGCCATTTCGCATCGGATTCACATATAGGCCATCGTTCGGCAGCAGCGCACCGCCGCCGCTTGTGCTGCCCGTCGCACCACCACCGCCACCACCGACACCACCCGCGGCGCCATTGCAGCCATAGAGCTTCTCCGAGGAGCTGCGCGACTGTTGCGAGTAGAGAGCGTCGCTGTTCTTGCGCGTTATGCCAACGCCCATGCCCATGCCCATGCCCATGCTCATGCCGAGGCCAACGCCAGCAGCGGCAGCGGCTGCCGTCACAGCTGGTGGATGCAAATAAAATGGCTCCACATCGGAGCTGAGCGTGGATGAGGACTTTGATTTGATCGTGTTGCTGCGGCTCGTCTGCTTGCTGGAATTTGTATTCGAGTTGCAACTGCTGCTCATGTGTTGCTGCTGTTGTTGCTGCTGCAGCTGCTGTTGCTGTTGATGTTGGTGCTGCGACTTGTGACGTTGTGTGTTGTTGTTTTTGTTGTTGTAGTCCACGGTGGTGCCATGCTGAACCAGCACATTGAGGCACTGTAAGGCAAGAGGCAGGCATTGGTTAAAACGTGTTGACCATGTGGCGGCAGTCTGTCTCGATACTCACCTCCACCTGTTGATTCTCGGCCGCATCGTTAATCGGCGATTTGCCATATTTGTCCAGCGACAATTTGGCGCCGTGGTTGAGCAGCCAGCGTACCACAGACAGATGGCCACGCGAGGCGGCAAAATGCAGTGGAGTGGCACCGTCCCCATCACGTAAATTGGGATCCACGCCCTGATCCTGCACCTGCAAATGCAATCAAGCAAATGTAATTAACAAACAAAATTATAAATCAATGATAAAAATCTGTTAGGCCTAGCTGTATTTATGAAAATCGCATAGAAAGGCGATATTCAAGAGAGCACAAAACATGTGGATAATGGCAGAGAAAGCGAGAAAGCAAAGAATCACTTTATTATATTACTAGCACATTCCCTGAGGTCGACATATATATAGACCATAAAGAAGCGTAAGTGTTTCCTTCTGCCTGTTACACAACTTTAATGGACAAAGTTATCACATAAATGGGAAAGCTATATATGTATATACACATTTACTGATTTGTAGTTTGCAAGGGGAAGTGGTAAGCTGGTTTCAATCGCACTGAGTGGCAAAACGAATCAGTTGCCAATTTACTGGATTGTCACCCGCTCCACAAGGATCCATTGTGAACTGTCAATATTGTGACGTGTCGTCGTGTGACTTGACAAGACTCGAGTCGCATGGAGTGCTTAGTGGGCACTTCTCAGGCACACACACAGACACGCATGTGGAAAGTGGTTTGCTTGATGTGTGTGCTTCTCTCGCTTTAGCTGCATTGGCAATGCAAAACTATTTAGTTCAATTTAGAAAGGTGATTTTCAACTGGCACCCAAAGTCGGCCCGCCAAGTTGATGTCCAGTTTACGTTGAGAGATCTTCAAAGAGACAGAAAGAGACAGCCCACGCCCGAAGAGCGGCAACAATTCCCAGCGGATACGAAGTAAAAGAACGTTGTAAGCATTACGATTTGCTCTAGCTCTGACGTGGACTTCGACTTTGGAGTCTGGAATCGGATACTGGTTAGCGGCAAATGCTAACCCGCTTGATAAATTGCATTGGCCATGCGACAAACGAGTCAAAGACCGGGAACCGTTAGCTGTGCGATCTGGAACCAGGACAAGAACATGCAGAAGGCCATGCGCCTGGCGGTTGAAACGAGTTCAGGTTTCTTTCATTTATTTTATTTTTTGTGTGTTGCTGTTAGCCTCATTTTGGCACTTAGCGCTGGTATTTTTGGCATTTGGCAACGAGTGCAGCAAGCGCTTAAATGTGTGGGTACTCACCATCCATTTGAGGCAATCCAAACAGCCCATTTGTGAAGCGGCATGGATCGGTGCCATGCCGTCGCGTGCGCGCACATAGAGCGAGCCGCCGGCTTCAAGCACCAGAAACTTGAGCACCTCCAAATGCCCCTCCTGGGCGGCCAGGTAAACGGGCGTGACATCATTGTCCATTTGCGTATTGGCGCTGCAAGATAGAATATACGTATATACATATATATATTTATATAGATGCGAAAGAAATCTAGTCAGTTACTTTTATGTTCAGTTTCAGTTTTAATTAGCTTAGGCCGCAATCGCTTGCAGTTCTCTAATGAGCAAAAAGTCAACACCGTCAACACCGTGCCCCGTGCCCCGTGCTCCGTGCCCCATGCCCCATGTGGCATTCACTTGCAACAAAGTTGTGAAAACGATTTGGCAAAACAAAAAACCATGCTAATAGCTGCCATATAAAGTTTGCGATACAAATATATAGATACAAATTAAAGTATCATCAATGCCAACATGAAAAGAAAACAGAAAACAAGTTGACAGATTGCGTTAGGCTGGCAGCCTCTCCCTCTCTCTCTATTTCTCTCTCTCTCTCTCTATGGTTGCCAGCCAGTTTTTGTTGTTTTGCGATGTACAAATTTAAAAAGTGGTTGATGGACAGCTGGTGTATGTCTAGTATCTATCATATCCACGAGTTATGTTATAGCTGATATTTACCACACACATCGGAAAAGTTATTTCGTTTTTCGTATGCCTAATATAGGGAAAAATAGACAAACTTTTTATACGGTTTATGTGTAAAAGGTGTTCCAGACTAAGAAAGAAAGTAAACACAATAAGTTTTAGCCCAAAAGCAATATGTTCACGTTTCGAAACAGCGTGTTGGTTCAACTCGTGAAGCCGCTTTTTGACATCCTTATGTTTAGCTTTTGAAGCTGGCTCTTGAAAGTTGTTTTATTTTAGCCAAACCATTAAAAACCATCATGATAAAAAATAATTTGGGGTTCCATTCAAAATTGATTTGCAGCTTTGTTTAAAAGCTCATATGCCTAGACTTGGAAAAGGTTTAATGCTTTAAAGATATACAAAAGTACCACAGTATCATATACTTTAAAACATTTCATGATAAAACAGATTTGTTATTAATAAAGTATAAAGAAAAGTTAGCAGGTTCAATCTATAAGATTTTAGTCCTTTTTCTTTTTATGCAGTTAACATAATATATTGAACATAGTAAACAACAGATTAAATACAACTGACTTGGGATCATACAGGAATAATCATATTGGCAATGATTTCTTATTCTTATATTTCTTGACTCCATTTTCAGATTCTAGCTTGGGAATCTAATGATATTTTTTCAATTTGTTATAGAATAATTTTGGTTATTATTTTTTAACAATCGTATTTTGACTGGTTGCCATCGCTGTTGCCTTCTCACCTCACGACGCTGCGTCGATTATTTTGCTCCTTGCGACCCTGGCCAGCGCCTGCGACCAACATGGACGTGGCCTCATCATCATTGGAGTCGCCGTTACCGGCGGAAACTTTTCTCTGATGCACCTCCATGATGCGTGCGCTGAGATTGCTCAGATTCTCGCTGGGATTGATATCCTCCTGGCTATTATCCTTGCTGTGCTTTTGATTGGATCTGTGAACGCCGGCTGTGTCTTCGCCGTGCTCTGCATCAGGATCGTGGCAGTTGCTGTGGCTGCTGCTGGTGCTGTGGCTGCTGCTGCTGCTGTTGCTTCTGTTATTGTTGTTGTTGTGGTTGCTGCTACTGCTGCTGCTAAGGATGGCAGTGGTTACGCAGTTCACCTCTGTGGAGATGATGGTGTGTATGTCATTGTTGGACTTGCTTTTCTGCTTGCTGCGACGGTACGAGGTCAGACTTGTGGTCATGCGGCCCAGCAGGCCCTTCTTAACGTTGATGGTCGAAAAGTAGCTACAGAGTTGAAGTTTTCTTTTGGTTTTTTCTTGCAGGGATTGCAGCAGGTTGTGCCAGTGTTGTGTGTGTGGGTGTATGTGTGTGTGTGTGTGTGTGGGTGGGCAAGGACAGCGTGACGCGAATATTGTTTGAGTTTAACTTGTGCATGGAGAAGACGTTACGACACGAGGCGCGAGTAACTAATGCGGGAACTGCAATATACCACAATGGGCGGTACGTGAAGAGGGAGGCGTGGTAGTGTTGTGCAATTGTTGTGCTATTAAAAATACTGTTGAAATGCCTTTGCTTACCTACGCGCAGTTATTGTTACCTATGTGACTTTCGTTTTTATGTCGCGCATGCCATAATACAGTTCATATAAACAGAATCAACTGGTTTTTCGGTTGAGTTTTCCCCAATACCGTTACATACACATACACACACACACACACACACACACACGGCACACGCAGAGATAAAGAAAATAAATATATATTGAAACGGTTAAAAGAAAAATCACTTTGAGATTCGATTCGATTGTTTTTCGTTGCGTTTTCTTCAAGATTTAGGCTCTTAACTGTTTTCTGCTTCCGTTTATTTGCATTTCAAGTTTTTGGCCCGGCTAACAACAACACGCACAGCTCTTGCGGTCACATACAACATAAATCTAAATCAATCGTTGGTTGAGTTAGTTGTGTCACCCGCTCCGCAGCCACGGTCAAAACCGAAAGTGAACACGGTCGAAAAGTCGTAGAGTTGAAAATTTTCAGATGGCACCGGCCGCATTGCGTCTGCCACGGCAGCTGCAACTGACTCTCAATGTGGCCGCCACACGATTGAGCCCATCGGCTGCCTGCCCCAGCAAACTTCTAGTTTCTTTTGTTTCGCTTCTGCCACCTCAGCTCTGCTTTTTTTCGGGGTGAAATTAACGCAAAATGCTACAACAACAACAACAAAAAAAAACACAAAAATAAATGGCAATGCAGACCAGATCACATACTAAAGACTCAGCCATAGACTTTTCTCTCTGTGTTACGCCCGGGCGTAGCGGAGCGGAGACTTCGCCTCGTCTCTGGCCTGTGATAGCAGCCGCGGGCTAAAATGCGCATTTGCTACCATTTGTCTACGTTATTAGCTACAGCACCGTGTGACAAAAATGCATAAAATCAAAGCTAGACATAATCGAAAAACTGAGTAAATTTATAAAATATATATATGCCGCATTTCGAACATTTTCAATGATACTTTTAAGTACTAATATTGAATCTTGAGTTTGTTTGGCCTACTGCCAAGGTGCTAAAGAAACGTGTCAATAAATTCATTAAAAATTAAAATATTTATAAAGTCTTTATACAGATCTAAGCTTTAGACACATGCAATTTGAGTCATGTGTGCCTCCAAGAACTTGTTAAAACTTGAGCCATACATAACATACATTTTGCCTGTTAAGCTCATAAAAACGATATTGAAGTATGTTGCGCTTTTCTTAGTTATTCACATCTAGAGTTGTGTTGAAATAAATTGAAATTTGGATAGAAAATAAGTGAATAATAATATTTTTACCGAGCTGCTGGGCTAGGCTGGGCCCAGCCTTAGAGGCAATGCAAGAATGAGGCGACGGGTTCGAGTCCCGGAATGTAGTTTTGTCTTAGCCGAATTCTTTAGTGGCAAGTGCTATTTGAAAACTTTGCTTGATGGTCTGATATAGCCCACACTCGAAATAGTAATGAAATTTTTATAAATGAAGAAAGAGTTTATCTCAGTCTTGTCCCACTGTGCTTTCCCTAGTTTATGCTGGCGGCGCTGGCGTAGGCAACCGACTGAGATGCTCAGCGGCGGCTACTTCATGGATATTGCACACCAGACGGCCCAGCTTCAGATGGAGTCTTCGCTCCGCTCGAGTCTCAAGATTGGAGCAGGCGGCGCTGTGGCCGCTGCCGTTGCTTTCTTCGCCAGCGACTTAGCGACTTGGCGACTTGTTGTTACACATTTTCCAGCTTTTCGCTGCAGAAATGAATTGTAAACCAATTAAAGTTGATTTTTCATCTTCTTCTTCTTCTACTTATTACTCGCTAGACTCGTATATATAAAGTTTATAGCACAGACCCCCGCTCAGCTCGGGTGTCCATTTGCCAGTCGCGTGTTTTTTATGCGCCTCGACAGCTTCTTCTTCTGCTTTGGCTTTGTAGGTGAAAATACAGTAAATAACGAGTACATCTAAAGTTATCCCAATTTTTTTGTGCTCATTTTGTAATTGCAATTTAATAATTACACTTTTTTCTTTTCTATTCGCATGTAATTTATGTTATTTTTTCTTTAATATTTTTAATCACAGCTGGCACAACTGGAAATAAATTGAAAAGCAAGTCTCGAAAGGCCGATAATTATGGAGAGCTGCCTTGTTATAAGCACGGTTGACAGTTAGAGAAAGAATGCCAATGCCATGAGATCTTGAGAGATCTAGTGAGATCTTTAGCGCTTCTAATTGAACATTTGCGTGTCGCAGTCAAAGTCGTAGTCGAAGTCGAAGTCGCAGTGGGCAGAATGAAAGCAACTCTCGACACAAATACCCCAACGGGCCGATGAAGAGAACTAAGCATAGTTAGAAGCAAAATTTTCAAAATCGATTAGTCGCCAATTCTAGGCACATGATGAACTCACAACTCTCAGAAAGTTTGCTTCTCTGCGAATGTTTTCGTTTGCTCAACTTTCGGTTCTTTCATCAACAAGCTCATAAATACTTCTTGCATATTTCATGACATATTCCATACATTAACTAATAACTTAAGCTGTGTTTCATCTATATGCATGACGCTTGCTTTTGAGTTTTTATTACCAGGTTTCTTCTTCTATACATGTTCATGTTTAAGATCTGTCTCTATGTAAACCTCTTAAGAGATATTTATATTTTGAATCAATTAAATCTATTTGTCACCTAGTTATTAGCATTTAAATTTGTTCTTCTTTAACTGACTTTTTTCTATACATGTTCAGCTTTAAGGTCTGTGTCTTTTCAAACCTCTTTAGAGATCTAAATATAACTTTTCTCAATTAAATCACATGTTAAGCTCTACTTTAATCTTATTTCTCAGTACAAAATATATTTAAAATAAATCTGTTTTATTGAGAGCAATAAAAAAGCAACTTTATAAATATTATTTAACAAGACTTTTTTCCTCTACCGCGCCCCTCCCTTCACCAAGATAAAAGCAGCCCACAAACTGACCTAAACAAAACTGTTTTTCGCCTGCTTCACTTTTTTTAATTTTTAATTTATTTCCTTTGTAAGAACCTTCTAATTTGGAAATAGTTTTGATCCTTTTTATACCCTGAACCCATTAAAAATGGGTAAAAGGGGTATTATGTTTTTGTGCAAAATCCAAATGTATGTAACAGGCAGAAGGAAGCATCTCCGACCCCATAAAGTATATATATTCTTGATCAGCATCAATAGCCGAGTCGATCTAGCCATGTCCGTCTGTCTGTCCGTCCGTCCGTCCGTCCGTCCGTCCGTCCGTCCGTCCGTCCGTATGTATGAACGCAAGGATCTCAGAACCTATAAGAGCTAGAGACTTGAAATTTTAGATGTAGATGCTCCTAGCTCCTACGCAGATCGAGTTTGTTTCCGATAATCGATAACTTGCCCCGTTTCCAAGTAATCGATAAAAATGTATATCGATATCCTGTTTTTTAAGCAATTTTGGTAAATAATAAGAGCTAGAGTTACCAAACTTGACATGTTGATTCTAGAAAAGTATATATATATCGATTATCTTTCATTTTATACCTATCGCCACCTCCCCGCTACTCTATATCTATAAGCCCGCGCTGCATTTGGTGTTGGAGTATGAGGGTTCAGGGTATCCCCTAGTCGGGAGCTCCCGACTAGAACCTCTTACTTGTTTTTTAATTGAAGTTACATATCTTCTATAATATTTTCGTCTCTTCCATCTGTCAATATTTTACAAATTTGAGCTAAAGTATTGAAATAGATTCTAAAAGATTTCTTAAAACTTCCGACATTGGACTACGGGAAAGTTCCCTATACCTTTCATTCTAAAATTTCAGAAATAGTCCTTGACCATGATATCTCATGTTTTTTCCCTCTATGAATGAATAATGAATTATTTGATGATTAGTATATTCTCTTCGAATACTCCAGTTTTAAGTTAAAACTTAGTTTATTTTTACATATTTCGCGCGCTCGTTCGTTTAATCCATGCACAATTTTGCCACTTGATATTTTTCACATTTTAATATTTAATTATTTTAGTTGTTGTTAACTTTTGTGGAGCTGCCCTTTATTTGCACAAACACACACACACACACTTATTGTTTTGAAGCACAACAAAACAAAAAAACAAAAAAAATAGTCTAAAACTAAATATTAAAGGGCAAACAAAGCAACAATTGCTGTGCGGATCCAACCGATGCTTCGGCTCTTTTGGCTTTTTGGGGGGCAGCTCAGCTCAGCTCAGCGCTTGGCCAATTGATTATTGTAACTGACGCTGGGGCTACCTTTTCATGGTTGCGGCTTATGGATGCGGCAACCTGAGCACACACAGGTTGTTGCTACTGTTTCTTGTACGTAGTTGTTGTAGTTGTTGCTGCTGCTGTTGTTGTTGTTGTTGTTGTGGTTGCTTTTGTTGCTGGCAGTTCTTTGGTACACTGAAACTGTTAATTAATTCACGTTCCGATTCGTTAACTGCATTCGAAACACTTTGAAGCGCGAAATTTTGTTTGCTGTTGTTGTTTGCTGACCAGCGCGGCAAGGCGCAAACTTTCAACGGCATCGAGTGGGCGGGTGGCATGAGGGGCGTGGCCGCACGGCAAACGCTACTACCACGGCAATTACTGCATTGAGCATTAAACTGCAAATCGACTTAGCTAAAGCCACAAACAACCACAACCACAAACAAATTCAAAATTTAAATTCGTCTATGGTCGCATGTTGCTGCCGTCGTTGTTGTTGTTGCTGTTGTTGTTGTTGTTGTGGTTGTTGTTGTTGTTGCTGCTGCTGGTAACGGTTGTGCGATCGGTCAGCGCTTGGCAAACGGTAACAACATTGCCAGTGGAAAGCACTAACGTCCACAGACGACGACCACGAACACTGCAGCTGATGCCAGACGAAAGCACCGTTCGCTTCGAGTAACCAAACGCGAATAGAAGACACTGCGGCCAGCGGCCAGCTAACAGCAACCTAGCGACAACATCAGCAGCAGCAGCAGCCGCGGCAGCAACAACAGCAGCAGCAGCAGCAGCAACGGCAACGGCCGCCAAGAAGCTTAGAAACCCGCTCTGCCACAAGCGTTTTCTTGGCCACAGCCACAGCCAGAGCCAGAGCCAGAGCCATAGCCATAGCCGGGGCGATCATCAAATGTTTTGTATATGATATTATCCAATGGTTTCTAATGCGAATCGCCTCAGCGTGGGTTGCCCAAGCGCGTTGTGCCCGATGGAGTTCAACGTAAATACGAGCGAAAACAAATGAGAAATCTTTCTCGGAGTGATATACATATTCCCGATCTATTCAATTTATTTATTTAATATATCTATAATCTATTTCACAAAGAAAAATGTATGTTAAATCTCTGTACAAAATAAGCCCTAGATATGACAAGAAATCTATCATTGATTGATCTGGGGTTATACAGAATCGTATGTTATACAGAATCGTATAAGCCAATAAGGGGCAGGCAGGGCTTTAAACGTAGCTATTCGAACCCGAATTTCTAAATAATTATTTATTATGACTTGAACTTTTAACTTTTTGAGGGAGTTTCACAGCATCTATTTAGATGCCAATTTAGCCCACAACTTCTCTATGCAAAAAATGTTTGATATAAAAAATTTAATATACATATTTTAACCAAATATATAACACTGGATTCAAGGAACTAGAAAGCCAAGTTCACAGACTGAACCCAAAGGAAGGGCGCTGGTTCGAACCATAAACCAAGTCAGCAGCCAATTTTACAAGTGCAATATTTTATAATTTATCTGAATACCTTTGCGCGTCGCTCACTTTCGTCATCTCATTTTCAAAATACTTTGCATTGTCAATAATTGTATTAGAGATCGACATGGATTTGGAGTACATGATTAATAAACTCTTGAGCTGCCCTCGTAGTCGAAATGATATTCATAGCTATTGTTGTTGTTGTTCTCAGCTCTGTCTGCTATCATGTGTGCCGCTGTGTCAGTTGTCATGCCAATTGAACTGGCGTGTTTAATAAATATGAATTCTGGAAGAGAATCCAAGCAGCCCGAAACCGACCAGACGACCAGAGCTCAACAGAGCTGATCAGGCCAAACCAGACCAGAAAGATGAGGCCAAGCAGTTGGACTCCTTGTGCTTGTTGCTCCACATGCAATTGGCAACTAGTTGCAACGGTGCTTTGTGCTTCTCTCTCTCTCTCTCTCTCGCTCTTTAAGATTGTCTCTTTCGCTCCTGCTGGCATCTAGTTGGATGGCAAAGAATTAAAATAGCACGCCTGGATGCACGGCTGAATACCTGGTTAGCCGGACAAACTAGCTAGCTGGCCGGCTCGCCTTGGCCAGTGGACCGCTTGTGGCTGGTTTTAATGAATCAACGTTTAGAACGCGTGCTTCACGGCGGTATTTAGGTGAGCGCTGACCAAAGTTGAGCACCAGAAGCAGAAGCTGCAGCATCAGCAGCAACAGCAGGTGGGCAGCAGCTGGAAAGCGATCTTGATCGGTCATGCATCCAGCCGCGATTGCATGTGTGCCATTTGCGTCCAATTGCGTCTTGTACTCCCATTATATGCAGCTCTAATTATGAGCTCTTCAGTTTAAATCGCCGCATTTAATTGCCTTGGCCGATGTCTTGACTATATGCGTATTCTACAATCGATCGAGTCGAGCAGTTGCCGCGCTCATCAAACGCCTCTGATAGCTGCTTGGCCAGGCATATCGCCAAGATTGGCTTGGATAGTGCTTTAGATGGGGAGAGATTTAGCTGGCTAAATGATGATAGCCACAAAATCAACTAGTCAAACGATCCGTCAGCAGTCGAGCCAGCAGCTGCACTGATCATTTTCGCATCGATATTAAGCCAGCGCTTAAACCATTTGCAAATTATTAGCAAAGCTTTTAAGCAGTGGAAACCAATGAATTCATCAGCCTCGTGAGCTTTTGAGCCTTACTATTAGCACATATTGCTCATGTCAAGATGTTGGCTTAAAAGTGGATGTAGGTATATATATCTGATATATTGCGAGCAAGTCCGGGTAATAACCGCTTGGCAAATAACATATATTCTAATATAAGTAATATAGGGTTTCTGTCACGCTGCCGATCTGTTGTAACTGCTACGAAAGGACGCATGTTTTAGTTAAACATACTTGATTTGGGGCTTATAGCACAGATTTTTCTCCAGGATATAAACATTAGAAAGGACACATAAGGCTGATTCTAAAGGACATGCGCTTCTCAGTATTAATAATTATTATAATACTAAGAAAATAAAAATGTCAGCAATATGTAAGTTGTTTCAAATAATTGGCTTATTAGTAAGGCAAATAGAATATAAATGAAGTTAGCTTCGTTTAAGTGTTCAATTTTATGCTAGTAGCCAAGCAAGATATAGAGAGAGTGAGAGAGAGAGAGAGAGAGAGAATGGGATAAATGTCAACAGTTGGCAATAAGCTAATGAAATGGGGCAAGTGAATGCCATAAAATTGCATTAGTGGGCCGCAAATCACGACAAAGCCGACAGCAGCCAGCTAAGTGGGGAGAGAAGTTGCCATTGCGATAGCTCCAATTCCGTTTTGGCGTCAACACTTGTCGCAATCATTTAAATAAGCACCGTTCCACGGTGTGGCCGACTTTTCCGTAGCAGCCGCCCCCTTACCCAACCGCTGCCGCAATCGCCAAGCAGCCCCAATTGCTGCTAAAGCGATAAAGAACAAAGCTTTCACCCCATTCAACGGGCACACGAAGTCGGAATCGGAGTCGGAATCGAAGTAGCTGTGCGACTTTTGCTTTTAATTCTTCGCCCAGTTAACAGAAATTGGCCATTTGCGGCTCAGAGAGACTTACCAAATGTCTACAGATGCGGCCACAAGCAGCTGAACACAGTCTAGGCAGCCCCTGGCCGCCGCATAATGTAATGCCAATGCGCCTCCATTGGGCCTTTCGTTGCCAGAAATTGTCCCCGGATGCATTGGGCTGGGCATGTTCATGCCGATGGGCATGCCCGCCAGATACGAGTCCAGCTGATGGGCATGCATTCTGTTCAGATTGTGGTTGCTTTTACTCTTGTTGCTGTTGTTGTTGTGCAGTTTGTTCAGCTTGATGTTGTTGTATTTGCTGGTGTTGCTGTGGCTGTTGTGGAAGTTGTTGTGCTTCAGCTGCTGATTCGAGCTTAGCGCATAGTCGTTGATCGTTCTGCAAGAGAGTAAATCAAATTAATAGTCTGACTAAACAACAAGCAAAAACTATAGCCAATTTATTTACTTAAGTCTTGATTGCCAGCTCCTCGCACCGTATTAATTATTAATTAAGCTTCTCCTTATCTACCTGAGCTGTCACATTACAATTTATCTACTACTATTGATAATCGGTTAATGTTACTATCTATTATTTATTACTCTTTGATAGACAAATGAAACATCGATAAACATTTCAGTTCACATAGCCGCGTATTTTCCGATCTTGTGGGTGGATTTACAAAAACCCTCAAGCAAACACTTTTCTTTAATATTTTAGGCAGAGCTTTGAAAGAAAGTGTGAAGTAAATCAAACGAAACTTGAACTTTCGCCCATATAAAGTTTAAGCCCAATTTATTGCTGTGAAGAGTGAATTTTCCAGAAGGTATGAATCACGCCTGCAATTAATTTTAGCACAATTTATTGAAACGTTTTCCTCAAATTTTTCACTTTTGCGGGTGCAATTTTTCATACCCCAAAAGTGGCTGGCGACAACCAATTTTGTTGCTGGCCTGAATTGTATTGAAATGGACAGCAGCTGCAAGAGTTGAAAGAAATCTTTAAATATCTTTCAATCCGAGCTTTCAATTTACAACAGATTTCCCATTTTCTTGCCAGCTACAGCCAACATATCAATTATATTTAAAACAATCCTATGCAGAAGAACACACACATTAAAGAAATAAAGAATAATTCTTTTTATACATATACGTAAACATATTTTCTTTGAATCGCAACGATTTACCACTTGGTGTAAAATCGATAATGAGCTGAAAAAACACTCTTTACTATACATTGCATACTTTTGCTAAGTGCATTTACAGCATAAAAGAAAATTTTGTAGCAGCCTTTGCAGCGGCAAACGAAAGACTTAAGACACAAACTTAATGCCAACAAGCACGCAACATATTCAAGAGTCTCTTTTTTTTTCATACGGTTCACAAGACGCGACATGATGAAAATGCAGCCGAGAGTTGTCGAAAACATTGAATTTTGGCTTAGGCAAATTTGCCCGCCTTTGCAGACGGACAACAGTTAACGGGGTCGACTCTGGGCAATGGGCGCGCGCGCTGAGTCATTGCAACAGCACTTGCCCCTGGGCAAGCCCAATCGGAATTGGGCGCCACTTCCGCCACCGAGGGCAGCAAAACTCGAGCAAGAGTCATAAACTTGACTCTTCACATAGTAAACAGCAGAAGGCAACAAATTAATTGAGTGCTGGGGCAGAGACAAAAAACGAACCGAAAAACGAAACCGAACTTGTTGCTGTTGTTGTTTTTGTTGTTGTTGTCGTTTCTGTGTCTCAGCTAAACGAAGAAAGAAACTAAACTAATGCCACTGCCACAGCCACTTTCTTTCACTTTATTGCGTCAACACTTTTGAATTAGTTTGTCGAAACGAGACACTTGTAGCAGGTGCCACAAGAGGGCGGGCACAGGTGCACAGCTGAGAACGCAATTTGGCCACACAAAATCGGGCCACTTGGTCAGCCAAATGTACGAAAATGTGTTAGAAGACAAAGCAACAAAATTACAAAAACCTAAATAATTTTAAAAAGTCACGAATGCTACAGTCGAAAATATATAACAAACAGGATACCCTGTAATAAGGTCTGTAGACTAGTAGAATACTTATGCTTAGATTAAAATAAACTCAAGCCTAGTAGCTAGGCTGAGTTACATAAACCAAGTAGGATACCCTGCAGGAAGCTTTGAAGTAAATTAAGACTGGAAGGATACACTGTAATTAGATTTAAGTCACCTTAGGGTTAGTGGAAAACCCTTTAACTAGGTTTCGATTACCTTAAACGTAGTAGGATACCCTGTAACTAGCTGTGACGTAACTTAAGCCCTACAGGATACCCTGTAATTAGATTTAAGTCGAGTGAAGGCTAGCGGAATAGGCCATAACTAGGTTTCGAGTAACTAAAGCGTAGTAGGATGCTCTGTCACTAGCTGTTAAATAACTGAAGCCCTGAAAGATACCCTGTAAATGGTAAAATATATATGTGCTTTGCTATAGCTATATCGGATGCCTGCCTAGCTTGAACTGAACTTTGAACTAGCAAATTGGCGGTTGAAATCTTCTACAGTGAGAACTTTTAGAGTGACCAAATTGTAAGGACTATACTATTTATAAGAAATTTAGAGTTAAAGAGTGACCATATTTGGTTTTTTAGAATGACCAATTGTGGAGGACTATTGTAAACAAAATTGTGAGTTATAGACTGACCAAATCAGGAAGAATATTCAAGACGAAATGGGAAGTTTAAGAGTGACCAAATTGAAAGAACTGTCGAAGAGAGATGAGCTTCATCCAAAAATATCAAGAAAATCGATAACGTCAATTAGTATAACGCAGTCGGTTGCACCGGACAGCAACATGCTCAGGTGTTTCTACTGTCTGTCACACACACTTATCACTTTTGCAGGGTATGCCTAAAGCACGCAATTTTGCTGTCTCATAATATTGCAGATGGATACTCAGTTGACCTCGCGCACATGCAATACAGGAATAAGCTTGACTTTTACCTCAATTTGATGGCAACATCGCGACACTTGTCGCATGGCACTTCAGCGACTGGCGCTGCATTTGCTGCTCCCGGGGATCCTTTGCTGACTTGATCTGTGACTGTTGCAACTGACGTTTCTGGCGTGTCGTTTTTCTTATCCCGACCTGAAGCATTCGCTATGGTGGCGTATTGAGCCTCGGCCGCCAGTTCCTCGGCGTCGGTTTCGCTGGCGAAGTCCACCACCAACTGATCGTCGTCTGGCGCCGCATCTGGCTGGCCAGCGTGGCGCCTGCTAAAGTAGCCGACATGCTGCTCGACGCCAGCATTGGCATCCAGCAGTATGCGCTCGTAGGCGGCGCTCTCATTCTCGCTGAGCGCGAAGCGCTGCTCGAAGACGCGCATTGGCAGCGCACTCTGGCGCAGCAGCTCCATGCGCTTGTGCCGCAGCTCAATGGAGAATATGAGGCGGACGCGCACCTGGCGGCGCAGACCCTGTTGCGTGGACCTTGCGCGTTGCAGGCGCCGCCGATTGTGGCGCAGCTCGAGCTCTTCGAGGCCGCGCAGCGACTTCTCAGCGACGTCGTTGCTGCGTCCGCTGTAATCCGCCGCAGAGCTTAAGTCCAAGGCGCTGCGCGTGCGCCGCCAGGGCACCAGATCGAAATGCGAGAATTTGCGTTCGCCCAGCTCGGTCCAGGGATGAAAATTGATTTGGGCAACGCTGCTATTGCCCTGCCGCAATATCCAGTCTGAGGCAGGGCTGCTGTTGGAGTTGTTGTTGGTCGCCGCGCTTCCGGCGGAGCTTGTGTGTCGCACGTGCGCGTTCTTGGCGCTGGCTTGAGGCTTGTGGCGTTTATAACGCGGCACCAGAGTCGCCTCCAGCATGCGCTCATCCAAGCCGTAATCGCGTCGCAGCAGCTCCAGCTCCAATTCCCTGCTGCTCGCCGTATACTGAGCGCCGTTCCAAACGATGACCGGTCGCGCCGACAGACCCGTAGACAGTGCCCCGCGGCTGGGCATGTTCGCGCTCGCGCTCGAGCTCGTACTTGCTGTTCGAGTTGCAGCTGGAGCTGGAGTTGGACTCGAAGTTCGCTTTCCGTTCGCGTTCGAGTTCGCGTTCTCGTTTTGCTTGGCGTTCTTGTTAATATTTTCACCCGCTTTTGGGGGTCGGGGCGCGGGGATAGGGTTCACATTCGTTGGTTCTGTTTGTTGTCGCAATTTGCTGATTGCTTTTTAATATTCGCCGTCGTCGCCGTTTTCCGGTTTCCGTTTTTGCCGTCCGACGTCTGCGCGCCGTGACGCCGTCGCCGCAAATGCTGCTGGTCAAAAACCCAAAACTAACTCCGACTGCGACGGCGACGGCAACTCCGATTCCCAAAGCCCAAGCAGCGAGTGCGCGACGCTAGGCAGAGGGTTGAGCGTGCGCCCTATGCAAAGCTGCGACGTCGACGTCGACGTTGCGATGATTAAGTGTATGTAAGCGCAACATTTTGTTGCTGCTGCTGTTATTTATTTTTTGTTTTTTTTGTTTTTGATGTTTGCTCAACATTGGTAGACACATGCACAAAGACCCCGCACTCCTGGACACCCCTCGCATTTTGTGCGCTTTTATTGTTATTTATTTATTTTTCACGCTTGCTGCCATGTCACCAGGTCGCAGCGACTGCGCTGCCGGCTGCCGACTGCCAACTGACTGCGCAGCCCTCGCGGCGCTCATTTCAAATGTTTCACTTCGCTGCGCACGCGTCAACAATAATAACAACAACAACAACAACAACATCAACAAAAACAGCAGCAGCAGCTCAGCTTTGGGGGCCGCCGCCGCCGGGGCCGCTTAAAATAGTTGTTGCTGTTGTTGTTTATGTTGCATGGCCCATTCAAAACTGCGAGTTCACAGTTCTATTCTCAGCTAATTGACAGCGGCTGCTCATTGAAATGATCCCCATCCAATAATGTAGAATAATGAAAACATCATAGTTGCATATTCTATAGGTTGAATTGTACATATGTATGTATTTTACTGTATAGCACATATAATGAATATTAATGATTATATTATATATATGTATGTACATATATATTTATCATGTTCAACATTACTTCAATAAGTAAATAAGCTTCCTTGTCAAAAACTATGCATGGCTTGCTTTGTTTCGAGGAAAACCAGTAGTCATAAAGACGACATATTTATGAAATCCTATGTTCCTCTGCATACGTCCTACATATAAGATATTTATACGTATGTATATATAATGTATGTCACAAGCATGTCTGTGATTGTTTTGGTCGATTTCTGCGAGCGACAACCTTCGATTGAAGTCAATTTGAATATAGATAATAGAGATACGTGAAATGCGGTAGAGCAGTCGCAGTCAAAACAGATCTCTTACAATAGACTTTGTTATAGATATTTGCATTATAAATGCACGGGGCAAATGTTTATGGCCTGGCCGCCTTTCTAAGCCAGATGCTTATGGGCCAACTCTAACTCTGAAACTTGTTGGGCACCCAGATGGCGAGACCTTAATTGCAGGCCCCAAGTGTCAACGGATTGGCCTTAAGTCAGGCCAACTAATGGACGTCATCTTTGACATTTTCATTTTCATTCGCATTTCCATTTCAATTTGAGCTCCGACTTTATTACAAACCAAAAGATGAGCAAACGATTATGTAATTAAAGCTATTCAAAGCACATGCGACACTCGGCGAAGGTCGAGGACCGCCAAAAAAAAAACATATATACAAAAAATGGAGTATGATGATGGTTCAGACACAATGCGGGGGTTTCGTCAGGCCCCGAAATACAGGCGGTGACATTCACCGAAGCTATAGTGCTGTACGCCTATGGAAGAGTTGGGAGCCATTGAACCAGAAATCACGAAAACTCTTTACGCTGCTTGAGCATGACTCACGCCCCAGCATAAATGGTGGCCAGAGGAAACAGTATTTCATTCGGGGGGAGGGTTGTTAATGAGCAAGGCGCGAAATCGGCCCAAGACCAAGCGATAGCTACTCCTAACTCCGAGGCAGCTCAGTCAATGGGAACGCACCAACTGCCCACTTGAGCACTGCCTGCTCATTGAATTGACTAACTAACTGACTGACTGACTAGCTAACTGAGGGTCTGCTTCTGGGCAAAGTCTGCTGAGGAATCAAAGTCACGCCTGAGTTGAGCAGCATGCAAAAGTTCTACAAGTTTTGCCGCTTGTTGATTACTGCCCACAAAATATACATACATAAATATATGTACAAATTATACTTCTAAACAGGGGTATTTATGAACGAGCAGGTGTTTTCCGGCTTTGCCCGGGCGATGATTTTAGCTTTATATTTAATACATCACTTTTTCCATCTAGAAAGTTACTCTAGAAAGTCAGTCAGTTAACCAGCCAGTCACTCAGTCAATCATTCAATCAGTGACTCAATCATTGAGTTAGTCAGTCAGTTAGTTGATCAGAATAAGTCACTCGGTCAATCAGTCAATCAATCAGTTTATCAGCCAGTCAGTAATTCACTCAATCAGTAACTCAATCAGTGAGTCAGCAAGTCACTCAGTTGATCACCCAGTCAATCATTGAGTCAATCAGTCAGTCAGTTGATCAGGCAGTCAATCAATCACTCAATCACTCAGTCAGTCAAAACAAACTGTTTTATATACAGAGAAAATTATATTTGTCTATTACGAACAAGATTCATAGTAGTTTTCTCCCTCTTGCGACTTCTTTGAGCGTCTAGCCAAGAGTTTGGCATCTTGTTTGGGGGGTCACGACACTTTTACTTGTTGGCTTTGTTATCAAAAGCAGAACACCGCTAACACTAAGCGCTGTCTAACGGTGCTGGCAGCTATAGTTAAGATCTGTTGCTGGTTTGAGGTCTACGCATTGATGGTCGTCAGTTGGCCTTTCACATTTAAATGGGCTTTAAGAATCGATCAGCGCTTTGTTTTTTAGTCTGATAGATTTTCACTTTCCGCACACGAATGGAAAAGAAAGCAAAAGTGAAAGAAACTGCCTAACCTTAAACTCTCGATCTAGCGGCCTAGTATTGGCTGAGAGACCCACTGAGCGGAAGTTCAACGATCAAGAAGCTTCCGCCTAAAACATTTAATAACAAAAAAATCTCCATCTTTCGCAAGTACAATAAATTCCAGATACATCAAATTAAAAAATAATCATAATAAGCAAGCCCGATAAAGCTTTGCAAATGCTTTGCCCGGCCAAACACAATCGCTTTGCAAATAAGCCACTCACATGGCCGAGCATTCATCATTCATATGCACATGCATCGGGCATTCATTTATTTATTCAATCAGTTCATCAGCGCAGGCCCCGGGTGACTGCCGTGAAAGTCCAAGCCAAACAAAACAATTTCTTAACAACTTCAACGACAACAACAACAACAACAATAATCATAATAACAACTAGAAGAAGACAAACAAATAAGAAAAACAAACTGACAACAAGACAAACAGCTGCCACACGAGGCAGTTGCCACCGTTCGAGTCATGCAGAAGCGCACAATTCACAAGCCGCACAGATAAGCTAACTGAAGTTGCCGCAAACACAACACCAAACAACAATGCGAGTACTTGTTGCATGTGACGGGTGCCACATCCCGTGCCAGTTGCAAGAGCTGCTTGCAATAAGCGCAAGCTCTGATCTGATCAGAGCGGATCCGTGTGGATCCAAGTGAATCATTGGCCAGACGAACACGAACACGAGCACGAGCACGAAACTCGTGTGCTGCAAAATGCAAACTGTTTTGGATCATTCTGGCATCCTGGGCATCCCAATCCAATTGCCGGACACAACAGCTCCCTTGGGGCTGCTCGCTCAATTTGAATGGGCAACTGTCGCCCTTTAGATCCCAACCACAGGCTCAATCGAAGGCGCCTGTCTGCCTGAAACAACGGAATACATTCCAGATGGAGTTCCATAAAGCTATCAATGGCTAATGAAGCGGAAATTGTTTCTCATTCAAATAATATACCCTAACATATAAACCCTACCTAACGTATAAACCCTACCCTAACGTATAAATTTCCCATACAAATCAGTTTGGCCTTGCATTTCTATTATTAGGAAACTATGGTTGCTGCAGATTTGTAGAGTTGTTTTCCGTATTGCAATCGATACTTCGATTACTCCTAAAACTAATCGATAACTTGTTTTCGCGCGACTATAAATAGCTCCGGCTGCGAGTGTTTAGCTCATTCGTCTCCGGCATCTGCTGAAAGACGAATCAAATTCTTTTCATTTTTCTCCTTTTTTAATTACTCTTTTTAAATATTATTTGGATCCCAACGAGGATATCGCTTGCAATTTCACCCATATCCCATTGCACATCGTATATTTCAATAAATCCTGGTTTCATGAGCTTTTTTTTTCTTTTTCAATTATAAATGTATATTTTTGTACGCCAAAAAGGATATCGCTTGCAATTTCGCCAATATCCCAATGACAGTAATATATCTTCAAAAGTCTAGTTTCTCTTTTTTATCGTAAATGTTTTCTATTTGTATCTGACCATAGCTGAAAGATGGTATCATTTCTATCCAGCATTTGCTTGGTGAATGGATCGTGCTTTCTTTTTAACTATATACATATTCTTTTCTTATTGGTGTACAAGGATGTCGCTTGCAATTTTGCCAATATCCCAGCACATCCAAGATGTATTTTTTTTAACAAATTCTGGTTTTGGCCTGTTTAGCCGCAAATGGCATCATTTCTATCCAGCTTTTGCTTAGAGAATATTTCAGTTTTTCTATTTTGGATTGGAAATAAGTTTTTCATTTGTACGCCAATAAGGATATTGCTTGCAATTTTCCAATATATATTGACAAAGTCTGTAAATGGTGTCTATTTGCATGAGGCCTTTGCTGTAAGATGGATCTTTCATTTTTCCCTTTGAATTTTAAACACATACTTTATTTATTCAACAAGCGGTTTACGCCTGATATTTTGTCAATATCCTAGTAAAGTTGTTTTATTAACAAATTCTGTTTTTCAAACCCGTAAATGGCATCATTTCTATCCAGCTTTTGCTTAGAGAATTTCCGATTTCGCCAATAGCCCAATTCCTTGGCTACATTTTAATCCCGTAAATGGTTTCAATTTGTAAACAGTCTTTGCTGAAAGATAGAACGGGAGCCTTTCTTTTAAGCTATAAATCTATTCTTCATTTATAAGCCTACAAGGATTTCGCCTGAAATTCCGACTCTTCCAATCCCATTTTAATCAATTTTAGTTTCTTCCTTTTTAACCCGTTTATATATATTGGATCATTTGTTTTACCTTTTATTAAACACACACAAATTCTGGACGCCGTCGCCATCATTGCATTTTTTAAAAAGCAGATATATTAATACATTGTACATCAAAAATTGAAATGTTTCATTAAAATTTTGAAAATGTATGAGAAACTGAGATGAAACAAAACCTGAGTTTATTAACGGGCTCTACCTACCACACTTTTTTTGGAGGGTTTGCATTCTCCTTGGGATAAATATTGGGAAATACATTTTGCTAACTTTGGATAACCAACTAATACACAAGATATAAATCTTGCCGAGATCGCAAAGGTCGTTGTCCAAATCATATTGTACTTTATAGCTTAAGAACTTTAAGCATATACTGGGAAAGGTAGATAGTTGCTGAACGACGTGGGTTGGCCAAATTTGTGTAGTTTGGCTTTGGATTAGCTAGACCAAGTGAACAAATGGTCAATTATGACAGCGGCAACGACGACAACAATAACATGAACAACATGAACAGACCGGTTGAGAGTTGCGTTTTAATATGGAAAATGAAAATCCAAAGACGTTGCCATCGACCGTCAACATCGGCGGCGATTTCTAGTCAAGTGGCGAGTTAAAAATGTCGTATGTAAACGCTTTGCCTTAATACTTAATTGACATTGGTGGAAAGTTGCAGCAGCAACAAATGCAACTGCAACAGCAGCAGCAGCAACAACAGCAGCAGCAACTGCAACAGCGACAGCGACAGACCTGGGCCGGTTGTTGACCGAGAGATTTGCTAACCACGGTTAAAGCTAATAGCCATCGCCCGCGCCACGACGTCTGGAGCGAGATGCGAACGAAAGCAAAAGGATGGGCTAGGCCAAGCGGGACACGGGGAGGACACGGTGGATGCGGCGTCGTGGTACGGTTCGGTTTGCCTGCGTCGCAAGGCGAATTCGGTGCGGGCCAAAACAAGTTGCGGCTGCAAGGCAAAAGCCGGGCAGAAATTTCACTTTTTCTTTTGCCGTCGCAAACGCAGGTCTCTTTTTCTTTTTTTCTTTTTCTTTTTCTTTATATTTATTTATATAAATATTTCATTTAAGATTCGTCCAAAGATTTCGACCAGAAAGCGTCGCTAATTAACGCCGGGCAATGCGAAAAATAATAACTAAATATGTATGTGTAAAGACGTCAAACCCATTTGGCCAGTTGGCCAATTGGCAACTTTTGGCCATTTGCCTTGCGTTTATTGCGTTTGCCTAATCCCCGATTTATTTTTGGTTTTTGTCTTTCTATTTTCATTTCAATTTTCACATGTCTGCTGCACAAACACGCGAGTTGAATGGACTCCAGTGCACATGCAACGTGCAACGCGAGCTGGCAGCCTTTTTTTGATGCTTGACAACTTCGGACAGCCCGTCATAAGGCCCTAAGTGAAGGGCCATTTGTTCTTCATCTATTTACACATACATTTCTCTGACGAGTACCTCAGAAATTCAACCCTGCGCAATTAGGATGGCGAGAAAGACCTCGTGGGGAGGTGTGTAGTCAGGAGGCTCAAACGAAGTTCGTTTAGGGACCTTCAACTAAGAGAGAGGAGACACTTCACGAGTCCCGACAGACAACTTTATCGAAATCAGCCGCTTTTGACCCCGTTATCCGTGACGACGCCCGGAAGGGGTCCTCCTAGGCGTAACATTATGTAAGCTTACTGTGCTGTCACATTTTATTATTAAGAAAACTATACAGACAAATGACTTTTCACTAAATTTAATAAAATTCACTTTTTAAACAAGCAAATCCTATTCAATCGAATAAAACGATTATTTCAGCATTTTCAATATTAAAGCTCATCATATTATTTGAAGAACCTAGCGCTTTTTGAAAGAGAGCCCTTTCCGTTAAGTTGTATAAAGTATTAAAGAACATCCCGACTCTCATCAGAATTTGTTATCGACTCTAATATTGCAAACGCCGTTTCCATATTTGGAAGCTTGAACTTGTTGAGAATTGTAAGCGCCAGGCAGCGGGCATAGCTGAGAATTTGTTTTCGACGTGATTTACCCTGAGTTAACAAGCATTAGATTCTCTTAAGGCTCCTATTGATTTTAATAAGTTTTAATTATAATAAGCTAATTTTTTACGTTTTTTTAATAAGACTTTAATATGTCTTCGAATTCCCTTCGCTACAGTTATTCAGGTTTCAAATTTTAGCCAAAATAAAGGTGGGGGACTTGATATAAGCTTTCGTTTGAAAACCAACTCGACTCGTCTTGCCGTCAGTTCCGTTATTCCCAAGTATTTGGGCATAATAAAATAATAATCCATGAACACATTTTTGAGCTCCGCTTCAAAGTATCTTAATTAAAATAGTTTTTATTAACTTTTCCCTCCCAGCTATGTTTTGTGCTAATCTTGTATCTTTGAATTGTATTTGAAAGTTTGTAAGAGAAACCCTCTTCGAGACCGTTATGATTATTATTATTATAACTATTTGATAATTGCCAAAAATAAAATTCTGTAAGCATGATGTTTCTTCTAGGCCATTTCCGCAACATTGTTGCCAGTTCAAATGTGGCAATAAATAGCTGCAGCAACAACAACAACAAAAGCAATAACGAAACAGAAATGCAAAGAAAAATAATTAAAGTATTTCACGTCTGTGTCCAAAGAAATAATCGCCAAGCAGAGTCGATTGTGGCTTGTGGCAAGTGGCAAGTGGCAAGCAGCAATGGCGGGTGGTTTGCTACGGTGGGCGGAGGGGGAGGGGAAGACGGAGGCAAAAGGCGTGCGCAACACCGAAACAAAATACGATTTAATGCGCTTTTCGAATTCTACTACGCCGCGCTCTGATCACATCAGTAAACATGGATATGGATAGCTGCCCGTTCATTTATCAAGCCCCGGGGCATACTCCACTCCAGTCGTATAATATGAGCATGAGGCAAGGTATGATATGGTTATGGTAGTAAATATTATAGTTACACACAGGGTATACAGCATATGCTAGACTACAGGGTAGAGTATATGATAGGGTATATGATATGATAGCACATGGTATATGGTATAATATGATATGGTATGGTATGGTATGGTATGGTATGGTATATGGTATGGTATGGTATATGGTATGGTATGGTATATGGTATGGTATGGTATGAAATGGTATGGTATGTTATGGTTGGTATGGTATGGTATAGTATGGCATGATATGGTATGAAATGGTATGGTATGGTATGGTATGGTATGGTATGGTATGGTATTGTATGGTATTGTATGGTATGGTATGGTATGGTATGGCATGATATGATATGATACGATATGATATGATATGAAATGGTATGAAATGGTATGGTATGGTATGGTATGGTATGGAATGGTATGGAATGGTATGGAATGGTATGGTATGGTATGGTATGGTATGGTATGGTATGGTATGGTATAGAATATATGTTATAGCGGTGCATAATTATGTATTATAAAGTACAGAATTCTCTGAGTATACTCAAATGGGTTGGGTAGGTATGTTATGGAACAATATATGATATATAATATGGTTTATCATATAATATAATAGATGATTACAGTATAGTTTACCATGGTACAGTTACAAACAATAAAAAAAAATAGAATTTTGATAATACAAGATAGATAATACTGCTCTGAATGGTATGATATGAGTATTTATATTGAAGGCCTCTGTTTACAACACATTTGAGGTGCGACTGATTGAAGTTTTCGATTTTTGTTCAGTCCTTAATTATGAATTATGAATTACAAATTACAAATTACAAATGAAATCTGTTTCTCTCTCTCACTGCACGGTGTAATTATCGCAGTCAGTGGCCTAATCAGCCACAGTTGAGAGTTGTATAACTTAATGGCTTGCGCATGGGCTAATTGGTTGTTCAAAACTCTCCCTGCCACACATTTGATCAAATGTTAAAACAATTTGGATCATTTTAATTGAATTAAATCAACTTTCATATAAGAATTTAAAAAACTTAGGCACATTATCAATCTAAACTTTCTTTCTAAATTGCATAATAGATTATTTTCGTTGTACTGGGGAATTGTTCTATGAAAACAGATGCAAAATAAATATATACCAAATAAGTCAGCGTTATATGAAAGTTTATATATTTATATTACAGATCAATCAAGCCATCCCCCGTCCACTTTCCTGAAATCGATCAATAACGTTGTCCGGCCCCTGTTTCGGCAGCATATCTAGAAAACTTTGAAGGCTAGAGTTACAAATTTGGGGTATGGGTTCTCGTACAGCACAGACAGATCAAGAGAATTTCAATTTTTAGAGATTACCCGACTAATCCGAAGTAAAAAATGAGAGAGCTCTATGCACACAGATTCGTTTACAAATTGAAATGTTTATATTTGATTCTATTAATTATTAATTAAACTTACTCAAGATATTTGCTTTATCCATGTACTTGGGCATAAACAATGTGATGCAGCGCGAAAACATAACACAACACACACTCACGCACGCACACACACACATGTGTAGGCTATACACACACACTGTCTGCACTATCTTTGACGGTATCGAAAACGATCGAAGAAAAAAAAATTGAATAAAAAAATAATAACAATAACGTATAGTACCAGAAATGCACGCCTAACTAACACAATTGATGCAACATTTTGAAGCAACGGTTAATTTGTGTTAACTGTTTTTGTTGCTGCTGCCAGCGAGAATCGCAGATCAAATGTGGCGCGCGCGGCACGTGCTATGCGAACAATGGTCGACGCTTGTTTAACTCTCGTGTCTTTCAGTCTTTCAGCCTGCGGTCTGCCAGTCTCCGATTTCGACTTCGACTGCGACTGCGACTTCGATTCCGACTCTGACTCCGACTTTGGCCACCGGTCGCCAAAGAAATGTAAAAGCCGCAGTCGCCGTCGCCGCTGCGCAGTGCTTCGGCTGAAAAGCGCAAGCGCAAGCGAAGAAGCGGCAGGCGTGAAAGCTCCAAAGCTTTTGCTTGTTTGTTTACGTTCAGTTATGATTGTTGTTGTTGTTGTTGCTGCTGTGGTGGCTACTTTCTGTGTGTGTGTGTGTTTGTGTGTGTGAGTGTGTGAGGCGTCGATGCGCTTTTTGCACACTGGCGGGCTTTTTCTTGCTGCTGCTCGCTCTCTTTTTTACGTTTTTTGAATTTTTGTTCATCTTATCTTAAAGTTGTCTACCCTGTACTCATAAAATTGGGTAAAGGGGGGTATACAATAGGTATGCAAATTGAATGTTCACCCAGAGATAGGCGATATTCTAAATTTCAGAATGATAGAAATGGAATTTCATTTTCGCTTTCTTTGACAAATTTCAATGTTTGCTTTAAAATAATAATTGAAATATATGATTAATAATAGGGTAAAAATACCAAATAAAGTAAAATGTTTGGATTAAGTACAAAATTCTTGCTATAAGAAATGGGATATGTTATACATATAATAATCGGTGTTCAATTTTACCCGCAAGTGTGGAAAATAGGTGAAAGAGCTTTCCATGAAACATTTTACTGTGTGTTGAGTCTATTATTTTTGGAGTTGTGCGTGTTTTCTCTCTGAATGTAACTGGCTGGTGTCTACGTCTTTGCTTAAGAGCATTTCCATGACAAACTACAGGATATCAGCTAGTCGAGCACTTGCGAATGGAACACTCTTACTTGTTAAGTTAACTTTATTCAATCGAGTTTATGTTTTTGAATGCTTTTTATGGCCGCAGCCCGCGTCATGCGCTTCTAGGCAGCTGGGCAGCTGCCTTTGTTCGACTCGCTGTCTAACGGAAATAACGTTGCTTTTGCTACTCAGGTGTAAGATACATACCGTTTATATAGTAATAAATACAGATACATGCATATATGCATATGTATATTTTGCATATAGAGAGGCGCTCAGCTGCCCCCTCTTCGCCAGGCTTAAGCCAATTATGCATTATTATTTTCCTTGAACTCGGTTTAGCTCAATTTGGTTCGGTTTAGTTTGGTTCGGTTCAAGCTTAGTTTGTTGCTCTTTTAATTCGAGACTCATTCAAATGCAATTAGTCAAAATCGCATCTAATTTCTCAACTAATTGGCAATGCAATTGAAAAGTGTTTTGAAAACACTTCATTAGCAACAACATTATTAATGATGATGATGATGATGATGGTAATGATAATTATGATGAAACTCATAATTGAGCGCTTTGCAAAGGTGTTCGATATCGCCAACTTTGCGGCAAGTTCATTGATAGCGTGAAGCACCAAAGTGGTGAATGGGTAGGTATTTCCCATATTTATCAAGAATCCGATAATTATTTATGTTTTAATTTATTTAAATTTAGTTTTGTTAACATTGGCTTACAAAACTGCGATGGAGACCTCAGCCTCAAAAGCCTTGGGGCCCAAACTCTGGCATTTATCTAACCATGTTTGGAAGATGTCAATTTTGGACAGAGGTCGACTTTAGCACGCAACTACGCATATTTTCACTAGATCGTGCAATTTTGAATTACAATTTAATTGTCTTTTTTAACATATTGAAAACTATGAAACACCAAGATTTGAACCAAGACATTGGTTCAAAGTTGAGGTAAATCAGCTGCAGTAACCAAACCTAAACCAGGAAATTGGGTTCCAGCTCTTGGCTTTGCAGTTGTACGCCTATCATATCTACCTGATCATATCAAATCGGACTAATATGTTGTAAGGCCCGCATACGACCAATGGGTCGGAAATAAAACATATTTCTTTAATGGCAGATGAAGTCTACAAAGTCGGACGTGTCGATCGACAATATCATAGTTTTTGTATTAGAGCATAAGGATATGAAAAATGCTTCAGTTATATGTGTGTACGTACTTCGACGCTATATAGAAGTTGATTCTAGTTATGCTATGTATAGGTAGGATGTACAAAGTATATGGGACAGTACCTGATGGCAGCCGCTGCTGCGGCAACTGGCTGCTGTTGGGCCGTGAACAGTTTGGAGCTGCCGCCAAAGCGCTGCTGATGATGGTGCGGATGCTGATGCAGGAGCTGGCCATTGAAGTCGAGCTCAGCATCGTTGGGGCTGTAGTTGGTGCGATTGCAGCTGAGGCGACTCGCATGGGAGCCGCGCTCCGAATTGCATTTGGAGCCGCAGAGTGAGTTGTCGCAGAAGCGACAGCACTTGTTATAGCTGAACGTGGAGGTGCAGAGCGTGCAGAATGAGTCCAGTTGCGATTCGGCGTGATCCTCGTCATCGAGGATGTCTCCGTCCATGTCTGCGTCTACGTCCGCGTCTGCCTCCGCATCCGCATCTGTATCCATGTGCAGCTTGTGGCAGCGCAGCTTGAGCGTGTGTGCGTTACTGCTCTGATCCTCATCCGAGCAGAAGTTGTATCTATCGCTCTCCGTATCCTCGGCCAGGCTGCTGCCCGCACTACCCTCCGCGCGAGGCGGCGACATGCCGAATCCGCTTAACGGGCAGGAGGGGTAGCGCGTTAGCGGAAACTGGCGTACATTGTATTTGCTGGTCATCGATAGGTTCTCGTTGAAATATATAACATTAGAGGCGCCATTCGGTTCCAGCTCCAGCTCCAGCTCCCGCTCCCTGTCCCTCGCCCTGTTAATGCTCAGATCATGATATTTACGCAAAAAGGCCGCATTACAATCGGCCGCAGTATATTCGTGCAATTTTTTCGGCTTTGGCATTGGTTGAAGCGGAGAATATTGCTGCTGCTGCTGTTGCTGATGCTGCAGCTGATGATGAGGCAGGATCTGCATCTGTGGCACGCCATTGTTGTTGTTGTTACCGCTGGTATTATTATTGTTGTTGTTGTTGTTGTCTCCGACGGATATTCCGCCGGACCGCAATAGATCGAACAAGCGCTGCTTGAGATCGCGCATTGCGTCTGCATGAGAGCGTTGCGAACTTGTTAAGCGTCTGGAATAATAAAGGTAAAATATATTATTAAATAAATCATTTGATCTAATTTGCACCCCCTCCCACACTCTTTTAGCGCCTAACTTTTGACAAATCGACAGCTTTTCGTGACGCACTCATAGCAAGCAGCTTGCGCGCATGTCAGTGCTAAACGATACATATGTACAAAGTAAATATACCACATATACATATATGTATTTTCGTGTCACCTAAATGAAGGGGAAAAAAATGTATGTATTGGCATTTATTAGATACAGAATAAATTTTGGTGGTAACTTTGTTCGACAGCAACAGTGCCTTGCGCGCTTGCGCACATAGCAGTCAGCTTTTAATCGTAGCCACGCACATGTTTGCCATCTAGCTGATTTGACCAATTTGAGTAAGCACTTACTGTTATCGATAACTTTCTGTCTGCACCAGCCCAGTACCAAAACATTTTGTAAAATTAATAAGCGAAATATAAATAGGCGATATTTATTGTAAGTTCAGGAACAGAAGATTATTACTGCCATACTATAAACTATAATATAAATTTTACCAATTAAATTTGCTTCTTACCGCGCCGTCACAGAGCATGAGTACACAACGCGGGAACGCGAGTCGCACACGTGCCCAAAAACACAAAAATCGTCATGTATTCAAAAACGACTTGCATGACAAGACGCCACAGCAGATACGACTGAATAAAATGCACGTATCGACCGTCTGCCAACGCTGCAAGGAGGTCATCGAGTGGAAGATCAAATACAAAAAGTACAAGCCCCTGACCCAGGCAAAGACCTGTGCCCGCTGCCAACAGCGCACCGTGCGCAAGGCCTACCATGTCATCTGCCGGGACTGCGCCGTGAAGGATCATGTGTGTGCGAAGTGCCTGAAGAGCGCCGACGAGGTGGCTATCGAGGCGCCGGAGCCAACGCCTCAGGAGGAGCAACAGCTGCAGGTCGAAATGGACCGACTGATCAAATCTTTTCCAGAGCGCAAGCGACGCGCATTTCTCCGCTTTATGGCCAAGGGACGTAAGCAGGAGCCCGAGGAGCCGGCTGACGACGAGGAGCGGGAGGCGCAAGAGAAGGCGACGCGCGTCAGACATACGCGCGAGGAGCTGCTGGAGAAGATCAAACAGCTGAATCTCGCCGAAGAGGACGATGATTTCAATGATGATGAGGACGAAGACGAGGATGAGGATGAGGACGGCGACGGGGAGGATGATTCTGATCTCGATTCAGATGAATGCGACAGTGAAGACGGCAGCGATGAGGAGCAGCAAAAAACTAAAATAAGCGATAAGCTTGTAAATAAATAACATTCAAATGCCGAAATGATGTGAAAATTAGGTTATGAAAGCACAATTTTTTTTTAATAAATTAATTATAAACATGAAATTTATAACGGCATCTTAATTACTTATCATAATTGATGTTTTTTTTAAGCTGTCTTTCTGCTTATATCTTATTTAATCTCAGAAATAATATTTCATAAATAAGTTACATATTTGATTGCTAACCGCCATTGAGTAATAAAGAGACAGAGGAGGCTTTTGGATCAAAAGCTCTTTTTCGAAACAGTTCACGAGAGATAGCGCGGTTGCAAACAAAAATTGCAAACACAACGCCCGGCTGTCTGCAGCTACTTCTGCCGATGCCCAAAATTCAAAGACAACTTCAAAACATTTTCCATAAGAACCAACAACAACCATAAACAAAACAAACGACTCGACAATGAAAAAAGCACACCACAAATTCTATCCCTTTTCTGTTTGAGGCTACAGCCTATGATCTTAGCTGCTGCACCCTTCTAACTCATTGTTGTGGTTTCTAAGCACTGTTATGCCTATAATTCGCATAGTCATGTCTTCTTCTTCTCCACTCACTTTCAACTTGCAAGCAGCTCGGCAGATTTTTATAATTTTTCATTTTTCGACCAGCAAGGCACCCATTCTCAAAATAGGGTATTTTAATTATTCATAAGCAATGTAACCAAATAGCACAAAACTTCTTATAAATACATTTTTATCCAATGTCTATGATATAATATAATTTCCTATTTAGTGTGCAACTATTGGTACAATTATTATTAATTTTTTTCTTGAAACATTATATACCATTTCTATTATTAAGGGTATCAATGCCGCGACGCGCCTAATAGTTGTTGTATGTGTGTCTCATCGCACACATATTGGTACAAATCTGCAAGGGAAGTCTATGAACTTAAGAAGGTTGCAATATTCTGTTGCGCATGTGACGTCACAGTCTAAGGCTTTTTCCGTGCGATCATTTTGTAATTAAAATGATTACATATGTATGTCAATCAATTATTTACTATAAAGGACCCTATTCATAAATAATTTAAATGTACGTAATAAAGGTAGAAATATATATTACTCAAGACTAGAAATAGAATTCCATAAAATGTGACGTCATAATTTCTTATGTTAACGCGCCATGCGCGTAACCCTTTGATTTGAATGCCATGGCTTGCTGGGGATTCAAATTTTCTACCTACTTGCGCCGAGACTCGGCTCTGCAACAACAACATTAGTACCCAAATTGTGCTGTTGTTGTTTCTACGCGCTGCCTTGTAGGAACGACAGAGAAACCCGCAAAGAACACAGTGGCATTATTTGTCCCTTTTCTTTGCACTGAGCTTCGTATGTCCTCATCATCGCGCAGAAACTTTTGATCAAGACGGACGACGAAAAAAAAAAAATGGGTTTTCATGCGCACTGTTGTTGTTTTGCGAGTGATTTGTTGTTGCTTCCTATAGTAAATGAGCTTTATTTTTGGGTTTGATTTTGCGTTTGCGGACCAACCCGATGTACCTCTCGGGGTTTTCAAAACGGTAAAAAAAGCTCGGAGCACACTTTCAGCTCTGTCTCTTTATTACTCAATGGCCATAGAGTAATAAACAGACCAAGAGGAGGCATTTGGATCAAAAGCTCTTTTCCAAAAATTCTGAAGCCAGATACAGAGGTTGCAAACACAACGCCCGGCTGTCTGCAGCAAATTCAAAGACAACTTCAAAACATTTTCCATAAGAACCAACAACAACCGACTCGACAATGAAAAAAGCACACCACAAATTCTATCCCTTTTCTGTTTGGGGCTACAGCCTATGATCTTAGCTGCTGCACCCTTCTACCTCATTGTTGTGGTTTTTAAGCACTGTTATGCCTATAATTCGCATAGTCATGTCTTCTTCTTCTCCACTCACTTTCAACTTGCAAGCAGCTCGGCAGATTTTTATAATTTTTCATTTTTCGACCAGCAAGGCACCCTTTCTTAAAATAGGGTAATTTAATTATTCATAAACAATGTAACCAAATAGCACAAAACTTCTTATAAATACATTTTTATCCAATGTCTAAGAAAAATATTATTTCGTATTTAGTGTGCAACTATTGGTACAATTATTATTAATTTTTTTCTTGAAACATTATATACCATTTCTATAAATAAGGGTATTAATACCACGACGCGCCTAATAGTTGTATGTGTGTCTCATCGCACACATATTGATGCAAATCTGCAAGGGAAGTCTATGAACTTAAGAAGGTTGCAATATTCTGTTGCGCATGTGACGTCACAGCCTAAGGTTTTTTCCGTGCGATCATTTCGTAATTAAAATGATTACATATGTCAATCAATTATTTACTATAAAGGACCCTATTCATAAATTATTTAAATGTACGTAATAAAGGTAGAAATATATACTAAACATCGCAAGAAATAAAATTCTGTGAAATGTGACGTCATAATATATGATGTTGTTGCGCCGTGCGCGTAACCCTTTGATCTGAATGCCATGGCTTGCTGGGATTCAAATTTTCTACCTACTTGCGCCGAGACTCGGCTCTGCAACAACAATTTAATACCCAAATTGTGCTGTTGTTGTTTCTACGCACTGCCTCGTAGGAACGACAGAGAAACCCGCAAAGAACACAGTGGCATTATTTGTCCCTATTCTTTGCACTGAGTTTCCTATGTCCTCTAAATCTTGCTTCAGAATTTCATAGATCACAACGGGGGACGGGGAAAAAATGGGTTTTCGTGCGCAATGTTGTTGTTTTGCTAGTGATTTGTTGTTGCTTCCTATGGTAAATGAGCTTTATTTCTTGAGTTTGATTTTGCGTTTGCGGACCAACCTTAACGACCTGGCTTCAGAATTAAAACGGTAATAAAAGCTCGGAGCGAATCTTCCGCTCTTGGTCTGTTTATTACTCTATGCTCAATGGCTAACCGCTAAGCTTTTGTTGTCGGCCAAAACAGAAGCTTTCAAAAAGCTTTGCAGCTTTTCATTTGAACTAATTGCGAAATCCAATGCGCAAATACGCTGCCTAGCAACAATCGATTGAATCTAGTCGCTTGCATTCGCTTAAAGGCTAGTTGCTATGTCATTCCAGTTGCCAGACAGCCGGCAGTGAATACTATATTTTCGTCGCCAGTCGAAGGGATTTGCTTAGTTCGTTTTTTCTTGCTTTTCATAAAGCGACATTCAAGTTAGTTTGAAAGGTATTGAATTTTTTGCAGGATGACTAACCGTAAGCCAAAAAGCGGCAGAAATCGTCGCAAGAACAAGAACAAGAATAATGCAGGTGAGCAGGCGGGTGCCGTACAACCCACACAAGCACCAAAATCGAAATCCAAGCAAAAGTCAAAATCAAATGACAAATCGAACAAGGCCGATCAGAAAAAACTGACATTCGGGGAGCAACAACTGCTGCACCAAACTGTGCTCAATTTTCTAAGAAGCGACGAACTGTCACAGGAAATAGTTGGCCTGGGCAATCAGGAGCGCAAAGAGATTCACCAGTACGCCCGACAGCACGGCCTAAAAACGCGCAGTCGCAGCAACAACGGCCAACGGGTGCTGACCCTCAGTCGCGGTAATACCACCAAGCTGGACATACGTCTCAATGAGATTAAGCTGGCCGTGTCACTGCAGTTCGGCAGTGTCTTGGACACGGCCCTCAATGATCTGAGCCGCAGACGGTCGCTGCCCATTCAACCGCTGCGTCGCGAGCAAACTATCCAAAACGGCGGCCTAGTGGGCCTTCCACGTGTGCCGCCGATCCCTCGCATCATCTGCGGCGATCTGGATGAAGAGCGCCGTAATCTTCCCATATTTACCAAGCGCGAAAAAATATTCGAGCTGCTCGAAATGTCGCAGGTAAGTCGCATTTTTCATGGGATCCAGCAATCTGGCGTTCAATTTGCTTCTCTTCTGAAGGTTCTGATTGTGAACGGTGCCACGGGCTCTGGCAAGTCTACCCAATTGCCGCAGTACTTGCTGGAGCAGGCAGCCGCAGCGAATCAGTCCGTACGCATTGTGGTTAGCCAACCGCGGCGCATTGCCGCCATTAACGTGTCCGGGCGCATTGCCGATGAGCGCGGCGAGTTGCTTGGCGACACCGTGGGCTATATTATACGTATGGAGAGTAAGTATTCAAACCCAATGCTTGCCAATATTCCTAATCCCAATATTCCTACTTGACTGCAGGCAAGTGCAGCAGTAACACGGTGCTGGCATTGACCACAAGTGGCTGCCTGTTGCGCACGCTGGCCATGAAGAGCGGGGAGTTCTTTAGTAACACCACACATCTAGTCATTGATGAGGTGCACGATCGCGATCTGGATACGGATTTTCTTTTGCTGGCCATTAAACTAGAGCTGGAGCGCAACAAGTCGCTCAAATTGGTACTAATGTCGGCCACAATGGATCTATTGGCGCTGTCCAAATACTTTGGCAATGCTCCCGTCCTCGATGTGGAGGGGCGCAGCTTCAATGTGCGCATCTTTTCGCTGGAGAACATACTTCACATGACCGGCTATATGACGCCGCAGATGGCACGTGTGCTGGGCAACAAGGACGACGCCGAAGGGGATGAGCTCGTGAAGGCCTATTCGATTGCACATAATATATACGACCAGGAAATCGACAATTCGCTGATTGTGTCCCTGCTGCAGGTGCTGCTGGTGATGGGCACGAAGGGCGCCGTGATTGTCTATCTACCCGGCTATCAGGATATGACAAAATTGATGGATCAGCTGATTGATTCTCTACCTATGGATTTGGTCAAGATAATGTTGCTGCACAGCCAGGTCGATACCCAGAGGCAGAAGGATGTCTTTCGCGAATATTCAAATGTGCAGCTCAAGATTGTGCTGAGCACAAACATTGGCCAGACTTCGATCACCATTCCCGATTTGCTCTATGTTATCGATGCGGGCCGTGTCAAAATGAAGACCTACGATCCGGCGACCGGCGCCTCGCATCTGGCATGCACTTGGATATCCCAGGCGGATGCACAGCAGCGCACTGGGCGCGCCGGTCGTCGTAATGATGGCATATGCTATCGCCTCTATAGCAGCAATCAGTATGAACGTTTTAGTCGCTTTACCGTGCCGGAGATATTGCGCCATACACTCGATGAGGTCTGCCTGTTGGCGAAGATAGCCGCCCCAAACAAGGCGATCGAACATTTCTTGTCGCAGGCCTTGGATCGCCCGCAGCCTGTCGCCATTGCCCAAGCTTGCGCCAAGCTAAAGCTGCTGGACGTGCTTTTTGACGATAACGAGAGCGTCACCCCACTGGGCCATATCATAGCCGAACTGCCGCTGGATGTGCAGCTGGGCAAGTGTCTGGTTTACGGCATCTATTACCAATGCGTGGGCAGCATGAGCATCATTACCGCCTACTATTCGGTGCGCGATCCGTTTGTCCTGCCCACCGATCGTAATGCACGCAGCGAACAACGCAAGTCCCGGGATTTCTTTAGCCTCGACGCGTGCAGCGATTCGATTGGCATACTCCAGCTGTACCATGAGTACTTGGGCGCCGACAACAAGGGCAGCCGCGAAATGGACAAGTTTTGTGAGAAGCACTTTTTATGCCGCAAGTCGATGGATCTGTTTGTCTCGGCGGTGCAAACGCTGCGTCTCACCCTGATGCGCATGATCAAATTTGTGGACATGAGGTTGACCACCAAATATGATCAGAATTTGAATATGGTACGTCTGGCCCTGACTGCCGGGCTCTATCCAAAAATTGTTTACGTCGATCATTCAAAGAATTCGCGCATCATAGCCGAAGGCGATCCGCGTGTCCAACTTTCGCGGAACTCCTGTTTACCCTTGTGCTTTTCCAAAAGGATAAGGGGCACCATGAGCGAGTGGCTTCTATACGTGGAGAAGACTCGCGCAGCTTCCCTCATTTCGCACGTTGAGCATACGACGATAGTCAGCACTTTGATGGTGGCCCTCCAGTGCGGCAAGGTGGCCAAATTGGAGCCATTCAAACCGGGTTTACTCGATCCTATCGATGAATACAATTCTGTTGATCATTCTGTTCTGCACTTGGACACCTGGCTACGCATTCGGCTCACCACAGAATTGGGCGAAAAACTGCTCAAGCTGCGCTCCAATATTGCCAAAGAGTTCAACGAGATGGTTGCCAATCGCTCTGTGGCATCAGCTCGTTGTCCATCCGTTGACTATGTCCAAAGACTATTGGATCTCGATACAGACCAATCGGGTCTATCGGCTACAGATATTGTATTTTTCTAGATGTCGTACTAACTTTGCTAGGATCTTAGACCAGCTTACATATATATTTATTGAAACATTTTATTTATTTATTTCCCATCCGAGCATGGGTTATGAGCTAACCTATCTGAGTATAGAACAGACAAGAATATCTAGTTAAAAGGGGTTTTTTTTCGCATCGATTTTTTGGATCTATGTATAACTAAATGTACAAATTTAAATTATACTGTGAAATTATAAAACAATACCAATACATTGCAGACACAATTAAAACATAAGAACGCGCTAAAGCCCTTACTCGAACTATGGTTTTTAAAAGATCTGAATCTGAGTCTCTATTTGACTATGAATCTATGAGATTAATACCCGAAATGGTTCTAAAATTAATTTGTATACTCATTATTCCAATTGACCCAGAATCTATGAGATTAATACCTGAAATGGTTATAAAATCAATTTGTCTATCGATTTCCCAAAATTGAATATATCTTAAGAGAATACTTTGATTTATGATATCAGATGAATGAAACATTTTATTATTCTCTAACTAAGCAGGGCACGTCTCGGCATTCCAACTTAAACACGTAGCAAATTCAAGTAAACGATTTTTAATGTATTACAATTTATAAATGATATATATGTACTATCGGCATCTTTTATTAGAATATAGAGCTGATGCTTTTCATTCCCTAACATAATCAGATAAAAACGGTTTATGCAAGTGACAATTGTTAAATGACAGTCACATTCGCAGCTTATAAAAAACGACGGTAGTCGCAAACACTTTTAATTGATGTCTATTTATGCAAATTAGTCTTTCAGACACTTAAATATGATACAGTATTAGCGTACAGTCAACGCGTACTTAAACGAATCGGGCATACATATCCGTATTTCGAATTTAACCAAACATAAATTAAAATGATATATACTCAAATATGTAGTTGCATTGAAGTTCTCATTAGAGGCTCTTAACTTACTTAACCAAAATTCTATTTGAATATTTAAAATGCTTAAAAAAAATTAAATAAACGTATATGGATGTAATTTATCTGATTTATTGGTAATGTTCGATTGCAGTTTGTAGGAACTTTGATGAGCCCAGGATAATATAAATGTCTATACTGGCTGGTATTTTGCAGCTTCGCTCGGCTCAAGTCTTATCCAATTTCCCGACCGTGAAAATGGTGAAAAGTGTGAAACACGTATCAAATGAACTTTCTGAAAAGATCCAAAATCTTAAGCTAATCGGAAAGTAAGCAAAATGGTGACTGAGTCCGATTTCTGCAACTTTTTCACAGCTGCGGGTGGAATTTCCAAAAGCTTTAAAAAAGAGTTTAAATGTGTCCGAAGAGATGATTTTTACGAAAAGTTTGAAAAACCTCTCAAATAAACAAAGATATTTGAAAATAAGTGTGATGCCAACTGAATTACCCCAAACTCCGGCTGAGCTGGGACCTTTATCACATATGGTAACAACATTAAGTTCTAAATCCGATCGACGGAGGGGATTTTACGAAAAGTGTGAGAAACTTCTCGAATGAACAATGATATTTGAGAATAAGCTTAACGCATAGCGGATGGTACTCAAAAAAAAGTTGGATACAGCCTCTTTTCGCGACATTTCCACTCTTTCGGGTGGAATTACCCCAAACTCCGGCTGAGCTGGCACCTTTATCACATAGGGTAACAACATTAAGTTCTAAATCCGATCGGAGGAAGGGATTTTACGAAGAGTCTGAGAAATTTCTCGAATGAAAAATGATATTTGAGAATAAGCATAAGGCATAGCGGATGGTACACAAAAAATGTTGAATACAGCCTCTTTTCGCGACATTTCCACGCTTTCTGGTGGAATTACCCCAAACTCAGGCTGAGCTGGCACCTTTATCACATAGGCTAACAACTGTAAAAATGAGTCAAGACATACAGCTGCATAGAAATTTAGTAAATGGTGGTTGTCAAGTGCTTCAGTGCAACATTTTGTCAATATTTTAGCTGCCGCCTGCTGTACGTGGAGTTTTGGCCTTCAATTATGCCAGCACTTTAATTGCTGGGTGAAAATATGTGTGCCACAAGTGCATGGAATGCAGAGTTGCTGCAGAGTCGGTGTCGCTGTCGGTGTCGGTGTCAGTGTCAACCCTGCAGCTAGCTGCCACTGTGTGGATGGCTCCTTCATTTGCCATTGTGCCAATGCCAATGCCAATGCTGGGCGGCTTTCTTGTTGCGTTGTTGCTGGATCGCTGGCACTGGGTGCCAGGCCCAGCCCCCTGGGCCAAGTGCAGCCCATTGAGGCGCAAAAGACAACAACAACAACAACAACGGCAACAAGAGCTCGTAATTGCACAGGCAACCATGTTGCCGCATGTGCGCAGTCAATAAACCTGCGCAGTCTCCCCCAGTCGCCCCTCTCTAACAATGGCAAGACAGCCAATTTTGTGTGATGAAAAAAAGACAACGTGCCACAAGCAACAGGCAGCAGCAACAAATGCAGCAAAGAAAGTGAAATTAATTTGTAACTTGTCTCTGCTGTCAGTCTTTCAGTTGTTGTTGCTGCTGCTGTTGTTTTTTTTTTTTTCTATAGCTACCTTTCAATTATGAGCAAAGCAACTGCCAGCCAAGTTTCCAAGTACCCACAAGTATTGCTCTAGAAATGATATGGCTGATTGCCATTGTTTATTAGTTCCATTCGTTTATCTTTCCACTATTTAGTTTCGGTTCGCCTCAGTCGTAGCAGTTATTCAGGAACTCGACTCGGTTCACTTGCATTAGAATTCAATCGATTTTCCAATTGTGGTGTTTTAAGCCCAGGCGCAATTTTAATTTCTTTTTACTCTGAACCAAACCTTCAGCTAAACCAGTTGCCCATAACTAATACAATTGCATGGTCAAAGAATTAATTTAAAATTGGATGTCGAGAACCCCTAGCATAAGCCCTATCTGAAGTCGTGGTGGTTTGAACCATATTTAAATGTTCAAACAGCAAAAAAGACACCATTTTTGATTACACTTTTTTGATGCTAAGGAGCCTTACTCTTTTGCGAACACACTGTTTGCTACTGGGACAGTAAGGCAAGTATGTACCTTGGTTTTGATCGCCTTGCCGTCTTTTCGTTGCTTATAATTCTCAAGTGGTTATTGCTTCATGCTGAAGATATGGGGCTTGGTTCTATATGTTTTGCATATACGAACATCGCTTTATTAAATGCTAGAACATGCGATTGAAGCACATCTGAACCATTTTGTAATTGCTCTAGAGTCGAATATTGTTGTTGATTTGAATATGAAGTTGGGCCAAAACCTGTTCTGAGCGAGGGCCTTGGCTGGCGCATTGACCATGTGGCCATGTGGCCATGGCCGGAACCGCTGCTGACCCACAACTGCAAAATGTGGCAAGTGGCCCGCAGCCAGCCACCCGCCGAACAGGTGCAAGTCCGAGCCGGCCTCAAAGTGGCCGGCCAAAAGTGGACGGAGTGGACGCAAGTGCATTCAACCTGTTGCCAGTTGGCCGCCACTTCCACTTGTTGGCCAAGTTTATTGTCCAGTCATTAACGCGCGGCTGCATTAGGCTCTTGCATTTCAAATTAATTTGAGTGCTTGAATGGGCGACTTGAATGGAGTGCATTCGCTCAGTTGCCAATTGGCATTGATTTTGAACCCGCGTCTCGGTTCAATTGCCTACAATTGACAATGGGGCACTCCGCGGAGCAAATTGATTTCATCTTGGCCCCAGGACTGGCTGATTGGCCAGCCTCCGGGCCAGCCTGCCATGGCTTCCATTTTTCCATTGTGTCCAATGGCTCAATGCTTATTGGCTTTGTGGTTTTGTGGTTCTCCAATTGGCCGTTAGATGTGCCCAAATGCTGTACAGGTAACCAAACTGTATGCGCATATGCCTGTGATTTACGCAATTCCCCAATGATTAGTCGCAGCTTATTGGCCATGAATCAAATGTTTTGTCTGTGATGCCACAGCTCTTCAATGAATTTCAAGTCAAAACTGTTACGTACAATATTGTCTACAAGAAATATTCAGTATTCTTTACTCCAGATTGATATTTCTTGATTGACAAATCAGTTTCTTCAAGTCCTAAATTCTTTGATATGTTATCAAATACATAAGGGAACTATATGAACTTAAGCTAGGGACTACCTTAAAAGGTGTCTGATTCTCTATTATTTAAGAGGGGGTTGAGGAATGTCTGCCTGTTGCTACATGTGACATGTGTGTGTGCGTGTGTGTGCCAGCGTTTGTGTGTGTGAGTGTGAGTGTGTGTGTGTTAATGAAGCAACTGACTGCGACTTGACGAAAATGCTGATTGATAGCCGTGTTGCCTGTGAAGCTTAGAGCAACAGTTACAGTTACATAATTACACAAATTGATTTCACACAGGCCCGCGGTGCTCAGCTGCTCCCAAATGCCAATGCGAATGATGACATCAGCAGCAGCAGCAGCAGCAGCATCTGCCACAACATCATCTGCCACAACGCCGCAACGGGCACGACATCACGAAATGCGTTTTGGTAATTCCAAATTGGGAATAATCATAATGCATAAGCCGATGCTTGGGTATGTGCAGCAGACAACAATCGTTGAAGAAGGGCGTGAAGGGGAACGATGGAAAGGGGAAGGGAGGTGGGTTGGGGAGACGGGCTACCCTGTCACGCCAGCAAAACACGAGCCGCCTGCCTGCGGTTGCATTTAAGAGCGCACCGTACGAAGCGCCAGTGAAAGTCTCAGCCGGGTCAAATCAATCAGCCTGGGCGGCGACCTGGCCAAAATGCCGAATGTGCCTTTTCGTTCCATCCCAGCCAATCCGCCCTTCGGCCACCCCTCCCCCTTACATATTTCACTTAGCTTTGCTTTGTTGTGACTGCCAAACTGGCAGCTAATTAATTTTTCTTTTTTCTATAGTGTGCGTGCTTTTTTTTTGTTTCATCTAAGTTTTCGGCCCCCTCCTCTACCCCTGCCATAACACCTTTCGCAGCGCCTTGACTGCCTTCAAAAGCTACGCCTAATTATGTCATTAAAAGCGTTTTCAACGATTATGCGTTCCACGGAAGACTGTCGAAACATCTGCGGCAGTGTGTGTGTGGCAAATAGTATGATGAAGATAATGATAATGATAGTGACCCATACGGGAAGAGATCGAGCGGTTCATGATAGCATGATACACATCATACGGAAACTAGGGCTAGTGACTAAGTGCAACTAAGTTATACTAAGTTCCTGTTCACAGATATGGCTTATCACGATAGATATAGATAGATTAAGCCAAAGTTCTTGAATACACTTATGCTCTACCCAAAGAAAGGATGCTGGGTACTGTTTGTAGAGTCCACGGAGATCGGGTTTGGCTCCATTTGGGGCTGGCTTACGCGATGTTTGGTTACGTTGGCGCATGACGAAAACCTCTGCAAAACGGTAAAAGTGAAGCGCATTGTGCGAGCCACAAGCCACTTACAACGAGTATTGGCCAAATATGTGGCCGAAAGTAAAAGCCAAACGAGAGCGAGCGGCGCGCCGGCAAACAAGTCGTGACGGCCGAAAGTGGCAGCCAGCAGCAGGCAGTCCGACGCCTTTGTCTGCATTTGGCCAGAGACAGCAGGAGCCGGAAATGACCGACAAGGCTTGCGCAAGATCTGCCGCTGATGACTCTGACCCAAGACGTCACAGTTGGTGCCGGAGCCGGAGCCCAAGTCGAAGCTCTGTGTCGGAAGTGTCGAAGCTGGCGCATAACGATCAATCAATAAACAAATTATTTATGCATAAGCATATAAATCGATCGTTGATGGCTTGCAACATTATTGGGTCTTAGGCACCCCCCCCCCCCCTTCTCCCCTCCCCTCTCCCGCTCGCTGTTGCCCCGTGCCCAGTCGCGGCTTTGAACTTAGTTTGTTGACAGCGAAATTTATTTTGCTTTGCCGCAAAATCGAATACGGCCATTAAAATGCCAAAAAGACAAACTGTAAAATTGTTGTTGGTTTCTTTGTCTTTGGCTCGTTATTTTTGTTTTTTGGCTTTTGTCGTGCGGGTAGTCCGAAACAAATCAAAATGCAATTATGTAAGACGCACAACAATGCAAAAAGACTTACAACTCTGAGGCGTGGCTGTCATAATAACAAAAACATCCTCTTCCAGCTAGTGTCAAGCGCCTGCCACAACGCGTTTCTGGTGACAGCTTGTCCCATGCCACACAGCTTCAGCCCCGTGCAGCGTATTAAACACACGCGTTGCACGTACTCAAGTGCATAAGCTGCTAATGCCTGACCTCGCAGGCACTTAAAATTTAATTAACATGCACTGCCTCGTTTTGAGTGCGGACTTTTCCCTATCAAGAGTCTGGCTGCAGTTGGACAGGTGATGAATGAAGCAACAATTAGAAACGCAGCATGCTGCACAGAGCTGGACTTGACTACTTATTTTGATGAGCAATTCATCAGGACAGCAGATTTGCTGTCTGCCAAGGAATTTTTATCTGCTCGCTAATTGGTTTTAATTAAGGCCAAGTGCTGACGATATGCCCGTAATAGAAACTTAATTGTGATCATGAGAGGATATATTTTCATCTTTTGTGATGGATATCTAGTAAATATGACATATAAATTTGAAGACCATATTTGACAATTGTTGCTTAAAGTACAAATACCGTAGTGCCTAATCAAAAGCCTTGCCCAATTCGAAAAACCCAACCAAATCTTATCATAAACAAGCTACTTTCTCACTTTTCAAATATTTGTCTGCACTACAAAGATCACATGTCACATATATCACTTGCAGAACTGTTTATTCACCGACCCGAGGCCCATGAACATTTTCCACAAACACCTCTGAGTTATTGGCTAATAAAGAGTTTTCTAAGGAAATCGAAAGGTTTTCTTTGGCAACAAATCCCACATGAGCTTAAGCGCATCGCTGGCCCTGTTTCAATGGGGCTTACCTTTGACTTTTATCGTTGGAAAGTTAATGCTCCCCCCATAATAAGCCAAGTTAAGTACTAGACTCGCCCCCCCCCCCCCCCCCCCCCCCTTGCTGTTCGAGCTGAACCGCATCAGTTTGGCATTGTGCTGGCTTATTGGGCCGCAGCTTATTCATACGTATATATATTATTATTATTATTATGATTATAAATATTTTTATCATCGCACACAATGTCGACGAATTTCACTTTCGATCTGCACACAATACAGCTACAAATATGAATTTGTGGCAGAATATATATATATATACATATATATATTTATTTATTTGTTGCCTGCCATCGATTTGGCTTTGTGTCGTCTGCCAAATGCCCAATATATATGATGATGATGAGTCTCACGAGACAAGCTCCATTCTTCTATCCCCAGTATTTTAGGCTGTCTGCTAAAGCCCAGACCGCGCTGAAGGTGAAGGGTGCACACACACACACACACACACACACACACACACACACACAGACACATTTCACAAAGCCTCAGAATTGCTGTCGAGATGTTGAAATGGTAACAAAACAGCAACAGACAATTGTGATGGGGCGTTTTGTCTAAACGATACCGATTTCAATTCCGATTCGAAAGCGAGCAGAAAGCCGAGACCAAAGCCAGCTCCAATACTCGGGTAGATGAATTATTGTTATGCATAATTCGTGTGACAAATGCGACAGCCAAAAAGAGTGAGAAATGCAGTCGAGCATTGATAATTATGTTAATTGCCCGGCCGAATTGTTCAAAATTATAAGAAAAAACATGGGGGGGGGGGGGGGGGGTTTGGAGACACTCCGCGCCCAGGGGCATAAATGTGCAGCAATAAATAAATTGTCGCCTTGCTTTGGACAAAAGAACTTGGCATCCCCCCCCTCGGCCACATTGCCTGCAATTTGTCATGAAACGGTTGCAGCCACGATGAAAGCATGCGGCTTCAAGCTGACAAATTTTGTGTAGCTATTTTGTGTATTGTCTGTACTGACAACAAAAACAGCAACAATAACAATAACAACAAACTGAGACTTTCATTCTTGCCCCCCACCCCCTTGATAAAGATACACTTTGTTGCGCTGTCTCAACTGTTATTTTCCAGACGCTTTGTTGCTGTTGTCATTTGTTGCTGGCTTTTTGGGTTGCCACAGCGCTCTGATTATATGCTACGTACTATTTCATTTGCTGACAGACGCGCACGTACAACAAAACTCACAGCGACAACAACAACAACAGACATCTTAACCACAAGTGCCCCAGCAAGCAAATACAGGCCCAGCTGCCCTAGCCGAATTTGTAATACCTTGATAATACCTGAGCCACAATAAGTTATTATTTCGATAAGTCATAAACATGATATACTGGCTGCAAATCGGTTCGAGTTCTCAATTCCAATTTACTTTTATACTATGCCCAAGCGAAACTCGAAACAAACCATGTTCTAGCTTAAAAATTGTTTGGCTTAAAACAAAAGTCTTTCAGGTTAGAGCCAGCCCAAAAGCAGAGGCAACTTGGGCCCAACCTTTGCATTTATCCTACCAAATTTGGCAGTTCAAGTTTAGCTCGCAATTTCTATATGCAACTATCTACGGCACATAATCATTTCAGTAGAATGGGCAACAGTAAACAATTAATTGAAATGTTAAGGTTTGAACCAATACGTTGGTTCAAGGTTGTGGCAAATCAGCATCACGAAGCGAGCCTTAGCACAGTGAGTTCTTTATTTTGAGCTTGTCTTTAATATGTAGGAAAACAAGGAAACATTTAAAAACATTTTCAATTGGTTTGGCTAACGCTTCAGTTGGACTTGGTCAACGCTTTAGTTGGGAGTAAAGTGGCAGCTGTCCAAAGTAAAGTTCCAAGGTATTAGACAAACAAGACGTGGGAGGCAATGTGCCTGAAAATTTGAGTGGGATTTGTCTGCAGCACGAAAGCAAGAAACTGCAAACTACGAAAGTTGCCTTATGAAATAAATATTTTTAAAATCTTAAACAATGCAACTTTAACATAATATTTCTATAGCTTAATATTTATTAATAATTATACTTGCTTGTTATTGTTTCTTAATAGCCTTCTCTGCATTTGATTTATGCAAATGTGAAAAATGACCGTTAGTTTAATTGTTACTAAAATAGAGATTTTGCATATATTAAATCTTTGCCAAATGGCAGGTATTAAGACAAAATGTGACAAAACAAAAATTGATAAAGGGCGATTAAGAAATTTGGCAGCTTAATTTTGTTACACTTTTGTGGCAGGCATATTTTTTTTATGGCTCACGTCTTGCAAATGCAGTGAAATAAATGCTTGTCGAGTTTATCTCAACTCATTTTCCCAGCAAACATGTTGAGAGATTCATGGTACCCGCCCGAACAAGCTGAGTAGGCACATTCAATGAGCAAGCACATCTGCATGGCGAGTGCCTGGAGCTGAGCCACGACGTGTCGATGGTTACACGATAGCTCAGATACTTGGAACGAGTGCCATGCAATTATGATCCGCTAGCTGTGCTCATGGGCATGTCCACGCCCAGGAAGAGCTGCAAGGCGGCAGCCGCCCTCGAGCAGCCCTCTCCCAGCCGTTGCTCTGCCCGACTTGACTACAACAAAATATTCAAATAAAAAGAGTTCCACTTATGCTAAATGAAATGTAAACTTGACGCAAAGTAGATTTATGAATTTAAGCATCGTCGTCGTGGAAAACAGAAGTGAAAATGCGAGCGGCAAATGACAACTCAATGTGCCTGTCGCTGGCATTGCGTTGGGTGGCGGCGGTGCAAATTATGAAATTAGTATTATGTGAAATGGAGTTAAAAGTGTGATTAACTTGGCGCGTATGTAAAACCCCCAGTCGAAGCCACAGCCAAAGACAAAGGCATCCGAGGCATTAAACATAAAGCATACGGCATAATAAGCTAGCTAAACCAAACGGCAGACCGCAAAAACGCCAAAGACAATGAAAGTCAACTCGTTGCGTGTGTGTGTGTGTGTGTGTGAGTGTGTGAGTGTGTGCAAGTGGCAATTAATACCATTTCAGTTAGTTTTCGCAGCCAGCAACTGTTTTCCAAGTGAGCAAGCATGCGATTTCGTCTCCAGCTCCCAACGCTGACAGAAGAAGAAGACATACACATCAGCCCTGCCACATTGTTGTTGTTGTTGTTGTTGCTGCTGCTGCTGCTGTTGGCTTATTAGCAATGGCACTTAGAATCGGCATTGGGCTTGTCAAGTGGAGAAAGCCACGCAATGCGGTTGCCCAAAAAGCCGCAAGCGCAGCGTTCCAACTCCACACACAGCTGCATGTTATTTCAAGTTCGTTGCCTAAGTCTTTTGTTCTGCATGCGGTAAGTGCACGAAAAACAACTAAATTCGCATTGAGGCTGAATGTGTGAAACAAATTGGATTAACTGGCACGCGAATCTGTTGCCCAGTCACGAGTTTCGATTTCAATTTCGATTGTAGGCATCCCGAATTGGCCTCTGCCCAGCCGGCTGGGCAGGGCCTCGCCCCTGCTCGTCGCAGGGCAATGTCTGTTGCGCTTTGCTTGCTTCGCTCTCTCAACTTTTCTATAGTTGACTATAATCATACAGTATTAAGTGTACAGAAAAACTATAACTCGAGCCCAAAAACCAAAAACCAAATATAATTTATAAGTATTAAAAAGAAAATCAGCAGACCAACAATTAATAGACCATGAACAGCAGCTAGACGTTTTCATTGCTTGGACTTTTTAGAGAAAATTGCACACTTTTCAAAGCTAAACTTCAGACTCAGTTTCAGATCTGACTAAGGTACACATAACTCTCATATCTCTTCGAAAGGGATTCAATAACAGAAATGGAACACAAGGCAATTGAATAAGTTAAAATAAATTGAAATAGAAATAAATACTTTAATAATAAGATAGTTGTTAGTTAGTTATTTATTATTTGTTAAAGTACTTTGAACTTACAATAAATATTGCAAAAACTAACCTTTTAATTTGAAGCGAGCTGCGTCAATTGTTTGCAAAATAATGAAATGAATGTTGAACTTTGTTTTAATTCCTTTTCTTTTCGTTGTTGTTGTTTTTTCTGTGTATTTTGTTTTATTTTTAAACATAAGCAAGCAACTATTTTGAATACTTGTCGACTTCAGCTCACGCAAAACATTTTTCGGCGGCTTTTGCAAATATTGTGCAAACTATAATTAATTGCATTGTGAAAATAAATGTTGCATAAAAACGATAAAAAAAAAAGAAAATGCAGACACAAAACAAAACAAATACAAGAGACACGCACGAGTAACAGACACAGGCACAGGCACAGGCCCAGGCAACGTCTAGGGGTCAAGGATTCCTTTTTCATTTATTTTTATCTTCTTTTTTGATAATTTTTTTGGCAGCCGTTGAACAAACGTAACGGCAACAAGTCAAACGGGCAACCAGCGTACAAGAAATGCGCGCGCTTGCAGCAGCTCGAGGCGCGATTAAGACGACCACGACCACGACGACGACGACGATGGAGCTGCCTGTGAACCGGGCCCGGGAGCGATCCGTCAAAGACGTTTCCCAGTTACAACTTCCCAACGGAATGATTTGGCCGAATCTGCAGCAGCGCCAATGAAGCTCGGCTAGACAGCCAGAGACAGCGACAACGGCGCCCAGCGTTAACATGAAGCTAGCGCCGGCAAGCGAGAGAGAGAGAGCTCAACCACAGAGAAAGAGGTAAAGAGAGAGAGAGTGAAAGAGTTAGGCAGCCCAAAGCCGGCTGCTCACCTGTCTAGCTATCACCTGCTGCCAGCTGCAGTCAACAGCATTCGCAGAGAGAGAGAGACAGAGAGAGAGAGAGAGAGGGGGCGAGTGTGTGTGTGGGAGAGACTCTCTTTGGCTTGCATTGAGAGTTGAAGAAAGTAGCGAGTCGCTTTGTCTGCAAGCACCCTATAAAACTATGATCTACGAACTGATTCAAGCAGCTACTGTTGCAGCTCGAGTTGATCAGATTCAAATTTGGCTAATCGAATTTGTCAACTGGAGCCATCGGCTTGCCTAAGTGGTTCCACGGAGACATTTCACACACTGAGCATGCTCGTCAAGCAGACATGTTTTGCATATCGATAAAACGGTGTTTCGGTGCTTCAAGTAGCTGTTCTGCTTAAAGCAACTTAAGCTACATACAACTTTGTATTTTATTATTGACATATTCTAATTTCTAGTCAGTTTTGCGATTCGCTTGTTAGAAAGCCTGATGAGCAGCCAAGTGAGTATACCCTGTATTGCACTAACATAACGCTTACGACTTCTTTGCAAATGGACACCGAAAACAAGCTATGTGGAGGTCCTTTGTAATTGCTGTCCCAACACTTTTTCATAGCTATGTTGAAAAATAACATATATATTATTTCTTATCACACTTAAATTAATCGCTTTGTTCCTCTCTTTCTCTCTCTCTCTGAACCGTTTCCTTCAAGTTCTATTACAGCAGCAGATCGCATCCCAGTTGCGTGTCTGGCTAAAACGGCGCTAAATATTACAGATAGAGTCCCGTAAAGTGTTTACACATGCTTCTTCACATATTATATTCCCCCCATTCATTTCCATAAAATATCCCAAATGAATTGATGTCAAATTTGACGCACAAATCAGTTTAGCCTTGAATTTCCCTTCATATTATCGATATGTTATCGAATCGTAAAGTGGACTCAATTAAGCAGTTAATTAACTATCGTAAGTCTGTTTAACAGTTTATATCTTGAGCAACTCAACAGATGAAGAAAAACAACTAATTTGATCAATTTTTCCCACATCATTTAAATTTACCTTTCATAATATGAGTAACTTTTTTCGATGCCCCCAACGAATTGTAGAGTTGCATTCGATTCCCAATCAATTACATCGATTACTTTATTTGAGGCCTATAAATAGGGCAGATCTGCGTAGGATAACTCATTCGTCTACAGCCTGGCTGGCAGGCGAGACCGTTTTTTGTTTTTCCTCTTTTTTGTTTTTGTCTACTTTTCATTTTTATCAAATATATTTATTTGTTTTTTATATTTTTGTTTGTAAGCAGCTTCTTTTTGATATTTCTTTTCTGTGGGCTTATGCTTTTGTTAAGCAAAAAAGAAAATCGCTTGCATTTCACAAAGTTGATAAGAAGGATGATATATTTTTATAAATTCTGGCCTTGTATGCTATGTATTGTATAGTAAAAATATTTCTACTGTTGGTTAAATGCCGAGAAGTATGGTGGCTGGAGTTTAAGCAAGATCCCTTGAATCAAAAATTTTCTTTTTCAAAAAACTTGCTTTGGGGTCGAGCTATAGTTTGCATATATTATTGGTGTCCAATACTTGGGATGTAGCTTGTATATTTTCAAATCACGAAGCGGATTCTAGACGCGGGTTTTAAGCTGCGACGGGTGAGAATTGCTCGCTGTTGCAATGTTTGTAAACAGTTGCAGTTGATTTTTGGTTTAACTTCGTTTTACTTCGTGTTGCATAAGCAAATCTCTTCAAATGAGCTCACTTTCAAAAAATAGTTGTAACAGGAAAAAAAAGTAAAGTTTGTTTTCGGCCCACACGGCGTATGCGCAACGCGCACATCCGTCATAACTTTAAGCTGGAGGCTCTTTTTCCACAGGCTTCACCTGTTTGACCCACGGCCCATCAGACGTATGGGCAAAAGCGCAAAAGCCGAATCATGACTCTCAACTGGAGGCACTTCGTCCACTCGGTGTCGCTTTTAAGCCAAACAGAGCGGCAGATTGCGCAAGGCGAGCCGCAGGCGAATTGCCGTTTAATTGCCGTATTCAAAGCTGCAATTAATTTGGTTTTTTTTCTTCATTTAACTTGACTTCAAATTTTTAATTAAAGGCAATTCACGGCGATGCGCAGCCACTCGGAAATGGCGGACGCTCGACTAGAATCGAGCGATGAGCAATATCACAAAGCGTTGTCAAAATGAATCTATCTTCATGCTCTTGCTGTGGGTCCATCAATGTTTTTTCTGACTTCGTATATGTTTCGGGCAATCTTTTGTGAGCCAAAATAAAGCGAACATGAAGTACTTCTGGCAGAGAGGAGAAGAGTACTTTGTACAGAGAGGGTATCAATAGGTCTGGAAGCGTATTTAAGCTGCGGCAGCTTCAAATTAATTCTTCGGTTTAGTTTTTCAGAGTTTAAAGTTTTAATAATTAAGTTTGTTTTTTGCTTTTAATTATTATTTTTTGTTTTAGTTTTTTTTTTTTTTGATCGTTTTTATTAACTATCAACCAAATATGATGGTTTCAAATATTTTTGTATTTCGTCGTCTTTGTGCTTATATTTGTTTTTTGTCTATACAGAAGTTAATCATTAGCAATATCGAATGGAACTTTCAGCTATAAATTGTGCTGCCTGACAGCCAAGAAGCATCACAAGCTATTGGAGCAGCGCACCGAGAGCTACTTAATCAGCAACATCAGTAACAACAATCAACTTATTCAACTACCAATATGAAGGTAACAGGATTCAGTCAAGGATTCCTCTTTGGGGCCGACTAACATATACATACACTTACAGGTCTTTGTCTGCTTGCTTGCCACCCTGGCACTGGTTAATGCTGGACAACGCGGCGGAGCTGGCGGCGGTGGCTATCTGCCAGGTGGTGGACGTGGCGGTGGCGGTGGTGGCGGCGGCGGCTTCAGGAATGGAGCTGGACTCATCTCTCATGTATCACAGTTGCATGGCAACACGAAGGTGCAAATTGGGTCAGGCGCTAGCGCTGGATCCTATGGCGGCGGTGCTGGCGGTGGCGGCGGCGGTGGCTGGCAGGGAGCAGGTGCTGGCGCTGGAGGTGGACGCGGAGGGTACGGTGGCGGTGCTGGAGCTGGTGGCTGGCAGGGTGCTGCTGCTGGCGGTTTTAGCGGTGGTGCTGGCGCTGGCGGCTATGGTGGCGGTGCTGGAGCTGGCGGCTATGGTGGCGGTGCTGGAGCTGGCGGCTGGCAAGGAGCTGGTGCTGGTGGCGGACGCGGTGGCTACGGCGGTGGTGCTGGAGCTGGTGGCTGGCAAGGAGCTGGCGCTGGATCTGGTGCTGGTGGTGGACGCGGCGGCTACGGTGGCGGTGCTGGAGCTGGTGGCTGGCAGGGAGCCGGCGCTGGCGGTGCAGGCAATGCCTGGGGCAATCCGGCCTCGTTCGATTATTCAGTGAACCATGGTGCTAGCGGCTCCGTTGGTGGCGGTTCCCGCGGTGGTGCTGGTTGGTGGAACGATTAAAATTGTTGTTTGCACTAGATGGAGAATGGATACGACAAACCGAATAAATTGAGTTAATCAAACAGGAAATGCGTTTCAATTAAAAAGGGCTTCCAGGTCTTTAAAATTGGCTTGGAGAAGCTTTTGCTAGACATTGAGCCAAATAAAATACATGCCAGATGGCGCTTCAACTGCTTGGCAACTGCTTTAAGCTGAGCTCTATTGTGTTAACTACAGAGGGCGACACAGTGCACAAAGTTCGTGACAAGAGTCTTTTGTTTGAGCATTCCAATTGTTAGCTGCAGATGGCGCTTGCAGTTTAATTTGGCCAAACTTTTAGCATTAACGGCAGAGCGCGCCACATGCCTTGTGTTATCGTGAGCTGTAGGTGGCGCCAGCTTCGAAGCCGGTCAGTTCGTTGCTCAAGTCTTTCGTTTAATATGAAACCTGTTCGCTTAACCATCTCTCGTGATATTTGTACCGCATTCAGACCGGGTTAATGAAGTTCAATGTCAGAGCGCGGCGTTGGCTGTGAAAAGCGAAAGTCGAGCGATGGCATGGGCTGGCCCCAATCTGTGCACAGCCAGATTACAACGGTATCATCGGCGCGACAGCTCAGTGTCACAATGCAATGGCCATAAAGGATAAGCCCGACTGACAGGTTGCGCATCGGGCGTTATTCATGCACTTGCAGGCATTCCAAATTGAAACTGAACTAAACGCATTTGTACAATTAAAATTAAACAGCTTTGCTTTTTGTATTTGGTTATTGTCATTTTTTTTTTTTTCGTTTTTCGTTCTCATGTTTTTGATTGATTGCCAACCACTTCATATAAGCTTGTATAAGCTTGTCTTTACCTTTTGATTTTTCGCTTCCGCCGTTTGCTTTTGTTTGATAGGCTTTGCATTTTGTATTTGCCATGTCATGTGTGTGTGTGTGTGTGTGTTTGTGTGTTTGTGTGTTTATTTCTTTGTGGTCTACGGTATGGTCAAGTGCTGTTTGGCTGCTTGGCGTCGTCGTGTCTCGCATGAGACGGGCCCAGAACCTTGGCAAAGCCACAAGCAATCGAATGGCTTTTTGCATTTTGTGCATAAGACAAATATAATTACACAAGCAAATACAATTTGTTGTTGATTTCGGATTGTTGTTGTGTGTATTTGCATTTCATATGTTTGGCTCGGCTCAACTGGTTTGCCATCTAGCAAATATTTGCCGTATTGCATGTCTGCCCCAACACACTGAGCAAACTTTACATTGTGGCATTGAGCGCAGACCAATTATTTCGTAATTTTATGAAGCAACCAATTTATTAACGCCAGAAAATAAGAAAACTAAGTATTTCATGCGTGGCCAAGTTCAAGGGCAAGGCATATATTCTTGAAGCTGAAACAAGATTTGGAAGCCAACATTTAAAAGTTTTACACTTTCTTCGACTAAAAGTTTAAAATGCTTATTAGAAGATACAACAAGTTATATACGAAATGAGATATTGCGCAACGGAATAAGCTTTGAGAAAATTAAACTGAGCTAGCTGAGTTATTTTACTTAAAAGCCTTTATATAAACTATTGAAAACTTAAAGCGGTTTATTTGGAAACATAGATAAACAACAATCTAGAGCGCAATCTCCACGGCCAATGAGACATTTAGCATGCTAATGCTTGATTTGTGAAATAATACTTTCAGGTTTATATATAGAAACTGTCTCTTTATACTTCAAATTGGTGTTAATGGAACTGTGTTGGTCTCCGACATGACTTTTGATATTTGTTTGTTCATTTTTTTTTTTTTCACTCTGTCTACAATTTTCACAGCATTTAAATCATAGTTTTATTTAAATCAGTATAGCTACTGAGTTGGCGCTTTGAGTGTTTATGAACAGGATTATTTGAATGCATTAATCGGCAATTAAAAAACAATTTTTATGGGTCACGTTAGCAGCGGCAGCCTTAATGCAGCTATTTTAATTTATATGTTTTGCATTCCCATCAATTAGCTACAGAATACAGCATGCACAAATACATTTGTATACGTATGTATGTGCATATATGTATACACATGTATATATAGATAGTTTTTATGTGTACGTCTGATTACTATGAAAAGTAGGCAGCCGTTTATGTAAATCAATTATATCGCAGAGAGCTGTGCACTTTTCTATACATTAATATTAAATTCATGCATATGTACATACATTTACATACATACATACATACATACGTACATACGTACACACTTATGTATGCACGTATACGTGGCTTTAGTACGAACAGAATCTTTAATATATGCCACACGGCTGCATTGAGTATAATTATAATTATATGCCAGCTATAGTTTATGAGTGTCATCAATTCTGCAACCCTATAATGACAATGCGCGGTACTTGCGAGGGTCGATCAATAACTAGTTGACTTATATGGGGAGCAGAAAAAGACTGAACTTGACACTGTCTAAGAAAAGACCTAGTAAATATATTGATTTAAAGTTGTTATCAATAGGATTTCACTAGAACAGTGCTGGAAAGTGGTGTTGCATTCAAGGATACATTTAAAACCAATTGAACCACCCTCTCATGTGAGCGTGCGCGTAGATGCGACCACCAAAAATGAAAATCTTTATGCACTGCAGCTAGACATTCACTTCTGTGCAGTTGGGTCAGTAATTGCATATGAGTTAGTGAATAATTAAATATTTTAATTTCACGAAAGCCTTCAGATTGAAGGCAATGCGATGGGAACTACTTTTCATTAGGCTGTGTAATGGCAGATGATTCTAGTATTGTAACAGAAGCCGCGTTGCCCGCCAAAACAAATGTATCTATCCACAGCATTTTTATCTTCATCTAATGAACGTGTTGAAAAACAAAAGCACATGATGGTTTTTGTTTTGTTTTTCATCTTGGTGCTGGCAGCGCGTGAGGCCCCAAAACTGGTTAAGAATATTTCTGAATGCTGCCGCAATACAAGGCGAAACGGCAGCAAAATTATATATATGTACATATATCTGTAGAAAAATGTACAATGGCGACCTAATATACAGATCGTAAAACTATAAGATCGTTGGGTGCTTTATATATGTATATATGTATATTCCGAGAGCTGCAATGGCATATAAAAATCGTAATAAAAATTCATTATTTTTCTTAGCTTTAATCTTATTTAACGTCTCATATATACGAATTAAATTTAATTATCAGTTTGGCAATAATATTTACAGCTTTGATGATAAAAATATATAAATAATAAAACTTCCATTATGCGCTTCTAAATGTCATGTCTATAGATCGGGAATAACGGAAAATGAGTTAAAAGCTTAAATGAATTGAAATAAATTCTCGGTAATGCTAAATTTTGTATATTTGTGTACTATTATTAAGCAAAAACAGAGGTTGCATAGTTATTGTTAATCTTTATATACGAATTAATTAATTTATTTTGTTTCTTGAATAAATAAGCTAAAGCACAGCCAAAAATTAATGTTTAACTAATAAATATTATTAATAAATGTTGTTATTGTAATATTTAAGCAAAAAGAAACAAAGGAAATAAAGAATTATTCTATAACTATATATTATATATTGGTTGACCTTAAAGATATTTTAATTGAAAAGTGTCGAATGTGAGCCAAAGATTTCCTCAATAGATATAGCTAATGAATCAATTGTTACAGCATGCAAGACCTATATATAGACTGACGACAATAAACACCCCCAGCCACAAAAAATATCGAAAGTTACAGTTAAGCATACATTTTTCTGTAGGCCTTAAGGTGCATTGAACCCTGAAAGTTGGCGGGTTCTAACCAAACTATTTCTTTGTATTTTCTTAGTACCAACAACTACGTATATATGTATACACATAGCATATATATATAGTATAGCATACATATATATGTCTGTATTGCTCAGTAAATTGACTATGCAAATATGAGCCAAAGCATAGGCAGCATCTCGGAGCCGAGCCGAGAACCGGTTCTGGCTTGCGCCTATTTATAAGCGATGATGTTGATGGGAACGTTCTGATATTAGGCCAAGCCTAAGGCTGCCAACTGAAGCGATCTGGCCCCACTCACTGGCTTCCTGATTACCTGATCTGGCGTTACAGTTTGTCGTTTTGCACAGGCCACTTAACACGCTTAGCTCGTGTGGGACCTTGGTCTGCAAATCAGCAGCAGCTACTATGGACGGGCTGTCCAAATATCATTTATCAATTGGGCAAGCTCTGCGTGTTGTCGACTGCTTTTGACAAACTGTTGATCTATTGTTGTCTCTCTGCTTCTTCTTCCATGTGATCAAACGCCGTTAATTTGTTTGACTTGTGGCCCAATGGATCCAACTTATGTTTGAGAAAACAGCCAGCTTGCTCTTCGAGCGCGTTAACAACTAGTAGACACCCTGTAGCAGGGCGCAAAGACTCTTAATTTGATTCAGCCTAAGGCTAAGCACAGTCAAAGGTCTACATTGTCACGACTTTCCTAGCTGATGGCTAATCTATGTGCGCTATTTGGCATACCCCTTTGGCGTGCAGCCCATGAATACAGGGTATAAACAATGGCCAAGTCTAAGTCGCGCATGCGTAAAGATTTGCATAGTTACCGGAGACAATCGGCAAACAAAAGGCACGTCGGCAGCTGGTCAAAAGCAAATATCTTGAACAACATAGCACATACACATTTAAATATGTGGGTTATTAATTCTTTTAATTGCTTAAACGATCAACGATCAAAAGCAACAAATTGCTGAAGCACTCAAATCAAGTTAGCCGCACATCGTGCTTCAACTCGTGACACGAACATGTGCATGATGGGAATTTAAATTATGTGAGAGAACGATATTTCCCCTAAAGCATGAATTAAAACACACTAAATAAAACTTTTCCCTATGAGTCCTAAGTTCTAGTCTGGCTTTTCGAACACGAGCCCCAAAACATTAAGAGAAACCATCAGCCAAATGTTATATCTTAGTTTCGAGCCTAAATTTGTAACTTACTGTACAAAATGAACACGTCGTGCATGTCGTGACCCATCGCTAACATAGCTGCTGCCCGTGCACGACACGCACCCTTCTCTACGCAGAGCCACTTGCTCTATCTTCAACTCGAACTCCCTCTGTCGCCAGGCTGATGCTGAAGCTGATGCTGCGCATAGACCATGATCATATTGAGTTATTCATGCTATGCGATACTCGTTGTGTATTCGTTGTATATTGATTTCGAGCACGTTTTTTGGTATAAATGCGTGTTGGCATCTTAGGTGTAGAATTAGTCAACGCTTCCGTTTTGTCTTGAGCAGCACATCGAAATTGAAATCGTGATCGAGATACCAATATATTGCAAGATGAAACCGTTTGCCTGTATTCTTGTTATCCTCGCGGCGCTTCTGGCCGGCAGTCAGGCTTCGCTTGAGGGTCTCCTTGGCGGCGGTGGCGGCGGCGGCGGAGGTGGTGGCGGCGGCCTTGTCCAGCTGCTGCAAAGCAAACTGGGCGGACTCGGTGGAGGACTTGGCGGTGGAAACGGCGGCGGCTACGCTGGTGGTAGTGCTGGTGGCTACTCCGGCGGCTACTCTGGCGGCAATTCCGGTGGCTACTCCGGCGGCTACTCTGGCGGCCATTCCGGTGGCTACTCCGGCGGCTACTCTGGCGGCCATTCCGGCGGCTACTCTGGCGGCCACTCTGCGCCCGCTAAGGTTATCATCGTCGAAGTGGTCAACCAGGGCCAGGGAGGCGGACATGGCGGTTACTCCTCAGGCGGCTATGGTGGTGGCCATGGCGGCTACTCCTCGGGCGGCTACTCCTCGGGCGGCTATGGTGGCGGTCAGGGCGGTTACTCCTCCGGTGGCTCCGGCTGGAACAAGGGCTGGTAAGCCAGTGCGTAGCCCGACAATAGCCTTAGAGTAAAGTTCAAACAGGGAGCCAAAAAGCCAGCAGTCGCAATATTCTTCAGTTATTTCTAAGTTCCATTTTTTTTTTTTAAATTAAATGTTTTTATACATACATATATAAATTCGCTTTTTTTTGCTAGTCTTAAGCTGAAAATTAACGCAATATATGAACAGAAATTTTCAATTCATATTGTTAATATTAAAATGAGGCATCGCCAGCCAGCATCGAACCGGTTGGCGAAGTGCTTCCTGTTTGACCCATTGTCCGGCGCGGTGACCTCATGGCACAGCCAGCCGCTTTGCATGGGCTACACTTAATTGGCCCCGACTGCAATTTGGCTCTAATGCGACATTTATAGCACGGGCGCGCGAAGATCACCCGCCGTTAATTGGCCAAAACGAAGACAATTCAATTTGGCAAGGCTTATGCTTATATTTTACATGGGGCCCAGTGTTTGGGCCTTGTTGCTGCAATCGTCGAGCTCGACAGTTAAACGCTTTGTTGCGGAATTTGCAGCGTGCCGCGTTTCTTTTATTTTTTTTTTTGGATTTTGTGGCACTTGATTGATTACCGGCCATTGAGGTCTGTCAGTTGCCGAACGAATCGATCGCACAAAGGCCCGATTTTGATTTAATGCCGCCCATGAAAATCTGCAAGTCTGCGACCGCAAAGCCCAACAAAAGTCAACAGGTTCAAATGCGCCAGTTTCAGCTTTTGCTTTCGACAGTCTTTTTACTTGAGGCTAGATCAAGTGGAGGGGGTGGGAGGGGAGTGGCAATTTTTGCATTAGTTTTCATAACTCTGCGTGTTAAGTGCTATCAGAAAAGCTCGCTTTCGAATACCCTACAAACATGTGTGCTTCGGTTGTTAATGGACCAATCTACAATCAAATTTAAGTTTGACCTAATGTCAAGAATTCTGATATACAAGATCGTTGCGAAATATTACTAAAAGTAAACTTTGCCTTTAGCTTGAATAAGACTAAGCTTTTCCGAAGACATCAGCTTAAATGGGTCGGAAAAACAAAGTTTTTAGTAGAGCAGTGTTGGAAAGTCTTAAGAGTTTAGCTATCCTTAGATAACTCTTTTTAAGTACTTAAGGAACTAAAACACACAGTTTAATTATTTGACAAGGCGGTTTGATAAAGTTAAGATAAAGTTACCAGTAGCAAACAGCTTATGAATGCTTCACTTAGTCGCTTTGCAACACTGTCACATATAGCTACCAGCATAAACGGCAGCACAACACCAAAAGAAGAGAAGTAACTGAATGTTTATCGCTTTATCAATTGTATCGACTCTATAGCTTAAACAAGTCTGCAAACCAATTAGAAACCGAAAATTAAATAAAAATCTAAAAAGCTCATCCAAATGTTTAAAATTCTTCAAGTTGCCACCCTCGACTTGTCCAAGTCAAATGGATTCTTTAATTTAAATAGATTCTTGAATTCATACCAAATTGTATTGATCGGATTGATTGATTGATCGCCGTGTGCTGGTGACCCGATTTGTGTGCACTTTGGCTTGCCAAATGCTTAGCCCGAACCGTGGCAAGCTGTGAGGCAATGCTGGCTCCACGGTAGTCGGCGACACGTGTGCAACCGACGCCAAGCTCATTGATTATGAGCCCGACAAGCTCAGCTGGCTAATGGCAGCCATAAAGAATTGGCCGCCAGTCAATTGCTTTGCCCCCAAAAGGTTGTTACATAAAAATGGCGCGCCAATAAATCGATCTTCACGATGTGGTCGCTGGCGGCTGGCTATTGTCAGAATCGCCAGAATCTAGAGTCTGGGCCGGAGGCTGAGTCAGGTGCGCGTGCGCAACTGCATCTGCGAATGGAAGTTAGCAGGGCAATCTGAGAGGTGCTGAGTAGAGGGGTATAGAGAGGGGGCGGGTTGACCAGGACGGGGCGTTCCCAACAATAGATGGCAGCAAAGCGTACGAAATTGAAAGTTGGCATAATGAGGGCCAACTGCACGAAGCCAAGATCGAAACGAACGGCCGGCCGTAAACAGATTTGGCAATTACATCTGATTACACTGCAGCAGCAGCAGCAGCAGCAACGACGGCGACGACGTCGACGACGTCGACAGCAGCAAAAACTGCATCTGCAGCGACAGCGGCTAGAATCTTAGATGCGCAGCACTCGCTGGCTGTATAAATAGCCGAGAGTGCGCCCAGTTGGAAATTAGTTAGTGCACAGCAGCAACAGCAGCAGCAGCAACAGCAGCAACAACAACATCAGCAACATCAGCAGCAGCAGCAACAACAAGAACAGCACCCACAAAAGATGCAATCGATACGTCGTTTGGTTCTGTTTGGACTTTTGGCCGTGCTGAGCGTCTGCGCCTTTGCCAAGCCCCATGGCTGGAGCAGCAGCGGTGGCGGCGGCAGCGGCTGGTCATCGGGAGGCGGCACCTCCGGCTGGTCTAGTGGCGGCGGTGGCGGTGGCGGCGGCGGCTGGAAAAACGGCGGCGGTGGCGGCAGCAGTGGCTGGTCATCGGGTGGCAGCTCCTCTGCCTGGCCCAGCAAAGTAAGCATCAGCGCTTGGCCATCCAGCGGCGGCGGCGGCGGCGGAGGCAGCGGCGGTGGTTGGTCCTCGGGCGGCAGCGGATGGAAGAGTGGCGGCGGCGGCGGTGGCGGCGGTTGGCCCAGCGGCGGCAGCAGCAGCTCTGCCTGGAAAGTGGGATCCGGCGGCGGCGGCGGCGGCGGCCTAGGCACTAGCTGGTCCAGCGCATTGTCAAGCCTTTCCGGCTGGAAATCTCAAGCATTGTCGGGTCTGAGCAGCGGCTGGAAATCAGGCGGCGGCGGCGGCGGCAGTGGTGGCGGCTGGAAGTCAGGTGGTGGCGGCGGTGGTGCCTGGAAGAGCGGAGGTGGCGGCGGTGGCTGGAAGAGCGGTGGCGGCGGCGGTGGCTGGAAGAGCGGAGGTGGCAGCGGCGGCGGCGGCGGCAGTGGCTGGACGAGCGGAGGTGGCGGCGGCGCCGGCGGTTGGGCCTCCGCCGGCTCGGGCAGCGGCTGGAGCTGGTAGAGCCCTGTCAATAACGGAACACTGAGGCGACATTAGCAACCAACTGCAACTGTACATAACAAAAAAACACAATCTCTTATGCTATAACAAATCTTTTTTTTTTTAAATTTTTTTAATCTGCCAATAAACATTTAAAACAATGTAAACTTTCAAGTGAACATTTTTGGGACATCGGAATTGAGCTCAAGATAAACAATGTCGCGCACTCTTCCGATCTCTGTTTTCTAGAGCGCACCGCCCGAGAAAACTGGTGGAGTCTTGACATAAGGACAGAAGTGTTGCCAGGATAAATATTAAGTCCAAGGCGTTCAAGCTGGCGGCTCCTAGCTGGCAGTGGACAAAACAATAACTAAGACTTGTAGCTTATGATTAAACGAAACGTTTCAGGACAAAACTATCAACCAAACCCTTGAAATATCAACAACAACTATGGCCTTCTACTAAGACTATACAGCACATGCCCAGCTACTAGCCTGGCATTCAAATCTGAATCAGGATGTTGTTCAGTTGCCAGCTAGATAGCTCAGCCACCAAACACTGCTAGTTAAGCAAAAGATTCAAGTCAGTCAGTCAAATTTTTCCGGTTGAACAGGTGAACGCGATATGAATCCTTGGAGCCATAGAAGCCATGGTGTTGTAACCTACATGGTTTAGTTCAGAGATTGTTCGAAGAAAGAGATTTCATTGCCTTAGCACAACAAGCTGGTATATTCCGGCTTAAGGTGGTTCAAATCTTATGATAAGCTCGAGCTATGTTGGAATTCCCTAGGATTAGGAGGCAAAGAGAAACGTCGGTGGCTTTAGCAAAATGAACGTTTATTTATTAGTACAATTAAAAGTAGAGAGGAAGGAAAAGACTTGAGAAACTTTGGGTGTAACTAGTTGGGTGAGCGAACAAAAAAATTAAAAAAAAAAAGATAAAGTATAGCACTTGTGGGAAATGCCTCTAGCTCTATATCTATGCCGTGGAACACATGTCAGCCGCAGGAGTAGCCGGAGTATTTACATTTCGTTTCGTCTTGCAGTTCTCGTTTTGTGTGGTTCGAGTGTTGGGTGTTTGGTTTGGTTGGTTGGTTTTACCAGCCGCCACCACCGTGCTTGCCACCGCCTCCACCGCCGCCGCCGTGCTTGCCGCCGCCGCCTCCATAGCCACCGCCGCCGCCACCGCCGCCGCCGCCGTGCTTGCCACCGCCGTTACCGCCTTGCCAGGACACGGAGCTGCCGCGATTGCCGGCCAGGGACTTGCCGCCGCCGCCACCACCGCCGTATCCACCGCCACCGCCGCCGCCGCCGTTCTTTTGCCAGCCGCCCTGTCCGCCGCCGCCGCCGCCGCCGCCGTTCTTTTGCCAGCCTCCTTGGCCGCCGCCGCCACCGTGTCCGCCGCCGCCGCCGCCGCCATGTCCACCGCCACCACCATAGCCGCCACCACCGCCGCCTCCGCCGAGGAGTCCGGCCGAGGCAATGGCAAACATGAGTCCGCACAGGAATACGACGAGCAGAGCGTAGCGCATGTTGAACTGGAGTATCCTTTGATTGATGAACGGTTGCACTGAACTGTTGCTTAACGGTTGACTGTTGCCTGTTGACTGTTGCCTGTTGACTGTTGCCTGTTGACTGCTGCTGTTGGTGCTGTTAGAACCTTAGCTCCACTGATGCCATTAGCAGGGCCAGCGCAGCGCTTTTATAGCGCAGCTGCCACGGAACAGACTGAACTCCAGCTGAGTCATGGTGCTCCCAAACACCGATTGGGCATGAAATTGAAGCAGTGCGCGATTTGTGCGGGGGCGACACGCCATTTTCATCGACGCACCCAAAGGCTACTCGGAAGGCTGAGAGAATCGCAAGGCAAGTGGCTGTCGAAGCCAACGCGCTGTGCAGCCTCTCAAGTGCACGGCACACGCGGCGCATACGCAACGTTTATGCTGGGAATATTGCGCATACGCCACCGGATTCGCACCGAGAACGCCAACCAGCACGCTGGAAGCACTTGTAAACTGCTGAGCCATAGCGATGTCATTAATTACAAGCATTTTGCGGCAACACTTTTTGCCAGCAGCTCACAATTTGTCTTACAATTTACAATTTAAATTCTGTAATTTTTCATTTTTTGTTTTCTGCATAATTAATTGCAGGTTTTTTTTCTTTTTTGATTCATTTGGGTATTCGCATGCAATGCGAGTGCCAGACAAATGTGTGTGCTGCACGACTCAAACACACGCGCATTCGACGGGGTTCAATGTCAATTACTGTGCAAACACACAACACACAACACACAAACAACAAACGGCAAACGCAAAACCCAAACTCAAACTCCAAGTCAAACCCAAAGAGATGAGATGCCTGTTCAAGTGAATTACTTACCATATATTGCATCAACTTGTCCACTTGCTGTTGCATTCAACGCGTGCTGCAACTGCAACAGTGCGGCGGGCCCCAAAGTCACAAATAACCCCACAGACAGGTCCACAAGACGGCCTCAGCCAAATAAGCAAAAAATATGCTATGCATCTGCTGCACACTGAACGCAGAACGCAGAACGCAATTCTCAGGTGTTTCTTTTAAGCATGCAGATAATTTTTCTAGACACATTTATATATACATATATATATCGGACTTTGAACCGAAGCAAACCTTAATCCAATCCTGAAGTGCCCAAGCCGAACCATACTTTCTTTGCTTTAAAAATACATGTTATCTATGTTTAGAAAAGAAACATTTGGAGTGAAAAAAAAGTCTATAAATACAAAAAAACATGTTGGAGGTGGGATAAATCCTTCTGCGCGGCTTATTTCGATTAGCTAGTATTGTATAACACGCAGGACTTGTGTCGCTGTACAGTTAACAGTGCTGCTAACAGTGGGATAACAGCAGAGGCTGCCATCCAGTGTGGCTCCTGTGTGACTGACAGATATCTTGAGAGACAGCACACGGACGGTCAGTTACATAATAGAAAGCAATATAGACGCTGTTAATTGAAGACCGTATTTGATATATATTTCGAGTTTTAAAAATGCCATCTGGTGCCACTGTGCCACTTGCAAGAAACTGTGAGGCGATGAGCCAACGAATGTTCCACGAGCATTGTGAATGCATAAGGTAATAGCAATAATTACGGCGTCAAGTTAGCATATTAATTGTTATGGGCCATAATTCAAATGTGCATTTATGTGAATTTCGAGATCAACGAGAACACAAAACCGCCTCAAGTTCGGCTAACAGCTGCCCCCATCCCAGTCGGGTGGAACAGCTTGTTCTACGCCTCCGATCTGGTTAGCGTTCCCAGGCTGGGACAAAGAAGAAGAAGGGGCTGGCTGCGGGGCGAACACAAAATCTTGAAGATGTTTCATCTATGTAAATCGTTGTAGTGTTTAATTGCTCTCGACTATGAAATGAAATATGGCAAACTGAAACGTGGCTGGAGAATGATCGTCAATCATCTTTCAACGATCCGGCGATGCATTCAAACAGAAATCATGCGATTTTTTGCTTAATTTACAATTTGCAAGTTGTATTTGTTTAAAAAAAAATAAATGTTTATAAAAATGGGAAGAAAAAAAAACTGTCTTATATATATACGTAATATAATATCAAAAATCAATAAAATCAAATCGAAAACGAGCGGTCCCAGAGTTGCCAGCGTTCCCTACTACCAGCCGCTGCTGCCCCAGCCATTGTTGCCACTGGACCAGCCGCTGCCGCCGAGGCTCTGGCCAGACCATCCGCCACCGTTGCTCCAGCCACCACCGTTGCTCCAACCGCTGCTGCTGCCACCGCTCCAGCCACCTCCATTGTTCCAGCCGCCGCCGCCGCCGCCGCCAATTTTGATTACCTTAATTATCTTGGGCTGGGAGGACCAGCCGCTGTTCCAGCCGCTGCTGCGGCTGCTGCCACCCCAAGGATTCGAGCTCCAGCCGCTGCTGCTGCTGCTGCCCCAAGGATTCGAGCTCCAGCCGCTGCTGCTGCTGCTGCCCCAAGGATTCGAGCTCCAGCCGCTGTTGCCGCCAATCCAACCGCTGCTGCGTATAAGTCCCGCCGAGCAGCAGGCAAACAGAGCGCTGAGTACTATGAAGAATTTCATCCTGGAATTTCTGTTGATACGGTAGCTGGGCTTAGCTGCTGCTGTGTGTGTGGTGGGTGTGTGTTTTGAAGTGTGGCAATTGAATGATCTGAAAATGTACGCAGCGTACGCTATTTATCTAGATTTGCATAGCATCAAATCAGTGTAAAGCAGGGGAGCGGCTGAGCTGCCGAGCGGCTCATCAAGTCAAGAATCCACAAAATAAATCGTACTGACTGCTGGTGGGGGTTGCCCTGGCCTGGTCTTGGTCAGCTGATAAATAAACCAGCTGCGCACATATAGAAAGACGGACGAGGTAATTGCAGTTTATTAAACCACTTTGAGCGTCCGATTCTTGACCAGGGTCAACTACTTTACAGCACTTTACGACCGAGCATGACAACAACAGCAGCAACAACAGCAGCAGCAGCGGCATCTGCAGAAACTCATCACAAGCCCCGTGCCCCATGGGGCCCAGTTCATGTTGCCAAATTGCACATAACTCTTACGCTTGATGGATCATTTCCTCGCCAAGCTGCTGTCTGCTCTCTGCTGGCGGAAACAACAAGCAGCTCTGCTCGCTTAAGCCTAATCCGCAATATGCCGACAGAAGCTCGCAGCGGGTGACTCATTTGTCATGTTGGCAGCTCACCCAGGTGAAGGGGCCCGCCAACTGCAACCACAAAGCCGCTGCGGCTGACACAGTAACCACCAAGTCAGAGCGAACACAGCCCAAAAATGCAATCCGTGATTTCAGCTTATGATATCCTCAACATCCTTTCAGACCATATCAATTGATACAAACTATGTGAGAGAAATATATATACTCATTTTTCTATGAGTCCCAATCCAGTTCAGTGTTAATGTAAATTCTTAGTTTGTATTTTTTTATTTTTATTTTTTTCAGTGTCGACAACTCGTTCTTAATCATCTTGTAAGTAGTGTTAATGAACAGGATATGTTCCTTCGCATTTCAACATTCTCTTGGCTCATTGTTGTTGACCTCGCCCGATCGATATCTGATCGCCAGTGTTGGGCTTCACTGTACTCTGGCGCCTAGACGCTTGTTGCAATCTGTGTGGCGGCCTCTATTCCACAGATGTCAGTGAATTGTTTTTCTGCTTATGTGTGTTTCTTTTTTGCATTTTAGTTTTTTTTTTTTTCGCATAGGCATTATAAACAAAAATTAATTGAATTGTCAACGCTTAACATGCAAATTGTATTTGGGGGCCAATGGACCAAGATCAGGCCATATAAACACCAACAACAACACAAAAAAACAGCTTACAAAAGTACGTGTGCATAGAATTAAATATGAGTAGGTGTATTAGATAAAAAAAAAAAAATATTAAAACTTTGGAGCCGATTAGTTGCGATATTATCGGCTTATCGCAGTCACAAAATTGCCAACGAGTTTCGAAATTCCTTAAGTCTAAATTAGTTTGTAAGTAATATTGGTTGCCTTGCAAAAGCAGCTTTGAATTCGTATTTTGGCATCAAAATAAATTCAGAGCTCTCAAATCGAAAGCGTTTTAGAGGCAATCAATTGAATATGGGCGGGATTCGGTTGCGCTTTGAATCTTGGCTCTAGTTGCCACTATTTGTGGCCGCAGATGCCGCAACGTTCGAGCCGTGCTGTACGTGGCCCAGACGATTGCTTGCCATAGGGCTTGTTGCCATTGACCTCCAGGAAGTAGTTGCCCTTGATGTTGTGCGGCACCGCATAGCCCATCGGCTGTTGCTCGCCAGTGCAGAGATCTTCGCGCAGCCGCTTTAGCGAGCTGCAGCGTGTGGCCAGGAAGTTGCGCTCGTTGCCCGGATAAACGGACTCCTCATAGTATTCCCAGGCGCGGTCGTGCGCACAGGTCACCGACAAACAGCCCACGGGCAGGGGCTCCAGGCCGCCCGGATAAAAGTCCACATCGCCCATGGGATCACGCTTGCCCAGCACGCCCGGATTGCTGTGTATCACATCAATGAAGTGCGCATCGCCGCGCTGCAGGCCCGACAGAACTTCGCCCTCATTGAAACACGGCTTGGCCGGGTCCAGTCCGGTGATGCGCGGCAATGTTTTGCCCGTGAATTGCTGCAGATAGCGCCCCGCCGAGCCCACAATGTGCGCACCCAGACTGTGTCCAATCAGATGTATATTTTCCACCTTGACCACATCCAGCAGCTTGACCAGGCCCCGTGCAATATTCTCGCCAATCTCATCCGTGTTGAAAGCCGACCATGTGTACAGGGTATCCACGAATCTGGCCACATCCACAGCCTGCATTATAATTCAGATTTCAGATTTGCCAAACAAAAAGTTTACTGTACTTTCAATAATGATAAAAATAATAAAAGATAGCTCTTATTTCAGCTATTTGAATCTAACTTCTAAGCTCGTAAGTTACATTTCCAGAGAATTTGATAGTGTATGCGACCTTTCAATTGAGTTAATTTTAGTTTACTGAATATAGAAATAGTTTTTTTCTTCTATCTATCGGAAAACGCGTCATAAGTATTCCTTGACATTGATTGTTCTAATGGCTCGACCTTGTCACAATGTTGATAAGAACTAAAGCGCTTTAGTTTAAAGCAACAATCACGAGTGATTAGATGGGAAACTTAACTAAGCGTTGAATGTGATTAGCCGAATATAATGCACAATTAAAGGTGTTGACTGTAGACTATTAGAATCGGAAAAAATGTGAATCTGATCGTTTGATCAACATTGTTGCGTCTAACTAAAAACTAATGGCTACAGATTCATTCCAACCAATACTACAAGTATTTCAGGGGCTTAAGTTCAAGTTTTGCCTTAAATAAGTTTGTAAACGATTTCGAGTTTAGAAGATAAACTGTACTTTAACAGATTTATATACCCTGTTTCGCTTTTTAGCACTCATGATTTCGTCCGCCCCTTGTTTTACCCTGTTTCCAAATAGAAGAAGAGTATATGCATGCCTGGTCATTAGTCTCTAACTTTTATACTCTGCTCACAGAATTAAAAGAGGATATATTCGTGTTGCACAATATTCATGCGGCTGTCCGCCTCTGCATATTAATATTATTTTAACGACTTTCAAATTAAGGGACTCCAAATATGAAACATCTAATTGTTTTTTTTCATTGGCCAAACCTATTTGGGGGTGACTTATATCAAAATGCACAGACCTAGCAGTTTTATAGCTTAATATCAAGCTTCTAAATTTACCTCAGCCCGCAAAATCGATTGATCCTTAAGTCACAGTCGCTGATTTGGGTTAACATTTTGGGAGACAGCCAACCCATAGGCAAGAATATGCGCTACGAGCTCTTTGGAGCTGTGAGCAGAATATCGGGCAGTTGCCTAAACCCGCTCGGTTGCTGTCTAAATATCAGAAGAAACTCCCAAAGACAGATCAAATAGAGATGGTGCTCCTAAAATATGTTTGCCCAGCCCACTTTCTCTTCCTTTTCGCGCCACTTGTGTTGAACAGAGTATGTTGTAGTCGAAACTCACCACAAAGTTAACATCGCCGCGACAGTTGTAGGCCTGGGCCAATTGCTCAATGGTATCTGAATCATTGACGGTGGTTGTCCAGCCGGTGGCAAGAATGACAACACCTTTCTTCGGGTCGAATTGGGGGCTGTGCCACATGGCTTCCGCTTCGAGGAGCGGAAAGTTTGTCTTGTTGCAGGCGGTGCGCAACTGGAAGTTCATTTGCTTAATGTCCGGCGTGTATCTTGACCTGATCTTGTTGGAGCTAAGCGCCTGCGAGCCTGCAAAAAGCCGTAGTCTCATGGCTGGAGATAAGTTTTCCTCTGGTACTCACACAAGTAGTTGATGGAGCTGGAGGCAAACTCAAAGGGATAGCCGGCAATCAGATTTTTGCTTCCCTCGAGCAGGCCCTGCGGCGTGGGCAGCATCTTTGGATCGATAATTGTGGAGCCAACGCTCCGCAGCGAGCCAACCACATCGGGCACCGTCCACTCAATGCCCTGACCCAGCGCAGCCAGCAGCAGCAGGTGCAGCAGACAGTGCTTCAGATTCAGATTTGGGCTTTCCATTCTAGACGACAGTTGCGAGCGCAGTGAATGCCGAAAATTGTGCGGAACGAATATTTATAGGCCCGTTTGTTGCAGGTACACACACACACACACATACACATACAGAGAGAGTAAGGAGAGAGTGAGTGCGAGCAGTACACCCCATACATACATGGAGAGAGTGAGTGAGAAGAGTGCGGTACGAGTAAACAACAATTCAAGTCGTGTGACCATATAGGTGTATTTCATTCGCATCACAGTAATCAGATAAGGTGCACTTGTCTCTTAATTAGATTCAACAGTAACATTCACTCACACACTCACTCGCACACTCACTCACCAATCGCCAATCGCCACTCGCCTTAGGCTGCACTACCCCTGTCCATATGCATCTAATTTAAATATTAATTATTTTAAATCTCAATCCGAATCGAAGCAGTTGTCGCTCTCCGGTTAACCCGACGAGCTGTCAGCGTGCTTATGAAATACGCATATAGAAAATATGCCCCTCATATTCCAATACCGCAAACTGTATTTCAATTCTAAACTGAATTCATTTTCAATCAGAAGTGCTCCTCTTAGTATAATATCTACAGCATACTCATTCACCTCGACTCGACTCGAGTGTTCAAATCTGAAATAATACGCTGATTGCGGATAAACAAAAATGACAAAATATCAGAGCTTTTACGTGAGTGGGCAACCTTCGCGACAATATCATTGTTACTCCACAATTGCTAGGGTATATGCTTTAATATGCGCTATCTACGAGTATCTCATATTAATGGGGGTATTCCGCAACTATTACTATGCTGCAGACGTACGACAGCCGCCCCATTTGGAGTGCCCCGAACACAGACGTCACAAAGAACCAGTTGACATCAGCGCACTCCCGAATTATCGAGGCGGAACACGATTGCCGGCCCCTAAAGCTGATGGGCATAATGCCTAAAGTTCTAGTCAGAGTTTAGTAAATAAATTTCAAAAATTGCCAAGCTCAAGTGCTTTGCAAATCTGTTAAAGTTGGGAGCAGTATTTGAATTTGAATTGAACTTTTATTTAAGTAGTCGACATATGAGTACTTATGGCAGGGTATTCACTCGTTTGTGTTGCATTTGCAACATTTGCATGATTTGGTATTTCCCATTGCTAAGTGCTTGAAATCAAAACGAATTATCAAAAATTTATTTATGACATGCAATTGCCGGGTTCTATTTGATCTCGCTTACATCAACATCAGTCGATTTATTTCTTGTTATGCAGCAAATTGGACCCACAATCTAAATCCCATTTACAGACTCTAGAGTCGCAACTAATTGAAATTTTGTATTTAGATGCTTAACTTAAATTTAACTAATGTATTTAATATACAAAATATTAATATTTTAATTGTACTCCCATTTCTAACGACATCAGTTTACACTGTAATTATAATTGAAATATCTCTCCAACTATACATTGAGTTTGCCCATTTTTGTGGGCGTCATGGAGGTCTGACTACAGTCTTATGTAACATATAAGAAATCTCTAGCTGGAAGCGGCATTCAAGTTCAAACGGACAGACGAGCAGACGGACGGACAGCACTTTAATATACTCTTGTTTCCCTTATGAGTCTAGTCCCCTCAGACCCTCAAATATTCTATATTATTTTAAATAGAACTCATAAATCTGTTATTGTGAAAATCTACGTTTCACATGAAAAAAATAATACCTTTTGTTATATTGTATGCTATGTAGGTCCTGTGTCCCAAATATATTTTATACCATAACCTAAGCAAGTGAAAATAAACTGAAAAATAGTTTTGTGAAGGTCGGAGCACACTTCTTATGATTTCCAGGTAGCAATAGCCTAAGATCAGGCGTTAGGGATTACTTTGAGCTAGCTTCTAAATGGTTTCATTTCTATAGAAAGAACTGTCCGCAATTAGACAATAAAATAAATTGCCGTACATTTTAAAAACAATATTCAGATAATGTGCACCTATTTGTTTTAATATTCATTCATTTGGTTATGGATATATGGATACATATGGTGAAAAGAGAGAACAAAAAAATATATTTTAATATACTTTAGACACTTTTAGGACTCAGCATCGCAAGTGCCGCAAGTGCTTTGGGCGGACGTAAAGGTCTCCGGGTCGGCATGCGTGCCATAGGGTTCAGCTGCATTCGCGTCCACATAGAACGTGCCCAGGTCTGTGGCCGCAAAGCCCATTATGGCTGGGTTGGTGCTGCTGCAGGATTTGCCTGTCCATAGATCCACATAGTTTTCACAGCGTCTGCCCAGAAAGTTGCCCGTATTAGTTGGATACACAGACTCCACGTAATAGTCAACGGCGCGCTGATGCGAGCAGCTCACTGCACCCACACCCGAGCAGCCGCTCTTGAGGTGGGCCAAGCCCTGGACAAAGAAACTGCCGTCGCCAGTGCTATCGGCAGTGCCTGCAATGCCCGGATTGGAGAGTATGGTGTCCACATATTTGGCGTCGCCTCTGCGCACGCCCGGCAGCTCGTTGCCATCGTAGAAACACGGATTGGCCGGATCCAGGCCGGTAACGCGCGTCAGCATCGATCCGCCCGTTAACAACTTGTAGTTGCGACCCGTAGAGCCCGCTATCTGGGCGCCCAAGCTGTGACCTATCACGTGCACGCTCGTCTCAACATATTCGCGGTCCAGCTGGAGCAGCGCCTGGGCCACATAGAGCCCAATGGCCTCCGTGTTGAGCGCGGACCAACTGTACAGGGTAGTTATAAAGTTGGCTGCATCCAGCACCTGTCCAAGGGTATTTACATCATTTTAAAAATTCTAGTGTTTTTTTTTTAAGCTCAAGTCAGAGCTAGTTCTGTATTGAATGCTTTTTTAAATTATTATATTTACCATCTAATTCATCGCTTGAGAAAGTTTTGCGAATACGTTTTTTGTGAATGCGAACTCGTTCACTTTCTAGTTAGGATCAGTTTTACTTAAGATCAGGGCTGCAAGCCGATTTTAAGCCGAACCGGTTCGAACCCAGAATTACAATTACAAGTGAAACCAGGCTACCAAACAGGCGGGGAATCGAAGTCGAACCAGCGACTTCTATTCTCTGAGCTTGCAGCCCTGCTTAAGATGAAGCAAAATCTTCAAAATAATTGCCTAACAATTTGGGCGTAATCAGATCAGAGTATTATAGGAAACCAATCAAAAGGTTAACAATGAACTTTTATATGAACAAAATTTAGCAAAAAGTTAAAATTTTTACTTATGACCTGGTTCATTTTTGAGTTTAAGATACATCTACCTAATCTATTGAAGAACCGGTTCATTTTTGAATCGATTATACTTCAACCTAAAAATTTTAAAGAGCATTGCTTACGAAGATTACTTTTGCTACTTATTGTTCTTATTCAAAAAAAGAGCAGCCCTGAAATTGAACCAGTTCACGTATTCACCAATACACACAAAAAGATGAACTCACCACAAAGTTGGAGTCATTGCGACAGGCATATGCCTTGGCCACAGGGCCGCTGTTCGAGCGATCGATGGATGAGCCCCAGCCGGTAATAAAGATGACTGTGGGTCTATCCTGACTGAAGCCGGTCGTATTCCACAGCTCCCTGGCCCGGGTGAGTGGTATGCTAACATTGGTGCAGGCATCCGGACGCAGCTGGAAGTTCATAAGCGACATATCTGGTATGATTTTCGGCTGCACCAGGCCCAAATCCATGATGGTGCTGCAGATGTACGTAAGTGTTGAGAAGCTGATGTCCAGCGGCAGTCCAAATACCAAGCCACGCAGCTGATTCTGCAGCTGGTCCAGCTGCAAACGCAGGGCCGCCGGACTCCTTCTGGCCGCACCAGTTGCATTCTGCCCACTGGCCACGCCCAGCGTGACGAGAAGCGGTAATAACCAGGCCAAGGGCGTCATTCTGTTAGGAGACGACTGTTGTTAGCTGCGCCAGCGGCACACCCTTTTATAGCCCTTGACAATGGGTCAAGCGATGATGTTAATATTTGTCAACGCCATACAACAGTCCTCAGTCTCTGGTCTTCTGCATGAGAATTTCGCTTAATCAGCTGCTCCAGTTACAATGGGCACACATCACGTGCCCAGCTGTTTAATAACCAGGCCAACACAAATCTAATTGTCTAAACGCTTGCCCAACGCTCCGCGATCACCGATCCCCGATACCCGATCAACGATCCCCGATCTCCGATCAGCGATCAGTTCATTCCAAGCTGAGCTACTGCCCCATTGCTGCAACTCATTGTGGGTGCTCCCGACTTAACCAAAAAAAAAAAACAAAAAAAAATTAATAATAAAGGCAGCAACGAACAAGAAGCAAGTAAAAGTGCTCAAGTCGGGAGTGCTCGACCAGATGATACCCTCTACCCAGAGGCGAACTGGCGTCATAAACACTTTCACTGAGTTCCTCTCAACAGGACATGCGCTCCTAAATAACTAGTTGCCTATTGTCCGATCCTTAGGATGGCACGTTAATATATGTAGTATATACAAAAGGTATACAAAAAGTGAAATGTTCTAAATGTGTACACTTTTTTAAATGAAGTCTCTGCAGACAGACGAACGGACAGAAAGATGAGCATCGTTTTACGACTCAGCTCGTTGTCCTGATTAAGAACATATATATATATATATATATAGTACATACTTGCTCCTGCTGCCTGTTACGTACACTTGCACAAAACTGTTATACCCTTTTCTTTAGCTAAGGGTATAAAATTGAAGTATTTGCGTTAGGAAATGCTACCGACGAAATGCGAATTAATAACAAAGTAGCTCATTGGCGGCGGTTGCTACTGTTGTTGCTGTGCTTGTGCTTGTGGGTGTACGCGCAGCAATCACTAGCAACAACAGCAATAGCGACAACAACAACGACAACAACAGCAACCACAACAACAACCACAACAACAACCACAACAACAACCACAACAACTTATTACATTGGTAATTTGTGTGCGCAAAAGTTTTGTGGGGCGCCCCACTGCCCCGCTTGACTTGCTGCTATTATAATTGTTGCTGTTGCTGCTGCGGCTGTTGTTGTTGTTGTTGTTGTGACTAGTTGTTGCTGCTGCTGGTGCTGCTGGCACGCTAGCAGCAACAGCCGCCGGCCGCACTGGCAACGGTAAGTGGTTGCTTGTAGCTGTAACACTGGCAACGTGTCAAAAGATTTGATGAATAAAGGTGCAAGCTAATTATAACACTCACCATGTATTCACTTGTATTCACTTGTATTCGCTTCACCTAATTTAAGCAGCCAGCGAGTGTTTTGTGCATTGCAATTTCGTGTGTCTCGATTACCGATGTATAAAAAGTAATTTGATTATAATAATTTATAATTAGTAACTATTATTCGCTTTATATTTATATCACCTTATGCGCATACAATTCTTATTCATATAATTCAAAGTGCTTTTCAATTACACGAATTGTTTTGCAATGATTCATTTTAATTTTATGAGTACACCATTATATTCTGTTTGTGTGTGCGCTCTATATACATTTGATTTGCATAAAGAGTAAACAAAACATGATACATATATGATTCATATTCATATCGGATTTAAGGGAATCGATATCAGTTATTCGAGTATATGATATCTCACTTTTCCATATTCATAATTTACTTACTGCTGCGGAAGGGTTTTAAATAGAAGAGAATATATATTTAAAGAGATATTGGTTTTTTTTTTTGAGTGGGACAGAAATTGAGAAATTTTGTCTTCAGTCTCATGTCTGGGACATTGAAACAAAAATACTGCCAGCTGGCTTACATCTCGTTTAAATCTGCTTTCAATAAAAATGATGGTGATAAAAATAATGATAGTAATTATAATAATAATCAAAGTATGTTAAATCTATTTCTGTACAGCTACACACAATATTCCAAAAAAAAAACCAGCTCAAATACTACAAATTCGCACATTTTCTTTGGCTATGGCAAATTGTTTGCCAGTCCATTAAAGATAAAAAGTACAAAGATACATATATGTATGTATCTGTGGCCATGCATGTGTATCTGTTATTTCTGCCATTGTGAATTCTGCAATCTTTGAGATACATGTGGCAAGTGAGCGCGCATTGTTGGGAGTATTCAACTAACGTTTAGGCTCGCGGTGTATTTGTGTTGTTGTTTTGGTTGTTGCAATTGCGGTTGTATGTGTGTGTGTGTGTGACTGCATTTTGGTCGCTCTGCTAACGCTTTTAATTGCCACCCCAAAGGTGGTTGTTGCCGCCGCTCGAATGCGTGGCATTTGGTATTTGCACAGGTTGCATCACAAGCACATCGAATACTCTTACTTTTTCATATATTTCTTGGATTCCCGCTCAGCATGGCTCGAGCTACCCTCGTCACTGGCATTGCTGTATTGCTATTTTACGCTCTTGGCCATCCGTTTCCGTTTTGTTGATCAACTCAATTAGCTGCCACTTGGCGTGTGAGTGCGAGTTGGTGGTGTGCAGGCTTGTGGTTGCTGCTGTTGCTTCCGCATCGATGGTGCCTTGAAAAGATCAGCATAGACAACAGGCAAAAAGAAAAATAAAGACGATGATTCGATTATGCAAGCCAGCGCGCCTGTGCGGCTGCGCGCCTGCATAGAACTGGGGCCAGCCGCAAATATTACGTATACGCACGTTGCAACAGCTGCTGCGGTGGCGTTGAGGTTGGTGTCGGCGCCTCCTATAATTGCGGCTATTCAATGGTCAGCCGGCTGGCTTGGCTTGACTTGGCTTGGCTCAATTGCTGGCCGCCTGGGTGAGCTGCCCGAGCCGACTGCGCTGGCCGCGTTGTCCGCGCTGGCGTATACGTAATCTGCACAATAAGTGCACAAAATTATCAGCTGCAGCTAAGCGGCCGCCTCGCTGCCACCGTCGTCGTCGTCGTCGTCATCGTCGGCAGATGTCCATTGCAACATGGATGGCCCAGCCAAGCCAAACAAAAGCGTAGCTCAATATTGTTGCTGTTACTGTTGCCGATATTGTTGTTGCTGCTGCAGCTGGAAAATGCAGGAAAATGTGTGCCAAAAGCCAGCGTATAAATGCCAGAGCTCTTGCCGAAAAGAAAATAGTCGACTTGCACCATTTCGCCGCGTCGGTAACCACAAACACAAAAGCTTCAGACAATCCACAGTCAACATGTTCAACTGGCGTCTCAAACTAATCCTCTTGCTGGCCCAGGCACTGAGCGGTCAGGCGGGCTACATTGGTGGCGAGCTGGCAGCTGGCGTCCATTCGGCTGGACTGCTGGGCAGCTATGCGGGCGCTTTGAGCGGCGGCGAGGCATTGGCCAAACTGGATCTGGGCGCCAGCAGTGTCCATGCGGATCATGAGCATCTGGGCGCCCTGGGTGAGCACCTGAGTGAGCACAGTTTTCCGGCGGACTATGGCAGCAGCGATGCGGGCGTCGAATATGCCGAGGCCAGTGAGCATCATGAACACCACTACGAGCCGGAGCCGGAGCTGGAGCTGGAGCTGGAGCAGCATCATGACGAGCAGCCAGTGCCCGGCATTGATCATGGCAAGGGCGCCTTCAGCTACAGTACGCTCTACGAGTTCAAGGATAGGCAGGAGCATGAGCAACACCAGCTGGAGCATCAGCTGGAGGAGCAGCACATCGAGCAGCAGCTCGAGCTGGAGCACCAGCACCATGTGCTCGAGCACCAGCTGGATTCGCACTAAGCCTGTGATAGATAGACGACGTTTCTACTAGCTAATTTTTTTTTTTTTCACCCAACATATATATTTTTTTTGCAATAAATCAGCTAAGTTTGTCATATGTGTATGTGTGTGTATCCTGGTCATCCTGTTTAGCGTCCATGGGACTGTACCCGTTGCGGACTGTGCACCTGAAAGTCAAGATTATCGCTGACCGTAAGACGCGGCTCCGCTCCATGGAGATATGGGTGGGAGGAGCCGCCGCTGCCGTGGCCTGAGAGCTCCAAATGCGTTAGTTCATCGGGCACCAGCTGCAGCACGGCGGAGCTGATGTGCATGATTGGGCCATAGTCTGTGGACGTATGTAACAAACAAAAATGAGAGTTCATTATGATTCCTGTATTGCGCATACGCACCATTGCCCAGGTGCTGGCCATCGCTGCTTATCCGCTGCGGCGATTGCGGCTGCTGCTGCTTCAGGTGGGGCAGGGCTTCGCCTGCTGCCAGCGCCAGCAATAGAAGCGTTCGCATCAAGTAACCGCCACGCTTGCACATGGTGTCCACAGGCAACTGTCAGCCAAAGACATTCAAATGTTATTTATATGTTTGCTCAGCGGATGTGTCGCGTCTTGGCTGAACGCCCATTGGGGTCCCAGCGTTGACATCTTCTGTCTGCACCAACCCCCCAACGCTAGCGATCGCTGATCAGCTCGTGAGAATTCAAGATACTAGCTTACAAGTGGCTGCCCAACAAACATGCCAATAACAAATCGCTTAAATGCCAAAAACTAAGGTCGAATGACAATCAAAACATAGAATACACGACAGACGAATGCCCTTAATAATAAATAAAAACACAAAAACAGCGCCATCTTTGACATGCCGAAGATCAAATACCCTTATGGCTATAGAAAAGCTTTATTTCCGGCCAAACAGTCTCATAGTTGTTGTTGTTTTTTTAAGCAACGCGAAAAGTACCAGAGCTAGCTTGATATGTTGATTCGAGAATAATATAGAGATTAAAAGTATTTCACTATTTTTGGAAACGTCTCCCATTTCCTCCTGAATTTACCTAAGTTTTAGAGCTTGAGCCTTTTGATGTGGTATATAAAAACATTTGTAAAATTAACAAATTTTTAAAGCTGGAGCATCGTACCCATCGTATATCACATATTGTTGATATCCTGATCGATAAATATCGATATTGGATTTGGATTGATTTTTTAACGATGTTTTGGGGATTTAAAAGTATGTTACTCCAGCGTATATCATATGATATATTTCCTTATCGATAAATATCGATTTTATAACAAGATATCTTAGACATTTTGGACATTCTTCTTCATATATTTGCTCAATTCGACAACATCAATTTTGTAACAAGATTTTTAAGCATTTCCTCACGGATTTCAACTGGTTAGAAATATTTCAACTTTGACGTTTCGATTGTATTTATAGTCATTGCCATGATCTATGTCGAAATGGCACTAGGCACGGCCCGCAACTGTCCCATTGAGCTGGACGTCATTGTCATTGGCAGCTCGGCAGCTCGGCAGCTTGGTTAGCATCCGCAGTTGATTACATTTAGCAGTTAGGTGATAAATTGTCTGATATGTTTAAAGTGTTGTCTGTACGTATGTAGAACACCGCGAGCTCGCACATGGCCCAAAGACCAAAAAAATAAAAAAAACCCAAAAAATCAACTTGGGACACAACGGCTGTGATTCAAGTTCTCGATTATATAACCATATAAGGTCAAAACAATTTGCGGCTATTTGAAAAGCGTTCATTGAGGATATTACACAATAAGCTGACTTTTTATTCTGGCCAAAACACAGCGTTAGATTGTAGATCGAATACAGGAAAACAAACAAATTGGGAGAAAAAAGTATGCGACGTATGTATTTAAAACTAAACAAAAAAAAAAACAAAAAAATTATAAACAGTTGAGTAAGTTTAGGTGCACAGATCGTAGGCTAGACAGTTTAACAAGTCCATTTGGGAGGGAGGTTGGAGGAGGAGAGTTTAGGGATTCGCGCCACGCTTAGCAGCCGGCCGCCAGTTTCTCCCAGATGCCGCCGCTCTTCCAGCCGCCATTGTTGTAGCCGGAGCCAGAGTTCTGCCAGCCATCGTTGCTGTAGGCTCCTGCTGAGGCACCAGCGTTGCTCCAGCTGGTGACTGCAGGCGCGGGTGCGCCATAGACTGGGCTGGGCACATGGTTGACGCCGCCGTTGTCCTCGTCGACAATAACCTTGATGGTCTTCACGTACTGCTGGGGCGCGGGCACACGCACCACGGGCTGCGGCGCGGGCACCGAGTAGCTAATTGGAGCGGGCGCTGGCAGTACACGCACTACGGGCTGTGGTGCGGGCACCGAGTAGGTAATTGGAGCGGGCTGGGGTGCGGGCACCGAGTAGGTAATCGGAGCGGGCTGTGGTGCGGGCACCGAGTAGGTAACCGGCGCCGGTGCCGTGTATGTAACTGGAATTGGAGCTGGTGCCGGTGCGCTGTAGGTCACAGCAGGAGCCTGAGAAACGGCGCTGGAGTAGCTGCCCGCATTGGCGTAGCTGCTGCTGCCACCATAACCGCCGCCATAGCCGCCTCCATAGCCGCCTCCATAGCCGCCACCGTAGCCGCCGCTGGAACGAGCAAAGCTCTGGGGCTGCTCCACCACTTTGATGACCTTGATGACCTGCTCGTTGCCGCCGCCATAGCCACCGCCATAGCCGCCGCCGTAGCCGCCGCCATAGCCACCGCCATAGCCGCTGCTGGCGCTGCTGCTGGCGCTGCTGCTGTAGCCGCCGCCATAGCCGCCGCCATAATTGTTGTATACTGGACGGCTGGGCTGTGTGTAGTAGCCCTGGTTGTAACCACCCGAGTAGCCACCGCTGCCATAGCCGCCGCCGCCATAACCGCCGCCGCCGCTGCCGCCGCCGCCGCCACCGCCGCTAATGGCCCTGAGCAAAGCCAACTTGGCGCCCAGGAAGGCTTGGGCGGGCGCACCGAGCGCCAGCAGGGCAACAACAATACAAGCGAAGAGCTTCATCTTCAATGGAATGCGCACTATTGGGGGGGTTACGTCTACTGCCTGGACTAGACAAAACTCAACTGATGTCCCCAGATGGCGATACGCACAAATTTATAGGCCAACGCAGCAGCCGGCGTCGCGACTGAGTCGCTGTCCCTTACCACAAGCTGGCTATTGTATGCGTGTGCGTATGCGTGTACATGTGTGTGTGTGTGTGTGTGAGTGAGTGTAGTTCTAATAATACAAATCTTATGCTTTACGCTGGACCCGATCGACAGACGACGTCAACGTCGACAGCAGCAGCAGCAGCAGCAGGCAGCAGGCAGCAGCCAGAGCAGCGACACTTTGGAACTCATCAAGCTGTTTGCTTAATTCATAAATAGTTACTTATGGGCCACACCAAAGCGGCAAAAACTAAGGCGCGTCCCCAGCTAACTGGCTATCCATACAATCATTCATCCAGCCAGCCATCCATCCATCCATCCATCCATATAGCTATCTCTATGTATGTAACTATATTAGCTATCCAGCTATCTGTCTGTCTGTCTGTCTGTCTGTCAACTCAACTACTTAACCATAAACTGAGATATTTTCTCACCTCTCTGCGCAAATAAACTTGGTTTGCCGTCAGCCGTCAAAACGATTCGCAAGAAGCGCAGGTAATTCCCAAAATGCCATTACACTGAAAGAAATAATGTCTTCATATAGATATTATCTAATTGCTCTAAAAACAAAAAGTTGTATTTTGAGAATTCTTGATTTGAGAATAAGCCTAATTAAATAAATAATTATTTCAATAAACAAAATAATAATGCATTCTATAGGACAACTAGAATAAGCCCAAAGGCAAATTTATTATCTGATATATTTAGAATCTTTTAGATTGCAGTGTACTTTCTGGGTTCGATTCCTGATAAAGATTGATAGCATTCAAAGCATGTACAATATGCTTAAGAGCTTTTGCAAGTTGAAAACTTTCTATTGTCAATTTTTCTTGTTTTCTTTCATTTTTATTTTCTTTGTTCTAGTAATTAATAATTTCATATATTTGTCTCCTTTTTTTTTTAACGAAAATAACAAAGTTTGATCAACCCTCAAAGCGTTTTTTTCTATTCATTTTTAATAAAAATTTATTTTGTTTTTTTTTTATAAGAGCAATAAACATTTTATTTGCATTTCACGCTCGATTAGGATTTTCCCCCGGCACCCAATTGCATATATATGTTCGTATGTATATTTTTGAGCAGTGCACACACGTATCCACATACATACCCGTACACACTCGTCTATATCTCTGTGCGTTGTGTATACAGAGGAGCCCGTACTCATGCTCACACTCATATTGCCGTTCATTCAGGCCAGATCTTGGGCCTGGCTGCACGTAGCTGCCGCTTTGGCTTCAGCTCGGGTTTTGGCTATGGCTCTGGCTAAATTGTGACTCGTTGTGCTAGCCGAGCGGGCAAAACGCTGTGCAAACAGATCCCAAGTCAACTGAAAGTAAAGTCAGGTCTAAAATGTAAGCCACGTTCGCATCTCATAAAGGGCGCGTTGTGCTCTACCATGGACCCGGGCCTATGGCCCATTAGTTAAGTTCCGCTGGCAGCTCGGTTTTGGCCAAAAACGTGTATGCAAATCGATTCGCCTAACAATTTTACAACAGATGCCGCTGGGTTCTGTGCGACGCGTGCAACAATTTCATAACTTTAACAAGCTACAGAAATCAACATATTTTATTTTTAGCTCAGTTCACAAAGCTAGCATAACTAAAGCATGGCCCTGGTTAAGTTAATCGCAGTAATTAGCGGAAACGAGCACAGCGACCAAATTAATTTAGCGTACGTGTTCAAGACAGAGCTAACCGACTTTATGATATACCGACTGATCTTAAGCAAAATATGAGGAATTAAAATCTTCCAAAACTCATCCTTTAAAAAGAGTAGATTGCTTTTTATACCCTGAACCCATTACCTGAGTAATTTTTTTGTGCAAATGTATGTAACAGGCAGAAGTCAGCATCTCCGAACACATAAATAATATAAATTCTTGATTAGCTTCTATAGCCGACTCGATCTAGCCATGTCTGTCTGTTTGTCCGTCTGTCCGTTCATCTGTCCATCCGTATGTATCTAGAGACTTCAACGTAAGTCGTCCTATTGCCCGTGCAATTTGAGTCAATAACTTTCCAACTCTCCCGTTTCCAATCAATCGATAAGAATCGATATCGAAATCCTGTCTTTAAGTTAATCTCTTCGGTTTGAATAGTTAAAGTCACCAAACTAGACATACAAATTCTAAACTAATATAAAGATCAAGTATTTTTCATTTTATAGCTAAACTCAATGCGTATATTTCAAATGATTGTATAAAACCAGGGATATACAATCGATTTAAGATTCGCATCAGCTTTGGGTTGAAATATTTTTGTTTAGGTTGTTTTTTTAGGCACCTGCTTAGGTCTAAAGTTCTCTCTAGAGGCTCTTAGTAAGAAATAAAAACAAAAACTCTATTCAGATTCGTTTCATGAAAGGTTCTAAAAATATTCCATGCCGGACTGCAAGTGATCTAGACAAACTCCATAAGAAAATAAAAAGCCCAACTAGAAGTTAAGCTATTTGAAAGCGTTCAGTTAGCGTACATCTTGTGGCTTTTAAACAGCTCTGTCATTTGCCGAACTTGGCAAATATGAAATCATAGCCAATTTACACATTGCCGGATTTCAAGTTTTTAGCCGCAGCAAAGACTTGAGGCAATTTGTAGCCAAGTTGCGTACTTTATTCTTAGGCCATTTTTTATACTTTTTCGGTTGGGCTTGGATGTGGGTTTGGCTATGCCCGCTTGGCACTTCATTACCATTTGACTATTGTGAGCTAAGTGAATGTGTCCACACTGAGTGCGATGCTGCTGCTGTGCCGGGAGTCTAGCGTCTGGCGTCTAGCGTCTGGCGTCTACTCTCAATTTCATTTCTCGCCCGCCCATTCACATTGAAGGTCAACGCATTGTGGCACATCTTTGGCTTGGGTGTATTGTTGACCCAGAGATTTGGTAATCGCCGCATTATGAAACTCAATTGCGCGAGTATCGACAGCAAATATCGTCTTACAAAATGCTATGCATAAAATGTACTTTACATGGCTCGATTCACATATTTAATTTATTACAAAGTCACATATTTAATTTATTACAAAGCTCTTTCTTTTTATATTACATTCGTTTATAGTTAAAAAAAAAAAAATGGAGTATATATTTAAGAAAATATAAACAAGTCGTTTTCTAGCACCAGCCGCCACCGCCCAAGGCAGCAGGCGCACCGAATCCAAGTCCAAAGCCGCCGCCGGCACCGTAGCCAGCGCCAAAGCCATAAGAAGCGGGCAGCGGTGCACCGCCTGCATAGCCACCGCCAAAGCCACCGCCGCCCACATAGCCAGCGCTGCCGGCAATGACCGGCGTGGCCACAGACGTGACCACGGGCGTGACCACTGCCGATGTGGATATGGCTGGCGCAGCGCCAACAAAGCCACCGCTGCCGTAACCAGCGCTATAGCCGCCGCCAAGGCCGCCGCCAAAACCGCTGCCAAAGCCGCCGCCATAGCCAGCGCCATAACCGGAGCCATAGCCTGCGCCTCCATAGCCACCGCTTGGCAGCACCGATACCTTGATCACCTTGACCACATTCTCATTGCCATAGCCGTAGCCGCCGCCGTAGCCACCACCGTAGCCACCACCGTAACCACTGCCGTAGCCTCCACCGTAGCCTCCACCGTAGCCGCCGCCGTAGCCACCACCGTAGCCGGCGCCCGCATATGGATAGGCAGCGCCATAGCCGCCGCCAGTGCCGCCCAGCACCAGGCCCAGCTTGCTGAAGGTCGCCTCGCCGGGCGCCACCAGACTGGCCACCAGTAGCACGGGCAAAGTTAGAGCATAGATCTTCATATTGTTTCCGGAGTCGGGGCTGAGTTTATCCACGAATGTTGCTCTGCTGCTGGCTTGATCTGCACTTGACTGGACACCTTGTGCCGGCTGACTGTTGAACTTTGCTGACCGCCGTCGGGCATTTATAGCCAACACGTTTGAGGGCGGGCACAATGCCTGACTATTGTTCTGGCACCCCTGTTGCCCTTTTGGCGGACATTGGTCAAACGTGTGAATTGCTTGATGAGCAACCGACTCAACCGAACTCAACCTCAGTACCAAATGCTGCAAACATGTCAAAGTCAATTTGTTTAGTTGTGGTTAACTGACACGCGGTGCTCACCCTTAGAACCCAAGCCGGAACCCCAACTTAATAGCTCAAAAAATAAAACGAAAAACGAAAAAGTAAAAAAAACCTTCGATGCGCTCATCTTTGGCGCAAACCTGTGGAGAATGCGTCCATTGTAATTGTCAATGGGCGTTAAATGGCATTAACACTTTCGCTTTCCCATTGAGGAAGTTTCGGGCCATGCATAATGGGATCTAATGATCGGCGATCATGCAAATACTTGATCAGCTGGACACACACGCTTCCCAATTGTTTGCCTTTGCACAGCTGCTCAATTTCTATATGCACTCCTGCACAATATCTATTTAAAGTAGCTCTTGGTTAACCGATCTGCTAATGCACAAATAGATGAAGCAAACATCAGCTCCTATTTATCGATCATTATGATCATATTGCTGATGATGAGCACTTAGAAGCTTACCCAATCAGACTGCAACAATCAGGGCTGCAAGCCCTCGACGATTCGAGATCAAACCTTGGATTGTCTTTCAGGCTGGGTCTTCCTTTAAAGGTTTTCATTCTTAGCAAAAACATTTATAGATATATGTTTGGTGTTTTCTTTTTAAAAAACTGAGTTGGCTAATTGATTCCACATTTCTTTAGTAGAAGCTTCGATCTACTTACATATACAAATTTTTCCTCTCGCTCTCCCCCTCTCTCATTCTCTCTCTCTTACACTCCATCGCTTTCCCTGTACCTCTCCCTCTCCCTCTCTCTCCATGCATATTTATAAAAGGCCATTTGTTCTTTGGCCTCAACTCTGCTGCAAGCTTTGTGCTATGTGTATTCGTTTGTTCCATTGAGGCAGCAGGCCGTATAATTTTTGAAATTTAATTGAGAAAATAACACTCAGTATTATAAGTTATCAATACGTAGATAGAGCACATGTTTTCTAAGTAAGAAGCCACTAAAAATTCGGTTTTCTAATTGTTAATTATCTAGAACCATTTTGGAACATTCGAACGAACGTAAAATTGAAAATTGAAAGTCGCGAAAATTCCCAGTTACAAATATGAAAAGTCGATTCAAAAAGGTGAAAAGCAGCAGCAACAACAGAGATGTGGAGCCGAGCAGCAGCAGCAAGACTAAACTGCCCTTGCCGGTCTTTGGGCTGGTGTCCAAGGAAAGACCCTGGCCCCGCAAGGAGCGCCATTGTGTATACTATAGCACCGACTGTGATAAGACGGCGCTGATCAACAACTTTCAGAAAAGGGGCTGGCACAAGGTGCCCGCCTTCGATGGCGAATGGAATCTGTATTGGGCGTGCGCCCAGAACTGTCGCTATATCTTTGGGGTCGATCATCCCTATCGTATGCGTTCCGATCAGTGAGTATGTGGAACATTTGTAGATATGGCAATGGGTATCCAGATATCTAGATCTAGATGTGGGTGTAGATGTAAATGTAAATGTAGAACTTCTGCAGAATGATCAATCACTTTCCCAACTCGATGGAGCTGTCGCGCAAGGATCTGTTGGTGAAGAACATCAAACGCTATCGAAAGGACCTGGAGCGAAAGGGCGACGCACTGGCCGAGACCCTTCCAAATAATACAAAACTGGGCATCGGTGGCACGCGCTATATGCACCTGGATATAATACCCATGACATTTGTACTGCCCGCCGATTACAATCTGTTTGTGGAGGAGTTCCATAAGAATCCAGCCAGCACGTGGATCGTTAAGCCCTCCGATAAGTCGCAAGGTGTTGGCATCTATTTGATCAACAAACTGTCCAAGCTGAAGAGATTTGCCTACGAGGCGCGCACATTCTATCCGCACTTTCATCGCGACACCTGCGTCATCTCCAAATACATTGATAATCCCCTACTGATTGGCGGCAAGAAGTTCGATCTGCGCCTTTACGTGCTGGTCACCACATTCAATCCGATAAAGGCATATCTGTATAATGAGGGCTTTTGTCGATTTTGCACACAGAGATACGACCAGACCGAGATTGACAATGTGTTCATGCATCTCACGAATGTCAGCATTCAGAAGAATAATGTAGTAAGTCGTGCTCCAGCGATCTATAATTCCGACTCCGATCCCAGCTAAATGACCCATAACCTGTTCAGAAGGAGTACAATACGATACACGGCGGCAAGTGGTCCATGCAAAATCTCTGTCTCTATCTGGACAGCATACGTGGCGAGGGTGTTTCAAAGCAGCTCTCTCGCCGCATATCCGAGACGATACGCCATTCCCTGGACGCTGTGGCGCCGGTGATGGCCAATGATCGGCATTGCTTTGAGGTCTACGGCTATGATATAATTATCGACAACAATCTGAAGCCGTGGCTTATCGAGATCAATACATCGCCATCGATACACTCAACGACCAAAAACGATTGCACTCTGAAGACGCGCCTGATTGACAATGTTCTGGATGTGGTAATACCACCCAGCGGTATGCCCGAGTGAGTATTTACATATAACTGCATTTGAGTCCAAACAGTCTTGCCCATATTCTAACCAGCGAGCGGTGGGCCAAAACGCCCAGCAAGGACTCCCTGAAGAACTTTACCCTGCTAACGCCTGTTGAGCTGCCAAATCCGCGAAAGCTCTGCAAAGTGGCCACGCCAACAGCAGCAGCAGCAGCTGGTCAGAAGCGGAAGCATAAAAATTTCGTGAGGCGTTTGGTGAGCGGTGCAATTCCAATCACAGATTCCAATACGGCATCCAGATTCAAGCTGGCCTCTGTAACATCAGTGCACAAGAAGCAAGCCCAAAACAAAATGTCCACCGATACCAAAGGATTGGTCAAGAAGTCAAAGTTAACCAAGCGCGTGTCCAAATAAACAAGCATCTGGCAGTTAAGTCCCGACATTAGTGTGCGGCATCAGATACACAATTTGTTGTTGGCTCTTTGCGTACATATTCGTGAGTTAATCAAAGCCACGTTGAATCACATTCCGCGTGGGGTAAGTACTTGAAATAAGCCTTAAACTGTTACCATTTTTACGCGTTATATGTTAATAAATTTGATTTCAGTGGCAATTCAACAACAACATAATGCGAGACTTTGATATTTGTTTTGAGTTGTTCACAAAATTATCCTAATACTAATTTATAGTTTTTTCATATACATACATATAGATATAGATATATATATATAGACTGGCTAATCGCTATATGGCATTGGTTTTCTAGATATAAAGATATCTAAATACCAAAACTCGGAAGTCGAGCGAGACTTTAAAAATGAACAGGGTAAGCTTCTATCGAAACCAATTTATTCCGACCTAATCTGAAGGTGGTAGGATTCCGGGAATTATAGCACACACAATGGCTGAGATCTTCGATTTGTTATATCATAAAGCGTATTTGTATATATCATAGATTATAGATTCAAAGATCCTCAAAAATGAGTGCATATGTATATATCATAACCTAGACCCAAGGATCTGCAAATGTATATATGATATTATAGATCCAAGTTTCACACAAAAGAGCACATATGTACATATATATCATAACCTAGACCCAAGGATCTGCAAATGTATATATGATATAGATCCAAGTTTCACACAAAAGTGCACATATGTACATATATATGATAACCTATACCCAAGTATCTGCAAATGTATTTATGATATTATAGATCCAAGTTTCACACAAAAGAGCACATATGTACACATATATCATAACCTAGACCCAAGGAACCACACAAAATGGAAAACACAACGCTCTTATATTGATATTGTATTGAAACTTAGTCATTTAATGCGCAACAGAATTTTGCAATATACAAAATACACAATTATTACAATATGTAGCGTATGTGTATGATTTTATAATTATACGATATCTAATATGAAATTGTCTCGGTAAGCGCCCAAATGTTGTGTGTCGGGGCCAGTTTTGGCTGCACAACATTTGATTTAAGCTAACACATAATTAAGTAATATTTATAAGCATATAAGTTTAGCTTAGTTCAATATATGATAATTATCATACTAAATATAGATTTAAAAAAAAATGTATTGGGACTTTCAAGTTTTACTTATAAACTTTTACTTTTGCATACAAAATGGCGTCTGCTTTAAAGCTAAACGAAAAAAAAAAAAAACATTTTTAATAATATATGTGTAGATTTATATGTGTATGTCTAAATATATATGTAAACGTGTATGCCAGTTATATATATTTACAGCATGATTTCGGCTTAGTTAAAGCGCCAAAATACAATTGAAAGTGCTTCTTTATGTTCGTATACAAGCCAATAGCTTTTAATTAAACATATATATCTATATATGTATATTATATTATTTTAACAAATTTCTATTTCTGATGAAGATTTTTGCGACTCGAATGCAGTTCAAATGATATTTAGTTTTTCAATTAACTCTCATCCTAAGTGCGCGCGCACAATAAAAACTAAATTTAATAATTATTTACATGGTCTTTGACTTAGACTTAGCGATTAATACAATATAAATGTTTAGCTTAATTTAAGCGCAGTGCATTGGTTTCTTCTTCTTTACTTAAACACTTCGTCTTGCTTTAATTTAATATTTGATATTTGAATAATTATTCTTTTATTTCTTGCTCTTCAATATGCGCTTCACGTGGAATACTTTCATTGTATAATGTATTTTTAATGAGCTTAACTATAAGCATGTGTGTGTGTGTGTGTGTGTGTGTGAGTGTGTGTGTGTGTGTGTGGGGGTATGTTGCCCTTGTCAAATGATGAAAAAAATTATATTTCATTTTATTTTATTTATATTTATAAAACAAAAACAAAAAAAAAAATAAACAAACTGCTTTCCAGTTGATTGCTTGCTTTTGCCGGCCGCTTGCGACTCACACGCGACCTCTAACCCCCCCGTCAACCATCAGCTCCCCGACCCACCCATTCATTCAGCTGCCTTGTGGAATGAGTCAGCACTCGGTGGCATAGTAGAAGACCTCCACCTCGCTCAGCTCCGAGTGGCGACTGTGCTGGCCCTCCACGAGGACGTCGCGTGTGGCGCGCGCATGCGCCAGCACCTATAGTCACACCTTGGACGCATGCGGCTGGGCGCCGGCAGCGCTGCCGTATTGCGACTGCGCTGTCGCTATCTTTTGCACGGTTTGATAGGTGGGCTGCTGTGGCTGCGATTGCGAATGCGATTGCGTCTGCGGCATGCCGGTCTGCTCGCGTATGGTCACCTGTGTGACGAACGGTCCGCGGCTGCGTGCGCTGCTGTTCAACGATGCCGGCGAATAGCCATTGAGAGCCGCTGCCTTCCAGTGCGGCTGTGCCACATTCAAGCTGATGGGCGACGACGAGTTGCCATTGTGGTGTCCATGGCCATGACTATGGCTGTGCTTGATGCTGCCGACGCGCTGCTGCTGCACGGTATCATACTCGTAGTAGCTGCTCATGGGACGCAGTCCGTTGGATTGCTGATGTGACTGATGTACTGCGGCAACGGCTGCCGCGGAGGGGGGCAGCGGCAGTGGTGGCTGCTGTGGGCTGGATGAGGAATGCATACTGACGTCCTGGGAGCGGGCGCTGCGCTGCGAATGGTAATGCTGATGACGGCGACTGCAAAAGCGTACAAAGCAAAGGTTCGCATATAATACAAATGTGGGCTGCATGTGTGTGCGTGTGTGCGTGTGTCTGGTTGTGGTTGTGTGGTGTGGCATATGTTATCCAAAACCATGGCTGTGAGTTAGTCAGAGTGTGTGTGTAAGTGTGTGTGTGTGTGTTACCTTTCGGCCTCAACCTTGATGCGCTGCCGGATCACCTGCTGTCGCATGCACTCGATTGTCGACTCCGAGAGCGTCTCTTGAACGCCATCGCTGTCGTTTCCAGTGTTGGTTAATGCATTAATATTGAGTATGAACATGATGTGTGTGTTGTTGTTGTCGCAGTGTTGTTGTTGTTGTTGTTGTTGTGTGAGTAGTGTATGAACAAGTAAGAGAGATACGAACATATATGGTACACGGTACACAGAGTAGAAAGAGAGAGAAATATATGACACAAAGACGAGTTAATAAATACACAAACACATAACAGTTATAGCCACATAAATAGATCTTTCTAAGCTACCTATAAATATGGTATTAAAAAAATAAGAAGGAAAGAACAACTTTTGGCTAACAAATCTGTGAATTACGAAGTCCACAACTAGGCCAAATTGATTTCTTTAATTTTCGGATTTGTAAATTATTGAAGAACAAAAACCTTTCTCAAAACCAATTCTGATATTTTCTCCAAAACTAGCTAGCTACTTTTTCTTTATATAAAAACATATTTCTTATAAAAGAAAAATATTTCAATTATTTATAAATCATGTTGCAAAGAGCCATGTCTAATTTGCATTTCTTCAGTTTCCTAACTCTGAATCTTTGGCATATTACCACAGCAGGCCCTAGAACAAGTATTTGTACGCACCGAAAGATAGTTAAATGTTAGCCAGCACCTCTTAAACATGAATACTTATAGATAAGCGAATACATTTAAATGTAGCATAACAAATGGGAAATGAGGTAAATGCAAGCGCAAGCAGGCTCTCACCTGATCTGATGCTGGTGCAGATCTTCATAGTTGGCATAATGCTGATAGCGATGATTGAATATATCATTCTGATGTATGCCACCGTTAAGCGTGCCGCCGTTGCCGCCTCCTGTGGCAGCTGCAACGCCTGCCACTGCTGCTGCACCACCGCCACCAGCTGCATTTGGTGCGGGCAGCGGCGGCGGCGGTTGATACGCTGGCGGTTTACCATTTCGTTCCAGTGCGGCAAGCGCAGCGGCTGGGATTTGCTGCTGTTGCTGCTGATGCTGGTGCTGGTGGGGCTGGCCAGTTGCCGGCGGCGTCGAGGATACAATCGAAGATGTGGCATAGTTATCGACGGGCACAACGCCATCCTTGCGATTCTTGCCAAAGCGAAACATGTGCCCGATGCCGCGCAATATGCTCGGCTTCTTGGCGCGCGACTTGCTGCCATGCTTGCCATCGTTGAGGGAGCTCTGGAAGGGTCCGTTGCGCTGCGAGGCAAAGCCGCCCTCGTGATCGCCCTCCTCGAGCAGCCAGGTCTTGCGCGGCTCTGAAAGCAAATTGTAAATTGTTAGTCGAGATCAGTTTAATCTGCTGCCAGGCTGGGCTGCTGCTCACTGTTTGCATCCGGTTCGCTGACAACGGCGGCACGCAGGCTATCCTCGCGTCCGCGTCCGCGTGGTGCGCGCAGCGCATGATGAGCCCGCGGCTCATCGGACATTTGCAGCTCCTGGACCATGGTCTGCAGCGATTCCAGTGAGGAGGACTTCTTGAGGCCCAGCGATGGACCCAAGTCGCCCAGCTTATCGCGCGCCTCCGCCTCGGCGGCCAGCAGCTGCTGTTCCCGCTGCTCTATATGGGAGCTGGTCTTGGCGTGCTTATAGCCAGCCGCCGCTGCTGCCATTTGGGCGTTCGCGCTGGCGATGCGCGCCGTCAGCGATTCAATGGAGCCGCCATAGACGGCCGATTTGGTTAGCTGAATGCGGCGTTCGCGTTCCCGCTCCTCGCGCAGCTTCTTGTTGCGCTGATAGGTGCCCGTTTCGCGTGCATCCAGCGCCGCATGATGCTTCTCCGAGATGCTGCGCCTGCCCAGGGCATCGCGTGAGAAATGCTCCACGCCCGAATTGTTCGTCTCCAGACTCAGCTGCGACGAGTATGTGGCATCGAAACTGCCCGCCACGGGTGCCGTTCCGCCTCCCCCGCCCTGCCCGATTCCGGCGCTCGCCTGCGATGTGTTCGCGCTGCTCGCGTTGCAGTACTGGGCATCGTGTGCGCGCACCGGCAGCGTGCTGCAAGTAGGCCCAAAAAGAAATAAGATTAACAAGAGTCAAGCCAAACTGAAGGCGGCAACTTACGGTGACATGGGCTCTGCATCGTCCTCGATGAGCAGCGCCGTGTTGCCATGCCCATTGAGCAGCTGCAGCGGCGCCGGCGACCAGTTGTCATTGGTGGCCATATAGTAGCTCTCGTTGCGCAATCCCGCATTGTTGCCGCCCAGCGGGGGCGGCGGCAAACGGCGCTGTTGTGCCTGTGATTGCTGCTGTAGCTGCTGCTGCTGCTGCAGGTGCTGTTGTTGTTGTAGTTGTTGTGTTGGCTGCGTTGAGTTTGTGGAGCAAATGCCACCGGTTAGACGATCCAAAACGGGATTGCTCCATCTGAAAATGAGAGTACGGGTGTATTATGTCCGGACTTAATCCTTTGACTACATTTTACATGAGACTCAAATCATGCCAAAGCCGATTTTGCATAGAATTCTACCAGGTTTAATTCATCAGCAGGAACCAGGCCTGACCACCGGGTCAAGACTGCTTCCCGACAATGAAGGAAAGCCTCTGATAATTGTATCCTAAGTAGCTAAGTAGCTTAGCTCCCCCCCAAGACTCTTACCTATTCATATCGCTGCCGGAGCTGCCCGGTCCATTGCCGCTGCCGCGCGGTTCACGTTTCTCCGGGCTCAGGTAGATGACCGTGGCGCCAGAGTTGTCGCTGGCATTGGAGCTGCTGTTATTGTTGTTGTTGCTGTTGCCGCTGCTGCTGTTGCTGTGGCTATGGCTGTGCTCCAGTATATCGTTGGAGCTGGCCGAGCGCAGGATCTTGCGTCCGACTAGCAGGGTGATGGTGCCCGGATGCTTGCCCGGATTGTTGACCATGGCGCGACGCAGTGTCTCCATGGCCTCGGCATTGTTCTGGCCGCGCAGCGAGACGCCATTTACGCTCAGCAGTTGATCGTTCATGCGCAGGCGCCCGTCCCGTGATGCGGCGCCGCCATGGATCACGTTCTTCACAAATATGCCCAGATCACCGTCGTGCTTCATGCTGCTGTTGCTGCTGCTGCTGGGCGTGGATGCGTTCAGATTGGAGCACGTCTTGCCCTTCACACTGACCCCAAGGCCAGCCTTTTCGGTATCGTGAACGGGAATGTGCAGAGTTAGCTCCTCTCGCGAATGCCAGCTGCTGCTGCTCGGCGGCAGGCTGTCCTGTGTTGGCAAAGAGATGTGGGAGGATTAGTTAAGCAGAGCAATAAATAATAACAAATTGTGTTTAATTAATTATAGGGTATTGTTCGAAGTGAACTAGTTCGCCTGGTTCTGATCCGCTGTGCTTTCATATTCGATCAACGATTCGATTTCGAACGGAATTATATGTTCTTTCTAGGTACTTGAGTCCTTCACAATGTATGAATGAACTAGATCTCTTATGTCAATTTAAATCATCTTAAATGAGCTGGATCACGCCCTGTTTTTATTTCAAATCCAAATACCAATTCCAATTGAAGCCAGAGACTTTTTAATCCGAAAACAGCTTTTAGCTACAATAAAGAAGTTCTTTTTTCTGAACTAGGTATTTCCTCCAGATTGAACTAATTGCATAGTTAGTTCCTTTCAGTTACTGCCGATGAACTAGTTTGTATTAAAAGTAGCTCTCAATAAATATGTTACTTCTTTCAGCTGATTACGAGCATATTCTTTCTGGTTCTAGTCCCCAATTCTGCACTTACATTGAAGAATCAATGGCCGCTAAAGCTTGAGGTTCTTGTTAGGGAATCATTGGAACTGGAACATTTGCTATTATGGAACTTTGGATTTTGTTGATTTAACTAGAATCTACCGTCTTCCTTAATTTGAGCAGTGGTTTACTTAATTCCGGAACAAGTTCCGTGAAGAAATCACTTACATTGGAAGCCGCCGATTCACTGCCCGCATCAATAAAGTGCTGAGATTCATTGAGCTGTGCCTGCTGCTGCAGCTGCTGCTGTTGAAAGAGCGAACGGGCGCTGCTCGACTTTTGCACCGGAATCGGAGCGGAAGCTGGAGCCGTCACAACGGGCGCTGCCTTCTCGACTGGTTCCGGTTGTGGCGGCTGCAAACATAATGTCGTTAGTTTCATCTCAAATGGATTGAAATCGAAAAATGAAAAAGAACTTACGCCAACGGGCATCTCGGCAAGCTCCTGTTGCCTGGAGACGACAATGCGCACCGTGGCGCCGGCGGGCATGCCGCGCAGAATGGCCACCACGTCCGTCTGGGTCTTCCCGGTCATGGGCGTGCCGTCGACCTCGAGCAGACGATCGCCGGGCTTCAGGCGACCGTCCTCAATGGCCGCACCGCGTGGCAGAATGTTCTTGATGTAAATGGGACAATGTCCGCCCGCCGGATTGTCACGCGTGGTCACCGAAAAGCCAAGGCCATTTGGCCCCTTCTTCAGCAGTATCTCGATTTTGCGGCCCAGCTTGCGCGTGTTGGCCACCTGCAGCGAGGTGCCCACCGGAGCGGCATGCGGCTTGCGCGTGGGCGAAACGGTGGCCACTTCCACCATCTCGGCAACCTTGGAGTCGCGACGCTGCTGCTGGCGACGCTGCTGATCGCCGCGAAGGACGCGCACACGCAGCTCGGAGCACTCGAGGGCGCGTCGCAGCTGCTCCTGCACCTGGGACTCGCTCAGGCCGATCAACTTGATGCCGTTGATCTCGAGAATGCGATCCTCGCGACGCAAGCGGCCACGTTCGGCCCGACTGCCGGGCTCCACGTGCTGCACGAGCAGCCCGCCGCCATGCTCCTTGTCCGGCATGGCCGTCAGGCCGAGCGGACTGCCGTACTCGTTAATAATGAGCAGCATCTCGCCATCCTTCTCGCGTATGGACTCGTATGCCTGGCCCAGCGGCTCCTTGCGTTTGCTTTCGCGCGGCAGCGATTTGCTGGAGTAGGCGCTGTTCGGCAGCGATGTGGGCAGCGGCTGTTGGTGCTGCTGGTGCTGCAGCTTCTCGGCTGCCTCCATCCACTTGTAGCCATTGCCGTCGCCCAGGAACTGCATGGACAGCCGGCCGGAGCGGGCGAATGGCTGATGGGCGCCCGTTGCAGCAGCAGCATGTTGTGGCTGTTGCTGTTGTTGCAGCAACTGCTCCTTCAACTGTGCCGCAGTGTCGTCCTCCTCCTCCCACTGTGGCGACAGCTGGCCACCGGCCTTGTCCAGCATCAGTCGTTCCGGCGAATCGCCGGCCGCATAGTGCGGCGCTGCCGCCGACCAGCGCTTGTTACCGCCCTCCGCCTTGAGCGAGGCGAGCAGATTGGGATCGCTGCTGCGACGCACCATAAGGCCCACGCCGAGGCCGGCCAATGGGCCGGACGTGGTGCTGGTCACCTCAATGTGCGGCGTGGACAGATCGCGCGTGGGCGCCTCTGTGTTTGTGGGATCGCGAAAGATGTCCGGCGAACCCGTGCCCACCGAGGAGCTGCCCGAGGCGCCATCGCCGCCGCCCTGCGGCACGCCCGGATCGGGCCCAGAGTCCTCGAAGTGGGCCAATATCTGTTCCCGATCGTCGGCCACATCGCGCACACAATCATCGGGATCCAAAATGCCCGACTGCGTCTGCAGATGGTGCACGGCCACCCAGGAGTCCGCTTCCTGAAAACACACAAGAGCAAATAGGGAAGAGCTTTAATATGAAATCTTAAATATATTTAATTTATGTAATATCATATATTTTTAATTATGAACAATTCAACATATTTTGGAACTAGTTCCAATTATTAACTGTATAACTAGTTCACTATTAGAAAATATTACGAATAATTTTTGAAATGTCATTTTTAAAGTGGTTCATGGTTTCATAACGGGTTTTTTGGTATGAGCAACAAAAGAGCTAGTTCCAAATATGTCGTTTTTAATTGACTAGTTCACATTTTTGGTCATTAAATGTGATCTTGTATAGTTATATTTAAATACAATTATTGCCAAAATTAATAATATTTCTTGACTTAACATTTTTTGAACTAGTTCATTGGCTCGTTAACAATCTATAAGCTAGTTCCGCTTGCAAATTTCTAGCTCTAATTACGCTGATTTGTGAATCTGACTTTGTCGAGGGATAGAAAAGTTTCCATCAATTCTATATCCAGGTTCACGTTTTGGGTTCTTGGAGCCATTTGAACCACAAGCGATGGAACTTCTACAGGCGTATCTCTGGCTTTGCTTCGGCGCGGCAGTTTTTGCAGCAATAAAGACACAATCGCAGTCAATTCAAGCCGAAGACGAGCCTGGGAGAATGCAATTCGCGCTTTACGCTTCCGGGCCTCGAAAGACAATTGCCCAATTGGCCATGTGTTGAGTCATTGACGCAGCTCAGGTGATTCGGCGCCGTCCATAAGCCGCTTGGGAAAGCCATTTAGAGACGTTGAAGAATAGCGACGACCTCCAGCCTCCCAAATCAAAACGAAAATTGCAGCGGGCCAACGTAAAAACGGCAAACCGAATCAAGTTGGCGTCATTGTTGGCTTGGCATTCCATTGAATTCCAAACACACAAATGCCAAATGCCGAAAACTGGCCAACAACAACAACAACAACAATTGCATCATGCCATGAAACCAGTCATGGAAGCAGCAGAGCGTGCGCTTCGCTCCCTGAACTGGAGAACTGGAACGTCAACTTGGCGCAACAATTTGGAAGGTTGTTTTCTAGTTTTCGCTTTTAATTTTCGCCACTTGCCAGCACTGACAGCGCCCCCGACAGAGACTTAAAAAAAACTAAGCCATGTTGTGGTTGTGGTTGTGCTTGTTGTTGTTCTTCGATTTATGGGTCAAAGAGCGTGGCCGACATTGCACTCCATCGATTCTGAAGCAGCGAGTGTAAAAAATGAAAACAAATTGATTTTCCTTTTGTTTATTTTCCGTTTCAGCAAGCGCACCGTGTACAAAAAGCGGTTAAAACTGATCAAAAATGAAACGTTGATAACTCCAACTATCGACAACAGTTTAATAATAAGGAAAAGTTCAAAAACTGACTTTCGACCGATCGTTCATATAGAGCTTTAAAGAGTTTTGATGTTAATAAGACTTTTCTCATATGTTTCCATATGAGAAAAGAAACCATTTATCGGTTTGTTTATGTTAAAGAACTATGCTGTTTAATAACTATAATCAATATGCTCATAAATAAAAGTTATTATAAAATCAATTCACTTTCAGTTGAATTTGACGAATGTGCTTTTATCACAAAAATTCTACATATTTTGCCCATTGTTGATATATCATATCTGAATGGTTGATTGTTTCTTTATGGTCATTTGTCAATGGAAATGATGCGTCGATGGGCAAACAATGGATCGTATATCATAAACATTTGCATATGTATGTGGAGCGAAGTATGTGGGCGTTTTTGTGTGTGTATGTTTTATGTTGTGGGCGTGTCCAAAACAGTTAAGTTTTGATCGTGTGTCACAGTTGAACTAGTTCGTGCTGAACAGGGATTAGGACTAGAGTTTACCTTGACGCAAGCATAGCTCGGCGACGGGGGACGCTTGGGCAGCGTCAGAGAGTAGGATTTGTGCAGGTTGCCATGGGGTATGCCCTCGTGCTTGGCGGCCACCTTGTAGGTGTGGCGCCAGCCAAAGAGGCCGCTCAATTTGTTAGCCAGCGCTGGACACTTGGGCGGCACGTCGAACATATTCCAGGGCTTCTTCCCTCAACGCAGCTCGCGTTGATCTTTGGTTTTATTTGCTTAGCACACGATTTGTGTTAATGTTAATTTTGTTGTAGTCGCTCGTTTTGTTGTTGTTGTTGTTGTTTTGATTTGTATATTAGTTTTATTATTATTGTTAGTTATAGTTAGTTAGCATTTTTACACACTTTGGGCAAAAGTCACAGTTGGTCGCAGCTCGTTTCTATTATATTTGGCATTGCCATTTAAACGCTCGACTCGTAAAACGTCGAGGAACATTGTTTCGGAACTCTGAATTATCAAATCGTATATAAATTTGTTATTATCATATTGTTATTAGTCACACTTTATTTGTTAATGTTGTCGTTGTTGTTGTTGTTGCTGTTGCTGTTGCTGTTGTTGTTGCTGGGGGGAGGGCACGCGCGTTTTTCCGCTCTTATCGATGACGCAATTACGAGTGTGGCAACACACAAGTTACCTTATCAATGCAATCAGCCTTATCAATGCAGTAGCCATTCGCGTTTATCCCAGGCAATCGGAACGAAACGAAGTAGAAATTCTTCGTCATCGAATGTACGATCGAATCATGTAGCACTTGGAAATTCAGTTCATTCTGCGGCAAATGTTTCACATTTCCGTTTTGAATTTCCAACAAACATTTCTTTTAGTTTATATTTCAGAATAATTTTGTATACTTAAGACATTTATTTATTAATTGAATTGGATTGACACATGCGATTCTCTATAAATATACGTTTTAGGTGTGAATAAACTTTCAGCAAACACAAAAAAGTACACAACATTTTAAAGTGTATATATATAAAGGGTTTATAAAGTTCACAAGTCTTCTTCTCTTCTTTTCTTCAACAGAAACCTAAGCACCCGGCAACTTTGAAAAAGAATCAGTGGAAACCTCCAAAACATTATGGCTGGACAAATATTTAGCGAGTATTTCAAATGAGCTTAAAAACTAATTCATTTGATCTAGAAATGCATTCTATACTCTGCTCGCAAAGGTGCTTAAGAGTATATTGGTTTTGTGAAATAAATATTTGTTGCTTTTAATCTTTAATAATTTTCTATTCTGAACCCATTGAAAATGGTGGGTTTGAAGGGTATCATGTTCTAGTGCAAATGTATTTGTTTATTGCAGCTATTATTACTCAGAGAGATCAGAGACAAAGCAGAGTAGCCCCCTCTTTAATCTAACTTTTGGTGTTTTTAACACAAATTTGAGCCCAGTTCAGGTTTAGAAACAGACCTTTTTTAAAAATTTAAAGTATATTAGATGCCTGTCCGACCAAGTTACAGAATAATTCCAATGCTCAACTTGTTCTACTTTAATGTTAACTGTCAGTTATGCCTGTTGTTAGCCCCTTTCAGGTCTAGTTTTCCCACATTTGCATTTGCTGTGAGTGTCGTGCATAGTTTGCATTAAATTAAAAATGCGAGGTATTTAGATATACATATAGTATAGGAAAAACTATATAAAAGAGCATGTTGAGATATATATAAATATAAATGAACTGACAATAGCAGCTGAGTGGAGGAGGCTGCAAAGGCGAGCTACTTGCGCTCAATTCGCACAGAAATTCACATTGATTATGCACCTGTTCAGACACACCTGTAATAAAAACGGCGACGTTGACTGACGCACGACAACAACAACAACAACAACAACTACAACAACAATAGACATCCATTTGGTGGCGCTGCAAACGCACTGAGGCATAAAACTCACAGCTTCTGTCTCTGGGTACGAGGGAGCTAGCGATTTATTTGCTTACTAGAAATTTTCGACGTAAATAGCAGGTAATGAAAAGGTAAAGCAGAAAGAGAAAAAAACGGTGCCAATTAAGGTATAAGACACACACACACACACATGCACACAACTACAGCTGTCTACACAGGCAAAGGTTTATTTGGCCGTTTTTTTGCAAAAGTACGCCCGGCTTTGCTGACATTTGAATACGCTGCAATAACTAGCCAAATGATGCAGCAAAATCTAAACTTGCTGCTTATCAAAGACAAGACTCGAAGAAACTCCGCCCAGTCGCATGTTTAGATATATATATGAGCCCCAATCATTGGATTTATCCAACCATATTTGGTAGATGCCAATTTTTGTGAATGTGGAGTCATGTGCATGCAACGTATCTGAAGGCAGCAAGCTGGTTCAAACTCTAAGCCGAAGCATAGAGTATCGTTCCTGGTAATTACAATCTATGCCAAATTATGCTGTTCCGGCACAATACGATCTTATTTATACTTTTCTAAAAATATTTATTTAACTTTGTGCTGTCTCTTCATTAACCAGATCTTTAAAGTCGCATTCTTGCTTATCGATATCTTAAGTTATCGGAAAATACAACCATGATTGAACAGCGGAATGACCAACAAGTGATTGATTCTAGAATCGGAAAAGGCACAAGTTATTCATATCCTAGGCAATGCCTGATTGATGCATTTACACAATCGCAGCATACCCTGCAAGCTGCAACCCTACAGGGTATAGTTGTTATACCCAATAAATAATTGCCAGTGTCAAACTTTTTTGCTTTACAAACAAATTGTTAGTTAGAGAAGCTTATAATAGAAAAACAAAAAAAGGAAAAACGATTTTCACAACAGCAAAAAAAAAACGACAGTCATTTGGCTATTCATTCATTCATTCATTCATTCATTCATTCATCAATCACTTACAAAATCGTTATTCAACTGCAACAAAACCCTGGAGACTATGAAAAACTGCAAGTTTAAGCTGTGTTTGTATTTAAATAGGTATAATTGAATATTTTTATCAAATATTTGAATGTTAAGTGTCGCTGAATTCTATGGAAACTGTAAGAAATATAGCTTTTAAAGTGTATCCAGCCGTGTTGGTCTCAGTTCATTGAGTATGCACAAAGTTAACCGTTTTATTCACTTGAATATTTATTAGCATAACAATATTATTTTCTTGCGCATTAAATCCTTTTACAACACTAGAGCTACACGTTTGAAATACTAATTGGGGAAGAGAACGAAATCCTTCCCCATAGCACGAGAACGCTTCATGCATAGAAACTGCACAATTACAGTGAACTGCAAATATAACGAATGCTTTTCTTTATATCATAATGAACTGACAATAGACTCGGTTAAGCGTACCTTCTGCTCCCCCTCCCTCCTTTTTGGGAGGAGCTGAACTAAGGTGCTCGAAAATTAATTAAAAATTTGCGAGCGCAAAAGCAGAAAAATATGTGCGCACTCGTAAATTAGCATAAATTGCCATAAAAACTTTTGTGATATGAAAAATGGGAAGACTGAGGGAAAAAAATATAAGAAAATGAAATGAAGAGGAAGAGAAGGCCGCAACATGCAAGCGACTAGCGAGCAGAGACACGCCCACACCCTTGAGTGTGGAGCGTGGAGTGGGGAGTGTTGCCGCCGTCGTCGTCGTCTGAGGCTGAGGCCTCTTGCATACCTCTGGTGGTCCGTCGGTCTATCCATAATAATTTGCAATCAGACTTAACAACCCAGCGACGCCAGCGACGACGTCGTCGTCGCCACAACAACAGCAGCAGAGGTAGCAGCAGAGGCAGCGACGGCGACGTCGGCCAAGAAATATGCAAGCCAGCAAAAAGAAAGGCCAAATTACATGTTGTCATTATGCAAAAGGGGGCAGGAGAAATACACACACCAGTTACACACACCAGCTACACACACTCACATACATAATGAAGTGTAGCAAAAAGGCATGCAACGAGCGCATTTCGCTGTTTGTTGATTCAAATAATGCCATAGCATGAGTGCGAATGTGAGTGCGAGTGCACGAGGTGCACTCATGAAGTACAACAGCCACAACCACAGCCAACTGCGCTGCACTTAACTTAACTAAACAAACAGAAAAACAAAATAAGAACTGCATTAAATGCGCAATAAGATCGAATATGCCAATTCGCGTCCTCCATTGTCACTTGATTGTCACTCCAGCCAGAGCTGAGCTAGAGTTATTTATGTGCAACAAGTCTTGTTATTGATATAAACAACGCGAAAGCAAGCTTATCTTCATGCATGCCGACCCTTCTAGACAACAGAGAACGACGAACACAATATTAAGTTAGATATATTCTAGATATTTCTTGAAATAACCCAACTCGTTCCTCTCTCGATCTTAAGAGGACAGACTCCAATGGAACACCCCTCGTATGAACTGCTTGAGTGTGCGTGCGTGTGTGTGTGTGAGAGAGGCCAAGTGAAAGGAACAGCTGCGGGCCACTCTAGCCAGGCACAGCTTCACGCCCAAACACAGTGTGACCAAACTCAGCCAGAGATCTATCTACAAACAAGCCCGGCTGATTTGCATATGATTAGCGGGACATCAAAATATGTGTGCACATATTATTAGCGGCCAATTCGTGGCGCAGCCTGTTTTCGAATACTTCTTTTGATACCTCTCTTTCTCAGCAGAAATAGCTGAGAACACATTTCATTTTATCAGCCTAACTCGGGCCGAACACAAGATCATAATATGTTGGCCCATTGGCGCTGGGCCATGAGGTATGAAATAATTTCTAAACTTTAATCTATGCCGCTCGCTTATCGCAGCGGCGACCAACAATGCGAAGCTATAAAAAAAGAACGAGAAAGTAAGAATATCTGCGACACACCGAAGATTTGATACCCTTTTAGAACAATTTGCTATAAATTAACTTATTTTTCGACCGATTCTTACTATAGAAGTATATAATATACTATTACGAACTTGATAAGACTTGGCTTACATGTAAGCAACTGGTCAAGAAATGTTATGTTGAAAAACAAACGAGTTTTCCATACAAGATCCTACTTTTCGACCGATCGTTTCTATGACAGCTATATGATATAGTGCTCCTATACGGCAGACTGCGAAATATGTACTGCCTGCAGCATTGAGACGTGTCAAGACTCGACTGTCGATGCTGATCAGGAATATATACTTAATGGGGTCTCTTAATACATGTCATGAACACATTATAATACCCTCTATAAGGGTATAAAAAAATATACTTATATATATAATCAATGGCAAGTGAATTTACCATTTAAGGTGATTAATGTCAACGCTTTCTAATGGCCAAAGTGAGTTATGGTAGTCGCCATGCCTCGATGCCTCATTGTCTCCTGATTAGACATGTGTACAAATTATGTGAAGCTAATATAGTCGGGTATTAAATGGAGGCATAAAATGATGAAGAAGCAACAGTTATCTTGGAAATGTTAAAGATTAAATACCTCTGCTCGTACTAAATACCTTAACATATTTGGCCACACAAAATGGGTTTCATAAGAAGAAACACACTCAATTTGTGACCGAATGTACCTATGGGACATATACGACTATAGTTCATAAGATTTTTGCTGTTGTGTTAGGATCATAGGTTAAGATAACTGGAAGATTAAGTCGGATATTTGAACATAATCTATCTGGAAGGTATATGTGGTATATATAAGACTGAGATGAAAACACACAGGCCTATATCACCTCGGCTGTCGTTACATATAAACACCTAATGTATCGCTTTTAAGCAAGTCAGATTGTGCAAGATCTGGTGACAATGAATTAGGTACAAAATGAATTAAGTATAGTTAACAGAGTCCATATTAAGAGTGCAGTTCCTCTACATCCGTGTGCTGTCTCTCAAGATATCTGTCAAATAAGCTCAATTGACGTAACAGTGTTGTACAGAGGCACAAGTCGACTCTAACAGTGTTGTACAGAGACACAAGTACAACACTAACTAATTTAATCGAAATAACCCGCGCGACTCTGAGCATACCAATAAAGTTTTGTATAACATTTTGTATAACGAATGCAGCATTATCGAGCAAGTTATTGAAGAACAATCAACTCTAGATCTGAGTACAGGGTAACTGCTAGTTCAACACGCACTATCACTCAGGTGGGTGTGTGCTGCGCTAATGTGGGTGGTGTAGAGCTTAGTCAGCGGCTAGCCAAACGCTTTTATCGCAATGGCATTTGTTGTGGGTAAGCCTCCAGCTATTTCGTATGGAACAATGACGCGTCGAGGTCGCTGCCATTGACAAGCAACAAAAGAAAAAAAAATAGAAAAACCGAACTATAAAAAATTTCACAAGCGGTGAAAATCTAACAAATGGCACAAACACAAGCCCACAGAGACAGATTTGTATACGTATGAATATCACAACCAATGCAATGGACAAGAAAGCGCAGCCATAATTGCGATCACAGGGCAAAAATTAAAGTTGCCCGCTCGGTGGTTCCCATAGGGCCAGAAGTAAAACCGTACAGAGTCTAGACCCTGGAGCATAGAGTTGGGCACGTGGAGCGTGTTTTTCAATCGTGACACGAAAGTGTAATCTAGACGATTTAATACAGAAATTTTACGAATTTCGGATAAATATTTTTACAGAAAATGAAACTATTTCATTGTTCAAAGTTCTTGTGTAGCTAAAGAAGTTGAGTCGTGTCCGAACTATCGGACACGCGCTCATCTCTAATGGAGGGCATAGAGCATATGAAGAGCGCCGTGTTGGGGACTAAGTTAATGCTAACTTAGCGGCTCATCAACTTTTGCTCTGGTTATTTTTCATTTTTTTCCATTTGCTTTCATATGAAAGTGCACTTAATTGCCTTAAGTCTAGATGAACAATGGGCCGAGCGAGCAGTACGCCCGGTACAGCTGGTAGAGCAGTTAGACCGGGCAGACCAGACCGGCTACCTGGCCGGGCACATGCAGGTGGCATATGGGAACATAATATTTTACGCGAAAGCATTAAGACGCTAAAGAACTTGTGGAGCGCTAATCACCAAGAGGAACCAAGCCGATGAAGTTGTTAGCTTGATGATGACGATGACTAAACAAGTTTCGCTAACAAACATAAACACCATAAATCGATCAATGAAGTTAACACTCCGTGCAACCGTCGCTTCTCCCTTCACTGCCTGCCTCCGGCTAAGCGCATCAAGTATAGACTATCTTCAGATTCCAGCAAATGAATGATACTTAATTATTTAACAAACGTTTCAATGAAGCTTTCACTAATTCGCTGAAAATGCTCAAGAAGTTGCATTGGAGAAAATCATTTTCAAATGCTTCCACTTCGAATCGATTTGCTTTATGCTAGCCAGCCAGCTTGACTAATTCCGCCTTGGTGTGGCTCTCACTTGCCCATTTACTCTCTGGCGAGAGCAAATGTTTTGCTATTCTTCTGTGTGCGACATCCGTAATCTTTATCTAGAGAGCAAATGTTTTGCCATTCTCCTGTGTGCGATATCCGTAATCTTAAGCTGGATTTTTCTTGCACATTTACTCTCTGGCGAGAGCAAATGTTTTGCTATTCTTCTGTGTGCCACATCCGTAAACTTTATCTAGAGAGCAAATGTTTTGCCATTCTCCTGTGTGCGACATCCGTAATCTTAAACAGACTTTTTCTTGCGCATTTATTCTCTGAAGAGAGCAAATGTTTTGCCATTTCCTGTGTGCCATATCCGTAAACTGGCAGCGCTTCTTTTGCCTAAGAGTAATATTTGTTGTGCAGATGTCGTACAGCAGCTATTCATTTATTATTATATCATGTCTATTTATTTTTCTGCGGAATCTTTAAGTATTCGCATAATCTGTTTCGCGAATATTGAACCGAAAAGTCAACTTAAATTAAATCTGACGAGATGCGACAACAGTTTTAAGTAACTCCGCTCGCTGACATCACAATACCAAACAACATGAAGCATGTCCCCGCAGATTAACAAAACAAGCTAAACAACATCTGATTCTAATAGATATATTTTATGGGTTGTGTTGGAATCATTTGGACTGCGATGAATTCGTTTAGGCACTTAAAACAAATTGTTATGTTTTGGTCATAACAAATTGCCTGTCACGGATTATATTGGCCAAATGCATTGATAAGGCATTTAATTTTGTTGTTGCTATTGTTGTTGTATACAAAATACATACACATATGCTCCTTATTTCATGGCGTGCTGCTGTAGCTGTTGAATGAACATGGAAAAGCTTGGACAAAAACTCACATAAATAAATAACTTTCTTTGGCATGTCGTCATTTAAATGGCTTCTCATAAAGTGCACTTAGAGTTACAGCAATAGCAACAAACAACAAACAACAACAACAGCAAAAAGAAAAGAAACAAACTTAAAAAAGAAAAACTACAAAAGCCGCTTACAAACTTTACTCGTAATTGCGATTGCCGAAAAAGCTGGCAAACAGCCGGGGCTGGGGGAAAGCGGCAAAGGGGGAGGGGGGCGCCTTGACGTGGAGAATGTGCAAAGGTAGGTAGGCAGCAAATGTTAGACAGGTAGGTTTTTCACACACACACACACACACAGACGCATATGTATGCATATGAACCGAACCGGTTGGCTACTTGGGGGCTCCCGAAAAGTTGATTGAACCTCGACGGCGCCGCCGCTGATTGAGTAACACACATTTAATTGATTTAAATGCGCGGCTTTTGCTTAATTGCGCATAAACAGCCAAGAAACGGCGGCCAATTATAATTACAGATGCTGTGCGCACGAGTCGAAAGTGAAACGACAACAACAACAACACAAAGGGAAATAAGTTTAAAAAACAACAACATCGAATGTGCGCCCTTTTGGGCAATTCAACGAACACACAGGCAGCTGCGCACACGCACGAACAACTAAAGGCATGAGCCACGACTAACAAATACCCTACACTATTATTTTATAAAAGACATTTAGAAAAACGTTGTAGAACAACTTTTAATTAGGCAAGACAAAATCCATATATCTTTAATATCAAATGCAGAAGCAAGTAGATGCAAGTAGATGCATCAGCTACGACTAACAAATACCCTACACTGCTGTACTTATTTTGATTAATAGACATTTATAACAACTTTTAATTGATTGTAGGAAAAATTGATTGAAACAGCTTTCGAATTGACAAGCGACTAACTATATATCTATAAATTAATTATAGTATCAACTAGATGCATCAAGTTCGACTTACAAATACCCTAAACTGAGCTATTTATAAGCATTTAAAAACATTTTATAAGAGCTTTCAAATTGGCGACATAAAAACAATGTATCTATAAATTGATCTCAATCTATATGTGTTCATCTATATAGATATATTTATCTGTATATAAATGAATTATCTTATATCTATCTATCCTTTATCTATGTAATATCCACAATATATATCTATGTAATACCCATTTACTATTGTATATGTATATATTCAAGCTATAATAAAGAATATCTATACTTGAAAGTTTATAAATACAAATTAATAAATATCAATCAATCGAAGATACATATTTACAACATATCAAAAATATAACTCCCATGTATTTATATCATATCTAAAAGCTATCTCTAACCTAATAGTTCTATATTTATTCAGAAACCAGCAATATTTTCTGAGTATCTACTTTTAATTATATTCTTTGTTTTACAGCCTAACAACAATTTTATAGCTAGCTCAATCGTGTCTATCTATATTCTATACCTAATCTATCTGTAAGCCATAGCCTGCATACTCCATACATAGGCTCCACACACTATCTATCTATATACGGTCTGTTATCTATCTACAATCTGAACATAATTCAATATACTCCAGCTTTTTATGCTGTCTACAATCTATCTATAATCTATCTACTCTCTGTTATCTGTTATCTATCGCTATAAGCTGTGATTTATTTAGCTTATCTCAAACTTGTGAAATAATGGCAAAACTTCGTCACAAACTACCCTTTTTCAAAGCTTATGTGCTGGGTATACGGAAGATACAGCGGGTCAATCGAGTTCACTGTCACTTTCACTCGGTGCTCCCCCCTCCCCCCTTGCTAGCCAACCTGCTCCTCCTCCCAGCTGGTGACAAGAGGCGACAATTTTTAAACGGGGCTGTAATCGATCTTCGGCTGGTCAACAGCTGAGTACAGTTAATCAGGGTGCTGGCAGCAGGGCGGGTGATAAGCGTGGCGGGGGGAGGGCCGAAAGATGACGTGATTTGACCACTTCAGCATTTAACTGTGCATTTCGAGTGTTTTGAGTGTTTTACTTTTTTTTTTTTGGTTTTGTTTTCCTCTTTATGCGGTCTTTTGATTTGCTGTTTGTTTTGCCCAATGTCCAATGTTCGTCGTCTGAGCCCTGAGCCGAGAGCCATGAGCCGTAAGCTTTGTTAACTGGTTTCGTTTCATTTGCGAGAATCGTTGCCAATTGTGGCCAGCATTTGTGGCCGGCATTAAGAATATGTATTGGGCTTCGGTAATAAGCTGGGAACAGTAGCCAAAAATCAAACTGAAGAGGCTCTAATTGAGGTGAACGCACTGCAAACCTGCATCGCAGTGGGTATTCATGAATATTCATGAATTCGCAATGCACCTACGAGCCAATCTGCATCGGAGTGGATGAGTATTTAAAGAGTTCATAATGAGGTCGCATAGCTTACATTAATGAAAGCAACAAAAGTATTCATTAATACACTCAAAGTATTCATGAATGCAATTTATTGATTCATGAATACACTCAAAAGTATATATGAATACACTCAAAGTATTCATGTATGCAATTAACTGATTCATGAAAATACACGAATTATTCATGAACACACTAAAATGTATTCATGGATCCACTCAATGCCAAAAAAATTTTCCCGCCCACTTTGATCATATGCAGTTATTCATTATTATATATTCAAGACACGCCCTAGATTCATTTCAAAGCGAGTCCATTCAAAGTACTCATGAGTGCGCACATAGTCATAGGCAATCCACATATCTCAAGCATAGAATGTTCGCTGCTCCAATAAATACCCATTGCCTGATTCATAGTCGCAATCAATTATGCTTTTTGCAACCAACTTAAGTTCTTTATTCACGTGAGCCTTCGATTATTTTTGGTCGATGCAAACAGCTAACGAATACAACAACAACAACAACAACTGCAACGAAACGGGGAATATCTCTGACATAAAGCACAAATATTTTATCAACATATTTAGTCAGCGTTTGAAATTTTATCTACGAAGGACCCAACTGGAAATGATTAGATTAAGTAAACAGCGTCAAAGAAACGAAAATAAACAATTTGGCGTCTTCTGATACCCGTCGAAAATATCATATATGAAGTGGGGTATACAAACAAAAAGCTTAAAATATGTAAATATGAGAGGTATATTCTACAAAATAGAAAGGAAATGGTCTTTCTTTCGAATGGTCTCTCTTTAGATGTATAGAGATATACTTGAAAGAGAGGAACAGAGAGAGAAATAGAGAGAGAGGGAAAGAGAGAGAGAGAGAGAAAGAGAGAGAGATTAAGAGAAAGAGAGAGATTATGATATATATAGAGAGAGATGAAGACAGAGAGATATAATGAAGGAAGAGAGAAATAGAGTGAGAGAGAGAAAGAGAGAGGAATAAAGTGAGAGAGACAGAGAGAGAGAGAGAGAGAGAGAGAGAGAGAGAGAGAGAAATAGAGTGAGAGAAAGAGAAATAGAGAGCGAAAGAGAGAAAGAGAGAGATAGAGAGAGTTTATAAAAAGAGTCCAAGGCTTATAGGGTATGTACAAGTCGCGCAAGCGCATTGCTAAGAATCGCAACTTGTTCGACTTATGATTTGAGCTTTCGAGTATGTGGCAAGCTGCACAGTGGGTCAGCAGCGATTTTCAAGCCTTCAAGGCCAGTAACAACAACAACACCAACAACAACAACAACAACAAGAAGAACAACAACAACTAGAACAAGAACTGCAACTGCATTCATATATAAGTTGTTGGTTCTTGTTGTTGTTGGTTGTTTGTTGCATTCCTGACTAGTGAAAGTCGGTCTGGCCAACAGATCTCAAGGCTGCTGCTGCTGCTGCTGCTGCCTGTCCAGCTGCGTAATCCGAGACCCAAATAGATTTATTTGCTGTCGCGTTTAATTGAAAACGCGGTGACTGCATTAGGCGGTCGTGTGTGTGTGTGTGTGTGTGTGTTTGAAAGAATACAAAAAATTGAAAAAAAATAATATATATATCCTCACGAATTGTGACTTCTGTCAGGTAGACACGAAAAGAAGTCATCAGCAAGCAAGGTACAAAAGAAAACAAAAATTAAGGAGAAGACAAAAATAATGATAATAATGCCTGGGAAGCCGACAGCACTTGAAATTCTTCCTTACGTTCAGACCCGCCAGGCCCCGCCCCGCCCCCGCAACAATGCGCCCTCGCTCCCACACTTGTGTGTGTGTGTGTGTGTGTGTGAGTGTGTGTGTCTTACGACATTTCCTGCTGCACTGAAACGCGCGTCATGGGAAACTAAACACGGCTAAGACCAAGCTAAGAAGAAGAAGCAGAAGAGGAATAAGAAGAAGCAGCAGCGAAGAAACAAATTTATAAGAGACGAAGTCGCATAATAATAAGAATAGGCAAAAGGAAGTTCCGGCCCATAAGAAACAAGTACAAAATGTATTTACGCCTCTTACATAAATGCAAGAAATTGGCGTTATCTCAAATTTAATCTGTCTATATTCATATGCATATGTATATTATATATGTATGTAAGCACTTTATTTACACAGATAACGCTTCAAGTTTAGATAAAAGAGATAGAAATTCACTTTAAGATTGTGCGGCCGTTGCATTTGTTTTCTTTTAAATACAATTCAATGTGATTCGTATCACATTCATACACTCACTAAAATTGCCTTGGCAAACACTTGTTAACAACAAAATACAAAACAAAAACACAAAAAAAAAAAAAGAGCAGTAAAAAAAAAACAACCATTGCGCGCACTTGTTGTGTTAAATAAATGACAACAGCTAAAAACTAAATCAACAAAAAAACTGCGTAACAACCGCAAAAACGCAGCAACAACAACAACAGCGACAACAGCGACAGCTTCAATAGGTACGTACGAAACGACGTAGCGGCCGAACGACGTAACGTGCGAGCGATGAGCGTTGTGCGCTGCGCTCGCGTTTCGTTTTAAAACTGAAGTCGCGCACAAAAGCCAATCGACGCTGGCAGCGTTGATCGTGCAGCACCACCAACAGGTGAACAGCGCGGCGCACTGAGCGTGAGAGAGCCTGAGCCAGAGCCAGACCGAGAGCGAGAGCGAGAGCATGCGCATGCCGGCGCGTGAGAGCGTTGAAACCAGTGCAAGCAGCGCAGAAATTTGCACTCAACGCTTGTCAAACTATGCATGCATACGTGCACGCCAGCCAGTGGCTGTCAAACGGGACAGCAACAGTCAGTTCTGACCAGAGAACCCGAGGGGCGTGCACAATGAAAATGACCAGCAAAACAGCTGAATGCGCCAGGCCCAAAGCATAGGGCCTGCAGTTTGTCAAGCGTAACGCAAATAGGCACACAAAAAAAGAAGAAAAAAAAGAACTCGGCAAACAAAGAACAACAACAAAGCGGCAATCGAAACCAAAGCAGCCCAAGCAAGTCGACTAGTTGATGCTCTTCAATAATTTCACTTGCTGAATTTCCTTCCTTTTTGAACGTCACAAAAATATATGTATGGGTTTACATTTCAATACTTGAGATAAGTTAATATTTTCAACATGTGCAAAAGAGCAGAACTTAGTGTGAATAATAATGAATGTCGAGTTAAAGTATAAATAACTCTTTTTCTGATTCGCTTTACGTGATAAGCTTAATGACAAAGTCAATGGACTCACTTGCTTGAGCAGCGTACGAAAAGCACAGCAAAGCGCAGCTAAAGAAGAAGAATGCAAATCTGCAGGCAGCCGAAGGATGACGACAGGTGGCAACTACACACACACACACACACACACATACACACACATATAGACAACTACATAATATAGACAATTCCTGAGGGCGGCAGATGGGGCGTAGCATAGTTAGCGAGAGGATACGAAAGGGGGGATGGTCTACAGCGGGTGCAGAGGTATTGCATAATTGCCAAGAACGTTGCAAAAGCGATGGCAATCGCTTCCTTTTCCACTTCCCCTTTGGGGTTGCAGCAGCAACAGCAGCAGCAGCAGAAGCAGGCAGCATAAAAATGAATTGGCCTTGCAATCTTGTTGTTGTTGGGCTTACAATGAATTCTAGCCTGTAAACGTAATGAAATTAAACGAACTGGAAAGCTTCCTTTTTCTATGAAAAGCCTCCGCATCGTTGGCATAATTAATGAGAGAAAACCAAACCGCTAAAGCAGCAACAACAAATGTATTCACATACATACACACATATGTTATATATACATACATATGTACATGCATCCATTCAATTTGTTATTGTAATTCGAAAAGCATAAATAATGAAAGAAAAAACGTAGTTGGTGTGTGTGTATACATCTACATACACACAATTATAATTAGGCATGAAGCGGGAAGTAAATAGAAATTAGTGTATGCATAACAAACTGATCATAATACATGAAAATACTTTTATTTAATTGTTATTAAACTAAAACAATAGCGCTTCATTCGTCGAAATTCACTTAGCAGAGAGTTAACTAGCCCAGGCAGTGGCTCTCAAACTGTAGCAGTCAGCTGATCTTCAACACACTGTCAACGCGTTGCCCATACAAAGCTGAACAACCGTTAATTTGATTGCGCGACTTGCACACTTTGCCGTCTCATTAAAAGCACACACAAAGACTTCCGTTCGACATTATTAAAAGACAAAAGCTGTATGCGACGACCAGCAGCCAAAGCGAGATAGCGACATAGCGCCATCTACTCCCACCCACCCAACAAACGACGAAACACACGCAACTAATGAGCAACAAAAAAAAAAAAGAAATAACAAGAAGAAGAAACATAGCCGGAGTGCGGAGTGCGAGCGGCAGAGCAACGGCAGCTTGCCAAATTCTCAATCACAGCTTTAAAATTGTATATGACAAATGCTTTTCACTATTTGCAGTTGGTCTCGCTCTCTCTCTCTCTCGCTCTTGTGCTCTCTTGCTCTCTTTTGTTTGCGCTCTCATCAAGCACTCAGCTGATTTTTTGTATATTTATTATTTTGTATTTTTTTTTTTGTTTGCTGTTTCTCGTACTTTTCAGATCTGGTCTCGTTTTGGAGTCGCGTGTTTGCGCTGCCTAAGCGGTTTGACTGGTCCATTTGGCGGCTTGCGGCTGATGGTTTGAGGCGTCTCTCTGTATGTTTGTGTGTGTGCGTGTGTGTGTTGGCCTAAACTAAAACAAAAGGCGGGCAAGTTCATTCACCATTTCACCTAATTTTTGTCGATGTTTTTGTGTTTGGATTTCGGTTCCGTTTTTGCATTGTTAGCAACCGCTTTTAATCACAATTAAGTTTTAAACAAACAAACAGAGAGAGAGAGAGACAGAGAGGAGAGAGGGAGAGAGATAAAGAGAGCAGAGCTTGTCAATGCAACAACACGTGCACGTCGCGCTTCGCTGCGCTTTGACATTCGGCCTCAAGGTCGCCGCAACGACAACGAAAGTTGCCTAAAAGAAAAGGATGTGCTGCAAGCTTAACTTACAGTTTGAGCGCAACTGTATATCTCTTCTCTCTCGTTTTTTATTTGATCGTAATGGCGCTCGCTCTCTTGCACTTAATTGCAAGTTGCCTGCGTGTGTCGTCAGATGTCGCCACCCCGCATGCGCCACTCAAACTCAATTGAATATGTTGTGCGTGTGAATACTGATTCGCTCTCATTGCGGCATTGGCGTTGGCGTGTGAATACTGCGAATAACAATCAACAATCAAAGGGGCATCCGAAAGCGTGCACAAACAACAAGCGCTGTAACAACAGTTGTGCATTTGGCTTTTCCAGCTACTATATCATTTTAATCAAATCACGCCCCAGCCAAATAGCCAGCCATATCTAATAGATAACGGTTTAATCAGTATCTTTAACCGCACAGATTTGGTATATAAACCGAAAATATACCAAAAAAAAACCCACCTATCTTTTGTAATGTTAAATCGCATGACTTCGCTATCAGTCAGCAAAATGTGGATATTTTTAGATTGGAAATTCTAACTCCAAGATAGTAAGCATTTCAATACAAAACTCTCAACTGAAATAGCATAACAGATAACGAATAGTCATTGAATAAGTATATACGATATTGAATAAAAAGCTCTCCAAACAGTGTCAGAGCGAAAAACAAATGTTTCTGCAAGATCCTTGATATATTGAATATACATCAAGTGTAATTTAAATAGTTCTTGAATATATACATTCCAATTTATGGACAATTCAATATTCAATTTGTCTCAATTCTCGAGAGCTACTTTTTTAATAAACTGTTACTTAGAGAACCACAAGTTTCGCATATTCCCACCGAAGGTGTAAACAATCTTCTACATTTGAAAAAAGTCTATATCCGCATTTTAAGAGAGATATGTGATAATGGATATAGATATAGGCCACGTTTACGGAAATGCACGATATATCAAAGCCGCGATCACGTATGCCAGTAACTGGCGCCATCTAGCGTTTGTGTGCGCAACTATTACGCGCATGGCTACATAGTATGTGTATGTGTCTTGGCTAAAGCACTGTGCTTGCGGTTGCGGCACCAGCTAAATGCTTTGACAAAAGCTTTAGCCGAAAGCCATATAAATTATTTATTAGACTGCAGACAACTATTCTTGTGTTTTTATTGTTGTTGTTAAGTGTTGTTGTTGTTGTTGCTGTTGTTGTTGCTGTTGTTGTTTTGTCCCATTTACCCAAATATTTGTGCAGCCGCGTACTTGCAACATGCATCGATTTGATAGCTAACAACAACGATAAGATACGAAGGGCAACAACTAGACCCAAAACAAACAAATGTTGCAAGCGGCAAAGATGGGGAATGGCAACAAGCAGCCATAAAGCTGGTCTTAACCAGCATATCAACTGGCTGCCATCCTGTGGCACGATTCACTGCATCTGTGGCATGCGTCGGGCGTTTCATCTGCCAACTCGGCAACGCTTTTGGCCATATCAAAATGCCATCATTCAACTGGGTCAGCAGCACATTATACTATATTTATGTATCTATATATTATTTATAACCAACTTACACACACTCACATAATTGGGGTCTCGTTATCAGTCGCGACAGCGATTTCTAATTTCCCAATTTTTCTTTTTTGGATTTCCACTTGACTGCTTATCAGACAGCGATAAGAAAAAAAGTTGTTGCTTACCTGAAAAGAGAGAGAAAGAAACAAAAATCGATGTCAGAAATGTGTGTTTAGTCAATGTTTCGAAATTGCGATAATATACAATGATAAAATACAACTATTGGGGTAGGTAGGGTGAGTCCTAGATACCCAAAGCTTATCTATAAAAAAGTCGAACATAAAGGAAATGAAATTAGTTAATGTGTTCCAACTAATAACAAAATCCGAAAATCCGTGTTGGAAAATCTGATTAATTAATATCAAGTTGCAGTGTTGCAAAATGTCAGTGAACTATACGCAAATATGGTATAGGTAGGATGAGCCGAGATATTCAATACTTATTTAATAAGAAAATAAGTGACAATTACGGAAATTCTTGAACATAGGATTGGCTAGCCAGTGTTGGAAAATCTTGCAAATAAATATCAAGTTGTCAAAAAAGTCTGTTTACTCTGTGGAAAATGATTAAAATATATGAATTCTATGTTTGATCTTATCGATAATCAAAGCTCGACGTGAATTTAGCCTGGTTATCAAAAAATGCATCTGAAAATTTCCAAGGACTTGACCTGCCTTTGCCTTTAAATGTATTTTTCATTGGTTTCCATTTTCGTAATCAACTTAACTTATAGAAACCTATTTGTATGTTTAAGTGTAGATTGATAGACCTACCGGAAGTAAGAATTTAGCTTTAGCTCTTGAAAGTTGATTTCCCTGAACTGAGTCAGCTTTAAGCGGATTTTAGTCACAACGAATAAGAGATTGACATTGTGTGAATCCTTATATGGTAGTCGCTGTCAGCTTTGATATAAAATAAATCAGTAATAATTCCCAACAAGTGTAGGCCCAGGCGGAAAAGCTAGGCAAATGCCAATGTGATATAATTTTATATATATTCACGTTTCTAATGTGCTCGTTTATCTCTAGAGGAAACTGGAATATTTAAGGGTTTAGAGTTAAGTAGAAATTTTTGAACTTTGCTCATTATTCCGAGCACAATTGGATAAACAAAAGACATGCGAGTGATTTATAATGGTATTTCATGCCCGATTCCAACTAACTGCAATGCTTATCACGTTTGTTGCATTCAAAGCCTGTCAAATCAATGCGGCTCAGCTGCGGCTCATTGGGGGCTAGGCTCCATGCCCAGCCCCAGTCCCAGCCGCAGTCCCAGCCCCACCAATACTCCAATTGGCAGCATATCGTCGCCCCCGCCGCACCCGGCACAGCGACAGCCGGCGATAACGTCACGAGCCGTCGACTGAACCGCTTGTAATTGATCGTGTCTTTGACATTAGAAAACATTTTCGTTGTCCGACTGTCTGTCTGACTGCCTGCCTGCCTGGCTGCCTGCCTGGCTGCCTGCCTGGCTGTCCGTCCATCCGTTTGGCTGCAATGAAAATGTAACGCGAAACACGCCAAGAGACGCCGCCAACTGGTGCACGGTGGCTAATAAAGCGCATGGAAGGCGAACGCACGCAGCGACAGCAAATCCACTTAGGCGTGCAGCAGGCAGGAGGAAGCCAAACAAGGTACTCAAGAGCAGCGAGTGAAATGAGACGTGGCCAATGGCAGCAACAGCAACAGGCAGCGAAGTTATCCAGCGACTGCGAGGAGCGAGGGGGGGGGGGCAGAAGTGGGCAGCGAGGGGTGTCAAATGCGACCAGGCACAAGTGTTGGGTGGGTGGCTGACTAATCGGCTAATAACACCAAAGTAAGCAAATGCCATTTGGGTTTTTCTTCAATAACTCGGCAAGTTCGCTTTAAAGACCCAACCAACACTCTATGTTAAGAAATGGTCTCGCCCATAGAAACTGCATACCAAATTTGATACGTCTAGCCCATGTAGTTCCGGAGTTCAGAAGAAACAGTTGGACATTTTCCTAGACGATTAGATAGACTCTCAATATGTATGTATATATCATTTTCTCTGTGCACACTTTACATGCCTCCGATCTGCATATATGTATGTATTTCTCTTTAGCTTATGGCTTATATAGAATTAATTTCGAGTGAAGAATGTTTAATATTAAAAGCGTACATATATTCAATTTAAGAAAACTTTCAGAAAACTATATAGGAAATTCAAAGACCCCAACATCAGATACTAAACGAGTTTATGGGGAAACTTGGGAGAGTATTCAAAAATTTAAATGGTCTGTGTTTTATTTAATTTAGATAGATGCTCAAGATATGAGCAAAAAACATGAGCCGAAAATCGAGACATATCGATTGAATAGTTATTGATTACATAACATAAGCATGAATAGACCAAGCATCGATAAATATTGATTGAGACAATCGATATATATCAATTGACTAGTAATCGATTATAGTATATAAGCTCGAATATCGATAAATATCGATTGAGTAGTAATCGATTATATAACATAAGCATAACCCGCATTTGCCAACTAAGGACCTAAATTTTACAGTTCGCAGTCTCTAAATCTTAAAGCACAAAATCTAGTCTTTTATAAGATCAAAGTGCTTCAAGGCAGACATCAATTGCTGACCATGAAGCAGCTTTGTGGCTAAGCAGGTCATAAATATCCTGACTACGTGACTCAGCAAGCAGCAGAGACGGAGACAGAGTACTTAGCGTAAGGAAAGAGAGAGAGAGCGAGAGAGGGGAAGATGGTAAGAGAGAGTGCGCCTCTGGCAAGTCATCCTGTTTGCCGTTGTGCTGCTGACCTACAGACAAAAAATCAACTGAGTAAGTGCTTCAAACTGCTAAGCGGCTTAAGTTATTCAGCGACAACTTACGAGCAGCAACAACAACAACAACTATCTAATTCATCAACAACAACAACAACAACTATCTAATTCATCAACAACAACAACAACAACAACAGTGACTACGACTACGACAACCAATCGGATATTGCGCAATCGAGCTTTTTTTTTATATGTATTTACATTTGAATTGCGACTGGTTGTGAGTTTCCGCAATGCTAACGTAAAGCGGCGCCCGCGGGTCAAAGTTCATGGCAAAAGCTCAGCGCCCAGGCAACGGCAGCGGCAAGGTGGAAGTTATGCAAAGCGTGAATTTGACGAGTGAAAGTGATGGGCAGCAGGTGACGAAGACGCAAGGCGAAGATGACGACGACGCTGAGGAGGAGGACGGAAACGGCTTGCGTTTTTCAAGGCAGAGCCGCAGCCATCAATCAGCCAAGCAGTCAATCAATCAATCAATCAAACGGCAACAACAAAAAGCTTACAGCTTCATCTGCCAAAGTTTGTCATCCGTTTTTTTTTTCTTTGTGAAATGCAAACCAAACAAAACAGTATTCAGAGAAAAATGATTATCATGATTATTAATATTATCATTAACATTATAAATGTCCGTGTGTGTGTGTGTGTGTGTGTAAGTGTGTGCGTGCGTGTGTGTGTGTAAGTGTGTGCGTGCGTGTGTGTCTGTTTATTATGAAAAGGTGGTATTAAATGTTGGTAACCGGATTCGAAATCGGTTTCAGATTCTGTGCGCCAGACCAGACACAGCCAGAACAAAGCGAATACCCATTTATTGTATTGTATACGAATATACACAGATGGGGAAAGAGTTGCACGGCGAGAGCCCAAAACAATATAATTTATTGTACAAAGCTTGGCGGCAAGCACAGCAAGAGATAGATGGAGAGATGGAGAGAGAGTGAGAGAGGGAGAGAGGAAGAGGGGCAGAGTTTAGTTCGAGGAGTGGGCGATAAAGACAGCAGTTGGAAATGTCTTTAAGAACCAACCATCGAGCCGAACTGTAAGATGAGTAAATGATATTTAACCAGTTGACAAAAGTGCAGAACGAGCACAGTAAAAGCCGCAAGAGCTGTAATTGAGTGTACAGAAACTACAGTGTGCACAACCTATGTGCAACCATTAATAAAATAAGCAATAATAACATGCTTGATATTGCTTTGAGCTGCCTTAGAGCTGGCCTCTGCCTTGATTGTCATATACAGACTAGATTTAAATACTTGATGTCAATTGCTATCGAGTGTGTTCACTGTGCCCAGTGTTCACTGTATTGTAGAAAGCGTTAAATGCTAAATGCCTCGCCCCAACCTTAAAGCAACAGCAGAAACCTTTCACAGCCATGACAAAGGATGGCAAATGCCACTTAAATTTCAATAGCTTTTTACAGAACAATAAAATCTCCAAGAGAAAAGACATATACAAGTGGAAAACTGACAGATCCAAGATGCATAAGGCGGGCGGGGAGCGGGGTTGGCAAGAGCACAAGTGCGGTAAGCACAAATACGATTACGAGCTCATGTAATGCCAATCATTGATCAATTTTCTAAAGAGATAAACCCTCCTGCGCGTTCTTTCTAAGAATCCGAAAACATATTAAAAAAAAAAAAAAAAGACCTCTGAATGACAGACAGTTCATTAAAAAGAAATTAGATGGTATGGCAGAACACAGGCACGATCATAAAACGTAAAATGTCAGCGAGGGAGCAGGCAAAAACAAAAAGAAAAAAACCTAAACTAACCACAAATTGAAAACGTCAATATGCCTGTGAGAATGTGAGAGAGGAGAGAGAAGTGTGAGAGGTATGTGAGACAGGAACTTCAGCGGAAAGGCACGACAATAGATAAAACACACACACACACACACACACACGGAGACAGAGCGAATTCCTAGAACGTAAATTTTTGGTAATGTATTTGAGTGTTCCTCGGTACCAAGCACCATATTTGAGGTTAGGTTATTGATAAGCCTGGAAATATAGACAAAAGGCGTGTGTATTAAGGTTTCTCTCTGTTTAACATATCAGTTTTCTGCAGCAAAAACCATATCACATTTTGTTTAGTTAGACAAAAAAACAAACATAAATCTTCATTCTCGATTCTGTTTACAGATTGAAAACTGTTTGAACTTAACTGAAGGCAACGCAACCCTGAACCAGGGCAACTCTGCGCTTAAAGTTCATGTGGCGAGATACGCGCTTAAAGCATAAATAACAATAAACATAAACACACAACAGACGACAGACAAAAATTAAAAGCAACAGCAACAAAAATGAACAAATAAAACATACAAAATTGCGTTTTACGCATGCGCAACAAACACAACTAACAACAATGCCCGACTAACAGATACCCTGGTTCTCGCAACAACCCTTCTAGTCCGATTGTTTAGTTTACTTAAAAAACCAAGTCTTCAAATCGATCTTTAACGATATTATGGAAATGGAACCCGATGTCGACAAAATATTGATGATATATGAGATACATGACACTCATATACATTGGCACATACCATTATGCCAGTAAGTACAGGGTATAACGACAGCAACAACAACAACATTGATGACAACTGCTTCATTTTATGGGCGTTTGTCTGGCGGAAAAAGTTAGCTTACACACACACAATTTCTATATAAGCACAATTAATTTTACTTTTTATTTATGATATATTTTTAAGTCTTTTATGGCAGTGAAATTAAAAGCGGGTTCAGTGGGGCTACGGGCCTCCGAATTCCCAAAACACATTTTCGCTTTATTGTCAACTGACTTGAAAAGATATTATTATTAAATGAAAGCGTTCACTGCTCGCGGCCAGAAATTGCGTAAAACAAACTCGTAATTAAACAAAGAAACACAAAATTATTAAGTAAATTAAACCTGAAATCATTTATTAAAATCAATTTGGAGCTGGGAGAGACCGTAAATTTGAACGTTAACTAGATTAGGACTGTCAACTGTCAAGAAACACTTTGGATGAAATGGGCCAGTCAAGTCTTGGTTCATCTCAAACCAATCCAAAATATTAAGTTTTACGAAATTTCGTGAAGCACAACTTTGCCTTTGGTTCAGGTTCAGGTTCAGGTTCAGTCAAGGCTCGTTTGAGACGAGACGAGCCCACAGATATACTATAATGATATTTTGCAAAGACAACCTCGCGGAATGAGCTTTATTTTGGTATGCCCTTGTGGAGGATATTATAATTTTCGATTGGTCGAAAAGCAGGTTCTTATATGGCAAAATATTCTGTATTCCCAGATATTTTCATCAAACACAATTCACAATTCACTATTTTCGGCGTGCCTAAGATATCCTGACTTTCTCGCTATGCTTTGCCTCAAGCACAAATTGAATTTAAGAAAGCGCTTTCTGCCACTGAAAGCGCTTTAAACCAATTGGATTCAAATATTCAAATTGCAAATACAACTGAAGTTGTTGTTGTTTATGTTGTTGTTGTTGTTGTTGCTGTTGTTGTTGTTGCTTTTGCTGTACTTGATGTAGCTGCACAGCCAATTTCAAGGCCAAGAGGCAAAGGCGTCGCTTATGTGGGTGTCTCTCAGCAGGTGTGTGTGTGTGTGTGTGCGCGAGTGTGTTGTGTGTGTGTTTGTGTGGTTACATAGGTTGAGCGGCACTCAATTGGAACGTAACTGCCGGCTGCGGCCACGCCCCGGCCAAACATTTTAGTTTCTTTTGTTTTTGTCGGGGGGTGCCGCGTCAAGTTTGTCGCTTGAGTCTTTTGTTCTGCGCAGCAAAAATCTCAATTATTTATTTACGTATTTAATTAATTAAGCGTGCACGGGCATACACGACAACAACAACAACAACAACAAGAAGAAGAACAAGAACAAGAACAGCAAATGCGCAATTACCCATGGCTTTGGCATGGGCGTGCCCAGAGTTGGGTTCCTTTTGTCGTCGCCGTTGTCGTTGTTGTTGTCGTTGTTGTTGTTGTTGTTGTCGTTGTTGTTGTTGTTGTTGTTGTTGTTGTTGTTGTTGTTGTTGTTGTTGTTGTTGTCGTTGTTGTCGTTGTTGTTGTTGCCCGCTTTCTGCACGTGCAGCGCCTACGCAAAAAGCTCAAAACAGAAACCGAAACAGAGAGCAAGAGAGAGAGAGAGAGAGAATAAATAAGCCTGGCAAAACGACGGCCACGGAAAAGGCCTCAAAGCGCAAGTTGATACAAAAATCAGTTACACGCAAAGGCATGTGCGGCATATCGGCACATTGAATACCCTATATGTAGACATGTTAGCCAAATATAATTCCCAGTTTTTCTTTATCGAATATTTGAGACTAATTTTAAAATATTTTTCACCTAGACCCAGTTCCAAGGCGTACCTAACTTGGATTGGATTTATCTAGACATATTTGATAGGTATCAAGTTGGGTATTGTTTATATCTGATAGAAATATGCATCATAAAAAATGTCTCCATTCAGATCTTGCACAAATATGTATATATAGTGTATGGTTGAGATACGTTGCGGAACGGCAAATGCCTGGAACACATTTCGTGACAAATTTATAATATCGCCCTTGAAGGGCACAAAAAGCGAATAAGCAAAACTAAGATGAAGATAAAGTGCGGGAGGGGGAGGAAGAGGGGCAATAAACGAATTTAAAAAAAAAAAATTAATGTAAGACGCTGCCAAAGTCGAAGTCAAAGTCGATGCCGCCGTTGGCTTCAAAGTGCGCAGCGTCGTCGTTTGCAGCATGAATAAAAAAAAAATAACGAAAAAACAAACGAAAAAAAAAAAACAAAAATACAGATCCGAACATTTTACGACCTTTTGTGGCCTTCAACATTCTTGGCAACGGAGTCGTTTGGCAACACTGGCGAACGCGCTCTCTCTCTCTCTCTCTCTCTCCCTCTCTCTCACTTCCTTACTCTCTCTGTCTGTCTACACTCCCACTCTCAATGCGCTAAGGCAACTACAACAGCTACATTGCTGCTGCTGTTGTTGTTGTTGTTGTTGTTAGTGTAGCTGTTGTTGTTGTTGTTGTTGCTGCTGACTGACTTTAACGAATGATTCATGCATTAAATTTCACGTTTTTAGAGGAAACACCTGGATAAATACACACACGATCTCGTACACGTACCAAATAAATTGCTTGTTCTGCGGCTATCTGTGTGTGAGTCAACGTACCCACAAATTCTGGATGCTGTGTGACAGCATAATGTATTTAAATACCCTGTAAGCACAAATACATAGGCACATATACTATACTACACATACATTAGTACACAAAGCGCCGTTAAATATGAAACGTAGACTTATATAATCGTCTCGAGTCTTTGAACTTCGATTGAAAACGTTTAATTCGTCATTAAGTGCTTCAGTTTTTGTTTTTTTTTTTTTTTTTTTTTGATTTTCTTCTTTGGGGCATTTCCGGAATGTCTAGAGTGAAATCTTTTATCCACTTTTCGCTTACAACTTTTGTTTGTGAATCATTTGTAACAATTTTTGATTAGATTTGTTTTGAATGGAAAACCTTTTCTTAATGATTTACTTTAGATTTGGGCACTTCCGGAATGTCTGTGAGAACTGAATTGGCTTTATAAACTGTATTACACACTTTTGTCTTTTGAGCATGAATCATGCCACAAATCGAAAACCTTATGGGATAGAGCTCTTGAACAAAGTTTTGTTTTTTTTTTCAACATACGAAGTATTTATAATAAAAATCTTGTAAAATTAACTTTGAGCGTCGATTGAAAAACGCATATTTCAGGATTTGTTTTGAAGTTTTCTACGTTTTCTTTAATATTCGAAATGCAACATTTAAGACATTACTAATAAAATAATTTACATATGTTATAGAACAAATATTCTCAAAAGATAACCTCAAAAGAGGAAAGTAGAAAATCAACATTAATTTTCGTCTAGTTTTGTATTTATTTAGTTATTATTGACATCATAAAAAAGTTGCCCTTAAAAGTGTATTCATTTTTTCACAATATTCCTATTAGCTACGCTAGCTTGTCAGTTCGATCGGGTCAACATGCACTTGCTACTGCTGCATAGCCCCCTTCCCCCTCCTTCTGACGCCCACCCACCCCGCGCACATTGGGCGTGCATCTCTGCGGTTTTTTTTTGCTGGGCTTAGTTCCGTTCGGTATTCTGACACGTACACGTTTCGGACAAAGCATTTTCAGAGCTGTCGTTAATGGAACTGGCCACCGACAGCATGAGTAAGCGCGAAATTGGCACGCTGCGAGTGGTAGTTGGTACTTGGTACACTTGGTACACCTGGTACACTACCTATCCACGGTAACCGGTGCACGGGTACGCGCAATGAAGCCGCACCGACAGACTCGACCGATCGCATGTGTCAGATATGACGACACACACACACACACACGCGGAAATGGCTGTGTGTGAAAGGGTTGGCTGGGTCAACAACATACCGTCAACCGTCAAGCAAACCATCAACAACAACTTCATCATTACGATCAACGTCAACGTCATAAGCACATTTAACAATTGTTGTTGTTGTTGTATATCCAAGCCCAAGCTATCCAACCATTCCACACATTTTCACAGCGAATGCCGCAGCAAATGCATTCCACAAAATTGCATCGGTGCAAAAACAACAAATAAACAACAACGAAAACAACAACAACAACAACGACAACAACAACAAATTGTTAACGAAACCCAAAACCTCAGTTGCAAAATATTCACAATATTGAAGCTGCAACAATTCAATCGCAACGTCGCGCACGTTTCAGCGATAAAAAGTAAAGCAAAATAAAAGAAAATATAAAAAATAATATAAAAATTAAAAAATTTAATAAAAATTGTAGCAACCAAAAATTATAACGTCAATTTCTGATATGCAAAAGTTTTATGTTTTCATGGGCCAATCTAATTTGGAGGAAGTTTGTTTTTTGCTGCGCTCCTTGCAAAAGTTACAATTAACCAGAATTACGTGTGTTTGAGAATTTCATTTAATTTTGTATTTATTATCACTGAAATATGCTTTAAAGGGGGGCGTCTGTCCAGATAGGAAGCCTTCCCAGTTAGCATGAGTAATAAGCGGGAATTACTTTGTGGACAATATGAATCACTTGCGAGCATATCGATAAAGAGAGCCGGAAGGTTCATTAGCTTGTTGTCCACTTTTAAGTGGGAAATCTATTAAAAAACATTATTATCTTCTTATGCTTATCTTTTATTTCTGAATTTCACACTTTTCGTAAGTTGGCATTTATATGAAAGCCTGTTTGTACATATATGTATGCATGTTTAATTTGTAAATGTATATGCAAACATGCATGCATACATACATGAATACATACACACATACATACACACATGCATACATACATACATAAATGCATACATACAAACAATCATACAATCATACATACATACATACATAAATACATACATACATACAAATGTACATACGTGCATACATACATACATACATACAGACATATATATATACACACATACATACATAAATCTGCAAATATTTCATTTTTGGTACAATAATTATATTAAAAAACTTTAAAGAATTAACCAAGATAAAATTGAAACTTTCAGAAATAAGAATTGTACAAAAATTGAAAAAGTCAATTTCAATAGTAAAACAATAAACTAAAGTTCAATTTTACAAAAAAGAAATCTTTTTTTTGTGAAAAGAAACTTTTTTTTTTGGTTTTAAATTTTCCATTTTGTAAAAAGAAACTTTTTCTTATCGCTGACAATTTTTGAGTACTTTTGAATGTACAAATTTCATATTCATAAATATTTTATTTTTGCATGAAATAAGAAAAACAACTGGAACTGTTGGGGATTATTTTTTCTATAATACTGCTAATTGGAAAATGAAAGACATTCAGACGAGGTATTCAACTAGAGACTGAAAACTATGTGGAAATGCTTGAGCACAATTGGCTTAGTGCAAATGCTTGCTAAAGGCCAAGCTGTTGGCTTACAAATGGATACTGTGGTAACATAGTTGAAGCTTCTCTCCGTTTAAGCCAACTGCTGCAAGATCTGTTTCCATAATGCCTCACCTTCACCTTCACCTTCTTCTGCACCTGACTATGGACATGCACTTGACCCAATGCACGTCAATGGAGCATATCGACGACACTCTGGAAGTACCTACCCCCCGCCCAGAATGGAGGTCTAACCAGCGATGCGTAGCAGCGACATATGAAGAAAAAGAAGAAAGTAAAAAAGAGGAAAACGAAGAATAATGCAAGAGGTCGAACAAAAAAGCTGAAGTAGGAAGTAGAGTGTTACCTAATATTCACCTTGAACTCAAAGTAAAAGGTAGAAAACAACTCAATTGATTCGAATGGAAGCCAAATGAAAGAAGAAGACCAAAACGAGCAACAAATTAATTAGAATGATGATAGTACATAAATTGAATGCAGTTGTTGTTGTTGTTGTTGTTGTTTTCATTGTTATTATAATAATGGGTGCGTTGGGGCACGAAGCGAGCAGAATATGTAGGCTTCGATGGCGGAGGGGATGAGTTGTGTGGGTGCGACAAGGTATGAGGCAGGCCTGGCAGAACATGTAGGGGGGTGCGGCTGGGCAGGCAGACTATGTAGGATTTGGATGGGAGGTCATGAGCTATGAGGCATGAGGCAGGCAGAATATTTAGGATCGGGGGAGGCGGGCGGGGGGATGAGTTGTGTGGCGTGGCGCTTCCGTTGCGTTTGGACTGTCATTAGGCGGTAAATATTAAAAAAAAAAAAAAGAAACTTGTTTTTTTTTGTTATATTTTAATGATATATTACCGGGGCAACGAAATGCAGTTGTTGTTGTTGTTGTTGTTGTTGTTGTTGTGGTTACATGAGCTGCAGTGCATGCAACAACAACAACAACAAGAACAACAACAATGAATCGACAGAAGAAGAAGAATCGCTGTAACGGCGCCTGGCACGCAAAGGGCAATTCTGGGCGCAGTTCTATGCCACGTTTGCAGCTCAGCTCGACAGGAAGTTTGTTTAATTAATGTGTCAGGCACTCGAGAGGTCGGTTTCGAAACCAAATTCGAATCCTGTGCACAAAAACTACACACACACACACACACACACACAATGCAGCTGTCTTGCTGTGTGTGTGTGTGTGTGTGTGTGTGTATGTGCGACCATCCCAGCTGAACAAAACAAACAGGGAAGCATGCTGTTATCTAGCCTGCTAGACTAAGTGATACCCTGTGTTTTGCTGTGCTCTCTTGAGCTAAATTATGCGAAGCTTTAGCTTTCAATAACTTCTGTGATTGTTTTGTACAAATATAGAATATAGAATATTTCAAACTAACAGAATTCTGAGAGCATAAGAAAAATAATATTAAAATTTAATTTGTATAATTCTTTGGTGTTCAAACTATGCAAAATTGATCGACTTTTATCGATAAAGATCGTTTATACTAAATACTACTTCAGGCTATATTAAAGGGGGCATTAAAATGGGCTTTTAATATGTTTCCATAAGGTTGGACCGTCCATTATATAATATCATACCTCACCTTTTCGACTACAGGGTATAACAAACAAAACCAAACAATGGACAACAAACAGCACACACGCCGAAAAGAATACAAAAGTCAGAAGGTGGACGAGGGGAGACACGTGCGTGACCAAAATAGATACTCAATTAGTGCAGCAATAAAAGTATTGTAATTGTAGAAGATACCAAAAGACCAGGTTTTCGTCCAGGGCATTCATTTGACTCTAACTCCCTGCTTCGGGTGTCGCAACCACAGAATGCAACAACATCGTGCAGTCGTGTGGCATGTGGCGTGTGGCAGGCATGCAAATAGATAATACCTAGCTACCTACCCCAAAAAAAACCAATCAAAGCAAAACAAAAACAAAATTTTTTTGTTTTACAGGGCAGCAACAAAGCCAAATGCAGTTAACAATGGGCTATTTGGGTTTGCTAGCTAGATATACTATTCGAGTAGCGCATATGCTCGCTGTATACCCTACATGGACACTAACATGGCATATCCATTGCAGTTTGACAGTTTGTGACAAATTGAAAACGTGAAACAATCAACAATTAGTTTGGCTTCAAGAACTGCAGAAACTATGGAGCACTAAGATATAAGCACTTCATGGAAGATTAAAACAAAATATGTATTCATTTCGATCGTATTAATTGCTATCGGTTTCAATATCAATTTCTCTAGCGATGCTATGGATTGCTATGGATTTCGATATCGAATGTTATAGATTTCAATATAGATTGTTATCAATTTCAATATAGAATGTGACCGATTTTGGCATCGACTGTTATCGCTATCGATAGCAATAGTTATCGATATGATGCAACCGATTACTAATTATCGATGATTTCAAACAAACTTGATTAAATAGTAGGTGCTGCTATAGTCTCTGAGATCGGCCTCCACGAATGATCAAGAATATATATACGTTGTGTAGACAGAAAAGTCTCTTGCTACCCGTCACATACTTTTGCACTAACACAATCATACCCATTTTCAGTGTGCACAGGGTATAGCAAACAAACAACATAATAAAGTTTTATGATTTAGAAAGAAATGCTTCACATTACTCAACAAATTTCGTGACACTTTAATAAAATATTCACTATATTTGAATGAGGTTAAAAGTCAGAGCACATAAAATGCTTGAATTCGAATAATGATAAGAATTGTTTATGAAGTTGAAAATATATTTTTTCTTTTGTTTTTCATTTGACTAACACAGCGAAATTTCAAATATTTATTTGCTTAAGCAATTTGCAATTTTCAACAATTTTTATTTATTTTTTTTTTTCAAGTATTATTTAAAGCTTAATTTCAACAAAGTGTGTTTATATGGTCACAATCCATATCAATTACTGCTGCTTATTTTCATCGAGTATTTTGGTTGTAATCAATTTGTTAAGTTTCATTTTCGATGCATTCCGGCATTCGGCGAGAAAAAGTGTTGTATTCAATTTGAAGTTGTGGGCGTTTTGATATAAAATTGTGTGCTCCGTGGGCGGGCAATGAATGTTGAAAATTACTTTCAATTGCAAAGCAGCCGAAAATTAAAGTCAAACTTCAGATCGAATTCGGGTCGGAGACTGAGACAATAATTCAATTGAATTTCGCGCCCAATTTGGTCAAGCGGCATGAATCAACCCAAGCTTCAAGCCAAGCGTAGGCCACAACAATGCAATCATTATAAAGATATGAATAGGAAAACGAATGCGAACAACTACTGTCTGAGTCTCATAGCGCGAGTATGAGTATGAGTATGAGTACAAGTGTGAGTAACATATCTATAGGTGGGGATATTACACGACAATGCCAACTATTGGACGCCCCTTTAATGGGGAATGACGCAGTCGCAACTCTCTATGTATGCCAGATATATATACTCAATAAGTGTACAAATACATGTAACTATTATAGCCGTATTAATGTATGTGTGCCATATGTTGTGCCTGTTGGCCTGGCAACGCAAAAACAAAACGCAGCCAACCCTCATGAGTCTACCAACTAGCCAACTAGCTGCCTGCTGCTGCTCGGCTCACATTTTGTCAAGGTGGGCGCAAAAATTAAAACGCAATTGATTTTTTATACCCTAGAAATAAATGCCAGAACATGTGAATGCGCTAGGTCATTGCATTTGATCTAGTTCTAATTGAAAATAAATCGAAATTTAAAAAAAAATTCAAATTACAATTGAAATTAAAAAAAAAAAAGAAAAATATGATAAAAACCCTTTTGAGCTTAGTAAAGAAAAAAACTTAATTTTGCGAGAAAAATGATGAAATTCATTTTATTTACCCAGACTTCAATCATATTTTCCTGCTCACATATTTCAAAGCTATCAAAAGTCTTATTTTTTTAAATGAAAACGAAAATTCCTTAAAAATTGGTCAACCAACTTTTGGAAAATAGCCTTTTTTTTCCGTAGTATCATATAGTCGCGTATTGAACATAAGTTCTAACGTGTTTATACATATTTCTTGAGCTTCCATTCTATTGCATTGCACAGAGGTGGGTTGACAGCGGGGTTATGTGGGGTAGGGGGACTTAAATGGTATACCATTATGGCATTAGTCCCATAGCTATAATTGGCTTGCATTCTGAGCCAAACGCTGCGGAATTTTGAGGTTAACAGCAAAGAAAGCCTTGAAGTGAGCCAAGAAAAGGGTTCCACGCATTCAATATTAAAAGCTAGAACTTATATTTGTATTATTATATTCTATATAAAGTAACAACATATTTAACGAATTTTAGAATATATTTATAACAAATAATTTGCCCATTTATAGCCTGACTCCAATTATATTTATAATTGTTTTATAAAAATATGTTTTGTACAATCTTTAAGTTTGGTTTTTAATTCGAGCTTCGAGAGAGGAGGGGGGTGTGGGGGAATACGGCGGGATATTGCTGCTGTGCGCAAAACCAGTTTTCGATTTCCGGTTATGCACATGAAATTGTTTATCTTTTATAGTTGCCGTTGGCCAATTATCAATAATGCTACAACTACACCTTGCAACGATCTGTTGAATTCCAACTCGATATTCAAAAATACTTTAGAAATAGCTGAGTAGATCTCACGATAGGAAGTTTTAGATATTGGAAAATGCATTTCTTATGCATAAGAACAATTTAATATCAATTTAAATTGTCGAAGAATTTGTTTCTCAATCCCCTTAATTGTTTATAACCCATCATTGTAACTATATCCAATACCCTATACCCTATATCATATGTTCTTTAAACTTTAAACCCTATATCGCATACTCTATACCCTGCCTCCAATAACCTATACCGTATACAAGTATTCCATAGCCTATATCCCATATCCCATATCCCATATCCTATATCCTATTTTCTATATCATATATCCAATTTCATATATCGTATACCCCATACCCTATACCCTATATCCTATATCCCATACTCTATATCCTATACCCTTTATTCTACATTCTATATCATATATCCTATTTTATACGTCGTATACCCTACACCCTATATCCCATATGCTATGCCCTATATCATATATCCTACATCCTATCCTATGTTCAATCCTATATCTTATATTCTATAGTCTTTTCAGTCTTTTCAAAAAGGTACCGATCGTTTCCAGCGCAAAATGGAAAAAATTGAATTGAGAAAGGCTTTCCGCATTGCAAGCGACCAATCTCAATGGTTTAATATAGAACCAACAGTTTCGGGTTTTGTTTTCTTCATTATTATAATAATTATTATTTTGGCTAATTTGAAAATCTTCATTTTAAGAATGTGTGTGTGTGTGTGTGTGTGTGAGTTTATTTCTTTTTGTTGAACAGGTGTTGAGTTTTTCCAATCGAATGTGGGGCCCAATTAGAGCGCACGTAAAATGCGCTACAATTAGCGTGCGCAAATTTTCAAATATTTAACTGGCAAAAATATTTCTGCGCCAGCTTGTTCCCATTGAATGTTTTTTTTTTGTTTTGCTCTTACTGTATTTTGTTTTAATGCTTTTTACCATATTTCTTTCTTTTTTTTTCGTTTGTTGTTGCCATGACGAAATAATTTACAAATTGCGCAAAACAGGTTTGGTTTTTTACGAAGTAGCCAAAGAATTCACAACAAAAACAACTGAATGCTCAATGAATCTTTTCCAGCTGCCGGTTCGCGTCCAGCGCGATTCCCCAGACGTTTCTCGGTGCCAAAAACAAAGCTAAAACTAAAAAATTGAAAAGAAAACAAACAAAACAAGTAAGAGGTTCTAGTAGGGAGCTCCCGACTAGGGGATACCCTGAACCCTCTTCTTCCAACACCAAATGCAAATATATATACTCTCCTAGAATCAACATATCAAGTTTGATGACTCTAGCGCTAATTATTTACCAAAATTGCACAAAAAATTGGATTTCGATATCGATTTTTATCGGTTTATCGATTACTTGGAAACGGGGCAAGTTATCGCATATCGGAAACAAACTAGATCTGCGTAGGAACTAGGAGGACCTACAGCTAAAATTTCTCTAGCTCTTATAGGTTCTGAGATCCTTGCGTTCATACATACGGACAGACGGACGGACGGACGGACAGACAGACGGACATGGCTAGATCGACACGGCTGTTGATGCTGATCAAGAATATATATACTTTATGGGGTCGGAGATGCTTTCTTCTGCCTGTTACGTACATTTACATATTACACAAATACAATATACCCCTTTTACCCATTCTTAATGGGTTCAGGGTATAACAAATGACTCAAATGGCACGCCCAGCAACCAGTTGGCGACTTGTCCAGTTGGGCAGTTGGGCAGTTGTCCGGCCGCCCAGTTGCCCGGCTGATCGGCTGCCCAGTTGAGCGCCGGCGATAAGTCGATAAGGCGTGAAAAACGCCCACCGAGCCACACAGAGACACTTCGAACAGAGCTCGCGGAGACGGCGGAAAATTGATTAAACATCATGCGAATTTATTATATAATCAATTTGAGTCGGGCAAATGTGGTTTATACTCGCAGAACTTGATTATATTAACGATGTTTTAGGACATATGCAAATGTATCGTAATACCCTTACAATTAAAAGTAATTATGAAAAACAATAAATAAATTTGTTGCACTTATTTTGTATAGAGTTCAATGTTGATAATATTTTCTTTAAAGAGCTCAATGAGAGTTCTATTTTCAGGGGACTCTGATCTAGCTTAAGGTAGGCCAGAAAATATGATCCATGGCTGCTGCAATCTCTTGTGAGTCTAGAACTAAACTTTCAAGCTAGTTTTTGGAGGAGCTAAAAGAATTGTTATTGTAGTCTTTGAGTTATTTTCTGTTTCTCTTGATTAAACTTAATATAAAAGTCTAGGTTCTATAATAAGCCAAGTCTGCTGCCAGTTTCTCTACGCACAGGCTGTTATCTTGAGGGTAGAGTATTATAACAAACAACAATTGAGCTTAAGCTGGGAAGAAGAAAAGTTTTGCAAAATATTGGTTCATCTTGAACTAGTTCTCAAAACAAGTCCAAAATATTTAAACTGTTTTAAGGTATATATATTTTCCCAAACTTTGCCCATGGTTTAGTTTCAGACTAAGGCTCAAAAAGGCTCAAACTGGCAATGCCTACAAGGGTATTAGATCTTCGACGTGTTGAGGGTATCCCTACTTACTCGTGTTTCGTTTTTACTTTAGATCTCTGATGGCTTTAGCTCGTTAGTCATAGTTTTGTAATAAATCGAAATAGAAGAGTTGGTAATGAGTTGCATTTGCAGCATGCCAAAGTTGATTGCAATCGCAGCACAATTGGCCCAGTTGCAATGCAGCTGGGATTGGATCAGTTGCGCATCTTTGTGGAGTGTGAGTGTTGGCCAAATACCGAGTGTGCAGATATAGAAAAAATAGCAGCTGCGAAAGCGAATCCGAATCCGAATCTGAATCCGAATCTGAATCTGAATCTGTTGCTGGCAAAAGGGGGAGAGAAACTGTTGCCAACGGCTATCAACATGCTATGTGCGAGAATTTGAAATCAGAGCCAACATTTTTTTTTTTTTCATGCTCGTGTTCTTTTTTTTTTTTTCCTTTATTTATTTACTTTTTTGTTGATGTTGCAATTTCTGTGCCGTTGAGCCATTAAATTGCATAATTAGCAAGTTCGCCGCGAAGCGCTCTCGAGCCGTGAATAGATATACATATGTAGAGCTGTGTCTGGGTCTGGGTCTGGGTCTGGGTCTCTGGTCTCCAGTCTCCGGTCTCTGGTCTCTCGCACACACACGTGATCGCGAAATGGAAAGCGCCGCCTTATCTTCTATATATTTTTTTTAGAGCTTCGCATTTGCAGCTGACACAGTTTTGGCGAGCCGCTAGAAAACAATTGAGAGTGTGGCAAGTTATTTGCCAAATTCACACGTTGCACAAAATGAATAAAAGAGATTGAGGTTTGAATCAGGCATGTGAAAAGCAACCTTAAGAACCGCAGATCATTTTCTTCTTGGTCTGGGAATCCTGCTGATTAAACTTTGATGAAATTTGATCTGCGTGTGGCATGCGAGCAGGCAGGCTTCATATCAATTCTATAGACAGAGAAACACGATTATAACGATTCAAAATTGTTGTCCTGATGAGGAATCGTTGGCAACGAGGATAACTCCCTCAACCTGTTACATCAAATTACATTTAAAATGAAAAGCAACAACAATTTATTAACCGGAAATGCCGAAACAACAAATTTGTATAATAGCTTAATCAGCTCGAAAGTCTACATCATCATCATCATCATCATCATCATCATCGTCGTCGTCGTCGTCGTCGTCTTTATGTTGATCATTGTGATTAGCATAATAAAAATTGATTTGATTTCCCCTTGGGAGCATATGTATGTATATATTTTTCATGTCTTAGAGTGGAATGCATTTTTGATTAATTACAAGGCGCTGCCTGCAGCCGCCCGGAACCCTTGCCCCAATCAGAACCCTATACCATTTATCTTCTTCTTCTTCTTCTACTGCCTCTACATTACAACGCGTCGTGTGTACCTGTCGTGTCTCTTTGGCAGAAGGTTGGGCCCCTAATTTGGCTGCCCCTGAGAGAAGTTGAGAAGTTGAAGTTGAGAAGTTACGAGCTGCCCATCTCGGGTTCAAATGAGTTCACAATGCGCTCTGCGCCCGCTGTCTTTGGTTTTTTAAAGGTATTTATTTACTTTAGTTTTATGCTTTTTATTTGTATTCTGGGCTCTTCGTTTATGCTTGGCTTGTCTCTCAGCTCGTCTTTTTGATTTTGTTTGTTGTTGTTATCATTTCTTCAAGAAATGTATGTAAATACATTTCGATCTTATTTCGTATACCCTCACCTGGGTTCTAACATATCAAACTATTCGAATTGGGTTCGTAGAGTAAGCAATAATAGAACTTTCACTGTATTAATAATATTTATTCAAATAATCAAAAATAACAATGCTGTGAACCAGATTTTATGCCAACCAATTCGAACTGGGAATTCCAGTCTAGATTTGAGCCTTAAACCAACCCCAGAAATAACCGACCCGAAACCCTAACCAAATGATAACTTTTTCAAATATGATTGAGCTTGAAATGAACAAAACATTTTTCCTTTCAAGTATGTGCAAAATCCGGTTCACGAACTTTAACCGAACCAACTACTTTTTAAGGCTTTGCAGCCCTGGTCTTAAAGGGTATTTACTCTGCGGCGCATCGACTTAGTCTTTGCTTCGTCTAAATATTTAATCTCATTTGCTTGCCTGTTTTTTTCTCTTTCTTCTTATTTTTGGAGCGTTCTTTATTGGATCGCCGCTTATCATTATTCAAATATTTTACCTAGACAAACGAACATTCCGATCTGCTCTACCATCTTTCAAATGGGCGATAACACTTACATGTGCACAGGCACACACACACACACACACACATACTGCTCATACACTTTCGACTTCTTTTGGGTTCGGTTTTGTTTTGTAATTACAAACAACTGACGCTCAAGTGTAGCATTTCCGCTGTACAATATCAAAGGGGGGGATGAAAACCGTAGGGAAGTATGTGTGTTGTCGAGGGGGGAGGGAGGGAATATGTTACTCACCTTGCCGGCTGCCTTTTTGTAGCGTCGCGTGGCCTCGCTGATCAAATCCCGGACGAGAAGCTCGCCGCTGCCGCAAGGCACCAAAATGCGAACGTCGCCGAAACAAACGGTAACCTTCATAGTTTCGATAACACGTTCGATAACACTTTAATTAAATATATTAATAATGCACTTGTGTGGGGAATGTATTAATGCAGTTGCAGTCGATTTTGTTTTTGTTTTTCTGTTATTAATCTAGATACATTTTTTGCTCGTCTGCACGTTGTTGTTGCTGATGTTGTTGTTGTCTGTTACTGGCATTTGGCTTTGGCATCATCTTCTCCTTTCATCTGCTCCTCAGCAGCTGCACGATTCTCTCAGTGAGTGTGTATGTATGTGTGCGTAGCTATTCATCTAGCTGGACAGTGTGGCACATGCGAGAGCGAGATGGCCTGCACTACACACGCTTAAAGGACTTTGGCGTCGCTGCTGCGGCTGCGGCTGCGCACTTGACAGCAGCTGTACACACGACGGGGAAAAAAACGTTTTTTTTGTTCACCTACCACCAGACAGAAAGAACTATCGCGTGTGCGTGCGCGCGTGCGTGTGTGTGTGTGTGTGTGAGAGCGCCGCTTTGTATTGTTTTATTTTGTTATCGTATTTTATCTCTTGTGCTCTCGATGCAGGATGGACTCTTCTCGCTCTTTTAGTTGTTGTACGCTTTTTGCTTTGTTTATTTATTTAGCATATTTCACTGCATTTTCTGTTAACTGTTGTTGCTGCCTTTTTGTTGTTGTATGAATCACACGCGCAAAACGAGTTACAATAACAACACAGCACACACAAAAAATAAGGCAAACAACAGGCCAAGATCATCGGAAACGTCGTAACCAAACGCAACAACAATAAAAAAAAAAACACGTTAGACAACAACAATAAATACCAGCTGCACCCCGCGAACTGCAACGGCAATTGCAATTTTTGTTGTTCCACAAAAAAATGTATAAAAAAAAACAATTTGTTTGCTTGATTTGCGTTTTTTTTTGTTTTGTATCAGCTTTTAGCTTTTATTTAAGAGTTAACTTGTCTCTTTTACCAACTGGTGGCACACATATTCCGTTCGATCATTTTTCGTCGCACCGTTCGCAACGTCGTTTCGTGGTTATCTTCGCTTTTGTAAGTAAGCGTCGTTTTTGCTTTTAATTAACTTCTCTTTTGTTATGCTTGCACCTACAGTTATGTATGTTTTGCGTTTGCACTTGATTCGATCACGATTCTATACAATTATCATTTAGTGGTTCTTAACGTGTTATTTCAAAAACAAAAACAAAAAAAAAACAAATTCTTTAGCGTTGAACATCGCGCTGCGCTGCGAACGCTGTCTCCGCGTTAAATGCTAACAACAACTAGCGACGGCTGGGAACATCGGTTTATCGATGCACCAAAAACTATCGCTAATTGTATGCCGATATTTTTTAAATTACGATAGTTTGACACATCGAATGCATAAATTTTACTGTTTATAATATGACAGACATAATATTAAATTTAATACTGTTACCAACTGTTACCAAATGGCTAATTAAATGTGGGACGTCTGCATACACGCTTATAGTTCAATTTTACAATCCAAAGCTGTGGTAAAGATTTACTTGTTTAAAAATATCCTTGTATGACTGGCTTTTTGTATTTTAAAAATAAACGTTGCCAATTGAGCTCTTCATTTGGTACAGTAAAAGTATCAAAAACATTGCCGCGCAAACGTGTGACCAGTTTACCAATGCAATTTGGAGTGACCATATTTTTAGAATCCAGACTGTGTAAGTAATCGAATATAATTGTAGGCAACAACAATTGTTCAGTGTGACCGAAGTCGGCAAATACAAAAATTCTGTTTGGCCACCGCAAGTTAAAACGAAACTAGTTGCGAATTTTGATATTGGCCAATATTTAACGATATTCGTCTACTAATTGCTTTTATTTATTTATTTTTGACATGGCAGAAGCTCGCTCAGGCGCTGCCTACAACTACAAGACACTGCTGTAAGTACTTAACAGTACATGCTGCGTGCGGCTAACAACTTGTAACTTTCAGATGCACCAACATACCGGAACTTTTCCTTGACAAATTTGTGGCGCGCACGCATTTCGGCCGCTTTGGCAACCTGGTAAACTTCGTGCTGCGGCCCAGACGGATGACCTGCACGGTCAGCTATGCCAGCGAAGCTGAGGCAGCCGCAGCACTGCGCGAGGGCAACGTCTACAACGGCCACGAGTTCGAGATGAGCTACGCTGAGATCGAGAGCGCGCCGGCACAAAAAACAGAGGAATGGGTCGACCCCGATGTGCAGGCCGAGCTGAGTGCTCTGAGCGCCGGCTGGCGCAACGAATATGCTGGCAACAAGGTGGCGAGCGCGGCAAAAGCAGCTAGTGCCTTTGGCGCTCCCCGACCCGTCGCAACGCCTACGAGCGGCAATGTTGAGCGGGAGCGGGAACGGGAACGAGAGCGAGAGCGGGAGCGGGAACGTCAGCGTGCACCCGCGCAATACAAGGCGGCCAAGCTGGAGCTGGAGGCGCTTATGCGCAAGCCGGCCCACACCAGCGAAGAGAAGTATCGCGTGCTGGACGCACGAGATAAACTGTTGCGGCTGAATCAGCGACGTGGCACAACGGATGCACAGCGTCTGCAGGGCCACTGTCCGGACATGTGTCCGGAGAAGGAGCGTGTGCTGCGCGAATTTCAACGCCAGGTTGCACTCTACGAGCTGAAGCCGGGCTCCGATGAGCAGATCTGCCATGAGCTCGCCCTCAAGCAGTATTCGCGCAGCAGCGCCGATCAGGAGACACCGCTGCCGCACGAGCTGCGTGCAGAGCAGGCGCTGCACATGACCATGAGCTATCTAATGCACGAGATCATGGACATAAGCGAGCAAACGGAGAACCTGGGCGATTGGTTTCACTTCGTTTGGGATCGCACACGCTCCATACGCAAGGAGATCACACAGCAGGAGCTGTGCTCTCTGGGCGCCGTCAAGCTGGTGGAGCAATGCGCTCGTTTTCACATACACTGCGCCGCCCGCCTGGTCGCCGAAGATCCCAGCGTCTTTGATTCGAAAATCAATGCCGAGAATCTAACGAAATGTCTGCAAACACTGAAATACATGTACCATGATCTACGCCTGAAGGGTGTTCAGTGTCCGCGCGAGGCTGAATTTCGCGGCTATATTGTGCTGCTCAATCTGGCGGATGCCAACTTTCTCTGGGACATTGCCCAGCTGCCCGTGGAGCTCCAGAACTGCTCGGAAATACGGCGTGCCATTCAATTCTATTTGGCGCTGCAGGACACGAACTTTGTGCGCTTCTTTCAGCTGCTGCGCGAACCGGAAACAAGCTATCTGAGCGCCTGCATCCTGGTCACCTACTTTATGCGTCTGCGCATTCTCGCCCTGCATCGCATCGTGCAGGCCTATCGAGCGCCGCGCAAATACGAGTTCTCCTCGCTGCCCGTCCGATTCATACGCCAGATGCTGCTCTTCTCAAGCGATGCGGAGGCCATCGAATTCGTCGAATGCTGCGGCCTGAATGTCAACCAATCGGGCCGTGTGGAACTGACGCGCATTCACACGCCGGAGCACTACAAGCTGAGCAGACAGTTCAAGGTGAGTGCTCCACAAAAGGATCAAATCATCAGTGAATACAGATCCAGAGAAATTTCATTGTATGCTAGACATGGGCTGAACATTGTTACATTTTTCTTACGGGCTTGCATCCTGCTTTGTTGTGACTATTAACTCATACTTAGTTAAATTAAAATGACTTAAATCGAATGTTAAATTCTTGAAAACATAGAGCACAAAAGTTGTGTCCGATTCGCTGCGCTCTTCTCCGTATGCTCCTCTTGTTCTAACAAACTTTGGTCCCGCTCTAATTGGTATTAAATCGTTCCCTCTCTCTCTCTCTCTCCTTTCTCTCTGTCTCTTGCGTGCAGTTGGTGGAATCAAAGCGCCATCAGAGCGTCGGCGAATGCATTTGCGGCGAGCCGCTGCCGCCCAAATCGCTGTACAAAAATCATCGGCCGCACAACAGCTTCAATGAGCAGGGCTATCTGAAGAGCAGCGCCTGGACGGCCAGAGATCAGCTGCCCAACAGCGTGGAGCTGGAGGAGGAATCAAGAGGAGCAACAGCAACAGCCCCAAATACGAGAACAACAGCAGCAGTCAACACAGATACACAGAGCTCAAGCGGCTCGCAGAGCGCGGGGCAAATGGATAATCTGTTCAAGGTGCCGCTCTTCTCGGCGCCCGTTTCGCCGAAGATGAAATCAACGACGCCGCCGCCGCCGCCACAATCGCATTCACATCCGGCACATCTGATGTCGGCGCCAGCGCAGGCGAGCCACAACAAGGATTACAGCCTGGACATGCTGCAACAACATGCCGCTGCATTTACAAATAACATATTCGCGGCACAGCCCAGCCAGAGCTCCAGCATTGGCTTCAGCTTTGCAGCCGCGGCCGGATCAGCAGCGCCGCAGCCGATGCAGACAGCAGCAGCAGCAGCTGTGGCGGAGCAGCAGCGTCAGCAAAAGGCCGCCGATGATGCCAAACTGGCTGCACTGCAGCAGGCTATAGCGACGGCCAAGCAGCGCGAACTGGAGCTGCTCGAGATGCAAAAGGCCAAGCTGGAGCAGGCGGAACGTGCGAGACGGCAGCGCCAGCTCGAACAGAGACTGGCCAAGGAGGAGCAACAACGTCGCGAGCAGCAGGCGGCAGATGCCGCAGCCGCTGAAGCCGAGATGCAACGTCTGCGCCTGGAACGCCAGGCGGTGACACGCGAGGCACAATGCAAGCAGCTGCTTGGCGACCTACTTGACCAGCAGCTGGCGTGCATGTGCCAGGAGGAATGGCGTCTACATAGGCAGGCGATGGACTTGTACGAAACGCTGCTAAAGGAGCAAGTTGTTGAACTGGTCAGGCGGAATCTGCTGCGCGCCGACTATGAAATGGGTCTGATGCGTCACTATTGGCGCCGCTGGCGCAATTATCGACGTGTCCAGCAGCGCAAGGATGCGCTGTTCGCGTGCCTGCCGCTCAGCTTTGGCGGCGAGTCGAGCCAGCGATTGCTGGACATGCGGACGGCGGAGCAGCCGTTGCGCCTGATGCGTCGCTATCGTCAGGGCGAGCCCTGCGACTATCGCCAGCTGCTGGCGGGCATGGAGGATCAGTGCTGGCTCAAGCTGGACCTGTGGGAGCTTCTTGCCCGTGCCTTTCAACAGCAGCAGCAGCACCAGCAGCAACATTTCACGCCCGGCGCCCGTCACTATTTCAAGCTGTTGCTATCGCTGCCCGACGGCAGTGCGGGACTCGTCATGGAGCATGCATTGGATCGCGGACTGCTCCAGCAGCCAGTGCAAGGCGCTGCTCAAAACCCAGGCGCCGGCGATGGCGTCGACGCAGCCTACATCAGTGGACTCGCCCACGGCGTGGCGCTGTGCGTGCACAAGCTGAAGGGCAGCGTGGAATCGCATTCCAAGCAACTGCTGGCCAATGCCGATGGCATTGTCTGCTTTGTGGATGCCAAACAGCTGCTGGAGGCGCGCCAACGTTTGCACAGCCTCGTGCGCAACAGCGGCTGCGGCTATGTGGCGCTCATTGTGCAACAGCAGGAGACGCCACAGACACTGCTGGCGCAGCAGCTGCAGCTGGAAACGCTGCGGGCTTATCGCATCTACGACTGCCGCACAATGGCGCGCGGCAAACAGAAGCTGCAGCTGGTGGCCCTGCTCCAGTGTGCCGCACAATTTCTGGCCAAGCAGCCGCATCGCAGTCGGGGTCCGCTGCAGCAGGTGGAGATGCGCGAATGGCTGCATCGCCATTTGGGCGACGAGCTGTTCGAGCGGCTGCGCCATGCGGCGCAACGGGATGCGACCATTGGCAGCCGCTGCCGCCAGTCGCCACAGTTCTGTGCCCAGCTGTACAATGAGGCGGTGCATCGCCTGCAGCTGGTGGCTGGCGAACAGCTGGAGGATCGTCCCCAGCTGCCGCAGGAGCTGCGCTGCTTTGTGGAGCCGCTGCCGCCGCAGACACCGCTGCCCAATCGACTGGAATACTTTGTGACTGGCTGGCAGACGCGCCAACAACGTGCCCAGATTGTACAGCTGCTCGAGCAGGCCAAGCTGCCGGAGATGCTGCCGCTGCCAGCCGAGCAGCATGAGATTTGCGAATGGTTGCTGAACTATGCCCAGCTAAGTGAGGAAGAATCGCTGGTGGAGACGGTTGCGCTGCGTGCCATTCAAACGCTGGAGCTGCAGCTGCGCGCAGGCAGCCCCAACTATCTGGACATTGTGGAAATCTTTGCCAAGGAGCGGCTACAGCATATGCTGCGACGCAATGCAGCCACGCTGCCAGCAGCTGTTGTCTACAGACGACACACCATGCAGCGTTGCTTCGAGTCGCATTGGTACTACGACTGGCAGTCAGCAGAGGAGCCAACGGGAGCAGCACTTGAGGATGAGCAGCAGCAACAGCAGCAACAGCAGCAGCAGCGGTGGGAAGAGGAGGAGATGTATCAAGCCGAGGCGACTCAGCCGGAGCCGCTTAGCTTTGAGCAAGTGCTGCAACAGGCTCAGGCCGCGCTGGCCAAATGCCAGCAACAGCGCATTGAGCGCAAGACATTGAGCGTCTTGAACGAGCCGCTGGACAAGATGGAGCGCACCATGAAACGCTGTGACCGACAGCAGCATCACCATCAGCAGCAGCAGCAGCAGCAGCAGCACCAACAGCAGTATCATCGACCAGTACGACAGGCTGAAAACTTGCCAACGCGGCAGATCATCAAGCGACAACGCCTCAGCCTCAGCCTCAGCTCACCCGTCGATGAGTGCACAGCTCTGTTGAATCGCACCGAGCGCCTGCTCGATGTTAGCCAGACGAGCGAGGAGCGCCGCCTTCAAGTGCTGCAACGTGCCAATAAGTTTTTATAATTTATATATTAATTAATTGTATTATACAAGTTTCGAGATTCGTAATAAATTTATTTAAATTGTCATACTATAAACACGAATTGTTTTCGCTTGTGTGATGTGTGCTAGAAATTCGATTTTGAATTTTGCGCCTAGATAGTTTGCATTGCTCGTTGCACAACACTGCTCGCTGCCGCGCTTGTGGTTGCTTAGCCTTCGTTTATTCGTTAATTTGAATGCACACAAATTATAGGTAATTCATTATTTTTAGTTAAGCTTGTTTGATAAACACGCCACGCATTAGACATAATCTTGCCGGGTGACCATCCTATTTGAACTCGAAATCAAAATTGGCGCCATAAAGTATGCTTTGTTCGTTATGCGACACTGCTTGCAGCGCCTGCTATCGATTGGCAATGTGCGTGTTATCGTTATTGGCTTTGGGCAACTTTTTGACAGTTGCGTTAATTTGGAAGGAAATCATGTAGGCCTTGATCACTTTTCATTCTGTAGTCTCTCTCTCAGTATTCATATCAAAATTATTTTAACAGTACAACAGACAAAATTCCATTTAAAAAGTTTCATTTTTTCATGCATATATCAAAATTAAAACGCCGTACAAATTGAAGGTATACCATTTGTTTGCAATCAACAACTAACTAAAATACAAAACGTTCTAGTTTTTGTGCAATTTGAGCAAAAAAGCAATATATTTGCAAATAATTATTAAAACCTTCGACAATTGTCTAGTCCTTCAAAGTACAAGTCGCCTTATATCGGAGCCAGTGTTTAGCTAAAAAAAAAAAACCAACAATAAAATGAATAATCTTCCGGGATTTGGCTCATTGCGAATGCTTCCCATTAATGGAGGTGAGTTCTCCAACGAATCGTTCAAAAAAAACTAGATACATGTACATATATGTATATACATAAATTGTTATATGCTGATTCCTTTTTGCACATTTCCACACATTTCTACCATTTTTTTTTGACAGCTCTCAACCGCTGTCAGATTTGGCAACGGGCCTTGTCCAAAACAATAAATACCCAAAACTCTAGCGACGGAGCCGTGTCGGCCATTTTGTCCACGTACAGATCCGTCCGTTGCCGTCTCATGCGCAAAATGTCGGTAGCTATGATCCGACGCCGTTCCAGCCTTAACTTTCTGGAGAAGAAGCCCATCGATGCGCAGAGCGTGGCGAATGCCGGGCACGCTCGGCTGCCGGTGACAATGCGCCACTATCCAAAGACGCTCACCCAGAAGCGTTCGAGCATTGGCCTCGAGCCGCCGATGATGATGCCCACGTCGAATGTTTGGGCCAGTTTGCATGCGCAGCGCAGCTTTGCCACCATGAGCGACCGGCTGGTCAGGGCCAAGGCCACGAAGCGGCCCAAGACATTGACGGAACGCCCGGTGGTGCCCATACTGGAGCTAATTCAGCCGGAGGAAGCCACCAAGCTGAAGGGAATTGAGGCTGGCGACGCAGCGCACAAATTGACCATGGAGTCGCCCCCGCTGCCCGTTCCCCGTCTCGGGGCGCCGACGCAAAAGCTACTCCCGAATTCAGGAAAGATTCTGAAACCGAAGGATGACGTGCGTCCCACAGTGCCCATATTGCGTTTCTTTGAGAATAAGGATCACCTAGATGGCGCCGAAACATATCGCAGCATCTCAACCGGGCCCAAGCCAAAGGAACAGCGCCGCCTGGCGCCATTCCTGCCACTAAGATGCGAGGCAGACTCGGTAGCCAAGCGTCGCGGGGCACAAAATGATTTCTCACTGAGACGTTCCAGCAGCGTGCAGTATTTGATGGCCAAGCATCCATTGATGCACAAGCTACGACCGCCAACATTGTCGATCCTAAAGTCCAACGAACTGTCCCAGAACGAAGAGACCTTCGAGACCCGTCTCCGGGCACTGCGCACGGCACAGCCGCTCAAACTGAAGGTGCCATCGACGGCGGACATTGAATGCCTGACCATATCACAAAAGTACAGAGGCTACAAGGTGCCGCGACGGCCGCAGGTGCAAAACACATTCTTGCGCCATGGCAAGAAATATGGGCCCAAAAAGAGCTTCAGGTCGGCCACAATGGTCCTGCCCAGCATCAAGGCGTACAGGATGACGCTGCCAAAGAAGAGCATACGGAACAAGAAGCCCAGATACCACAAGAAGCCTGCCCAGAAACAGTCGGCAAAGTCAAAGCTGCAGTCGACCAAAAGTAAACATAACAAAAGCGCATTGATGTTGGTTACCAAGCGCCCCGAACGGGAGAATCTGAAAAATCTGCTGGGCGATCTGCTGGACAAAAAGAAGCTGCCGGCGTCCCAACAGACCGAGAGCATTTCGTTCCATAAGATATCACCGCTCTCTAAGCTGGTCACGACCAGCGTCGAGGGTCGCAGCAATTTGCACAACAGACGATTCGAGAAGCAGCTGGAGAGCCCACAGCTATATAGGCATCCGATCATCAGGAACATAAGCCAATCGCCGAGCGTCAATCGCCGTGCCATATTTATGGGACAATCGGCTGCGTATCGGGCCAAAGCCATATTGGAGAAGAAGCTGAACATACTCTTAAAGGCCGGCCAGGAGGAGGACGACGAGGAAGAGGACGAGGACGGTAACTAAAGTACAGGCAAACCACAAATGGAACCCGAAGTTATAGACGAAACATACATAGCTTTTGTCTATAATGTCCATCGTGCATAACAGAAAACCAACAACATTTCATCGTCTTCATTCATCCACATTTGCTAAATATTCTGGTTAAGAAAACAAATTAACACAATTTCATATGTTACACAAATGTTTTTCAAAATTCCATGTGCCAATCGTTCAATTGTATATAAGATAATATCGTCCAATCGCAACTGCCTGAGCTCTTCTCTTAAGCGGACGAGGGGGCGGCGAACGAAAGGGCTGCGGGCGGCGGAATGGCATCAACAACAAAAAAAAAAATATATATATACATACATACATATATCCCATTCAGTTAATGGAGAAGCATGTGGCTAAAACGTTTATACAATTTATTGAAATATATGCATTTTCTCTTTTTTTGGAAACCCTTTATCATACACAAACTCATCATCATTTTCAATTCTTCCTATAGAACTATATAATAGAGTAGTGCGATCCTGAAAGACTTGGTCGAGATATCTCGATCCAACGACTATATCATAGGTATGTACTATATAAGAAGGTTCTTTTGGAACAACTTATTGTGGCAAAACGAAAAGGTTCGTTCTGCAAGGGTATTACGTCTTCGGGGTGCCTTGTTTCAAATATCTTTGAATGTGAATCTTTGAACTTCCAACTGGAAACTCTTACGCTAGTTTTTCGCGGATTACATTATTTTTCAATCGCACAACAATTAGGCCATAAAACCTGTAAGCCAATTGAATTCATTTTCAACAACTATATCCCTTAGATGCCTATCTGAGAAATTTCTGCAAAAATTACACACATTTTCCTCATATTTCAAATACAATTCAAAATGCTAGAAAGGCGCAGATAGATAGAAGTGTCAGCGAGGGAGGGAGAGAGAGAGAGATAGATTGCTTACTGTGACTAATCGCACACACACACACGCACACCTATGTACATGCATGGTAAACATGTTTATCAAAATTGATTCCTTTGTTTACCTCGCCTGGTCACACCATTTCACCAAAACAAGCATTAATTGGCGCAGCAGCAAATCAAATGAAATCAAAGACAACAAAAACAAAGCGTCGCACGCGATGTTTGCAGACCACCTCCCACCCCCCCAACCCCTTCCCAGCAGCTTGAATCAGAGCAACTATTTCGGGACGCAGTGCGTCGTCAAAGTGCAAGCTCATCCATTTTCAGCACTCACGTGCTCCGCACTTTTTGGCAGCTGCCCAGCGACGAAACATTTCACAATTCGATGCAAATTTACGATTTTAATAAAGAAAAAAAAGGGAATTTTACAAACAAATGCTGCAAAAAACCCAATTTAGTGGTACCAAAAAAAAACAAGGAAATTTTCTTTTTGTGTGGCCAGCGACGCCGCCAGCGGTTTTTTTTTTGGGTTTTTTTTTTTACCAAGGAGTTGGGCTGGCGAACGCCGTTGCACGCATTTCTATTGAACAATTGACTAAATTAAACAATTTTCCGTCTGATTAACAATATCCATTGAAAATATATGTAAAACTAAGTGCAACAAACAAAAAACAAAGGAAAGAAAAAACAACGTCAGCTCAACATTTTCGCCATCAATCGATGAGAAGATTATTTGTGTTGCTCTTTGTGTTCGATTTTCTTCTTGTTGTTGTTGTTGTTGTTGATGTTGTTGTTGATGTTGTAGTTGTCATTTATTGGAGATGATGCTGAACCTTGCACTGTCGCAGCGCCTCATTGAAGCCCTCGCACAGCGACAGATCGGATTGACCCTGGGCGCATTGCAGGAACTGTTTAATTTCCCAGGCGCATGCACCCTGTGGCTCATTGGCACCCTGTGCCGGCTGCGCATAGTATGGCTGCTGCTGTTCTTGAACTGGCGCGGCAGCGGCTGGCGCTGCGGCCTCCTTATCGCCAGATCCGCTGAACATGGACGTCAATCCATGGCCGACGGTGTGGCCAATCGCTGAGCCAACGGCAACGCCTCCAGCGGTGGCAGCCATTTGCTGGAACATCGATGGCTGCTGTGGTGCCGGCATGCCAACGGCGCTGGGTGGTGCGGCGGCCATGGGGGCCGCCGGTGGTGGCGCGGCACGTGCGGGCACTTGTGCCTGTGGTGGTGGGGCGGCGCGAGCCTGCGGCGGTGCGCTGCTGTGAAGCAAAATGAATACCAATCATAAATATCTACTTTCTTTTGTTGTTGTTGTTGCTGCGTGTTTGAACTTTGCTCGTTGCACAGTGTCCGTTTCCGTGTTTATCTGTTTAAGGGTTACGTAACGCCTTGTGCCACGGAAACTTCCAGAAGTCGCCTTAAATTTCGACAAATCACAAAGGTGCACATAAATGTACAACGCATCGCAGTTTGTTGCAACAATTGCGTTGCAATTAAGCACAACACGTTGTTTCATGTCTCTTGCGCCTTTTGTCCAATTGGATTTTCTTACGTTTACAGGTGCATTATGGCACGCCACTTACCGTCTGGCTGATGGTGGGGGGCTAGCAGAACGTCCACGTCGTACCATTTTGTTGAAGTTTTCTTCTTTTATATTTTTAGTTTATTTTAAACCGAAACTAACAAGTTTTTTTGTTATTTACGAAAATTTAACTGTGTTGCTGCGAATGATTACTTTGCTTTATAAAGTTCTTTGCACACTAGGGTTGTATGTGAGTAGGTATCGATGTCTGGCTTTACTCGATGATTCCAGTGTTGGCAAGGGCCGTAAAGGCTGCCAATTAGCAAGTACACGATATATCGATACATTTTCGATCACTATGGCGCAAATCCGAAAAAGCTGCCCGAACCAACGGGAAACGGGACCAATTTTTTTTAAGGCTATCCGTGGTTAGTGATTCTTCTCTTTGTTGCCGTTAACCAGGCAAGGGCTAGTCTAATAATGCAATTAAACCTGATTTTGCTGCTCGGATTTTGTTTGCTAAACGCAAGCTCTGCCGAAGATCTGCTCGAGCTGGGCTGCAAAACGAACGCGCAATGCGAACAATTTGAGGGTGGCCATTGCCATGATTCGAGCTGCGTGTGCGTAGCACGTGGCAGCAAGGATCGCATCGCCTGCCGGCCCAAGGACAAAAAGTTGACCAATATAATTGGCGGGCCGTGTCCCTGCAGCCAGCCGCATGCCGAATGCGATACAAAGCTGCAGCAGTGTTTCTGTGCCGACAACTACATGGCCAGCGCGGATAGACGCCGCTGCTTGCCGCTCCAGGTGCGCCTGGAGGGAGCCTGTGAGCTGTCGCGCCAATGCCAACGGGCGGACACGTTTGCCGTCTGCCACATGTCGCAAAAGCGTTGCATATGCAGGGAACACTTTGAGCAGCACCAGGGCAGCTGCCTGTCGCTCCTGGGTGAGTGTCCATCCGTCGAGTAGAAGTATCCACATTAACCTGCAACATCCATGTACAGATCAGAGCTGCAGCAACAATACACATTGCGAGCACATTGGCTCTTCCATTTGCCTGCCACAGGCTATGAAGTGCGTCTGTAATCTGAATTATGTGCCCAATCACAATATGACGAGCTGCGTGGCGGGCGTTGGACTTGGCAGCAATTGCACGACTCCCGCCCAATGCCAGCTGCAGCTCGGCGCCGGCAGCACTTGCCGCGACAATCGCTGCAGCTGCCGGATCAAGCACTACCCGAAAGTTGATCAGGATCAGAATAGCGTCGTTTGCGAGCCCATTGTGCCATACGGCGCCTACTGTCGCCGCACAGAGGACTGCCAGCAGCATCAGCTGGATGTGGAGAACCGGGTGCTTGACGCCCGGATGCACTGTTTGAGGGGCGAGTGCCAATGCCGGGCCGAGTTTCGTGTTGTGGACAATCAACACTGCGTGCTGGACACATCCGCGGCTAATCCGCGATATAAACTAATCGCGCCAATCTCCATGCTAATTTTTTGGCCAATTTATTATTATGTATAGAGAGAGAAAAGAAAATAAACACACACATTGAAGTACACACACCAATCTGGCCTATGGCCCAAGCTAGAGGCCGATGCGTGCCGGAGTACGCCGTGGCGTTGCATTGCCCGGCGTGGCGATTTCCTGTTTGCCCGCCAGCTGCTCCTCGCGCTGTGCCGCCTGCTGTTTACGCTCCTCCATCTCGTGCTGGGCCTGCAACATCTGCTCCTCCATTTCCTTCAGATGCTCGGCGGCCAGTTTCTTTTTGTCCCGGCCGCTGCGTCCGGTCTCCTTGACCGAAAAGAACATGGGCCCAAGCTCGGCCAGCCAGTAGCCATCGACAGCGGTGGCACACTGCATATACTCCTTGGCGGTCATAATGAGCTCATGGTAGACCACATAGTCGGGCGTGGTGCCCAGACCATATAGCGCCGATGTCGGATGCAAATGGCAGGGCATGCCTGTGCGCAGATTCACGTACTCGCCGATGCCCTTCAGACGTGCGGCCTGGTAGAAATAGGCGGAGCAGATGCACTTGCGCACAATGTCCCAGTCGGTGCCGCATGACTTCACGTTCATTTTCTGCTGCGTCATGATGTCCTTTAGCTGCTGACGCACCTCGCGCACCTTGCGCATTGCCTTGATGTGTATGAAATGTTCATTGCACCACGTGGAGCTATAGCTGCAGGATCAAAGCGATATGCAGAGAGAGAGAGAGAGAGAGGGATAGACATGGAGGAAGTTGTAATAAGGCATCTCCTGCTGCTGTTTTTGTCCCATAAGAGCTGACTCACCTGTTCTGCTTCCACTGCAGGTAGACATTCAGATAGGTTAGATGATCCGATTCGGGCACCTGGAACTTTTCGCGTACACCATCCGCCTCCTCCTCGCGCCCCTTGGGCCTATAGAATATGGAGGGCACAGACAACATGGATACTGGAAAATAAAGGAGAAACCTCATTAACAGTAACTGAATGCAGGGATTCAAATGGAAATGTCCAGTTAGGTCAGCACTTGTATACCCTGTACGCACTGTAAGCGGCTCAACAGGGTATAATTGTTTTTCATTTTGCAATGCCTCAAGCAATTAAAGTGACAAAATCAAAGCGTGAGTCACTCTCCCCCTCTCCTAACTCGCCTCTCCGATTGTCAATCGTTTTACAGTTAGTAGACAATTCAATTTGTTTCTCTGCCTCCCTCCAAAGTAATAAAAACGAACGGAATGTTCTAAAAAGAATAACGGATAACATCGAATGTTCTCATTTGTGTTGTAAGTGTGTGCGAGTGTGTGCGAGTGTGTGCGTGTGTGATCGCGTATTCGTCTTCATTTCGTTTTTCGCTTTTGGCAAAAGTGCAATTGGGATGGAGATTAAAATGTGTTCAAATTAAGAGCTAGAACAATTTTGTGCCCCGCCTTAAGTAAATTTCAAGTTGTTTTCAGCTGCAAGCGCCAGATTTTCAATTGCACTTGACTATTATAGAAATACTTTTGTGTAAAATAAAATAAAATACTTTATGGGGTAAAAAATGGTAAGTTCTCTTGAAAAATTAAAATCTATTTTAAATCCAAAAATCTTGGATTAGAGTTTCAATTCATAAAACAAGGGCTGATAAACAAGAAAGTTGAATAAAACCGCTTTCCATCCGTTTTCCACAGTTTTGGGTGGAATTTATAAAAGCAACGCAGGAAATGCAGCTAAATGGCCAATCAGTCAGTCAGTCAATCAATATATGTATGTATGTATATGTATGACTCACCTATGATAAGCACCTCGGCGCTGCACTCCATTTGGCAGGCAACGATGAGCATCTGGCACTGCGGCGGATCCAGCGGAAACTCGGCCATTTGCCTGCCCAGGGTGGTTAGGGCGCCGGTGTGATCCAAAGCGCCCAATATCCAAAGCTGGTAGAGCGAGTTGAGGATGTTGTCCTGTGGCGGCGGGTCCATGAAATGGAATTGCAGCAGATCGACCACGCCCAAGGATTTGAGCAACAGCACCGTATTGGCCAGATTGGTGCGCTGTATTTCGGGCACGGTGAGTGCCAGCAGTTCGTCCTTGTATTGGCGCTGCGTGTAGAGGCGGAACGCCTGGCCGGGACCCGTGCGACCGGCACGACCCGAACGCTGGTTGGCATTGGCCTGGGAGATCGGATAGATCTGTAGGGCGTCCATGCCGATGCGCGGATTGTAGACCTTCAGCTTGCAGTAGCCGGAGTCGATCACGTAGATGATGCCATCGACTGTGAGCGATGTTTCCGCAATGTTGGTGGCCACCACACATTTGCGTACGCCGTCGGCGGACTTTTGGAAGATCTTCGCCTGCAGATCGGAGGGCAGCTGCGAGTAGATGGGCAATATGCTCAGCTCGGGCGCATTATCAATCTCGCTGAGGCGTTCTTCGAGCACCTCGCAGGTAACCTCGATATCCTCCTGGCCGGGCATAAAGATCAGCATGTCGCCCTCGTTGGGCGTCAGATGCACCTGAAGCGCCTGCTTAACGGCCGATTCCACATAATCCTCGCACGCGTTCTTGCTAAACATCACATCCACCGGAAACGTGCGTCCCGGTATGGTAAACGTCGGCACGTTCCCGAAGAATGTCGCAAACTTGCTCGAGTCCATTGTGGCAGAGGTCACAATCAGCTTCAGGTCATGTCGTCGCGCCACAATCTATAAATGTACAGAATCCATAAAAATTGGATTAGCTTTCGATGAAATGCTTAACGAGAAGGTCTTTAGTAAAGAGAAGGGTTCAAAATATTCGTGAAAACACGACTAGCCAATACCCTGTAACCAGCTGCTTGATCTTTAACTATTATATCTCTCTAAACAGTCGCACATGACTGATTCTGATTGGAATTAGGAATGTGTACTTCACACACATAATGCTTTTATGGCTTCGAATACGAATTATGAAGGACTGTCTAGTATCTATAAGGACACTGAAGGCATGTGCCACGTATTCTGGGGCATTCTACTGGAGGCTACTCGATTCTGTGGCCTTGGAACGATTTCACCTCCCACCAATATGCTCATGCGAGCATGACCCAAATCCCGAGCACCGGCCCCTGGGCTCAGGGAGGCATCAAGTCAAAGTCATGAAAATAAATGCTGCAGCAGCAGCATATCCTGAGCTGTGCCCACGTCAAGTGTGTTGAATTGTTGGGGCTAACGAAACTCAACACACACGAAGCGTTTAAGAGAGCAAGCGACAGAGAGAGAGAGAGAGGGAGAGCGAGAGAGAGGGCCCGCCTAATCAGAGTAAAGAGCAGTCTCGCAGTTTCGGCTGACGTTCAAGCGATTCAACGGTTTGATGAATCGGCATGTCGACACACGATTGAACACTGGTTGGATGATGGGTGGGGTTGCCACCCCGCGCCGTGTCAAAAGTCAAACGTGCTGCGTCTCACGTAGGCAGCTTTCCCACGGATGAGGACGTATAGCCAGATCCTGTGCGCAGCTTGTTTGTTTGTATGTACATACATATACATATGAGTAAGTGTGGGTGTGTGAGTGTGTGTACGAGCGTGTGAGCATGTGAGCGTATGGGCTGTTATGCATGCCTGGGCAAAGCACAAACAAAAAGCTCATAGTGCCGTTAAATCAATTCCGTTGCAGCACCTGCTGCAGCAGCGGTCAGCTTCGAGTCACGGGCAACTTAACAAGCAAATTGCGTATTAGTTTGCAATGCGGTTAGAAATAGGTGGGACAAGCCCACAAATACATGCATGGTGTTTATTATGCGGCTTATCGAGGTATGTACATACACATGTATCTATATAGTGCGCACACACATACACGTTCATATTGAGAGCAAATTGTTTTCATAAAAACGCTTCAACGCCAACGCATTGATTCAATTTTATCTCTGGAGCCGAGCGTTAAATGACGTTGAGCACTGTATCCCGTCCACGGCAATTACGATAGTCTACTTCGATATATGACAGTTATATGGTGAATATAGACGTATGTATGTACATGCACCTATATATGCATGTATGTGTATGCGAATACAAGATAAGGCGTACTTTCACAGCTATGTATGTATATACATACATACATATGTCAAGTTGCGGAAAATATGCCAAATGGAATTTCTGAAAGCTAAGCTGAGAGAAATACTTAATCATTTGGATATTCAAATACATATATGTATGTACATATGTATATTGTGTGTAGGTACATATTAATGTATGATATTATGTATGAATGTATGTATGTAAAGATGTGTGTATTTATGTATGTGTGAACAATGTATGTATGTTTGTATACACATTTCGCATAAAAAACCTTATTTGGAAAACTTTTAAGCTTATATTTTGAAAAAAAAAATATATATATATATATGTATATATTCCAAAACCCCATTAGCAGGATAAAGAACAACCTAAGCTCCAGTTGAATAATTTTCAAAACATTTTTTTTTACATTCAAAATTCTTTTGAAATTTTACTGAATTTGAAAAATTTCTTAAGTTTTGATGCGTAAAATGGTTAATGTATTGTTTTATATATAAATCCACTATATATTGGGTAAATATAATACATTCAATAAATATTAAATTTATTCTTCTATGCATATTATTTATCTATTCAATATTATTATTAAAAAGCTTTCTGATTTATTTCTTGAAAAATATTCAACATATCTTCCAATAATAAAAGAAAAATGAAGTTCAATTGACACCTGCTTCAAATCGTTGTTTTTTTTTTTTCTCAGTGTAACTATAATATTTCAGTGCCTGGAACTAAGCAAGTCCAAGTTGGACATAGGGTTAATTATGTTTACAATAAAAACAACTGGAATCAAATGCAACGAAATCGAAACCGATTCAACAATCCATTCGATTTTTACCAATGAACATTCTCGAAGCCGAAAAGTAAAAGTTCTGCTGTTCAAAAACGAAAAAATAAAAGTTTTACATTGTTTTTAAAAACCTGTGCGAATTATATTACTTCAATTAGTTCAGTTGTTTACCAAATGAAAGAACTTTTTTTTTGTAGATTTGAGTTAAAAATAGAAATCGCTTGAAAATTAATAAACAAACATTTCCGACTCTATTGAACATTTTTATCGACAATCAATTGATTATAACGATTTTGATTAGTAAATCGACAATTTCTAATTGCCAGAAGTCAATAAAAAGTTCTCAAGTGGAAATCTATACAGTAATGCGCATATAAAGTGGGAGATCTATCGAAAGAAGAAAAATATATGAAGTTTAGAGGTTATGTCGAAAAGTTTAGGTAATCTTTCTCTTGATATAGCGTAACGAATATAACACTTAAAGTACAAATTATTCGAAATATATGTATATAATAAGTTATTCACGCGTTTTCCATTCTCGGGCGTGGATTTAAAGAAAATCGACGAAGAGAATCTTAAAAGAACAAAAGATATAGATATAGATATAGATATAGATATAGATATAGATATAGATATAGATATAGATATAGATATAGATATAGATATAGATATAGATATAGATATAGATATAGATATAGATATGGATATAGATATGGATATAGATATAGATATAGATATAGATATAGATATAGAAATAGATATAGATATAGATATAGATACAGATACAGATACAGATACAGATACAGATATAGATATAGATATAGATATAGATATAGATATAGATATAGATATAGATATAGATATAGATATAGATATAGATATAGATATAGATATAGATATAGATATAGATATAGATATAGATATAGATATAGATATAGATATAGATATAGATATGGGTAAAGATATAGGCGCTAGGCTGTTGATCGATTTTCAAGAAATCCACGCACAAGAATGGAAAACGTGTGAAAAACCTGTAGGACTTTGCCCAGGCAATATTATATGAACTTTGCGACGAATACCTTGAACCGTCGAATCGATTTTGGGATATAGCTGTTGTTCGACTTACGACATTGCATCAGCTGGATTAGCTGTGACTAAGACTGACTGCGAAGGCAAATCACGAGCTATGGTCACACACCCACTTAACGGTACAGGGCACACACATACGCACACCCATCTATATATGTATGTATATGTATGTATATGTGTGTACCTTTATCAATGTATATGTATTCAACTGATACTAGTCGTATTCGATTAGAGGCATATAAGCATGCCATTTGGTGGTCGCCTTTATTCATATCAATTTATACGTACTACGAGTTCCATTTTATTCTTATTTTTATTTATTTATTTATATTTGTTTTTTTTTCTCTTGCCTTTTCTTTTAATGTGGCATGTAGTATATCAATCTTGATAGCGATAAAGGGGCTAGTGAGTCCCACTTGAGTTAGGTTGTGACTTTGCTGGAAATATTTACATACATACATACATAAATATTTCTATGTGTGTATGTATGTGCATGTATTCGGATGCAATTCGCGACTGTGTTCCATTTGAATCATTTGCACAGTGCGTGTCGACAGTATGCGCACAGAGTAAGAGCTGAGAAGCCTAAAAACTTTTACTAGACCAGTGTGAGCCGCAAGTGTGGGCAAATGGAGCTCAAATAGAATGAACTAACACGCGAGAAGTCGCCGGTTCAAATCCAAAACTAATTGTTAGCTCTGTTTTTTTAGTTGTTTATGGTTCGCAAGCAAAAATCAATACAAAATTGAACAAAAAAAGAAATTGAAATAGAAAAAACGCAACATTGAGTTGTTTTCTTCAACATTATTCACTCGACCCGTGGAGCGCCGGGTAATTCCCTAAAGTTATGTATATGGAAGCAGGAAATGTGCCTGTCGAACATTCAATAAATTGATAAGACTCAGACAAAATTGATCGCACGCGCCACGCAGCTTATAAATCAATAAAATTTCGTTAATACACATAATGTTAAAAAATCTTCAATCAATATAAATATAATATATGGTTTGTATGTTTCGTATCTAAACGGAAATGCAATTCGGGCAATCGACAAATGCAAAAAACTGAACAATCTAAATCAAAGGAAATACAAAACATTTCTGTCGTCATTTGTGGAATTTGATGGGCATCGAGCCAACAAATATCTTCTATGACAAAATATATACGAACATAATGTATATAATACGATGTCTCGGGCATGACAAATACATATTAAGATATTTGAAGAACAGTTCAAAAAAAAAACATGTATAAAAACAAGAAGAACCAAAAGAATATAAAGTATAAATAAATTACACATTTCTATAAAGTAAAAGATGTAAACAGTCTATTTTAATTGAAGGTCACACGACACTTTTTATGGGGGTTATCGGGTCTTGAGAGATGAGTCAGCTATACAAAGGGGTTTCGGGTTCGAATCCAAGCTATTGTCTTGGCTAAAGGCGGCAGAAGCGGGTTTTCGAAATGAAATATATCCAAGCTATAAATGATATACGAGTACCTACATGTGAAATTTAGTGTATATAGCTTTTATAATTCTCGAGTAATGCTTGAAAACCATGTCTCAAAAGCGAAATTATGAAAATGGGGAGAAAAAACTTGTTCCAAATATAATAATATACATTTCTGTCGACTTACAGACAGATCGATTCAACTAACGGACAAGCTCTGATCGCCCCGATCAAGAATATATATACATATGCTTTATAGGGCCTCTATCTCTCTTACACTTACAAGCAAAATATACCCTTTTGCGCTCTCACGGGGTGCAGGGTATACAAATTTAGGTTGATTCTATGCAAGTGCATATAATCCTTATAATAATAGCATTCAAATGGGTCACTAAAAAAGCAAAAGCCAAGTACAAATATGTGCTCAAAAGCGCTTATCTATATGGCTGGCAAGTTTTAGATGAAATTTATACGTAGAACCCGTACATATACGATCCAAGTACATAGATATATAATTAGAATGGGGGGCGTTACGTTTTCCGTAATACCCACAGATCCGTCATATTTGATCGTTGCGCTTGATCTTGAGACTGGAAGTGCATGGCCGGAGAAGTCTCACGCGACTCTCTACGTAATTCTCAGTTTCTCTTAATTTAATGATCGTCCATATATTTCAATGACAACAGCCCAGACAAACGGGCGTAATTAAGTATACAATTTATGTAAAAAAAAAAAACCCACCCAAGAATTATGCACTTAAGGAAAATTATATATAATAGGTTATACAAATGCTAAAGAAAGAAAGAAAGAATACGATTTTTCAGAGCATCCAGAAATATGCCAAACAAGCTCAAACATAAAGACAGTGTCAACGTCTGTTTCTTGATATACCCTTTAAAAAAATAACGGCATTATAATTACTTTGCAAGAAGACGCAATATTTTTTTATCAATCCCATCAGGCTGTATACACACATACATACATATGTATGTATATATTGAAAGTGGGCAGACTAGTTTACTCTAAGGTTCAATAAACCAGTTCCAGTATAACAAAAAAAAAAAACACACATTTAATTATAAACATGAACATATCCTATATGATTATATTGATCAGAGTATGTACAGATATTTGATAGCGTGTCAGTTAGAGTATTGCAGCTTCGGCATGTTGTTGTTTTTGTTTGGCTGGCGCCAGTGAACAAATCTATGAGATATGTCTGGCCATATAATTAATGTCCGCATGCAATTTTCAGTGCATTTGCATTGCAAAATGTCGGGATTGGGTGAGTGGAAAAGCTCTCGCTTGAGTCTGATGAACTGAGTGGGTAGCGGGTGCTGTTGGGCTGTTGAGTACAACAGCACAAAAGCAATTTTACAATTTCTCGGGGCAGGCTCAAAACTTGCGGGCAGTTTTTGGGGCGACAAAGCGCCACGAGTTGACAGAGAGCGCGAGAGCGCGAGAGGCAGAGAGAGCGAGTTGCGAGTGCGAGAGCCAGAGCGCGGCCAAGGCAGCGCTGCTGCTGTGGTGAGTTTAATACGCTGCTTGTTGGAGGTGTGGCAACATTGCTATGACGATAAAAAAAAAAAAAACACATTTTTTTATTTTGGCAAAAATACGTACAAGATGTAAACAAAGCACACAAACACACAGACACACTTTCAAACACACGTACATATACAAACATGAAGAAATATTTAGCATTCACGAGCAAAAACACGAGCCAACAACAACAGCCAGATACGAAAACAAAAATCGCAATATCGCGAAATATTTTTGTGAATATGTATGTATGTATGTATATATTTAAAACAATAACAAAACACCGTGGCAAATCGAAACAACAATAATCGCAATCAATGGTTGAAGTTTTTTGCATATTTTGTTTTTATCCGCACATTTGCAAGGCAGAACAAACGGGCAAAAGCAAACAATGAAGCCGCAAAACGAGTTATGAGCAGCAGATGCCGATGCCGAAGGTGAATAACACCCAGCAGCAGCCCGAGAGAGTGTGAATGTGTGTGTGTGTCAGACAGAGAGAGAGAGGGAGAGAGAGAGGAGCGAGTGCGCGAGAGAGTTAAAGCGAAAGTATGAGTGAGACGTAAACAGTGGGTAGGAGGAAGCTTGAAACGCGAATTTGCCCATCTGCTCGCTTAATAGCTTTTCTGAGTTCGATTTTTATTTATATGCTGGGCTTGTCCGCCGAAAACAATAACAATAAGCTGCTTAGCTGCAACAGCTGTTGCAGGTCCTTTTCTTCCGCCATGTGCGAACTATAGCAATATTTCTGCACACTAGCTTCTCCGTGCCACACACACATACGCACACCTCTTAAAGCGGCAACAGGAAGAAATCACCGCAGCAGCGACGACTGTGAAAATACAAGAATTAGTTTTTTGCATATTTTATTTACGAGTATTTATTTTCTGCGTTTTTTTTTTCCAGTTGTTGTTGTAGTCGCTGTTTTGTCTCGCAGTGTTGCGCGCGTTTTATGATTATCTAAAAATAGCTGTAAGCAAAGCACATGACACGCGCAGCTGAAGCCGACGGCGGCGTCGACGTTGACGTTGACGTCGTCGTCGACGTCAAGAGACCGCGGTACGGTTTAGGATTACAAATATGTACAAACATACATACATATGTATGTACACATACAGCTACAAATGGCTGCCACAGGTGGTAGGCAAAAGCTAGCTTAGAAAAAGCTTTTTGAAGCCATGCATACGGCTTGGTTTAAGACTTGCTGCTTTCGGGTAGGCTATCTTTCTCACTCCCTCTTAGGGTTTAATAGCTATCGCAGAAATCTATGCTACAGAAAGCTCACCTTATGCACAAACTTGCGAGATCCATGCGACAGAATCAAGCTTTTTGAACATTTGGGTGCGCAATATTACCAAATTCGCAGTTAACATCGACCATAAAAGGGTGGAATTCCTTTTGCGCAGTTATACGGCGTTGTGGTAGTTGTACGTGCCAAGCGGCAAGCTTTTAAAAGCTCAACAAATTCCCGCAAACATTGGCATTTATCATTTCAATCAGATTCTGACTGAGACTGAGACCCAGACCCCGACCCGGGCCATTGTCAATTTCATTGTTCAAGACATGTTTTGACTAGACGCTCAATTGAAAATGTGTGCGTGTGCGTGTAAGCTTGTCTGTGTGCGTGTGTGTGTGACCCTCCATTCTCTGCTAGTTACTTTTATATGTATGTAGCTATTCCTATTTGGCGGCTGTTTACTTAAACCTGGTTAAGCCAGGCCAATGCTTGCAAAGAAAAGCAAAGAAACGAACGAAACGAAACAAAACAAAAGAAAACGGAAATAGCTTTAAGTATATCTGACATGAGACCAAAGTCCGGTTATGGCCAGATATCGACGGTATTTACCGACATAAGACGCAACGCAAAGCCTTTGAGTCAAAATGGCTTAGAAAATACCAAAAGAGCTCAAACAAAACAAGTTTTTTCGAGTGTTGCTGCGATTCGCATTAGATATGTATGTATATAGGATAGATAATACACACATACATACATACATATATGCATGCATAACAACTGTTCATTTACATAAATATGTGTGCATGCATGTGTATGTGTATATGTATGTGCTTGCAAGCAGCTGGATCTGTTGAAATGACAAAACTTGTGCCATGTAAGCGTTCATCTATATTGATTGACTGATTGATTGATTGACGTTCAGGTTACAGCCCAAACCGTTAGAGCTAGAAAGCTGTTTTTTTTTAGTAGTAACCTTGTGCACTTATTTTCCACTTTTCCATTCCACCCGTAACTGAGAAAACTTTGCGGAAAACGATTGTGTGAACATTTTCTGGCTTAAACATTATTTGCTTATGTTTTTTTACTTTTCGTTAAATCCAACCCTGAAGGAAAATTAAAGAACTTATGTTTTTTAGCAGTTAACTTTTAAGACTTTCAACTAATTTACAACAGGTTCAAGATAGTACAGTTAAGTTTAAATATTTCTAATGAAAAGGTAATGTCCAAAACTTGCATACAAAAACAACAACAACAACAACAAATATGGCGCGTGCAAAGCCGGGCAACATTCGCCGCTGCTTATTTATTTTTCATGCAGCTCCTGCCCCTGCCCCTGCCCCTGCCAAATTGAACAGTTTGGCCAAATTAGCCCGCTGGGCTACAATAGACTGTAAATTGAAAACAAATACAGGTGGTTTGGCTCACATTTTTATTATTTTTGTTCTCGTACACCGACCGCAAAGGGCAGCAATACGAAGTGAGAGAGAGAAAGAGAGAGAGAGAGAGAGGCGTGCATAAAAGAGACGGTAAAAACATACTCATATGTATATACATATGTAAATGATATACATACTTGCCTACATACAGTTAAAGATAAACAATGCAAGCTCGCGCAAGTGAAAGAGATGCAAAAACGAGAATGCATGACGAAATTTGTATACTCTTTCCTAACATACAAATGTGCGCAGCTTGAAATCTGTAGAACTACCTACTTTATATATTTGTATATATGTATATTTTGAGAAAAAATATATGCAAAGGAAATAAAAAAATAAGAGAAATATTAAACATTTCTAGTTCTAATGGAAATTGAGTAAAGTTTGCGAGAAATATATATGTTCGATTTTTAAAATTCCATAGGCCCAAAAATATCGGAATTAAGTGAATTAATTTAAAAAAAAACTAAATATTAATAAAGAATTTTGTAATGAAAATGTTGTAGGAATAAATATTAATATAATATTTTGGGCCTAAATAAAAGCTAATATAGTAGGTTATAGAATATCATGTTTTAGCTATGCTATAAATCTTATGTTATATTCAATTTACTTCTAGTTTAAACAACAACAATTTAGCTTAGCTGTTATGCTCATCTTTTGGCAAGGGTATGCGCATATCAAATATCTTCTGTTTTTTTTTTTTTGCAATGATATTTTTTGTGGAGTGTACCATATTATGGAAGTTGAGTATATGTAAATAGGCGTAGGTGTATGTCAAAGCTATTAAGGACAATATTTATATAGATCATAAATACAAATATATTCCTGGTCAGCATGATAAGTTGCAGTGTTTATGTGTATGCAAACTAATCTAAAAGTTTGGTTGTGGAGTTATATTCAGCTATAAATATGCCATAAATATTCATATAATAGATATGTGTGTCGGAAAGCGGCTCGATCGTAAAACTTTACTGGAACAATTTAGCGTAAATCGATAAAAAAAAAAAAAAAACATGCATTCAATTAGTTTTCATGTAGAGCTATCCAAAAATCTATTATTATCTGCATGCTCATTTCCGGCTCAGGGCGTGGATTGAACAAAAAGTGTGAAAAACGTTTTTATTCACTTTCTACGAACATCTTTTGAAAATGAATCGAAAGAGAGCGGATATGGTAGCCAGTTGATAGCAAGGCAAGGGTATTCTTTTATGTTTGTTTATTTTTCTGTGCAAATATATAAACATATATGTAAATACATGTGCATATGTGTGCGCGAGTGTGTTTACAAGCGGTCAAATCAACGCTGCTTTTGCCGCTTTTGAACACTGACCTACGCATATTCATTCGTGCCACTTGCGACAAGGGACGCGCGACGCTTGCTTTCCGTTTGATTGCGCAATTTGTGAATCAAACTACAATTACACACAAAAAACCACAAAAAAACAGAGAGAACGGCATGCCGAAGTTGAAATACTCTTGCTTGGAAGGAACGATAAGCTAACTGACGCAGAAGATAACATTTAACACATTTATCTTTGACCAATTCTTTCCGATGTTAATCAGATTTCGCAGATATGGCAGGATCATACTTGAAGCTCGTAATGGCCGATTTTGACCGGTTCTACTACTGAGCTATATGCTATAGTAGTCTGATCTTGATTAGACTTGTCTGGGTTATACTGATCACGAATATACGTACATATATTGAATCACATCACGCATAGGCGTTACATATTTCACAACAAAATAGATTAGCCAGTTGCAAGGGTATCATAAGTGCAGCACTTGTAATTAGACAAACAATTGCGAGTGCAAGTTGCTGGAATAGCGGTGTGTGTGGGGAAAGGGGAGGGGGCATATATGGCAGAGGGTGCTGAGAGAGAGAGAGTGTGAGAGTGAGAGAGAAAGAGAGAGCGCTGTAACTGTGCAGCTAATTAAACGCAGTTCAACTGAGCGCCGCAACAGTCGCAATTGGCAGCGAAAATGCGACACGGCATAATCATGATATACCCTACGTTCCTCTGCCCGCCCCGTCGACGGCCCGCACCTTGACATGCTCCCCAACTGTCGGCAAGGTTAAACTAAAAATAGATATGGAGAATAACATGGCAAATAGCAGCAGCAACAACAACAACAACAAGTTGCAGAGCTGCGGGTATTTATAGCAACAACAACAAAAACGACGACGACGGCGACGGCGACGACGACTGTAAAATACTCGAATAAATGAAAAACCTGAAACGATATGAAGAAAGAAGCGCTTGACTGGACTCGCCGCCGTCTGAATACTCTTTACGATGTTTTTCAATTACATATATAATTATAAGATTTGTATGTATATAAATTCCAAGTTCCCAAGTTAAAATAAGAATTATAAAATGCAGTTGTCTCTCGACAATTAAACTTTGCACATAAGAAGAAGGCCCCATCTTTTTCTAATTTCCTAAACCAATTTTTTAAAACTTAATTTTCAACAGTTTTGAATTTAAACTCATATCTACTTTAAAACAAGTAAGAGGTTCTAGTCGGGAGCTCCCGACTAGGGGATACCCTGAACCCTCATATTCCAACACCAAATGCAGCGCGCGCTTATAGATAGAGAGTAGCGGGGAGGTGGCGATAGGTATAAAATGAAAGATAATCGATATATATATACTTTTCTAGAAGCTACATGTCAAGTTTGGTAACTCTAGCTCTTATTATTTACCAAAATTGCTTAAAAAACAGGATATCGATATACATTTTTATCGATTACTTGGAAACGGGGCAAGTTATCGATTATCGGAAACAAACTCGATCTGCGTAGGACCTAGGAGCACCTACATCTAAAATTTCAAGTCTCTAGCTCTTATAGGTTCTGAGATCCTTGCGTTCATACATACGGACGGACGGACGGACGGACGGACGGACGGACGGACGGACGGACGGACGGACGGACAGACAGACGGACATGGGTAGATCGACTCGGCTATTAATGCTGATCAAGAATATATATACTTTATGGGGTCGGAGATGCTTCCTTCTGCCTGTTACATACATTTGGATTTTGCACAAAAACATAATACCCCTTTTACCCATTTTTAATGGGTTCAGGGTATAAAAAAGTCATCAATGGAAGTCAGAATTTCAAAATTTCCTAACTTGATTATCTTAATTATTTTCAAAATTAATGCCCCAAAAAACATATTTTTAAATGTTTCTTGTACTTGAATCTGTTTTGTTTCCCAATTTTAACCGCAATTTTTAAATTAATTTTTAACAGTTTTTGAATTTAACCTCAAAAATCGATCAATATTCGTTTAATAGTTATATGTATTAAAATGCACTATTCAAAATCTGTTTTTTTTTAAGTATTAACATTTTTTTAACATACTTCGCATGACAAACAATGTGATGTAGCTGTAATGGCCCAGGTAAGGGTAGATGAAATGAAAAACTTGAAAATGAAATAAAAATAAAAATAAAATAAAAGAAAAATTAAATTAAATAATAAAAATAAAATAAAAAAAAAAAACGTGGCAACGTCAGCATCGACGTTGCAGTTGGCGTCGCAGTTGCCGCTACTTGGCCCAGTTTTAAGCTTTGGCAACTTAATAGGTCAAATTAATTGTCGTGTGCGATGCCCCAAAACAAACGGAATTCATTTCAGAAACTCACACGCACACACGCAGCCAGACAGACAGAGACACACACACAGACACACACAGACACACACGAACACACACACACGCGCGCAGCACGTAACGAAAGCTGCGACGTCACAGCGAAAAGCTTTACGTGCCTCCTCGAAACAGTCGTCGCTGATAAAACCTGTAAACCAAACTGTTTCTCAGTGTTGGCTAACGCTCGACACTTCAGTTTGTGGCCTTTTGGGCGACAATATTGATCTGCGTCCAAAGGGCTGGACGCAACAAATCGTGCATTAAACGCCTTGTATGGCCTCCTCACTGATAATGTGATTATGGGTAGCCAATGACAAATGCCCAAGCCCTTAAAGCTTGACGTTCAAGTCCACTCTATATACATACATACATATGTATGTATGTATGTACATTATGTGCGATAGAATTTTCTAGGAGAGCTGAGAGTTTTTTAGAGAGTGCACAGTGTGGAAAGGTTCAGAAAGCCAGACGAGAATTGGAAAGGGGAAGTTGGCCACATATGTATGTATGTATGTATGTATGTGTATTGCACTAGTAGACATTTTAGCAGCATGTCAAGAATTTTACGTTGCACATGAACCTAACAACACCCAACCCCCTCCCTCCCACCCTCACACCTAATACAACTTTGGGCACAAATTTCGCATGTTCTTAAGATTTTCGCAAGTTTGCACTCAAGCACTTGAGCACCTACACACACACACATACATACATACATACATACATACATACATATGCATGAACAGGCGTTTGCTTGTGTATGTGTGGATTAGTATGTGTCAATCTGCCGCTAAGCATATTAACAAGCGCATCTTGCCGAAGTCTAAATACCCTTGCATACAAATAAATCAAAGGCAGCCATGTTACAGTGCTTAAACTTGGTTAAATATGTGCACAAATGTTTATAGCATAAGAAAGTTCAGTAAATGCATATTTAAATATTCCAAAAAAAAAAAAACAGACCTTTATTGCAAATAAATTAATAAAGCTAAGACAAAGAAAGTCAAAAACATGTTTCGGCTTTGCCTTAATAATACACTTGCCAGATGTCAATAAGTTTATTATGCAGGAACTTAATTTCCGACCGATCACGCATATCACAAATACATACATACATACCCTCGCCATCCCCCTTCCCCATACAATAAAAAGGACGAATGAGTTGATAGCGAATACATGTGTATTTTGTGTATGTATGCGCGCTTGTTATTGTGTGTTTTATTATATTAATCAATAATAACAAATATTTGGAATCGAAATTATCAACAATTGGCAATTCAATAAAATCATCATATTTCCCACCGTAAACCAAATCAATCATTTTTAGCTTGATTTTCGGGGCCATCAGACCCACGTGACGTATGTTTGCGTGTATTTTTATACACACATACATACATACGTGCAGGGCTATATACTAAACATTTTGTTGTTTACTGCGCGACGGGCGCGGGAGACAATGGGAAAAATGACAACAAAAACTACGCCGTTAACAAAAAATTTCAACAATACATATTTCTTATAAGAATAAAAAGAAGGTCAGACAGCTACTGAAGTCGCTGTCGGCGTCGCAGTCACGGTTGACATTGTTAACGGCGACTGCGACGTCAGGTGAGCGATTTAGTAACTGCATACATGCGACAAGCACATAATCAAATTGATATCCCAACAATTAAAACGATAATAAATAACAAAAAAAACAAACCAACTGTAACAACAACAAGCACTAAGTATCCCAGCATAAGGCACAAAGCCTAACGGAACGTGCAACAAGCCCGTAGCCGTGACAGGGGTACAACGGCAGCTTCGTAACTCACCACACCAAAGAGAGAGAGAGAGCAAGCAAGGGAGAGCGTGCAAAAGCCACCACACAAAGAGAGAGAGAGAGCTCTGCCGACGACAACGACGACGACGCAGCCGACGACTCGTTGGCTGGCTGACAAACCGAAACCGGCTTTGGTTATAAATAAACCTTTACCATGCTGGTATTTGGCTTTCGAGTCTCTAGCGGTGCAGTAGCAGCAACAGCAGAAGCGAGCAAAACACAAAAGCAACAAACGGCGTTCAGCGAAAAACACGAACATACCGAAACCGAAGAAACCGCTGTGAAAAGAAAATACAAAAAAAAAAAAAAAAAAAAAGACCAGACCAAACCAAACAAAACATAAGCAAGAAAAATTTACAGGCACTCGGGCACAGACGATTTTTTTACATTGTTGTTTTAATTAAATTGAAACACAAATTTGTGCTCCCATTTGCGCATTTTAATTTTTATTTAACTGCAGGCAGCATTTTGATTAACTCTAGTGCAAAGCACTTGTGCTCTATTTTTTTTTATTGTTGTTGCCCCTTGTATAAAGGCAAAACAAAAGCAAAGGAAATTCTAATTGGAACAATAGGCCTGAGGCAAAACAACGATAAGCGGGCGTATACAAAACAAACGAGAAACGAACGTATTAGAAAAAAATTATAATATTAAAAAAAAAAAAAAAAAAAGAAAGAAAAAGGGAAAGAGAAAGAGAAAAACGCGCGCGCACTGCAAGTGTGAATTAGTGAAAGTTACGCGCGCGTGTGCAACGACACAGGCCACGCCCATACCGCCAAAAACGCCCACACAATGAACCGATCAAACAGTTTTGTGAGCTCACTGAAATGGTGGCCACTGCAGGGCCACAACAATCAGGCAACGCCAGCGCCAGCAGCGGCATCGAATGGCGGCAGCGCCGGCTACTCACAGTCGGCGCCCAGCTCTCCCACATCCAATTGGCCGCCGTCGCTGCAGCAGCACAAGCTGAGCGTCGGCGCCAATGTGAACGCAACATTTGGCAGCAGCGTCGCCGTACAAAAGCTGCGCGAATCCAAATGGTTCAAGCCCGAAGAGCAGAGAATTTTCTGCGCCGTCGTCGAGTGCGGCTTCATTGTGGAGGTGCGCAGCAGTGCCGCTGCCGAAGCCGCTGCCGTTGCAGCCGCGGCTGCCGCCGCAGCGGCCACTGCCAATGATGCCGATTCCCTGGACATCGATTGCCCGCCCCTGACATTGGCGCCGCAACTGATTATACCCCGTAACGGCAGCAGCAGCATAAGCTTTCTCGAAGCGCAGGATGAGAACGAGACGCCGGTAGCGTCATGGTACGGCATCGTACTCTGCAAGGTGGCCAAAGGTGAGTACAGAATGTATGAAGCGACAATTGAGAGAAAAAGCTCACATCAAACTGTTTTCGTAGCGTCTAAAGCTCACATATCAAATGGTTCGTTCTATTGTGTAAATAGCTCTCACAAGAACTTGAATGCGAATTTACAATTCTTTTTATTTCTTAATTCTTATGGCCCATTTAATTGGCTTTTCGTATTGTACTTGACCCAAATAGAAGGAGCGAAAAAAAAAAAGAAAAAAGAAGTGCTTTAAAATTGGTTTTTCTATTCGTTAATGATGATTAATCATTTTGCAGACGTCAGAGCAATTAAGCTAATCTCACAAGTTTGGCAAATACTGATATTTCAAAACGACATTCAATAAAAGCACAAATTGTATGTACATAGTACGAATGTATTTGTATATGTATATATGTATGTGTGCTACATACTATATAGAAAGGCGCTTTTTTATCTAATCGAAGACAACAACATTGTCGAGTGCCGCCTACAAGAACAATGGACATTTCTTAGTTTTGAAGAGGCAGCAAAACAAAGCGCCAGCAGCGCAGCAGCAGCGAACTTTGCGACGTCGCGTTTTGCACGCACGCACTCACACACACATAGGCATCCAAACATGTACATACATACATAGCATACAATGTTTCGCTCACACTTGCTGCACCAACATGACCATTCACAATGCTGCGCTGACAGCTGCCAGAACATTCCATTTGTATGTGTGCGCAGAGCGAACACAAAATGTAAACAACACGACGAATATTTAAAATACTGCTGACAATACGCGCCTGTCATAGGCGGCAGCATCATGTGCTTTGAGTCACGCATGCAGCGTTTTTGTTTCTTCTTTGCTTTGCTTCTGTGCCGAGCGCACGTCCGCCTGCTTTTGGGCCACACAGCGGCAAACAGTCCCCAGTCTTGTGATGCGTGGTGAGCATTTTCAAGTGCTTTGCGTTGCTCTTCGCCTCAAAAGCTCATTATGCGTTGGCATTCACCACTGCGAGGGCGACTGTTGCATCTCGTGCCGCGAACAATTCACCAGATTCTGTAGTGGGTGTAAGCGCTCGTGTGTAAGAAAGTGTGGTGTATGTGTGTGTGTGTGAGTGTGTGCGTATTTTTCTGCTATGTCAGGAAAGCTTTTGCGTTTAATTGCATGCCTTGTGGTGGTTATCCTGAATTTTGTAACTGACATGACGATTCAAGTTGATATGAGTAAGCACACCTACACATGCATACATGCACACATACATAGATGCACATGACAAATCTTATGAGAATCCCATAAGAATCTCTCACTCGTTTAGCATTTTACTGTTAGCTCACCTTTTATGGGCAAACAAACAGCATGCATGCATACATACATACATATGTATTTGTATATACATGTATGTGCGTATACATAGACAAAGATGCACTGATAAGCATCGCTGCGCTCGCGATTAACAAATTTGAATGGTGTAATTGCTGCATTTAAATAGAAGCGTTGATAAAGCGCCCCACGATGACGTCATAAATAAAGCGCTTATCTGTTTCGCTTGAATGAGGCTTATCGCAGAGCACACACAAAGCGCCCCCAACAGGTGCCGCTTTGTAATGCGTTCAATGAACCAAACAAAAAAGAAGAAAAATCAAAATAAACATTGACGAATTGAAGGCTTCTGAGCTCACTGCAAGGTGAATTCTTGCCCTTCTTACGGCATTGTTCATTGTTGTATAATGGCGAAATGTAAACATGGATGCCTCTGGGCTCACAAGACAGTAGCAGTGTTGTAAAGCAGCAGAAGAAGGCACCCAAAAACACAATCACCCCCGCACGCCGCTCCCCCACAAGTCACCCACACCTTTTGGTAAACAATTTAAAATTCGTGCAAATTAATTGCGCATGGCAAATGCTTAGATCCATTAAAAAAACAACAACAACAAAACAGAAGAGTGAAAAAAGGAGCACCAAAGTGTGAAATATCAACGATGTTAATTATAAATGATTAATCCCCATGTCGTTCATAAAACAAAACAATTGCGCAACAACTAAAACAAACACAACAAATTATAGCTCTGATGCTTGGATAATAGTTATCCAATTTATGATATAATATGGCTGCATTATGCAAGTGTACAAAATGGAAAAGTTAGTTAGATATTGAATTATAAGCTACCAGTTAGTTAGGATCTTTAGAAACCGTCATGAATACGAGTTGCATAGTTGCATTTCAGATATCGATCAGGCGCAGCCAACTTAACTGTCCACATAGCAGAAATTTAAATACTGTTAAATTAAAGAGCAGCTAGAAATTAAAATTAACTGTTGTTTTAAAACACTTTTGAATATAGAATTGAAAAAAAAAAATGGTTTAAATATTTTTCAAATTCGTTTTAGTTGTTGAAAAGTTGTAAACTCTGGAAATACAAACATTTCCTAAATTCCAATCTATACTTTTTGAGTTCTTGGACGTGTTTTAAAAATTTTCAAATTTGCAGATATTATGACTTTCTGTGAATTGAAAGAATCAAAGACTTCTCTAAAAGTATTACGCCATTTCGTAGAGTATGCGTATGTCAGGCTGTAAAACTTGGCTGTTTTTATCTTGCATGACATGACTTGCACTTAAACGAAAAGCCTGCATTACTTGATTAGAGTGTGACCATAGTTAAATTGCGGCGCACTTTAACGGCCAGTGTTGTATAACAGAGTATGATGATTTAAATGTTGAACTTGAACGAACCAATCGAGAGATAAGGCATGCAGCATGGATGCACCTGAGAATTGAGATTGTCATTTTGAATTGTTGACAATTGATTGTCAATATAACTATTAATAATCTAATATAATATACTCGTTTGACAGACAATAAACCAAA